>CM065593.1:212081484-212681484 GCA_033119425.1 Bufotes viridis | reverse complement strand
TTATCGAGGGGTACCGCAAAATTTTTCAGACGCTGATCTATTTCCAACGGACAAGGTAAATTTGGCGGTTGTTGATGATCTTATGGAGGCGGCTTGTGAAAATCTTGAAATGCAAAATGCATTCACCAAATACGTACACCACAGAAATTTGAGCATTATGTATCTCGTCCAAAACGTTTTCTGCCGAGTACTAAAAGCCGAACCATAAATTTAAACACTAAATACATGGTCCTTTTAAGAACCCTCGTGATAAATTACAGGTTATTACGTTGGCTCGTCAGATGTACCCCGGTAAAACACGTTTCTTTTAGAAGCTTTTGAAGATGCTACACACAAGCCTTACGGCTATTTACTTGTAGATTTAAGGTCTGACACTCCTGAGGAGCTACGACTCAGAACAGGTCTGTTCCCACCAGACCTGCCGGTGGCTTATGTGTGCAAAAAGAAGCTCTAAAATGAGGTATTTCACATCTTCACGGTTATTTTTGTTAGTGTCGCTGGTGCTGTAAAGATGTCAAACAGGATCCGGCGTAATTGGGCGCTTTTAAAAGCATTAGTCAAAACAAATCTGAAGACCCGAAAATCAATATTACGTAATGCCAGTAATGATTTGATATCAGCTATAGGTGAGATCGCACTCAACATCCTTAAAGGGAAGATACCTCTTAAAGAGCGCCAAAAATATACTGAAAAAATGGCGTAGGGCTATAAAGAAATTAAGCGATAAAAAGTACACCATTAAAGCAAAGAAGCGCATTGTGACCCAGAGCGGCGGTTTTATAGGAGCTTTGCTCGGTTTTGCAATACCTTTAATCACTAGCCTGATAGCTAATACAGCCGGTAGTTCATAATGCAGTATGCCGAGAAAATGTTCCTGGTTTCCAAAAATGAGTTGGACAGGCTTAAAAAAACATCCGTAGATGCATCAGATATAAGACAAACTGCCATACGACGATTAGATGATGAGATTAGCGAAATACTACACAGAAATGACCTTTCAGATGATGAAAAAATTAAGAGTTACACAGCCGTGTTACAGAGGTACTTAATGTTCAACAAACAGTCCGGTAAAGAAATGTCGACTTTAACCCTGATTACACAGCCGCAAACCGATCAACAACAAATGTCAAATCCTCCCGCCATCAGCGCAGATACTAAAGAGATACTTGACAATATTAATACTCGTTATAGAAAAACGCAGAACTATTGTTAAACAAACTGAACCGCTCAGGTAATAAGCCACCCTGGAACGCTATGGGTGAATTCATTTACAAAGAACAAACGGTCCCAGGATCCAACCTTATTGACCTGATTCGAACAGCTACCCAGAGTCACGGATTACCTAATATTAAACCTCACGGTTGGGACTATTTTATGGAGACTATCGCGCAGCTGAACGTCCCATCAACAGTTATCGGTAATACAAGAACAAGAGAACTTTTTGATAATTTGAAAAACGGTCGCTGAGTGGTTCCTTTGACGCATCACGAAGCCCTTTTACACCGCAGGTGTTATCATCGCCAACGGTGTCGACGCGTGGGTCATTACTACCTAAAAAGAGGCTATCGCCTTTGCTGCAAGCTGCTTGGTTAACATTGTAAATTTTGTTACTTTGTCGATTGTATATAAATTTTTCTTTGTATTAAACGTCTTATAATGTTTTATTTGTTTACATACATTTTCTTTGCCTGTATATAAAATTTCTTTGTGTGTAATGTCTTGTAATATTTTATTACTATACATAAACTGTTTTAAATAAATTGTAGTCTGATTTTATTTTTACAATAAATATAATATCTTGATTATTTAAAAATGTATAAACAGTTAGGCCGCTTTGTTGAGTAGACGCTGGTTAAAACGCTGCTAAAATGACGTCAAATGACGAAATATTGAGGACACAGTACTACACGCCAAAAGCGGCCGGCTCTTATGGGGGCTTGGATTCCTTATTCAGAGAAGTACGTAAATTTGGCGTAAGAAAAGACTCTGTAAAAAACTGGTTGAGCAGCGAGGATACTTACACATTGTACAAACCTGTTAAAAATCATTTACAAGAAACAAGGTTGTGGTGTCTGATATAGATGCTCAATGGCAGGCAGATCTTGTGTCGATGATAGATTTTTCTAAAGAAAATAATGGTGTAAAATATCTGCTGACAGTTGTTGATATTCTATCTAAATATGGTTGGGTGTCTGGCCTTTCAAATAAGTCCGGCGCAACAGTGGCCTCCGCTTTTGATCAGATATTTAAGTTAAGCGGCCGAGCCCCCAGAAAGCTGCAGACTGATCGGGCCGTGAGTTTATAAACAAACCTATGAGGCGTCTTTGTGCAAACTATAAAATACATCATTTTTAACCACGAATGCTGTTAAGGCATCGTTGGTCGAGCGTTTTAATAGAACGCTGAAAACTAAAATGTGGCGCTATCTTAGAGAACAAAACACGTACAGATACATCGACAAGTTACAAGACCTGGTGTATAGTTATAACCACACATACCACAGAACTATAAGATGTCGACCCGTCGATGTGACAAAAGAGAACTCTTTAGACGCTTGGAAAAGTATCTACGGACATTATGCCACTATTAAAAAAGTTAAACCGTTGTTAAATATAGGTGATCACGTCAGAATTGTGCGCTATAAGGGTACTTTCACAAAGGGTTATGAACAAACCTATACGGATGAGATATTTAAAATTAACGCTGTAAACACTAGAGGCCACAGACCCCTTTATAAGTTGAAAGACCTATCCGACGATTTCATTGAAGGTTCGTTCTACCCGGAGGAAGTCCAAAAGTACCCCACGACAATCTACGGGTTTACAGGATAGAAAAATACTGAAAAAGAAGAAAGTTCTGGGGAAAACGTTGTGTTTTGTAAAGTGGGTAGGTTACCCTGACAAGTTTAACTCTTGGGTGCCTGAAAAACAGTTGATAAGTCTGTAAACTATGGAGGACGGATCGCTTTTTATCACGCTACCGTGCAATGCCTCTGCCAAACTTTATCCGGAAAACAGCATCGCCGATTAAACTACTAAGTTAGCAAAAGCTGTCCATCTTCGCGGTCCTTACGAAGTGGCTTTAGTGGAGATTCAGTATCCACATACGTGGGAGACCTTCGGAGTCGGAGATGGGGTGTTCTACATAGCGCACCGCGACGAACCGATCCGCGAGCTTTTTGTTAAATCGGGTTATTACTCCAATATGCACAAGCTCATCAAAGCCATTAATAGCAAACTTGAATCTATAAAAATACCTCCCGACCAACTGCGTCTAAGATACGACGATGTTGACAGAACGGTCTATGTAATGAGCTCTCCGTTATACAAGTTCATGCCTTGTGTGAAGCTGAGGAATATTTTAGGACTGACTGCTTATTCGCAAGCACCGGCGCTCAAGAATGTAGACGTCGAGCACATCGTTCTCCGCTACAAAGGACCCGGCTTACCTGTGTTAGAGCATCATACTGGTGGTCTAAAGGTGGTTGCTCTAGTTTCAGCAATAGAGAGAAAAATTAATCCAGATATTAAAGCCGGTTTTTATACAATGTTTCTTTGTACAGATATCGTCCAACATCAACTTGTTGGCGATAGTTACGTACAACTTTTAAGAACTGTCGAGTTAAGCGGTAAAAATGGTGAGGTAATCACGCAAAAGTATCACCGCCCGGACTATATACCTGTTTGTAAACACCATTTTGACACAGTTACAATATCGATACTCACGGATCAGTCTAAACCTGTTAAATTCAAATACGGTAAGACTATTGTGCGATTACACTTTAGACCTCGCGCTGTGACGCCGCACTAAAATGTTGTCCCATAGAGTGTACGGCGACCCGGATGCTTATACACATTATTACATAACGCAAGCAGGTCATGGTTTGGATGGGTTTCACGGTACCAAATTCATGCACGGTTCTGGACTCGCTGGGTTATTTCGGGGTCTGTTCCGCCGTGTCGTCCCCCTATTTAAGAAAGGCGTTGAGCTTGTAAAGCCGCACGTGAAAACAGCCGCCCGTAACATCGCTAAAGTACGCCAAATCAGAGTTAGATATCTTTCAAATACCGCCTACACAGACAAGCATTGAAAAATCGCTTTATGTCGAGGTGCAACCAATCGCAGCAATCACTGACAATGCACCTTTGGAATTCTACATCTCGGGGAGCGGTGAATATTATTACGACCTTAATAACACATTGTTACACGTCGTTTGCAGAATCGTTAGTCCGGATAACACAGCCATACCCGAAGGCTCCCGCGTCGCGCTTATTAACTACCCTATAGCGAGTCTTTTTAATCAATTGGATATAGCGCTCGGCGATACGTTGATTTCAAGAAGCGACAACCTTTATACGTATAGAGCGTATATAGAGGCCCTAATAAATTATAATTTACAAACTTTAGCATCACAATTTACCGCCGGTTTATTCTATAAAGACACAGCGGGACATCATGATGACAGGGCTCTCGACGGACGTAATGTCGGTTTCAGCAAGAGAGCACAATATTCGGCACGCTCTAGAAGTGTGGAATTAATGGGGCCTGTTTACGCCGATATATTTAATCAACCGAAGTTAATACTGAACGGTTTAGATCTAAAGATAAAATTGACCAGAAACAAAGACACTTTCTGCCTTATGTCAGCCGAGGCGCCCCATTTTAAAGTCCAAATACAGCACGCTTCCCTGTTTGTCAAAAGAGTACAAGTATCGCCAGCTGTAAGAATCGGTCACAGTCGCGCTCTGTTAACAGCTAACGCAAAGTACTCTGTCGATCGAGCATCGCTTAAAGTGTATAGCGTACCCGCCGGTACTCGCATATCTAACCACGAGAATCTTTTTCTAGGTAACCTACCAAAAACAGTAATACTTGCGTTTGTGGATAATGAATCATTTTCCGGGAGTTACCAAAGAAATCCTTTGTGCTTCAACCACTATAATGTGAATTATGCCGCCTTATATTTGGACGGTCAACAGATACCGGCAAAACCTTTTCAACCTAACTTCCAAGACGAATCAGCTGTTCGTGAATATATGTCCCTAGTACATATTTCGGGGAAGCACAAGGCCGACAACGCTTTATCCGTGGATCGTCACGAGTTTTTGAACGGCTACACTTTGTTTGCTTTTGATTTAACGCCGGATCAAGAACCCGGCGGTCATTTCTCTCTAGTAAAAATGGGAAATCTGAGAGCTGAAATTAGATTTGCCGAACCGATTGCAAACACAATTAACATGATTGTATATTCTGTCCATGAAAATATTATTGAAATAAATAATCGGCGTGAGGTATTATATGATTTTCAATAAACATGAATAATTATGAAATTGCCTGTGTTATTAAAGCAGATATTAACGCCCGTCGCATGTTTAAAGGGGTGTTTCCGTGCGACTTATTACCGGGGGATAAAATCATCGACAGGCCCGCGGCCTACATTGTAAATACGGATAATTCGTCTCAGCGGGGGAAGCATTGGATTTTAATTATATTATACCCGAATGACGTATCTATTTTTTTTGATAGTTATGGTTTATCACCCGCAAATGAAATATTTCCTGGCGAGTTTATGAAGTTTTTATATAAAAATTCTAAGACTATAAAGTATCAAAACAGACAGATACAAGACGCCGTTAGCACAGTCTGCGGTCATTACTGTATCTATATCTTACAATGTCTCGCTAAAGGCATGTCTTTTGAAAAAGTGTTAAAAATGTTCACTAACGATTTTAGAAAAAATGACCGTATTGTGCGTTCATTTGTGACTAAACGCATGAAGCGATTATGTATACGCGGCTGTAATTACAATCAAAGGTGTTTGTCCCTAAGATCTGTTGAGAAATGTACGATGTCTTATTGTAAATAAGTAAAATTAATAAAGCTTTTTTTAAAACAAGTTAAATTCATCATTGTTTTGTTTTTAATGCTGCTAATAAGCACATAACACATTTTATAAGAATTTAATAGGTAAGACAAGCTGCTAGCCTATTACCTAGTTGATTCTACTCAAATAGCTAATGCTAATTCTAATTAAAAGGATTTTAATTGGTGCAATATAAATGTGCTTTTTATATCAAAAAGTTTAACTGCCAAGACCCGGGATCGAACCAGGGACCTTTAGAGCTTCAGTCTAACGCTCTCCCAACTGAGCTATCTCGGCAATCGCTAATAGCGCTGGCCAGGCATAAGCGGTCATATCCTTGTATTATTTAATATAAAGTTTATATATATCTAATATTAATTCAATATAAAGCAAGATAGATAGATGATAGAAAGATTGAAAGATAGAAAGATAGATTATGTAGCTGGATAAATAGACATTAGTGATATAGCTATGAACCAGCCTTGTCAATACTCCGTGTCACTTTTTAAAGACCTGAACAAATTAGCGTATCAGATGCAACAGCTATGTCAATACTTGGTGCCACTGTTAACTGAACAAAGCATTTTTGAACCAGCTAAATGACGCCAGCTGTAGTAGAAAATCATTATTGTGTGCTACTTCTCAACAGATGTCTAAATTTGTACACTGATGGACATTAAGAAAAGCACTAGCTAATAGCACTGGCCATATAAAGTTTATATATATCTAATATTAATTTGTCACGACCTTTGCAGTAGAAAAGATCGCTTTAAACAGATGTAAACTGTGAACATTAGCAAGGATCTGAGACGTGTGTAGTAAGATGCCCGAATTAAATTAATATCAAGCAGTATAAATTTAATATCAAACAAAATAAATTTAATATAAGTTTTATATCAAGCAGTATAAATTTAATATAAATTTAATATAAGTTTTATATCAAGCAGTATAAATTTAATATAAATTTAATATAAGTTTTATATCAAGCAGTATAAATTTAATATAAATTTAATATCAATTTTATATCAAGCAATATAAAAGGGGCGGGGGTAGCTGTATAAAAGGGGGCGTGGTACCTGTCACTTTTAGTTTGACGAGATATGTATACCCTTACTACTACCAGAATTTTTTAAATGCTACTTATGTTAAATGAATTCCCACAGTGGGAGAAGTATTTCCTTTTTACAGGAGTAACAACGTGCGGCCTACTATTTCGGGTGTCACCAACACCAGATTGATTAAATTGGCCTTTTTGGAACCAAAATGACAACACTGGACACTATAATGCCTTTTTCTGGTATTAATTACAAGAAGACTGCTGCAAATTGGACACCAGAATTTTTTAAATGCTACTTATGTTAAATGAATTCCCACAGTGGGAGAAGTATTTCCTTTTTACAGGAGTAACAACGTGCCGCCTACTATTTCGGGTGTCACCAACACCAGATTGATTAAATTGGCCTTTTTGGAACCAAAATGACAACACTGGACACTATAATGCCTTTTTCTGGTATTAATTACAAGAAGACTGCTGCAAATTGGACACCAGAATTTTTTAAATGCTACTTATGTTAAATGAATTCCCACAGTGGGAGAAGTATTTCCTTTTTACAGGAGTAACAACGTGCCGCCTACTATTTCGGGTGTCACCAACACCAGATTGATTAAATTGGCCTTTTTGAAACCAAAATGACAACACTGGACACTATAATGCCATTTTCTGGTATTAATTACAAGAAGACTGCTGCAAATTGGACACCAGAATTTTTTAAATGCTACTTATGTTAAATGAATTCCCACAGTGGGAGAACTATTTCCTTTTTACAGGAGTAACAACGTGCCGCCTACTATTTCGGGTGTCACCAACACCAGATTGATTAAATTGGCCTTTTTGGAACCAAAATGACAACACTGGACACTATATATAATGCCTTTTTCTGGTATTAATTACAAGAAGACTGCTGCAAATTGGACACCAGAATTTTTTAAATGCTACTTATGTTAAATGAATTCCCACAGTGGGAGAAGTATTTCCTTTTTACAGGAGTAACAACGTGCTGCCTACTATTTCGGGTGTCACCAACACCAGATTGATTAAATTGGCCTTTTTGGAACCAAAATGACAACACTGGACACTATAATGCCTTTTTCTGGTATTAATTACAAGAAGACTGCTGCAAATTGGACACCAGAATTTTTAAATGCTTCTTATGTTAAATGAATTCCCACAGTGGGAGAACTATTTCCTTTTACAGGAGTAACAACGTGCCGCCTACTATTTCGGGTGTCACCAACACCAGATTGATTAAATTGGCCTTTTTGGAACCAAAATGACAACACTGGACACTATAATGCCTTTTTCTGGTATTAATTACAAGAAGACTGCTGCAAATTGGACACCAGAATTTTTTAAATGCTACTTATGTTAAATGAATTCCCACAGTGGGAGAAGTATTTCCTTTTTACAGGAGTAACAACGTGCGGCGTACTATTTCGGGTGTCACCAATACCAGATTGATTAAATTGGCCTTTTTGGAACCAAAATGACACCACTGGACACTATAATGCCTTTTTCTGGTATTAATTATAAGAAGACTGCTGCAAATTGGACACCAGAATTTTTTAAATGCTACTTATGTTAAATGAATTCCCACAGTGGGAGAACTATTTCCTTTTTACAGGAGTAACAACGTGCCGCCTACTATTTCGGGTGTCACCAACACCAGATTGATTAAATTGGCCTTTTTGGAACCAAAATGACAACACTGGACACTATAATGCCTTTTTCTGGTATTAATTACAAGAAGACTGCTGCAAATTGGACACCAGAATTTTTTAAATGCTACTTATGTTAAATGAATTCCCACAGTGGGAGAACTATTTCCTTTTACAGGAGTAACAACGTGCCGCCTACTATTTCGGGTGTCACCAACACCAGATTGATTAAATTGGCCTTTTTGGAACCAAAATGACAACACTGGACACTATAATGCCTTTTTCTGGTATTAATTACAAGAAGACTGCTGCAAATTGGACACCAGAATTTTTTAAATGCTACTTATGTTAAATGAATTCCCACAGTGGGAGAAGTATTTCCTTTTTACCGGAGTAACAACGTGCCGCCTACTATTTCGGGTGTCACCAACACCAGATTGATTAAATTGGCCTTTTTGGAACCAAAATGACAACACTGGACACTATAATGCCTTTTTCTAGTATTAATTACAAGAGGACTGCTGCAAATTGGACACCAGAATTTTTTAAATGCTACTTATGTTAAATGAATTCCCACAGTGGGAGAACTATTTCCTTTTTACAGGAGTAACAACGTGCGGCGTACTATTTCGGGTGTCACCAACACCAGATTGATTAAATTGGCCTTTTTGGAACCAAAATGACAACACTGGACACTATAATGCCTTTTTCTGGTATTAATTACAAGAGGACTGCTGGTATTTCAGAACACCGGAATTTTTAAAATGCTCGTTTTGGTACATAAATTGCCCACACTGGGAGAATTATTGCCTAAACCTTTTTACAGTATTATTTACTGAAGGAGTGCTTCTTCTGGTCTAACACCAGAATTATGTTTGTTACAGGGAAAGATTTTTTTAATTTATATTTCTGGCAAAAAAAAAAAAATTAATTTCTGGCTGACAGTATTGGACCTGGCTGTAGTGACACTGGCTAGCCTAGCTGGAACAGCACATTCATGGGATTTGCTATCCAAGTGGGTTACTTTCAGTTTCACCACTGATATATTAAATATATTGGCAGTTGGTAGGGGTGACACAAGCACAGCCAAACCCCTGATGTAGTATATCTATGAAAAAATCGACTATTACATGAGATTAATGGACGCTGTGGCAGCTTTTGCTGTAGCACCACAAGTCCCAAAATGGCCGCCGCCTATCAGCCCAGTAACATGTGCCAGAAAATGGTCTGCCCAGCCAGAAAAAAATTTACTTTGACTGAGCAGCTGAATCGCTGTTGTTCTGTGTCACAGGAGTAGATTTTTCAATTCTTTGGAGCTTTTCTTTGGACTCTGTGGCAGCTTGAGCTGGCCCACCACAGGTCCCAAAATGGCCGCCGCCGGTCAGCCCAGTTACATGTGCCGGTAAAAATCGATCTGGCCAGTGTAAAAAAATAAACTTTCAGTGAACAGCTCAGCTGAGTTGTTCTGATGCACAGGTTTAGATCATTCACTTCTTCTCAGGTTTTTTTCCTCGATTATTCCCTGCCTATCTCGCCCTCACAGCAGCTGCATCTATCCCTGTTCTATTCACATCGGGAGTGAGCACGTCCCGACGTGCGCACAAGCTTATAAAGAGGCTGAGTCACATGCTGCACTTGGCCAATCACAGCCTTGCCAATAGTAGGCATGGCTGCGATGGCATCTTAGGGCAAGTAGTATGATGCATGTTGATTGGCTGCTATGCAGCCTTTCAAAATGTGCCACAAAAAATGACGAACTACAAAACCGAACCCGAATTTTTATGAAAATGTTCGGGTTCGGGTCGTGTCACGAACACCCCAAAATTCTGTATGGACCGGAACTATTCTCGAAATGTGCGCTCAACAACACAACACTAGTGCAATTTGTATCCCACTCTTAAGTTCTAATCGCATTCGATTTTAACTTATGCTTTTTTTTTGACAGGCATCGCATTCTATTTGATGCCTGGCAAAAAAAAAAAAAATGCATAAGTTAACATCGAATGCGATTAGAACTTAATAGTGGGATACGAATAGCACTGCGTGCTAGAAAAGCACGCACACGATTATTCAAATTTTGTATTATCGCGATACAAAACCTAACAGTAAAGTTAAAATCGAATGCAATTAGAACGTGTAGTGTGATGCGATTTATTTGAGTTCTAATAATCGCATTGCGATTTCAACTTAATTCTCAGATCCGACAGTACATTCTACTGGAGGAGGCGTTCCCATGGTGATCGGTAGCTCAAAGTTGTAATCGCAATGCGATTTCAGCTTTAAGCCTGTACTATTCTGCTATATAGTACTTTCAAAATGCGCCGAGAGAACATGCCGAACTCCGAACTCGAACCCGAACTTTTTTGAAAATGTCCGGGTTCGGGTCCGTGTCACGGACACCCCAAAGTTCGGTACGAACCCGAACTATTCTCGAACTGTTCGCTCAACACTAATTTTAACACTTTAATCTAAGGTTAGTTGAATGCCAGTGTGTGTCAGGCTGACTTCCACTGACTGTAGTGTGCCCACTGCCAGTGCCCACCACTCATACCGGCTGGCACAGGACTTTGCATAAAAAAGGCATTTAATTTTTAAACTTTAGTGCAATTTCAGTTGCTTGCCTGCTGCCAGTGTGTGTCAGGCCCTCTTCCACTGACTGTAGTGTGCCCACTGCCAGTGCTAACCACTGATACCGGGTGGCACAGTAGCTTGCCGATAAATAAGGCATTTAATTTTTAGACAGTAGTCTAAATTCAGTTGCTTGCCTGCTGCCAGTGTGTGTCAGGCCCTCTTCCACTGACTGTAGTGTGCCCACTGCCAGTGCCAACCACTGATACCGGGTGGCACAGTAGCTTGCTGATAAATAAGGCATTTAATTTTTAGACAGTAGTCTAAATTCAGTTGCTTGCCTGCTGCCAGTGTGTGTCAGGCCCTCTTCCACTGACTGTAGTGTGCCCACTGCCAGTGCCAACCACTGATACCGGGTGGCACAGTAGCTTGCCGATAAATAAGGCATTTAATTTTTAGACAGTAGTCTAAATTCAGTTGCTTGCCTGCTGCCAGTGTGTGTCAGGCCCACTTCCACTGACTGTAGTGTGCCCACTGCCAGTGCCAACCACTGATACCGGGTGGCACAGTAGCTTGCCGATAAATAAGGCATTTAATTTTTAGACAGTAGTCTAAATTCAGTTGCTTGCCTGCTGCCAGTGTGTGTCAGGCCCTCTTCCACTGACTGTAGTGTGCCCACTGCCAGTGCCAACCACTGATACCGGGTGGCACAGTAGCTTGCCGATAAATAAGGCATTTAATTTTTAGACAGTAGTCTAAATTCAGTTGCTTGCCTGCTGCCAGTGTGTGTCAGGCCCACTTCCACTGACTGTAGTGTGCCCACTGCCAGTGCCAACCACTGATACCGGGTGGCACAGTAGCTTCCCGATAAATAAGGCATTTAATTTTTAGACAGTAGTCTAAATTCAGTTGCTTGAATGCTGCCAGTGTGTGTCAGGCCCACTTCCACTGACTGTAGTGTGCCCACTGCCAGTGCCAACCACTGATACCGGGTGGCACAGTAGCTTGCCGATAAATAAGGCATTTAATTTTTAGACAGTAGTCTAAATTCAGTTGCTTGCCTGCTGCCAGTGTGTGTCAGGCCCACTTCCACAGACTGTAGTGTGCCCACTGCCAGTGCCAACCACTCATACCGGGTGGCACAGTACCTAGCACTCGTAGTACCACTTATCTAAAAAAAAAAAAGACAGGCAGAGGCAGGCCACTCCGCAGGGGCCGTCGTTGTCGTGGTGCTGTGATTTCCACTGTCCCTGGAATAATGCCCAGTTTTCAGAGGCCACGTACCCTGAACCCGAAAAATTCTGAGGACGTAGTTGACTGGCTTAGACAGGACACCCAATCTTTAACAGCTTCCGCTAAGAACCTTGACGCACCATCCTCCTCCAGCTCAGCTTCGGTCACCTGCTCTCAAGTTACCACGCACCCACCCGTCGCCACCACCACCACTACCACCACAGCCACCACAGCCGCTTCACTTGATCCGTCAGAGGAGTTATTTACACATCAGTTGGATGCAATTAGTGATGCGCAACCATTATTGCCAGATGATGTCGATTACGGGGATATGTCTCAGTCAGGCAGGATTACACACATGGACGTACAGTGTGATGATGATGATGATGATGATGTTGTACCCGCTGCTTCCTTTGCTGAGGTGTCAGATACAAGTGAAGCGGTTGATGATGACGATGTGTACACGGATGCCACGTGGGTGCCTGCTCGAAGAGAAGAAGAGGGGGAAAGTTCTGAAGGGGAGACAGAGAGAATGAGGAGACGAGTTGGAAGCAGGGTGAGGTCGTTGCAAGGAGTTAGTGGCACAGTCAGACAGCATGTATCGGCACCTGGGGTCAGCCAGACAGCACGCCAGTCAACGCATGCTGTTGCCACCACCAGAATGCCGTCATTGCAAAGCTCAGCAGTGTGGCATTTTTTTTTGTGTGTCTGCCTCTGATAAAAGCAATGCCATTTGCAACCTGTGCCAAAAGAAACTGAGTCGTGGGAAGTCCAACACCCACCTTGGTACAACTGCTTTGCGAAGGCACATGATCTCACATCACAAACGCCTATGGGATCAACACATGAGTATAAGCAGCACACAAACTCAAAGCCACCATGCTCCTCCTGGTCCAGCATCTTCAGCCACGTCAACCACTGCTGTCCTCCTTGCCCCCTCTCAACCACCCGCCACTCCATCTCTCACCTTCAGCAGTTCCTGCTCATCTGCCCACAGTCAGGTGTCTGTCAAGGACATGTTTGAGCATAAGAAGCCAATGTCACAAAGTCACCCCCTTGCCCGGCGACTGACAGCTGGCTTGACGGAACTCTTAGCCCGCCAGCTTTTACCATACCAGCTGGTAGAGTCTGAGGCCTTCAAAAAATTTGTCGCTATTGGGACACCACAGTGGAAGGTACCCGGACGAATCTTTTTTTCAAAAAAGGCAATGCCAAACCTCTACCATGTCATTGAAAAGGAAGTCATGGCATCTCTGGCATACAGTGCTGGGCAAGGGTCCATCTGACCACTGATACCTGGTCTGCAAAGCACGGTCAGGGCAGGTATATCACGTATACTGCGCATTGGGTCAACCTGCTGACGGCTGACAAGCATGGAATGCGTGGCTCCGCAGCGGAGTTGGTGACACCACCACGACTTGCAGGCAGACCTACTGCCACCTCCTCTACTCCTACTCCATCCTCTTCGATATCCTCCTTGGCTGAGTCCTCTTCTGCTGCGGCGTCTGGCTGCACATCAACTGATTCCCCCCAGCTCCCCAGGGGCTATTCCACATCCCGGATACGACAGTGTCACGCTATCTTGGGGTTGACTTGCCTGAAAGCAGAGAGCCACACAGGACCAGCACTCCTGTCCGCTCTGAACGCACAGGTGGATCAGTGGCTGACCCCGCACCAACTGGAGATCGGCAAAGTGGTGTGTGACAATGGAAGCAATCTGTTGGCGGCATTAAATTTGGGCAAGTTGTCACATGTGCCGTGCATGGCACATGTGTTGAATCTCATCGTACAACGTTTTGTGTCTAAGTACCCAGGCTTACAGGACGTCCTCAAGCAGGCCAGGAAGGTGTGTGGCCATTTCAGGCGTTCCTACACGGCCATGGCACACTTTTCCGATATTCAGCGGCGAAACAACGGTCCAGTGAGGCGCTTGATATGCGACAGCCCGACACGTTGGAATTCAACACTTCTAATGTTCGACCGCCTGCTCCAACAAGAAAAAGCCGTCAACGAGTATTTGTATGACCGGGGTGCTAGGACAGCCTCTGCGGAGCTGGGAATCTTTTTGCCATGTTACTGGACACTCATGCACAATGCCTGTAGGCTCATGCGTCCTTTTGAGGAGGTGACAAACCTAGTCAGTCGCACCGAAGGCACCATCAGCGACCTCATCCCATTTGTTTTCTTCCTGGAGCGTGCCCTGCGAAGAGTTCTGGATCAGGCTGTAGATGAGCGTGAAGAGGAAGATGAATAGTTGTGGTCACCATCACCACCAGAAACAGCCTTGTCATCATCGCTTGCCAGACCTGCAGCAACGCTGGAAGAGGAGTATGAGGAAGAGGAGTCAGAGGAGGAATGTGGCGGCTTTGAGGAGGAGGAAGACCAACCACAGCAGGCACCCCAGGGTGCTCGTTGTTGTCACCTATCTGGGACCCATGGTGTTGTACGTGGCTGGGGGGAAGAACAGACCGTCAATGACATCAGTGAGGACGAGGAACGGGAAATGAGTAGCTCTGCATCCAACCTTGTTCAAATGGGGTCTTTCATGCTTTCATGTCTGTTGAGGGACCCACGTATAAAAAGGATAAAGGAGAACGATCTGTCCTGGGTGGCCACGCTACTAGACCCCCGGTATAAGCAGAAAGTGGCAGAAATGTTACCAAATTACCGAAAGTCGGAAAGGATGCAGCAGTTCAAAACCAAACTAAAAAATATGCTTTACACAGCTTATAAGGGGGATGTCACAGCACAGCGGGAATCTAACAGGGGAAGAGGTGAGTGTAATCCTCCTCCTACCACGGCGGCAAGGACTGGATGATTTACAGATGTGTTGTTGATGGAGGACATGCGGAGCTTTTTCAGTCCTACTCATCGCCACAGCCCTTCGGGATCCAGCCTTAGAGAACGACTCGACCGACAGGTAGCAGACTACCTCGCCTTAACAGTAGATATCGACACTCTGAGGAGCAATGAACCCCTTCACTACTGGGTGTGCAGGCTTGACCTGTGGCCTGAGCTATCCCAGTTCACAATAGAACTTCTGGCCTGCCCTGCTTCAAGTGTCCTGTCAGAAAGGACCTTCAGTGCAGCAGGAGGCATTGTCACTGACAAGAGAAGTCGTCTCGGTCAAAAAAGTGTTGATTACCTCACCTTCATAAAGATGAATGAGGCATGGATCCCGAAGGGACTGACAGTGGGGGATACGTTTGACTAACAAAAGGCCTGATTACATGCCTTGGCCTCAAAATGGTCCCCACGCTGCTTTATTTAATGTCTGCATACTGGATGACTTTTGTGAATTCTCCACCACCAACTAGGGTTCAAGCCGCAATGTTTTAGTCACTTTTCTGCCTGGGAAACATAAATTTTTCCGGCCATTGCTACAATAGCGGCTGCAAAAGTGCCATTATTTTTCAGGCATGTGTACATGCCTAATTTTTCTGTCCTATGGTGCAGCACTGTGGCTGCAAAAACAAACCAAAAAAAAAGGCACATACAAGTGTCAATTCCCCTTCGTGATCGTTTCCTTGTTGTGGTGAAGGGGCTTGCGTATCACAATGAAGCAATCATCACCTCTATAAGTGTGTTGGCAATGTTGCCACACCCCAGATGATAAGGCCGTTGCTTCATTATGGTCAGACCAAAAGCGATCGGACGGCTGGATAATATTTCATAGAAAAAACATTAATTTACCTTTTTTTTATATGTTGTATGGGTTTTTAATACATAAAATAAAAAATCATAATAAAGTCTCTTAATAGTTTATTAGAAATGATGCAGGCAATTAAAAAAATCCCCATCAATTCCAATACAAAGCAAGTACAGAGCTCAGAACTAAATTATTTCATGATGTCGTAATGGTTCGCTAATTCGACAATGGTTAATCAATTCGACCGGATAGGGTCCGTAACAGGGATTAAACTGATAGGAATAGTACTAGTTAAGACACCACTCATATAGGGTGTCACAGCACATTGCTCTGTGCACGCGCAGTGCCCCAATTTGGGAGTAAGAGGACCGACCAAGCTGCTTTTTCCATCTCCCGGTTCCTGAAATCAATTCAGTTTGGAGTATGAGAGTTTGGTCTGTCACTGTGAAGGCAGTCGAAGGTACCCGGCCTAATTTTTTTTTCACAAAAGGCAATCCCTGATATGGGACGTAAGTCACCGTGGTTTAAAACAACTGATGAGAATAGTACTACAGAAAATACCACTCATATCGGGTGTGACAGTAAATTGCACGGCGCAGACGCAGTGACCGTGGTTTAAAACAGAGTGGAGGGAGCCAGCGTTTTTTTAACCATCTCCCCGTTCGAAAAATCTATTCAATAAATGGCCCCCAGATTGGGGACGTTAGATGGATTAAACTGATGAGAATAGTACTACAGAAAATACCACTCATATCGGGTGTGACAGTAAATTGCACGGCGCAGACGCAGTCACCGTGGTTTAAAACAGAGTGGAGGGAGCCAGCGTTTTTTTAACCATCTCCCGTTCGAAAAATCTATTCAATAAATGGCCCTCAGATTGGGGACGTTAGAGGATTAAACTGATGAGAATAGTACTACAGAAAATACCACTCATATCGGGTGTGACAGTAAATTGCACGGCGCAGACGCAGTCACCGTGGTTTAAAACAGAGTGGAGGGAGCCAGCGTTTTTAACCATCTCCCCGTTCGAAAAATCTATTCAATAAATGGCCCCCAGATTGGGGACGTTAGAGGGATTAAACTGATGAGAATAGTACTACAGAAAATACCACTCATATCGGGTGTGACAGTAAATTGCACGGCGCAGACGCAGTCACCGTGGTTTAAAACAGAGTGGAGGGAGCCAGCGTTTTTAACCATCTACCCGTTCGAAAAATCTATTCAATAAATGGCCCCCAGATTGGGGACGTTAGAGGATTAAACTGATGAGAATAGTACTACAGAAAATACCACTCATATCGGGTGTGACAGTAAATTGCACGGCGCAGACGCAGTCACCGTGGATAAAAACAAAGGGGAGGGAGCCAGTGTTTTTTAACCATCTCCCGTTCGAAAAATCAATTCAATTCACCTTTGGGGACCCTTGGTGTTGTGCGTGGCTGGGTGGAGGAAGAAACCTTCAATGACATCACCGGGACGTGGCTAGCTTAGTATCCAACCTTGTGCAAATGGGGAGTTTGCGGTTGTGCAAATTAAATGTTTGCGGTGCATTAAAAGGGAGTTTGGTCTGTCAATGTCAGTGAAGCGGGCGTAACCCTTACACTACCTGATCGATACAACATCATACCTGATCGTATACACACACTGGATGTTTTAAAGCACGTTATTCCAAACAATTTAGGAATGTTAGTTGATTTATGCCCTTTATGGATTAAAACCCGACTCTGCGTCCACTACGTAATTTTCCATGGGAGTTTTGCCATAGATCCCCATCCAGCATGCCACAGTCCAGGTGTTAGACCCCTTGAAACAACTTTCCCATCACTATTGTGGCCAGAAAGAGTCCCTGTGGGTTTTAAAATTCGCCTGCCAATTGAAGTCTATGGCGGTTCGCCCGGTTCGCCCGTTCGCGAACATTTGCGGAAGTTCGCGTTCGCTGTTCGCGAACTGAAAATTTTATGTTTGCGACATCACTACACTCCACGTCACTCTGCTCTGATTAGTGTAGGGAGAGGATGCGTTTCTGTGAGGGCGAGATTAGGCAGGGAAAAGTCAGCAAAACCACCTAATAAAGTGATCGATCTACAGCTGTGAATCATTCAACTTCTGATAGTTAATTGCTCACTGGTTTTTAGGCTGCACAGAGTATTTTTCTGTCACTTTGATCGGCGGCCATTATGTGTCTTGTGGTGCACCAGCACAAGCTGCCACCAAATCCATCAATCCATCAATACTATTTTTTTTTTTTTTTTTGCTATATCCTACATCAGGGGCTTGGCTGTGCTTATGGTCACCCCTAGAAACTCGGGATAGAAATTTCTATATTTTATTAAGGGGTTAAGTTCAATTGCCAAAATAGCAATCCCCTAAATCTGGTATTCCAGCTGTGGCTAGCCAAGTGTAATACTGTCTGCTGTTTGGCAAAGGATAGATTTTTTTCTGTGGTGAAATTCAATTTCCAAAATAGCAATCCCTTAAATCAGTGGTCTCAGCTGTGGCTGGCCAAGTTTAATAGTGTCCGGCAAAGGATATATTTTGTTCTGGGGTGAAATTCAATTGCCAAAATAGCAATACCATAAATCAGTGGTTTCAGCTGTGGCTGGCCAAGTTTAATAGTGTCGGGCAAAGTATATATTTTGTTCTGGGGTGAAATTCAATTGCCAAAATAGCGATACCGTAAATCTGGTGTCCCAGCAGTGGCTGGCCAAGTTTAATAGTGTCCGTCAAAGGATTTATTATTTTCTGCGGTGAAATTCAGTTGCAAAAATAGAAATACAATAAAACTGTTGTTCCAGCTGTTGCAGGCTTCGTTTAAATCTGTCCGTAAAAGGGTATATTTTTTTCAGGGGTGAAATGTAATTGCCAAAATAGCAATACCCTGAATCTGGTGTTCCAGCTGTTGTAGGCCTAGTATAAATCTGTCCTTAAAAGGGTATATTTTTTTTCTGGGGTGAAATATAATTGCCAAAATAGCAATACCCTGAATCTGATGTTCCAGCTGTTGCAGGCCTAGTTTAAATCTATCCGTAAAAGTGTATATTTTTTTCTAGGGTGAAATTCAGTTGCCAAAATAGAAATTCAGTAAATCTGGTGTTCCAGCTGTGACTGGACAAGTTTAATAGTATCCGTCAAAGGATAGATTTTGTTCTGGGGTGAAATTTACTTGCCAATATAGCAATACCCTGAATCTGGTGTTCCAGCTGTTGCAGGCCAAGTGTTAATCTGTCCGTAAAAGGGTATATTACGGTCAAGGTGTATAAATAAGTGCTGAGAGGGTCATCCTCAATAACTACACACGCTACCGTGCATCTCCCATTGTATTTCTGTCCGTTAAAGGGAATATTACACAAAGTGTTAAAAAACAATTCCTGAAGGCATAATCCTACATATTTTTTCACTTGCTGCTGTGCATCTCCAAGTGTAAATCTGTCCATAAAAGGATACCTTTCATCCAGGGCCTAAATACTAGGCCTACAATTGATATTCCCCTAAATCAGTGGTTACTGCTGTGCCTGGATTAGTGTAATATGGTACATAAATAAATAGGCAGATAGTGTTAGGTGCCTGTAAAAAAAGGCCTGAATTTGAAATCAATACATTGGGCCAAATATTTTTTTTCCTATTGTGGTGCTTGGTTAACGATAACAATGAGGAAAACATCTAGTAAGGGACTCGGACACGGTCGTAGTGGTGTTAGTGGACCCTCTGGTGCTGGGAGAGGATGTGGCCGTTCTGCAACAACCACACCTCCTAGTAAACCAACTACCTCAGGTTGCAGTGCCAGAATTTACAGTGATATTTGGTGGGGCCCAATGCCGTTCTAAGGATGTTAAGGCCTGAGCAGGTACAGGCGCTAGTCAGTTGGGTGGCCGACAGTGGATCCAGCACGTTCACAACATTATCTTTCACCCAGTCTTCTGCAGAAAGCGCACAGGTGGCGCCTGAAAACCAAGCCCATCAGTCTGTCACATCACCCCCATGCATATCAGGGAAACTGTCTGAGCCTCAAGATATGCAGCAGTCTCTTATGCTGTTTGAAGACTCTGCTGGCAGGGTTTCCTAAGGGAATCCACCTAGCCCTTCCCCAGTGGTGGAAGACATAGAAAGCGCTGATGCACAACCAATTATGTTTCCTGATGATGAGGACATGGGAATACCACCTCATCGGAGTCCGAACGTCTCTGATGATGATGATGAAACACAGGTGCCAACTGCTGCGTCTTTTTGCAGTGTGAAGACTAAACAGGAGGTCAGGGAGGAAGACTGTGTGGAAGACGATGCAGGGGGCGATGAGGTCCTAGACCCCACATGGAATGAAGGTTGTGCCACTGACTTTCATAGTTCAGAGGAAGAGGCAGTGGTGAGACCGAGCCAACGGTGTAGCAAAAGAGGGAGCAGGGGGCAAAAGCAGAACAGCCGCCGCCAAGAGAGTTCGCCTGCTACTGGCCACTGCCACCAGGGACCGAGCACCCCAAAGGCAGCTTCAAGGAGTTCCCTGGCATGGCACTTCTTTAAACAATGTGCTGACGACAAGACCCGAGTGGTTTGCACGCTGTGCCATCAGAGCCTGAAGCGAGGCATTAACGTTCTGAACCTTAGCACAACCTGCATGACCAGGCATCTACATGCAAAGCATGAACTGCAGTGGAGTAAACACCTTAAAAACAAGGAACTCACTTAGGCTCCCCCTGCTCCCTCTTCTGCTGCTGCCTCGGCCTCTACCCCCGCCTCGGGAGGAATATTGGCACCGACACCACCATCTGCGTCACCAACCAAGCATCTCCACCATGTCACACGGCAGCGTTCAGCTCTCCATTTCACAAACCTTGGAAAGAAAGCGTAAATTCCCACCTAGCCAACCTCGAGCCCTTGGCCTGAATGCCAGCATTTCTAAACTACCGGCCTTTGAAATGTTGTCATTCAGGTTGGTGGACACAGACAGCTTCAAACAGCTGATGGCCATGGCTGTCCCACAGTATGTTGTTTCCAGCCGCCACTACTTCTCCAAGACAGCCGTACCTTCCCTGCTCAAAATCAAGTGTGCACTGCGCAACGCCATCTGTGGCAAGGTCCCCTAACCACAGATACGTGGACCAGTAAGCACGGCCAGGGACGCGCTATCTCCCTAACTGCAAACCGGGTAAATGTAGTGGCGGCTGGGCCCCAGGCAGAGAGTTCCTTGGCGCACGTTCTTCCACCGCCAAGGATCGCAGGGCATCATTCTTTGCCTCCTGTAGCCTCCTCCTCCTCCTCGGCTTCCTCCTCCTCTGCTTCCACCAGCTCATCCAGTCAGCCACACACCTTCACCACCAACTTCAGCACAGCCCGGGGTAAACGTCAGCAGGCCATTCTGAAACTCATATGTTTGGGGGACAGGCCCCACACCATGCAGGAGTTGTGGCGTGGTATTAAACAACAGACCGACGAGTGGTTTCTGCCGGTGGGCCATAAGTCCGACCTGGTGGTGTGCGATAATGGGCGAAATCTCGTCGCAGCTCTGGGACTAGCCGGTTTGACGCACATTCCTTGGTTGGGGCATGTGCTGAATTTGGTGGTGCAGAAGTTCATTCACAACTACCCCGACATGTCAGAGCTGCTGCATAAAGTGCATGCTGTCTGTGCGCGCTTCTGGCATTCACATCCTGCCACTGCTCGTCTGTCTGCGCTACAGCGTAACTTAGGCCTTCCCGCTCACCGCCTCATATGCGACGTGCCCACCAGGTGGAACTCCATCTTGCACATGCTGGAGAGACTGTGCAAGCAGCAGCAGGCCATAGTGGAGTTTCAGCTGCAGCACGCACGCGTCAGTCGCACTGCGGAACAGCACCACTTCACCACCAATGATTGGGCCTCCATGCGAGACCTGTGTGCCCTGTTGCGCTGTTTCGAGTACTCCACCAACATGGCCAGTGGTGATGACACCGTTATCAGCGTTACAATACCACTTCTATGTCTCCTTGAGATAACACTTAGGGTGATGATGAAAGAGAAGATGGCCCACGAGGAGGAGGAGGAGGAGGAAGAGAGGTCATTTTTAGCACTTTCAGGCCAGTCTCTTAGAAGTGGCTCAGAGGGAGGTTTTTTGCAACAGCAGAGGCCATGTACAAATGTGGCCAGCCAGGGCCCACTACTGGAGGACGAGGAGGATAAAAGGGAGCTGGAGGAGGATGAGGATGAAGCAGGTTCACAGCGGGGTGGCACCCGACACAGCTCAGGCCCATCACTGGTGCGTGGCAGGGTGGATACGGAGGACGATGACGATACGCCTCCCACAGAGAACAGCTTGTCCATACCTCTGGGGAGCCTGGCACACATGAGCGACTACATGCTGCAGTGCCTGCGCAACGACAGCAGAGTTGCCCACATTTTAACGTGTGCGGACTACTGGGTTGCCATCCTGCTGGATCCCCGGTACAAAGAAAATGTGCCCACCTTACTTCCTGCAGTGGAGCATGATAGGAAGATGCGCGAGTACAAGCGCATGCTGGTAGACACGCTCCTGAGAGCATTCCCAAATGTCACAGGGGAAAAATTGGAAGCCCAAGCCGAAGGCAGAAGAGGAGCGAGAGGTCACTAACGCAGCTGTGTCACGGCCAGCTCCTCTGAGGGCAGGGTTAGCATGGCAATATTGTGGAAAAGTTTTGTCTCCACGCCACAGCTAACTGCATCACCACCTGATACGGAACGTGTTAGCAGGAGGCAGCATTTCACTTACATGGTTGAACAGTAAGTCTGCACACCCCTCCACGTACTGACTGATTGTTCGGCCCCATTCAACTTCTGCGTCTCCAAATTGTCTACGTGGCCAGAGTTAGCATTTTATGCCTCGGAGGTGCTGGCCTGCCCTGCGGCCAACGTTTCTTCTGAATGTGTATTCAGCACGGCAGGGGGCGTCATTACTGAAAAACGCAGCTGCCTGTCCACAGCCAACGTGGACATGCTGACGTTCATAAAAATGAACCAGGCATGGATCCCACAGGACCTGTCCTTCCCTTGTGCAGAATAGACATTTATAACTGCCTCCTACTCAACCATGTATTCTTGTACTCCGGGGAACTTCATTATTGAATCCTCATTTTTTTAACTTTACCATGATCTTGTGGTGCAACCCAAAGTTGAATGAACCTCTCCTCAATCTGGGCGCCGGTGCCTAAATAACTGAAATTGGCCTGTTACAATAGTGGGTGACATGAAGCCTGAACCTCTGTCATACGACCTCCCTCCTCTGTCTGGGTGCCGTGGGCTAAATATCTGGAAGTGGCCTTCTCCAGTGGTGGGTGATATGACACCTTATTCCTTGCTGTGGGACCTCTCTGGGTGCTGGGGCCTAACTAACTCAAAGTGCCCTTCTCCAGTGGTGGGTGATATGATGCCTTATTCCTTGCTGTGGGACCTCTCTCCTCTGTCTGGGTCCTGGGGCCTAAATAACTGAAAGTGGCCTTCTCCAGTGGTGGGTGATATGACGCCTGACTCTCTGCTGTGGGACCTCTCTCCTCTGTCTGGGTGCTGGGGCCGATATAAATGAAAGTGGCCCTCTCCTGTGGTGGGTGATATGACTCCTAATTCTCTGCTGTGGGACCTCTCTCCTCTGTCTGGGTGCTGCGGCCTAAATAACTGAAAGTGGCCTTCTCCAGTGGTGGGTGATATGACGCCTGATTCTCTGCTGTGGGACTTCTCTCCTCTGTCGGGGTGCTGGGGCATAAATAACTGAAAGTGGCCTTCTCCAGTGGTGGTTGATATGACGCCTGATTATCTGCTGTGGGACCTCTCTCCTCTGTCTGGGTGCTGGGGCCTAAATAACTGAAAGTGGCCTTCTCCAGTGGTGGTTGATATGACGCCTGATTATCTGCTGTGGGACCTCTCCTCTTTCTGGGTGCTGGGGCCTAAATAACTGAAAGTGGCCTTTTCCAGTGTTGGGTGATATGACTCCTGATTCTCTGCTGTGGGACCTCTCTCCTCTCTCTGGGTGCTGGGGCCTAAATAACTGAAAGTGGCCTTCTCCAGTGGTGGGTGATATGACGCCTGATTCTCTGCTGTGGGACCTCTCTCCTCTGTCTGGATGCTGGGGCCTAAATAACTCAAAGTGGCCTTCTCCAGTGGTGGGTGATATGACGACTTAGTCCTTGCTGTGGGACCTATCTCCTCTTTCTGGGTGCTGGGGCCTAAATAACTGAAAGTGGCCTTCTACAGTGGTGGGTGATATGACGCCTGATTTTCTGCTGTGGGACCTCTTTCCTCTGTCTGGGTGCTGGGGCCTAAATAACTCAAAGTGGCCTTCTCCAGTGGTGGGTGATATGACGCCTTATTCCTTGCTGTGGGACCTCTCTCCTCTGTCCGGGTGCTGGGGCCTAAATAACTGAAAGTGGCCTTCTCCAGTGGTGGGTGATATGATGCCTGATTCTCTATTGTGGGACCTCTCTCCTCTGTCTGGGTGCTGGGCCCTAAATAACTGAAAGTGGCCTTCTCCAGTGGTGGGTGATATGACGCCTTATTCTCTGCTGTGGGACCTCTCTCCTTCGCCTGGGTGCTGGGGCCTAAAAAAAACTGAAAGTGGCCTTTTCCAGTGGTGGGTGATATGACGGCTTATTCTCTGCTATGGGACCTCTCTCCAATTGATATTGCTTAATTTTTATTTATTTTATTTTAATTAATTTCCCTATCCACATTTGTTTGCAGGACATTTACCTACATTTTGCTGCCTTGTGCAGCCCTCTAGCCTGTTCCAGGTCTATTTTACAGCCTTTTTAGTGCCCAAAAGTTTGGGTCCCCACTGACTTCAATGGGGTTCGGGATAAAGTTCGGGTCGAGTTCGGATCCCGAACCCGAACATTTTTGGGAAGTTCGGACGAACTTCTTGAACCCGAACATCCAGTTGATCGCTCAACTCTATCCAAAACTTTTCCCTCCTTGTAGCACTAGGCCGTGCTTCAGGTTGAGGTTGCTGGCGGGTGTTATGAAAGTCTCACATGTCTGAGAGAGTGTTCCGCTGCCTTTGTTGGAACTGCCTTGTGTTCCCCTTGTCTCCCTTCCTCAGTTGTCTAAGGAAGTTCGGACTCTGCCGACCGTGTTGTCTGATGGAAAATTTTGGAGCAATCTCTCAACAAGTATTATGGTATTGCACAGTTTTACTCGTCCTCTCCACTACTGGAATGCGAGATGAGAAGTTCTCTTTGTAGCGGGAATAGAGAAGGGTGAACACCCAGTAATCCGTGTTATCTAAAATGCACATAACGCTAGGGTCGCAGAAAAGAAATGAAGTCAGCCATGTGTGCCAAAGTACCAACAGACAAGACGTCGATTTTGACATCAGGATGACTCTCCATCTCCTCCTCCTCCTCTTCTGCCCATCCACGCTGAACAGATGGAATTAAAGTTCCATGGGTACTATCCTCTGTAGCAGAGGCAACTGTCTCTAGCTCTTCCTACTCCTCCTCCACTTCGTGGTCCAATTCGCTCTGAGAAGTTGAACTATGGGTGGTCTGGCTATCACCCTGTGTAATGTCCTCCTCCATTTCCTCGTCTGCCACATTCAGAGTGTCCTCCTCAATTGTGAGCAGCGATCATTTGAGTAGACACATCAGTGGGATGTTACGCTGATAGCATTATTGCCACTAACCATTTGAGTGGATTCATCAATGTTTTTTTAAATATCATAGAAGTCTAACATCAATGCCCACTCCTCGCTTGTGAATAGTAGTGTTGGGAGCTAATATTCGAATCGCGAATATTTATCACGAATATTGGAACTTCGATAATTTGTGAATATGTAGAATATATTAAAATATATTCTTTAACAGGAATATTTGTCTTTTATTTTTTCTTCTGAACCCATCAGTGTTGTGATAGTAGTAATTTAATATCAGTACATTAGTGATATTAAATTACCACAATCACTAATGTGTTCATAGTAACATAGTACATAAGGCCGAAAATGACATCTGTCCCTCCAGTTCGGCCTGTCATCCTGCTAGTTGATCCAGAGGAAGGCAAAAAAAAAAACCTGTGAGGTAGAAGCCAATTTTCCCCACTTAAGGGGAGTAAAAAATTCCTTCCCGACTCCAATCAGGCAATCAGAAGAACTCCCTGGATAAACGACGCCCCTCTTGAATTCCTTTATTGTACTCACCATCACCACCTCCTCAGGCAGAGAGTTCCATAGTCTCACTGCTCTTACCGTAAAGAATCATTTTCTATGTTTGTGTACAAACCTTTTTTCCTCCAGACGCAAAGTATGTCCCCTTGTCACAGTGACAGTCCTGGGGATAAATAGATGATGGGAGAGATCTCTGTACTGACCCCTGATATATTTATACATAGTTGTTAGATCTCCCCTCAGTCGTCTTTTTTCTAAAGTGAATAACCCTAATTTTGATAATCTTTCAGGGTATTGTAGATCCCCCATTCCAGTTATTACTTTAGATGCCCTCCTCTGAAACCTCTCCAGCTCTGCTATGTTTGCCTTGTTCACAGCAGCCCAGAACTGTACACAGTACTCCATGTGTGGTCTGACTAGCGATTTGTAAAGTGGTAGGACTATGTTCTCATCACTGGCGTCTATGCCCCTTTTGATACAACCTATTATCTTATTGGCCTTGGCGGCAGCTGCCTGGCACTGGTTTCTACAGCTTAGTTTGCTTTTTATTAAAATTCCTAGATCCTTTTCCTTGTCAGTGTTACCGAGTGTTTTACCATTTAATATGTACGGGTGACTTGCATTATTCCTTCCCATGTGCATAACTTTACATTTTTCAATGTTAAACCTCATCTTCCATTTCTCTGCCCAAGCTTCCAATCTATCCAGATCCCTCTGTAGCAGTATAGTGTCCTCTTCAGTGTTAATTCCTTTACACAGTTTAGTGTCATCTGCAAAAATTGATATTTTACTATGCAAGCCTTCTACAAGATCATTAATAAATATATTAAAAAGAATAGGGCCCAGTACTGACCCCTGAGGTACCCCACTATTGACAGTTGTCCAATCTGAGTGTGTACCGTTAATAACCACCCTCTTGTTTTCTGTCACTCAGCCAGTTACTTACCCACTTACAGACATTTTCTCCCAGTCCGAGCATCCTCATTTTATATACTAACCTTTTATGTGGTACAGTGTCAAATGCTTTGGAGAAGTCCAGATATATGACATCCATTGATTTGCCGCTGTTAAGTCTAGAACTGACCTCTTCATAGAAACTAATTAAATTAGTTTGGCATGACCAATCCCTCATGAAGCCATGCTGATAGGGCGTTATTTGCTTATTTTCGTTGAGATCCTCTAAGATAGCATCTCTCAGAAAACCTTCAAACAGTTTCCCCACAACAGATCTTAAACTTACCGGCCTATAGTTTCTGGGCTCTGTTTTTGGACCCTTTTTGAATATTGGTACCACATTTGCTATGCATAACCATAGCAAAGGCAGGTGCACTCTGCGGCAATACTAAACCCTCACACTGATAAAATTGAGGGGTTAGTTTGACATATCCTACTAGGAGGACATGTCTTAAGCTCGGACACCACGGCAAGGTCCCTCAAGTAGCCCGAGGCCCTACCACTCAACCTACCTGTGCCGTATGGGCGATACCAGGAGCCATTAGGCATTACGGGAGCGTAAGGCCTGACTCACAGACAGCTCACCAGTGACCTCCAGCATGTAACCATGCTTGCAATGGGAGGTGGGAGGTTCCTGTGAGCCCCACCCGAGACCGTCTGATATGGCCCTGAGCCTCCCAGGTGCACCTGAATGTAGCCTGTAGATGAAAAGCAGGCACATTTAAATCGGCGTTTATACACCTCCAAACATGTTATACAAACCATTAGAAAACGTGGTGTGGTGTTTAACAAGCAGGAAATGCTCAACCCATATGCAGTTGTGCATGTATATAGGGGAGCACATCCTGCACTTGTAGTCCGTTGCTAGGGGCAATCAACAGCAAAAAATGCATACAATGGAAGATGCCAGCAACGGACTACAAGTACCACAATAACCATCCTACATACGATAACGATAATGTGAATGTGGAGAACAATCAAAAACATAACCATAGCAAAGGCAGGTGCACCTTACGGCAATACTAAACCCTCACACTGATAAAATTGAGGGGTTAGTTCGACATATCCTACTAGGAGGACATGTCTTAAGCTCGGACACCACGGCAAGGTCCCTCAAGTAGCCCGAGGTCCTACCACTCAACCTACCTGAGCCGTATGGGCGATACTAGAAGCCGTTGGGCATTACGGGAGCGTAAGGCCTGACTCACAGACAGCTCACCAGTGACCTCCATCATGTAACCATGCTTGCAATGGGAGGTGGGAGGTGCCTATGAGCCCCACCCGAGACCGGCAGAAATGGCCCTGAGTCTCCCAGGTGCACCTGAATGTAGCCTGTAGATGAAAAGCAGGCACATTTAAATCGGAGTTTATACACCTCCAAACATGTTATACAAACCATTAGAAAACGTGGTGTGGTGTTTAACAAGCAGGATATGATCAACCCATATGCAGTTGTGCATGTATACAGGGGAGCACATCCTGCACTTGTAGTCCGTTGCTAGGGGCAATCAACAGCAACAGCTCCTTCTCTGCCTTCGCCTTGGGCTTCCACTTGTTCCCCTGTGACATTTGAGAATGCTCTCAGTAGTCTACCAATGTGCGCTTGTAGTCGTGCATCTTCCTATCACAGTCCAGTGGAGGAAGTAAGGTGGGCACATTGTCTTTGTACCAGGGATCCAACAGGGTGGCAACCCAGTAGTCCGCACACGATAAAATGTGGGCAACTCTGCTGTTGTTGTGCAGGCACTGCAGCATGTAGTCACTCATGTGTGCCAGGCTGCCCAGAGGTAAGGACAAGCTGTCCTCTGTGGGAGGTGTATCGTCATCGTCCTCCCTTTCCCCCAGCCACGCACCAGTGATGGGCCCGAGCTGCATTGGGTGCCACCTCGCTGTGAACATGCTTCATCCTCATCCTCCTCCACCTCCTCATCCTCGTCCTCCAGTAGTGGGCCCTGGCTGGCCACATTTGTACCTGGCCTCTGCTGTTGCAAAAAACCTCCCTCTGAGCCACTTCTAACAGACTGGCCTGAAAGTGCTAAAAATGACCCCTCATGCTCCTCCTCCTCGTGGGCCACATCCTCTTCCATCATCCCCCTAAGTGTTTTCTCAGGGAGACATAGAAGTGGTATTGTAACGCTGATAACGGAGTCATCGCCACTGGCCATGTTGGTGAAGTACTCGAAACAGCGCAACAGGGCACACAGGTCTCGCATGGAGACCTAGTCAATGGTGGTGAAGTGGTGCTGTTCCGCAGTGCGACTGACCTGTGCGTGCTGCATCTGAAACTCCACTATGGCCTGCTGCTGCTCGCACAGTCTCTCCAGCATGTGCAAGGTGGAGTTCCACCTGGTGGGCACGTCACATATGAGGTGGTGAGCGGGAAGGCCGCTGCTCGCCTGTCTGTAGCGCAGACAGGCAAGCTGAGGCAGGATGTAAATGCCGGAAGCGCGCACAGACGGCCCGCACTTTACGCAGCAGCTCTGACATGTCGGGGTAGTTGTGAAGGAACTTCTGCACCACAAAGTTCAGCACATGCGCTAGGAGAGGAATTTGCGTCAAACTGACTAGTCCCAGAGCTGCGACAAGATTTCGCCCATTATCGCACACCAGCAGGCTTGAGGCCCACCGGCAGCAACCACTGGTCGGTCTGTTTTTCAATACCCCGCCACAACTCCTGCGGGGTTGTTGGGCCTGTCCCCCAAACATATGAGTCTCAGAACGGCCTGCTGACGTTTACCCCGGGCTGTGCTGAAGTTGGTGGTGAAGGTGTGAGGCTGACTGGTTGAGAAGGTGGAAGAAGAGGTCGAGGAAGCCGAGTAGGAGGGGGAGGCTACAGGAGGCAAAGAATTATGCCCTGCGATCCTTGGCGGCGGAAGGACGTGCGCAAAAGAACTCTCGGTCTGGGGCCCAACCGCCACTACATTTACCCAGTGTGCAGTTAGGGAGATATAGCGTCCCTGGCCATGCTTACTGGTCCATGTATCTGTGGTTAGGTGGACCTTGCCACAGATGGCATTGCACAGTGCACACTTGATTTTATCGGATACTTGGTTGTGCAGGGAAGGCACGGCTCTCTTGGAGAAGTAGTGGTGGCTGGGAACAACCTACTGTGGGACAGCCATGGCCATCAGCTGTTTGAAGCTGTCTGTGTCCACCAGCCTGAATGACAGCATTTCATAGGCCAGTAGTTTAGAAATGCTGGCATTCAGGCCCAGGGCTCGAGGGTGGCTAGGTGGGAATTTATGCTTTCTCTCCAATGTTTGTGAGATGGAGAGCTTAACGCTGCCGTGTGACATGGTGAAGATGCTTGGTGACGGAGGAGGTGGTGTTGGTGGCACATCCTCTGTTTGGTGGGCGGCAGGTGCCAACATTCCTCCCGAGGCGGAGGAAGAGGCCGAGGCAGGAGGAGAAGAGGGAGCAGGGGGAGCCTGAGTGAGTTTCTTTTTTTTAAGGTGTTTACTTCACTGCAGTTCATGCTTTGCATGTAGATGCCTGGTCATGCAGGTTGTGCTAAGGTTCAGAACGTTAATGCCTCTCTTCAGGCTCTGATGGCACAGCGTGCAAACCACTCGGATCTTGTCGTCAGCACATTGTTTAAAGAAGTGCCATGCCAGGGAAATCCTTGAAGCTGCCTTTGGGGTGCTCGGTCTCTGGTGGTGGTGGCCAGTAGCAGGTGAACTCTATTGGTGGCGGCTGTTCTGCTTTTGCCCCCTGCTCCCTCTTTTGCTACGCTGTTGGCTCGGTCTCACCACTGCTTCTTTCTCTGAACTATGAAAGTCAGTGGCACGACCTTCATTCCATGTGGGGTCTAGGACCTCATCGTCCCCTGCATCGTCTTCCACACAGTCTTCCTCCCTGACCTCCTTTACGGTCTGCACACTGCAAAAAGATGCAGCAGTTGGCACCTGTGTTTCGTCATCATCAGAGACATGCAGACTCCAATGAGGTGGTATTCCCATGTCCTCATCATCAGGAAACATACGTGGTTGTACGTCAATGCATTCTAAGTCTTACACCACTTGGGAAGGTGTAACGGATCGCCCTGGCACCCCGACTGGGTACCTCCGTTGAAAGATGCTCCTAGCGCTTCTTGAGGATTCCAAGCGCTCTAGACGACACCTCAATCACCGAACCTGAGAAGCATACGAATCCTCTCAAGCCTCTGAATGCTGTAGACAGTTGAATAGGAACCATACGAATAGGTTTTCACTCCTAGCAGTCAGACTGGAACAGCATCCAATAACTCCTCCCCCAATAATGAGACGACACTTCACTTTGAGGGTTAAACAGGAACTCTGGCAGGTTTGCAAAATTAAGTCCCTCCTGAGCTCTCCATACCACCCCCAGACGAACGGACTTTGTGAGAGGTTCAATGGGACCCTCAAACAAATGCTCAAGACGTTTACTCAGGAATACCGAGACTGGGAGCGTTTTTTGCTGCACCTCCTATTTGCTTATCGGGAGGTGCCCCAGGAAACGACCGGGTTCTCTCCCTTCGAGTTGCTCTATGGAAGAAAGGTACGGGGACCCCTGAACCTGATCCGGGAGCACTGGGAGGGAGAGATGGAGACTGACGGTGTCCCCATTGTGCCGTACGTGCTGGAACTCAGGGACCGAATGGAGCAATTAGCCAAATCAGTGCAGGCTAACCTCCAATCGGCCCAGAGAAGACAGAAGGTATGGTACGATCGGGGGGCCCGAAAGAGAATCTTTACCATAGGGCAAAAGGTGTTAGTGCTTAAGCCAGTTAAGACAGACAAATTGCAGGCGTCCTGGCAGGGCCCCTACCAGATAGTGGAGAAAAGGGAGACACCACTTACGTAATAGCTAGCTGCCATGACAGCAATCTTAGAAAGACATTCCATGTGAACATGCTCAAGGAATATCTTGAGCGGCCGGAGAACGTGATGGCCGTATGCTGTCCCCCTCAGGAAGACCCCGACAGTCTACCCATTCCAGATCTGTTAGAAAAGAGTACCCACGCAGATATAGTAGCTCAGGTCAAGATAGGGGACCGACTTAGCCCCACTGAAAGGGAGCAGCTTAACCAACTCCTGCAGTCCAAAAGCCCCACTTTCTCCCAGAAGCCAGGGTACACTACCTTAAGCACCCACCAGGTAGATACCCCGGGACAAGCTCCTTTACGCCAGGCTCCTTACCGAATCCCAGAGGCAGTTAGGACAGGGATGAAGAAGGAGATCGATGAGATGCTCCAACTCAGGGTAATTCAGCCCTCCGATAGTCCCTGGGCTTCCCCAGTGGTCCTGGTGCCCAAGAAAGATGGTACAACCCGGTTTTGCGTAGACTATCGGAGGCTCAATGAAAAGATAGTGACGGACGCTTACCCTATGCCCAGGGTAGACGAGCTACTCGATCGTATAGCCAGGGGAAATTATCTGACCACCATCGACCTCTGCAAGGGTTACTGGCAGATTCCCCTGGCCCAGGAGGCTGTCCCCAAGTCGGCATTCGTCACCCCGTTCGGCTTATATCAGTTTAAGGTAATGCCGTTCGGGATGAAGAATGCCCCAGCTACATTCCAGCGCTTGGTCGATAGGCTCCTGGATGGCTTCCAGAGTTTTGCTTGCGCATACCTGGACGACATAGCGATCCACAGTGAGTCCTGGGAGGACCACTTAGCTCATGTAGGAATGGTTCTGGATCAGATCCGGGCTGCTGGCCTGACTCTAAAGCCAGAAAAATGCCACTTTGGGATGGCCGAGGTACAGTACCTGGGTCACCGGGTAGGGTGTGGGAAACAGCGACCAGAGCCGGCCAAGATAGAAGCTGTCGCCAATTGGCCCACCCCCACCACTAAGACTCAAGTCCTAGCTTGACCTTCAAATCGCAGCCTTGACTCGTTTTGTTGTGGGCGGAAGATTATCCTAGCTGTAAAATAGCTAGTGGGATTGTTCTACATTTACAGGATCCTTCTGGATATCGAGACGAAGCTGCTCCTCTCTCTCTCCCTAAATAGAGATCCAGACTATCTAAGCGGTCCAGCTTCCAGCTAGCCTGGGAGTAACCGTAACATTTGGATGGCAGCGGTGGGATTGTCCTGGATTTCCTAGGAGAGGTACTGAACGGATGGAGAGCACTTACGAAAAATTGAAACGTGCGACCCTGAAGGATTTACTCGAAAACAGAGGGGGGAAAGCCAGCAACCGTCCGAGAAGGGAACTGATCGCAGAATTAACCGAACTGGATCAGGGCTTCACGATGGCAGAGACCCCGACCACGAGTAGTGATGAAAAGACCAGGATTGTTCGGGAGAGACTCTCGCTATACGGGCCGAACCCACCTATGGAACTGGTGCAGCAGTTGATGGCAGAAGCGGATGAGGATATACAGAAGGCTCGAGCCCACGAACTCAGCCTGGTGACCGCACACCGCAATGCCGAAGCACCGCAGGTAATCATTCCTGTCGAAAACGCCGGGAGGCCAAAGATACCCTATGTGGCTTTTAGACCCTTCCTAGAGAGTGAGACAGGAATCGATGAATATTTGGCGGACTTCGAAAGGCAATGTGCCCTGCACCAGATTCCCAACAGAGAGTGGCCCACGATATTGTCTGGGAAACTAGCCGGGCGAGCCCTGGAAGCATTTCGGACTCTGGGTGCTGAGGAAGTGACACAGTATGCGCTGGTCAAAGAGACACTGTTGCGGCGGTACGCTGTAACTCCTGACACATATCGCCGACAATTTCGTAGCACGAAAAAGAAGCCTAACGATACACATATGGAATGGGCGCACCGAATGCGGAGAGCGGCAAATCACTGGATGAGCGGAAGTAAAGCTGTGACTGGTGAGGAAATTTTACAATTATTTCTCTTAGAACATTTTTATAATGGCATGGAGCAGCGGGGGAAGGAATGGCTGCGAGACAGACGACCTTCTACCTTAGAAGAAGCAGCCAAATTGGCCGATGAACATTACGACTCCCGTCTACATGAACCCACGAACTACCGAACCCCAGCATGGGTCGAACACAAAGATGTTTACCGTACGTCGCCACGTAACGAATTCCGAGCCCCGGTGCCCGCGGGGCCCGTACGGTACTCAGGACCCCCGAATTACAACTCTGATCGTCCCAGACCGACCTGCTACCGATGCAAGCAACCAGGGCACCTCATGGCTAGCTGCCCCCTTAATGCACACCAGACCCCCCGGAATTATAATTACCCCTCTGGATCATCTCGTCCTGCCCGGGCGCTCTGTGTTAACCAAGAGGCCCCTATGGAGGAATATTTGGGACCACTTCATGAAGCAGATCCTGTATATGCTGCTTCGGATAACCGCCAGCACCATCGGCAGAAGGTATGGCTCGAGGGGCGATCTACCGAGGGGTTAAGAGACACGGGGGCTACCATTACACTGGTCCAGAGCCATTTGGTGCCGGAGCACAAGCGATCAGGGCAGACTGTGGCCGGGGGGGGGGGGGGGGATGTGTACAAAATTCCGACTGCTAAAGTACATCTTGATTGGGGAGCGGGAAAGGGGGCCATGAACGTGGGCATAATGGATAATTTACCTGCCGAAGTACTACTGGGCAACGATTTGGGCCCCATGACTTCTGCCTATGCTCCAGTATACAACAACGAGGCGAACCCAGTGACTACCCGAGCCCAAGCCCGAACGGAGCGAGAACCCTCACCAGTGCGGGAGACACAGGTAAGACCTACCCCGACCTTGACTGACCCGTTAGGTCCCATACCCTGGGACACCCCAGATGCTTTCGAGACAGAGTCTAAGACTGACCCGACATTACAAAAGTACCGGGAACGAGCAGAGACCGGAGGGAGCGGGTCAGATAACGAAACCTTTTTATGGGAAAAGGGAAAGCTATATCGCTTGACGGAGAAAAGGGGGCAGCATAGGCGACAGCTGGTAGTGCCCCACAAATACCGTCGAGAAATACTCAAGATAGGACACGACATTCCCTTGGCAGGCCACCTAGCTGTAACCCGCACACTACACCGCATTACTCACACGTTCTTTTGGCCAGGGGTACACGCTGATGTTAGGACTTATTGTAATACCTGCGATGTGTGTCAACGAGTAGGGAGGAGAGGCGATCACCCTAAAGCTCATCTAGTAAATATGCCCATTGTGGAGGAACCCTTCAGCAGGGTTGCTATTGACCTAGTGGGACCGCTTGCTACCCCTAGTCCCTCCGGTAAGCGCTACATTCTTACCGTAGTGGACTACGCTACCAGGTACCCGGAAGCTGTCGCCCTATCCAACATCCAAGCGGATACGGTAGCGAATGCGCTGGTGCAGGTGTTCTCCCGGGTAGGATTTCCAAAAGAAATCCTGTCCGACCGAGGCACCCAATTTACTGCCGAATTGACTCAGCAACTCTGGCAGGTTTGCAAAATTAAGTCCCTCCTGAGCTCTCCATACCACCCCCAGACGAACGGACTTTGTGAGAGGTTCAATGGGACCCTCAAACAAATGCTCAAGACGTTTACTCAGGAATACCGAGACTGGGAGCGTTTTTGCCGCACCTCCTATTTGCTTATCGGGAGGTGCCCCAGGAAACGACCGGGTTCTCTCCCTTCGAGTTGCTCTATGGAAGAAAGGTACGGGGACCCCTGAACCTGATCCGGGAGCACTGGGAGGGAGAGATGGAGACTGACGGTGTCCCCATTGTGCCGTACGTGCTGGAACTCAGGGACCGAATGGAGCAATTAGCCAAATCAGTGCAGGCTAACCTCCAATCGGCCCAGAGAAGACAGAAGGTATGGTACGATCGGAGGCCCGAAAGAGAATCTTTACCATAGGGCAAAAGGTGTTAGTGCTTAAGCCAGTTAAGACAGACAAATTGCAGGCGTCCTGGCAGGGCCCCTACCAGATAGTGGAGAAAAGGGGAGACACCACTTACGTAATAGCTAGCTGCCATGACAGCAATCTTAGAAAGACATTCCATGTGAACATGCTCAAGGAATATCTTGAGCGGCCGGAGAACGTGATGGCCGTATGCTGTCCCCCTCAGGAAGACCCCGACAGTCTACCCATTCCAGATCTGTTAGAAAAGAGTACCCACGCAGATATAGTAGCTCAGGTCAAGATAGGGGACCGACTTAGCCCCACTGAAAGGGAGCAGCTTAACCAACTCCTGCAGTCCAAAAGCCCCACTTTCTCCCAGAAGCCAGGGTACACTACCTTAAGCACCCACCAGGTAGATACCCGGGACAAGCTCCTTTACGCCAGGCTCCTTACCGAATCCCAGAGGCAGTTAGGACAGGGATGAAGAAGGAGATCGATGAGATGCTCCAACTCAGGGTAATTGAGCCCTCCGATAGTCCCTGGGCTTCCCCAGTGGTCCTGGTGCCCAAGAAAGATGGTACAACCCGGTTTTGCGTAGACTATCGGAGGCTCAATGAAAAGACAGTGACGGACGCTTACCCTATGCCCAGGGTAGACGAGCTACTCGATCGTATAGCCAGGGAAATTATCTGACCACCATCGACCTCTGCAAGGGTTACTGGCAGATTCCCCTGGCCCAGGAGGCTGTCCCAAGTCGGCATTCGTCACCCCGTTCGGCTTATATCAGTTTAAGGTAATGCCGTTCGGGATGAAGAATGCCCCAGCTACATTCCAGCGCTTGGTCGATAGGCTCCTGGATGGCTTCCAGAGTTTTGCTTGCGCATACCTGGACGACATAGCGATCCACAGTGAGTCCTGGGAGGACCACTTAGCTCATGTAGGAATGGTTCTGGATCAGATCCGGGCTGCTGGCCTGACTCTGAAGCCAGAAAAATGCCACTTTGGGATGGCCGAGGTACAGTACCTGGGTCACCGGGTAGGGTGTGGGAAAGAGCGACCAGAGCCGGCCAAGATAGAAGCTGTCGCCAATTGGCCCACCCCCACCACTAAGACTCAAGTCCTAGCTTGACCTTCAAATCGCAGCCTTGACTCGTTTTGTTGTGGGCGGAAGATTATCCTAGCTGTAAAATAGCTAGTGGGATTGTTCTACATTTACAGGATCCTTCTGGATATCGAGACGAAGCTGCTCCTCTCTCTTTCCCTAAATAGAGATCCAGACTATCTAAGCGGTCCAGCTTCCAGCTAGCCTGGGAGTAACCGTAACAGAAGGGCTAGGTGGATTTCCTTGGGAAAAACTGCCAGCAGAGTCTTCAAACAGCATAAGAGACTGCTGAATAACTTGAGGCTCAGACAGTTTCCCTGATATGCATGGGGGTGACAGACTGATGGGCTTGATTTTCAGGCGCCACCTGTGCGCTTTCTGCAGAAGACTTGGTGGAAGATAATGTTGTGAACATGCTGGATCCACTGTTGGCCTCCCAATTGACTAGCGCCTGTACTTGCTCAGGCCTTTCCATCCTTAGAAAGGCATTGGGCCTGAAACAAATATCGCTGTAAATTCTGGCGAGTACTGGAACCTGAGGAAGTTGGTTCACTAGGACGTGTGGCAGAATGTCCACGTCCTCTCCCAGCACCAGAAGGTTCAATAACTACACCACGACCATGTCCGCGTCTCTTACTAGATGTTTTCCTCATTGTTACCGTTCACCACAATAAGAAAAAAATTATTTGGCCCAATCTATTGAATTCAAATTCAGGCCTTTTTTTTACAGGCACCTAACACTATCTGGCTATTTATTTATGTACCGTATTACACTAATCCAGGCACAGCAGTAACCGCAGATTTAGGGGAATATCAATGTTAGGCCTAGTATTTTGGCCCTGGATGAAAGGTATCCTTTTACGGACAGATTTACACTTGGAGATGCACAGTAGCGTGTGAAAAAATATATAGGATTATGCTTTAAGCACTTGTATTTTAACACTTTGTGTAATATACCCTTTTACGGACAGATTTACACTTAGAGATGCAAAACAGTGTGTGAAAATGTAGAGGATTATTCTGTATTTTAACACTTAAAGTAATATACCCTTTAACGAAAAGAAATACACATGGAGATGCATGCTGAGTGAAATATAGCCTTTTACGGACAGATTTACACTTGGCCGGCAACAGCTGGAACATTAGATTTACTGTATTTCTATTTCGGCAACTGAATTTCACCCCAGAAAATAATAAATCCTTTGACAGACACTATTAAACTTGGCCAGCCACTGTTGGGACACTAGATTTACGGTATTGCTATTTTGGCAATTGAATTTCACCCCAGAAAAAAATATATCCTTTGCCGGACACTATGAAACTTGTCCAGTCACAGCTGGAACACCAGATTTATGGTATTTCTATTTTTGCAATTGAATTTCACCCCTGAAAAAAATATATCCTTTGCCGGACACTATTAACTTGGCCAGTCACAGCTGGAACACCAGATTTACGGTATTTCTATGTTTGCAAATGAATTTTACCCCAGAAAATAATATATCCTTTGACGGACACTATAAAACTTGTCCAGTCACAGCTGGAACACCAGATTTATGGTATTTCTATTTTTGCAACTGAATTTCACCCAAGAAAAAAATATATCCTTTGACGGACACTATGAAACTTGTCCAGTCACAGCTGGATCATCAGATTTACTGTATTTCAATTTTTGCAACTGAATTTCTCCCAAGAAAAAAATATATCCTTTGCCGGACACTATTAAACTTGGACAGCCACAGCTGAAAAAACTGATTTATGGTATTGCTAATTTGGCAAAATAGCAATCCCCTAAATCTGGTGTCACAGCTGTGGCTGGAAAAGTATAATAGTGTCCGCCAAAACATATATTTTGTTCTGGGGTGAAATTCAATTGCCAAAATAGCAATACCCTGAATCTGATGTTCCAGTAGTGCCTGGCAAAGTATAATAGTGTCCGCCTAAACATATATTTTGTTCTGGGGTGATAGTCAATTGCCAAAATAGCAATACCCTGAATCTGGTGTTCCAGTAGTTCCTGGCAAAGTTAAATAGTGTCTACCAAAACATATATTTTGTTCTGGGGTGAAATTTAATTGCCAAAATAGCAATACCATAAATCTGGTGTCACAGCTGTGGCTGGCAAAGTATAATATTGTCCGCCAAAACATATATTTTGTTCTGGGGTGAAAATGAATTGCCAAAATAGCAATACCCTGAATATGGTGTCCCAGCTGTTGCAGGACAAGTGTTAATCTGTCCATAAAAGGGTATATTTAGTTCTGGGGTGAAATTCAATTGCCAAAATTTCAATACCATAAATCAGTGGTTTCTGCTGTGGCTGGCAAAGTACAATAGTGTCCGCCAAAACATATATTTTGTTCTGAGGTGAAATTCAATTGCCAAAATAGCAATACCCTGAATCTGGTGTCCCAGCTGTTGCAGGCCACCTGTTAATCTGTCCGTAAAAGGGTATATTTTGTTCTGGGGTGAAATTCACTTGCCAATATAGCAATACCATAAATCTGGTGTTCCAGCTGTTGCAGGCTAAGTGTTAATCTGTCCGTAAAAAGGTATATTTTGTTCTGGGGTGAAATTCAATTGCCAAAATAGCAATACCATAAATCTGGTGTCACAGCTGTGGCTGGCAAAGTATAATAGTGTCCGCCAAAACATATATTTTGTTCTGGGGTGAAATTCAATTGCCAAAATAGCAATACCCTGAATCTGGTGTTCCAGTAGTGCCTGGCAAAGTATAATAGTGTCCACCAAAACATGTATTTTGTTCTGGGGTGAAATTCACTTGCCAAAATAGCAATACCACAAATCTGGTGTCACAGCTGTGGCTGGCAAAGTATAATATTGTCTGCAAAAACATATATTTTGTTCTGGGGTGAAATTAAATTGCCAAAATAGCAATACCCTGAATCTGGTGTCCCAGCTGTTGCAGGCCAAGTGTTAATCTCTACGTCAAAGGGTATATTTTGTTCTGGGGTGAAATTCAATTGCCAAAATAGCAATACCCTGAATCTGGTGTACCAGCTGTTGCAGGCCAAGTGTTAATATGTCCATAAAAGGGTATATTTCGTTCTGGGGTGAAATTCAATTGCCAAAATTGCAATACCATAAATCAGTGGTTTCTGCTGTGGCTGGCAAAGTATAATAGTGTCCGCCAAAACATATATTTTGTTCTGGGGTGAAATTCAATTGCCAAAATAGCTATACCCTGAATCTGGTGTCCCTGCTGTTGCAGGCCACGTGTTAATCTGTCCGTAAAAGGGTATATTTTGTTCTGGGGTGATAGTCAATTGCCAAAATAGCAATACCCTGAATCTGGTGTCCCAGCTGTTTCAGGCCAAGTGTTAATTAGTGATGTCGCAAACATAAAATTTTCAGCACGCGAACATTTGCGGGCCGGGCGAACCGCCATAGACTTCAATTGGCAGGCGAATTTTAAAACCCACAGGGACTCTTTCTGGCCACAATAGTGATGGGAAAGTTGTTTCAAGGGGTCTAACACCTGGACTGTCGCATGCCGGAGGGGGATCTATGGCAAAACTCCCATGGAAAATTACGTAGTGGACGCAGAGTTGGGTTTTAATACATAAAGGGCATAAATCAACTAACATTCCTAAATTGTTTGGAATAACGTGCTTTAAAACATCCAGTGTGTGTATACGATCAGGTATGATGTTGTATCGATCAGGTAGTGTAAGGGTTACGCCCGCTTCACTGACATTGACAGACCAAACTCCCCTTTTAATGCACCGCAAACATTTAATTTGCACAACCGCAAACTCCCCATTTGCACAAGGTTGGATACCAAGCTAGCCACGTCCCGGTGATGTCATTGAAGGTTTCTTCCTCCACCCAGCCACGTACAACACCAAGGGTCCCCAAAAGGTGAATTGAATTGATTTTTCGAACGGGGAGATGGTTAAAAAAACGCTGGCTCCCTCCCCTTTGTTTTTATCCACGGTGACTGCGTCTGCGCCGTGCAATTTACTGTCACACCCGATATGAGTATAATTTTCTGTAGTACTATTCTCATCAGTTTAATCCCTCTAACGTCCCCAATCTGGGTGCCATTTATTGAATAGATTTTTCGAACGGGGATATGGTTAAAAACGCTGGCTCCCTCCACTCTGTTTTAATCCACGGTCACTGCGTCTGCGCCGTGCAATTTACTGTCACACCCGATATGAGTGGTATTTTCTGTAGTACTATTCTCATCAGTTTAATCCTCTAACATCCCCAATCTGGGGCCATTTATTGAATAGATTTTTCGAACGGGGAGATGGTTAAAAACGCTGGCTCCCTCCACTCTGTTTTAATCCACGGTCACTGCGTCTGCGCCGTGCAATTTACTGCCACACCCGATATGAGTGGTATTTTCTGTAGTACTATTCTCATCAGTTTAATCCCTCTAACGTCCCCAATCTGGGGGCCATTTATTGAATAGATTTTTCGAACGGGGAGATGGTTAAAAAAACGCTGGCTCCCTCCACTCTGTTTTAATCCACGGTCACTGCGTCTGCGCCGTGCAATTTACTGCCACACCCGATATGAGTGGTATTTTCTGTAGTACTATTCTCATCAGTTTAATCCCTCTAACGTCCCCAATCTGGGGGCCATTTATTGAATAGATTTTTCGAACGGGGAGATGGTTAAAAAAACGCTGGCTCCCTCCACTCTGTTTTAATCCACGGTCAATGCGTCTGCGCCGTGCAATTTACTGTCACACCCGATATAAGTGGTATTTTCTGTAGCACTATTCTCATCAGTTTAATCCCTGTTACGTCCCATATCAGGGATTGCCTTTTGTGAAAAAAAATTTAGGCCGGGTACCTTCGACTGCCTTCACAGTGACAGACCAAACTCTCATACACTAAACTGAATTGATTTCAGGAACCGGGAGATGGAAAAAGCAGCTTGGTCGGTCCTCTTACTCCCAAATTGGGGCACTGCGCGTGCACAGAGCAATGTGCTGTGACACCCTATATGAGTGGTGTCTTAACTAGTACTATTCCTATCAGTTTAATCCCTGTTACGGACCCTATCCGGTCGAATTGATTAACCATTGTCGAATTAGCGAACCATTACGACATCATGAAATAATTTAGTTCTGAGCTCTGTACTTGCTTTGTATTGGAATTGATGGGGATTTTTAATTGCCTGCATCATTTCTAATAAACTATTAAGAGACTTTATTATGATTTTTTATTTTATGTATTAAAAACCCATACAACATATAAAAAAAAGGTAAATTAATGTTTTTCTATGAAATATTATCCAGCCGTCCGATCGCTTTTGGTCTGACCATAATGAAGCAACGGCCTTATCATCTGGGGTGTGGCAACATTGCCAACACACTTATAGAGGTGATGATGATTGCTTCATTGTGATACGCAAGCCCCTTCACCACAACAAGGTAACGATCACGAAGGGGAATTGACACTTGTATGTGCCTTTTTTTTGGGGGTTTGTTTTTGCAGCCACAGTGCTGCACCATAGGACAGAAAAATTAGGCATGTACACATGCCTGAAAAATAATGGCACTGTTGCAGCCACTATTGTAGCAGCGGCCGGAAAAATTTAGGTTTTCCAGGCAGAAAAGTGACTAAAACATTGCGGCTTGAACCCTAGTTGGTGGTGGAGAATTCACGAAAGTCATCCGCTATGCAGACATTAAATACAGCAGCGTGGGGACCATTTTGAGGCCAAGGCATGTAATCAGGCCTTTTGTTAGTCAAACGTATCCCCCCACTGTCAGTCCCTTCGGGATCCATGCCTCATTCATCTTTATGAAGGTGAGGTAATCAACACTTTTTTGACCGAGACGACTTCTCTTGTCAGTGACAATGCCTCCTGCTGCACTGAGGGTCCTTTCTGACAGGACACTTGAAGCAGGGCAGGCCAGAAGTTCTATCGCGAACAGGGATAGCTCAGGCCACAGGTCAAGCCTGCACACCCAGTAGTGAAGGGGTTCATTGCTCCTCAGAGTGTCGATATCTGCTGTTAAGGCGAGGTAGTCTGCTACCTGTCGGTCGAGTCGTTCTCTAAGGCTGGATCCCGAAGGGCTGTGGCGATGAGTAGGACTGAAAAAGCTCCGCATGTCCTCCATCAACAACACATCTGTAAATCGTCCAGTCCTTGCCGCCGTGGTAGGAGGAGAATTACACTCACCTCTTCCCCTGTTAGATTCCCGCTGTGCTGTGACATCCCCCTTATAAGCTGTGTAAAGTATATTTTTTTGTTTGGTTTTGAACTGCTGCATCCTTTCCGACTTTCGGTAATTTGGTAACATTTCTGCCACTTTCTGCTTATACCGGGGGTCTAGTAGCGTGGCCACCCAATACAGATCGTTCTCCTTTATCCTTTTTATACGTGGGTCCCTCAACAGACATGAAAGCATGAAAGACCCCATTTGAACAAGGTTGGATGCAGAGCTACTCATTTCCCGTTCCTCGTCCTCACTGATGTCATTGACGGTCTGTTCTTCCCCCCAGCCACGTACAACACCATGGGTCCCAGATAGGTGACAACAACGAGCACCCTGGGGTGCCTGCTGTGGTTGGTCTTCCTCCTCCTCAAAGCCGCCACATTCCTCCTCTGACTCCTCTTCCTCATACTCCTCTTCCAGCATTGCTGCAGGTCCGGCAAGCGATGATGACAAGGCTGTTTCTGGTGGTGATGGTGACCACAACTCTTCCTCTTCACGCTCATCTACAGCCTGATCCAGAACTCTTCGCAGGGCACGCTCCAGGAAAAAAACAAATGGGATGAGGTCGCTGATGGTGCCTTCGGTGCGACTGACTAGGTTTGTCACCTCCCCAAAAGGACGCATGAGCCTACAGGCATTGCACAAAAGTGTCCAGTAACGTGGCAAAATGATTCCCAGCTCCGCAGAGGCTGTCCTAGCACCCAGGTCATACAAATACTCGTTGACGGCTTTTTCTTGTTGGAGCAGGCGGTCGAACATTAGGAGTGTTGAATTCCAACGTGTCGGGCTGTCGCATATCAAGCGCCTCACTGGCATGTTGTTTCCCCGCTGAATATCGGAAAAGTACGCCATGGCCGTGTAGGAACGCCTGAAATGGCCACACACCTTCCTGGCCTGCTTGAGGACGTCCTGTAAGCCTGGGTACTTAGACACAAAACGTTGTACGATGAGATTCAACACATGTGCCATGCACGGCACATGTGACAACTTGCCCAAATTTAATGCCGCCAACAGATTGCTTCCATTGTCACACACCACTTTGCCGATCTCCAGTTGGTGCGGGGTCAGCCACTGATCCACCTGTGCGTTCAGGGCGGACAGGAGTGCTGGTCCTGTGTGGCTCTCTGCTTTCAGGCAAGTCAACCCCAAGATAGCGTGACACTGTCGTATCCGGGATGTGGAATAGCCCCTGGGGAGCTGGGGGGAATCAGTTGATGTGCAGCCAGACGCCGCAGCAGAAGAGGACTCAGCCGAGGAGGATATCGAAGAGGATGGAGTAGGAGTAGAGGAGGTGGCAGTAGGTCTGCCTGCAAGTCGTGGTGGTGTCACCAAATCCGCTGAGGAGCCACGCATTCCATGCTTGTTAGCCGTCAGCAGGTTGACCCAATACGCAGTATACGTGATATACCTGCCCTGACCGTGCTTTGCAGACCAGGTATTAGTGGTCAGATGGACCCTTGCCCCAACACTGTATGCCAGAGATGCCTTGACTTCCTTTTCAATGACATGGTAGAGGTTTGGGATTGCCTTTTTTGAATTTGTCCGGGTACCTTCCACTGTGGTGTCCCAATAGCGACAAATTTTTTGAAGGCCTCAGACTCTACCAGCTGGTATGGTAAAAGCTGGCGGGCTAAGAGTTCCGTCAAGCCAGCTGTCAGTCGCCGGGCAAGGGGGTGACTTTGTGACATTGGCTTCTTATGCTCAAACATGTCCTTGACAGACACCTGACTGTGGGCAGATGAGCAGGAACTGCTGAAGGTGAGAGATGGAGTGGCGGGTGGTTGAGAGGGGGCAAGGAGGACAGCAGTGGTTGATGTGGCTGAAGATGCTGGACCAGGAGGAGCATGGTGGCTTTGAGTTTGTGTGCTGCTTATACTCATGTGTTGATCCCATAGGCGTTTGTGATGTGAGATCATGTGCCTTCGCAAAGCAGTTGTACCAAGGTGGGTGTTGGACTTCCCACGACTCAGTTTCTTTTGGCACAGGTTGCAAATGGCATTGCTTTTATCACAGGCAGACACACACAAAAAAATGCCACACTGCTGAGCTTTGCAATGAAGGCATTCTGGTGGTGGCAACAGCATGCGTTGACTGGCGTGCTGTCTGGCTGACCCCAGGTGCCGATACATGCTGTCTGACTGTGCCACTAACTCCTTGCGACGACCTCCCCCTGCTTCCAACTCGTCTCCTCATTCTCTCTGTCTCCCCTTCAGAACTTTTCCCCTCTTCTTCTCTTCGAGCAGGCACCCACGTGGCATCCGTGGACACATCGTCATCATCAAACGCTTCACTTGTATCTGACACCTCAGCAAAGGAAGCAGCAGCGGGTACAACATCATCATCATCACACTGTACGTCCATATGTGTAATCCTGCCTGACTGAGACATATCCCCGAAATCTACATCATCTGGCAATAATGGTTGCGCATCACTAATTGCATCCAACTGATGCATAAATAACTCCTCTGACGGATCAAGTGAAGCGGCTGTGGTGGCTGTGGTGGTAGTGGCGACGGGCGGGAGAGTGGTAACTTGAGAGCAGGTGACCGAAGCTGAGCTGGAGGAGGATGGTGCGTCAAGGTTCTTAGCGGAAGCTGTTGAAGATTGGGTGTCCTGTCTAAGCCAGTCAACTACGTCCTCAGAATTTTTCGGGTTCAGGGTACGTGGCCTCTGAAAACTGGGCATTATTCCAGGGACAGTGGAAATCACAGCACCACGACCACGACAGTTCCTGTGGGGTGGCCTGCCTCTGCCTGTCATTTTTTTTTTAGGTAGGTACTACGCGTGCTAGGTACTGTGCCACCCGGTATGAGTGGTTGGCACTGGCAGTGGGCACACTACAGTCTGTGGAAGTGGGCCTGACACACACTGGCAGCAGGCAAGCAACTGAAATTAGACTACTGTCTAAAAATTAAATGCCTTATTTATAGGCAAGCTACTGTGCCACCCGGTATCAGTGGTTGGCACTGGCAGTGGGCACACTACAGTCAGTGGAAGCGGGCCTGACACACACTGGCAGCAGGCAAGCAACTGAATTTAGACTACTGTCTAAAAATTAAATGCCTTATTTATCGGCAAGCTACTGTGCCACCCGGTATGAGTGGTTGGCACTGGCAGTGGGCACACTACAGTCAGTGGAAGAAGGCCTGACACACACTGGCAGCAGGCAAGCAACTGAATTTCGACTACTGTCTGAAAATTAAATGCCTAATTTATCGGCAAGCTACTGTGCCACCCGGTATCAGTGGTTGGCACTGGCAGTGGGCACACTACAGTCAGTGGAAGTGGGCCTGACACACACTGGCAGCAGGCAAGCAACTGAATTTTGACTACTGTCTAAAAATTAAATGCCTTATTTATCGGCAAGCTACTGTGCCACCCGGTATCAGTGGTTGGCACTGGCAGTGGGCACACTACAGTCAGTGGAAGCGGCCTGACACACACTGGCAGCAGGCAAGCAACTGAATTTAGACTACTGTCTAAAAATGAAATGCCTTATTTATCGGCAAGCTACTGTGCCACCCGGTATCAGTGGTTGGCACTGGCAGTGGGCACACTACAGTCAGTGGAAGAGGGCCTGACACACACTGGCAGCAGGCAAGCAACTGAATTTCGACTACTGTCTAAAAATTAAATGCCTTTTTTATCGGCAAGCTACTGTGCCACCCGGTATCAGTGGTTGGCACTGGCAGTGGGCACACTACAGTCAGTGGAAGTGGGCCTGACACACACTGGCAGCAGGCAAGCAACTGAATTTAGACTGCTGTCTAAAAATTAAATGCCTTATTTATCGGCAAGCTACTGTGCCACCCGGTATCAGTGGTTGGCACTGGCAGTGGGCACACTACAGTCAGTGGAAGCGGTCCTGACACACACTGGCAGCAGGCAAGCATCTGAATTTAGACTACTGTCTAAAAATTAAATGCCTTATTTATCGGCAAGCTACTGTGCCACCCGGTATCAGTGGTTGGCACTGGCAGTGGGCACACTACAGTCAGTGGAAGCGGTCCTGACACACACTGGCAGCAGGCAAGCATCTGAATTTAGACTACTGTCTAAAAATTAAATGCCTTATTTATCGGCAAGCTACTGTGCCACCCGGTATCAGTGGTTGGCACTGGCAGTGGGCACACTACAGTCAGTGGAAGAGGGCCTGACACACACTGGCAGCAGGCAAGCAACTGAAATTACACTAAAGTGTAAAAATTAAATGCCTGTTTTTGATGCAAAGTCCTGTGCCACACGGGATGACAGGGGTGGGCACTGGCAGTGGGCACACTACAGTCAGTTGAAGTCGGCCTGACACACACTAGCAGCAGGCAAGCAGCTGAAATTACAGTAAAGTGTAAAAATTAAATGCCTTTTTATGCAAAGTCCTGTGCCAGCCGGTATGAGTGGTGGGCACTGGCAGTGGGCACACTACAGTCAGTGGAAGTCAGCCTGACACACACTGGCAGGCAACTAACCTTAGATTAAAGTGTAAAAATTAAATGCTTTTTTTTTATGCAAAGTCCTGTGCCACACGGGATGACAGGGGTGGGCACTGGCAGTGGGCACACTACAGTCTGTGGGCCTGCAGCTCCTCACACACAGGCAGGCCAGGCAACTGCAATATGTATATGGAGAAGTAAAAAAAAGCAGACTAATGTTGCAGCCCTAAAAAGGGCATTTTTTGGGGTGCTGTCCTTACAGCAGAGATCAGATGAGTCTTTCAGGACTGGAGTGGACACTGAATTCACTAGCCTAGCTATCGATTTCCCAATTAAATCATCAGCAACTACACTTTCCCTCCTCTCACTAAGACTGCAGCTTCAGAATGAATCTAAAATGGATGCTGTGCAGGAGGTGGGAGGGTCTGGGAGGGAGGGTATGCTGCTGATTGGCTGGAATGTGTCTGCTGACTGTGAGGTACAGGGTCAAAGTTTGCTCAATGATGATGTATAGGGGGCGGACCGAACATCGCATGTGTTCGCCCGTGGAGGCGAACGCGAACAAGCTATGTTCGCCGGGAACTGTTCGCCGGCGGATAGTTCGGGCCATCTCTAGTGTTAATCTGTCCGTAAAAAGGTATATTTTGTGTTGGGGTGAAATTCAATTGCCAAAATAGCAATACCCTGAATTTGGTGTCCCAGCTGTTGCAGGCCAAGTGTTAATCTGTCCGTAAAAAGGTATATTTTGTTTTGGGGTGAAATTCAATTGCCAAAATAGCAATTCCCTGAATCTGGTGTTCCAGTAGTGCCTGGCAAAGTATAATAGTGTCCACCAAAACATATATTTTGTTCTGGGGTGAAATTCAATTGCCAAAATAGCAATACCCTGAATCTGGTGTTCCAGCTGTTGCAGGCCAAGTGTTAATCTGTCCGTAAAAGGGTATATTACATTCAAGGTGTATATACAAGTGCTGAGAGGGTCATCCTCATTATCTACACACGCTACTGTTCATTTCCCATTGTATTTCTGTCCGTTAAAGGGTATATTACACAAATTGTTAAAATACAATTGCTGAAGGCATAATCCTACATATTTTTTCTCACGCTACTGTGCATCTCCAAGTGCAAATCTGTCCATAAAAGGATACCTTTCATCCAGGGCCTAAATACTAGCCCTAAAAGAGATATTCCCCTAAATCAGTGGTTACTGCTGTGTCTGGATTAGTGTAATACGCTACATAAATAAATTGGCAGATAGTGTTAGGTGCCTGTAAAAAAAGGCCTGAATTTGAAATCAATACATTGGGCCAAATAGACAGGCGAGCAGCGGCAGGAGGTGTACTACTGGGAGTGGGAACAGATGCAGGGTGGTCGTAGCAGCACCACTAGCAGTGTGCAGGGGACAGCAGCTCCTGCCACTGTACAGCAGCCACCCCAAGCTCTTCCACCGATTCATTCCCACTCCCCCGCTCCATCTACTAGAGGTTCTGGCAGCCATATCTCTGCCTCCTCTGCACCCTCCTCTATCTCCTCCTCTTCTGCCGTCCGGAGCCAGCCACCAATCATCGATGCATTTGAACGCATCGCGCCCTACACCCCCGGGGACTGACGTGTGCGTTCACTCAATGGGCTCCTGGCAAATGTTATCGCCCAACATCTGCTGCTCTTCAATGTTGTGGACAGCAATCCATTCAGGAAAATGTTGGAGCAGGCCCAACCCAGGTGGTCTTTCCCCAGCTGCCATTGCTTTGACAGGACCGGCATCCCTGCCCTATACCAGCACCTTGTGCAGAATGTATCCCTGTTGCTGGACCATGCTGTCATCGACAGGGTGCATCTGACAATGGATGCTTGGACCAGCAGACATGGGAAGGGATGATACATCAGCTTTATGGCACATTGGGTGTCCCTCTGAGGCGCCGGGCAGGGATCAGCGGCATCAGACTTTGTGGTGTCGCCCCGGGGTGTCCGGGGTGCTGTTCTCCAGCAAGCCACTCTCTCCACGGCTGCTGAGCCCCCAGCAAGTGTCCCCGTTGCTACGCAAGTGTGGGGCAAGTCCGTTGCCAGGCCATGCTCCAGCTTTTGAGCGAAGGGGAACGGAGACACACTGGACCTGAAGTTCTGGCGGTGAGGGAATACCTGCTGGATCTAGGCACTCTAGGGCCATCACAACCACTCCCCTACATCACTAATGTGGAGTGGGGGCATATATAGCAGGTCTGCCACTTGTTTCCCCCATTTGAGCTGGCGACCAAGATGGTGAGCGTCGAGCATGTCAGCCTCAATGACATGCTTCCCATAGTGTTCCTGCTGGACAGGACACTAGATCGCCTGCTTGAGGCTGGGGAGTGTGCCTTGGTGGAGCACGAAGAGTCAACAATGCTCCACCAGGACCAGGCCCAGGACGAGGAGGAGGAGGAAGAATTAATCGATGTCCAGAAGTCTGGACCAGGTCAGGAGGGACCGTTAGTCCGGGGTTGGGGCAGCTCCGAACGGGAGCAGCAGCAGCAGCAGGAGGACCAAGAGGTCATGGTCCCGGGCATGCCTCAGAAGGGACCCCGAATCAGGAAAATTAAAGGAAGGGATGATTATTGGTTGGCCACCCTTTTAGACGCTCGCTGCAAGGGGAAACTGGAGCAGTTCATCCCAGCCAGTCGGAGGCAGGCCCATATGGATCAACTACGGGCCTGTCTGATCAAACCCTCGGCCTCATGCTCCAGTTTATGCTCCAGTTCTCCCCACCCATCTCACCCAGCAGGTGGCTAGTCCCAACAGCACCAGCCGAGTAGGTGACCTTATGGGTGAGATGAGGTTGTTCTACCCTACCAGTCTGCGCGACCCAGTACCAGCAGCAGCATCAGTCACCACCAGCGGCTGGCCAGCATGGTGGCAGACTACATGGGGTCCATTGGTGCTTCCGACAGCATGAGCACCAACGACCCCATGGAGTACTGGGTTGCTGGACATCTGCTGTGAGCTCGCTTAGTATGCGCTGGAGTTACTTTCTTGCCCCTCCTCCAGCGCACTGCCCCACTTGCCCCTCCTCCAGTGTCTGAGTGGACATTCAGTGTGGTAAGTGGGGTGGTCACGGACAAGCAGACCCGTCTGTCCACTGACTCCGTGGACAGACTAACATTTATCAAAATGAATGAGTCCTGGATAGGCAGTGACTTCTTGGCCCCCACTGTTAGTTCAGCGCGCTGAAGGGTCCCTTGTCCATCCCTCAATTTGGCTCTCCCTCCAAAAATCAGCTGTTTTTTTAGGTTTTTAATACTACTTTTTATTGTCTTTAATTATTTATTTATTAACTTATTTATATATTTATTTAATTATGAATGTTATAATATTTTTATTGATGTATGTAATTAATTATTTATTTCACCTGTTAAGGACCTGTTGATGTCCCGGTACTGATCAGAACAAGTTGCCTGCTGAAATCATTCAGCAGGCACCTTGGTACAATGCCGAGGGGGGTCCTATGACACCCCCTTATCGGTGATCATTGAAAACCGCAAGTGAATTCAGACCTGCGGTTTGCAGTGCTTTCAGAAGTTTCTGATGCCCGTGGTCCGTGACCGCAAGGATCGGAAACTTCAAAATGACGATTTTGTATTTTTATCCATATCCAAATGGGTCTGGGTCAAAAAAAAATGTAAAAAAAAGTTAAAATAAAAAAACATATTTATCACTGATAAAAAATAAAAAAAAATAAAATGCACTACACATATTAGATATCACCGCGTCCGTAATGACCTGATCTATGAAACGATCATGTTACTTTCCCCGCATGGTGAATGCCATAAAAATAAAAAATAAATAAAAACTATGATGAAATTGAAATTTTGCCCACCTTACTTCCCAAAAAAGGTGATAAAAGTGATCAAAAAAGTCTTATGTATGCCAAAATGGTACCAATCAAATCTGCACCCCATCCCAAAAAAAATGACCCCCTACATGAGACAATCGCCCAAAAAGTAAAAAAAAATATGGCTCTTAGACTATGGAAACACAAAAACTTATTTTTTTTCCCCTAAAACGCTGTTATTGTGTTAAAGTAAAATAAATTTAAAAAAGTAGACATATTAGTTATCACTGCGTCCTTAAGAAACTGTTCTATAAAAATATCACATGGCCGAACCCCTCAGATGAACACCATTAAAAAAATGGTGTAAAAAATGCCATGAGATTTTTTGTGATCTTACCTGTAAAATCTATTTCTTGTTTAGTTCATTGGGGGACACAGGACCGTGGGTATAGCTGCTGCTGCCACTAGGAGACGACACTAGGCTAAAAACTGTTGGCTCCTCCTCCGCCGGCTATATCCTCTCCAACTCGGAGAGAGAAATCAGTTTGTGCTCAAGCAGTAGGAGAGGTCGAAAGAAATTCAACTGAAATCCAACAATGAAACAGAACTTCATAAATGCCATAGGACCCATCCTCCTTGGCTGACCCGACCGGCACACAACCACCAAACACCAGTGATCTCTAATAACAAAAAAAAAAATGGGTGGGAGCTGTGTCCCCCAATGAACTAAGCAAGAAAGAGATTTTACAGGTAAGATCACAAAAAATCTTGTTTTCTTGCTCGTGTCATTGGGGGACACAGGACCATGGGACGTCCTAAAGTAGTCCACAGGGAGGGAAACAAACAACCCCATGGACGACGCCCCTGCTAAATGATATTTTAAGTCACCGCTGCCTGCAAGAACATGCGGCCCAGCGCGGCGTCCCCAGATGCAAAGGTATGCACCCGATGAAACTTTGTAAATGTGTGCAAGGAGGACCAAGTCACAGCCTTGCACAACTGCGAAGCTAAAGCATGATGGCGGTGCACCCAGGAAGCCCCGACTGCCCTGGTTGAATGTGCTGTGACTCCATGGGGTGGAGCCTTACCCCGGGAACGGTATGATTCGGCAATTGCCAAACGGATCCACCTGGCGATCGTCACTTTTGAGGCGGACAAACCCTTACGCGGACCTTCCGGGATCACATACAAGGATGTATTGTATGGCGAAAAGAGCACGAGACAGACAAATATATCTTCAAAGCCCTCACTACATCAAGTAGATGGAGTTCGCGTTCTTTGGGATGCGAAGGGTGAGGGCAGAATGATGGAAGTACAATATCTTCATTCAAATGGAAGGTCGACACTACCTTTGGCAAAAACGAGGGTACCCGGCGAAGTACTACCTTATCTTGGTGAAATACCAAAAAAGGTTTCTTACATGAGAGGGCCGCTATTTCCGAAACTCTCCTGATAGAGGTGATGGCCACCAAAAATGTGACCTTCCAAGAGAGATAACGAAGGGAGACTGAATCCATGGGCTCGAATGGCGCTGATTGTAGTGCCTTAAGCACCAGATTCAAATCCCACGGATAGAATGGAGGGCGTTAAGGAGGCACTGTATGCGCCACTCCCTGCAGGAAGGTCTTCACTGGACCCAACATAGCTAGGGAACGTTGGAAAAAAATAGACAAAGCTGAAACTTGTCCTTTTAAGGAACTGAGCGTGAGGCCCAGCTCCACTGCAGCCTGAAGAAACGCAAGAACAGTCGGCAGAGAAAAACGTCTCAGCGGAAGATTACGTTTTTCACAAAAGCCCAGATACGATTTCCAATCTCTATAGTAAACCCTTGATGATGCAGGCTTTCTGGCTCTAATCAGTGTGGATGACTGTTTCCAAAAAACCTCTCTTTCTCAGGATGAAGGACTCAGCAGCCACGCCGTTAAATGTAGTGAGTTTAAATGCTGGTGGAAGACCGGCCCTTGCGACAGGAGGTCTGACCTGAGTGGCAGAGGCCATGGCGCGTCCTGTAGCATCCGAACGATGTCCGAGTACCACGCTCACCGAGGCAAATACGGGGCGATCCAGATAGTCCGGATGCCCTCCCTCCTGATCTTACCCAGAGCTCATGGCAAAAGAGGAAGAGGTGGAAACAGATACAGAATAGACCACACATGCCATGGAGCCACCAGAGCGTCTGCGGCCCAAGCCCTGGGATCTCTTGTGCGAGAGATGAACACCGACACCTTGTGATTGAATCTGGACACCATCAGATCTATTTCCGGACGCCCCCAACTGTGACATATTGCTTCAAATACCTCCGGATGGAGGGCCCACTCTCCTGGATCCACGGCTGTTCGGCTGAGAAAATCATTCTCCTGGTATGTAAACTGCCGATATGGTCGGGACGTGAACCTCTGCCAACTGAAGGATCCTCGCAGACTCCTGCATCACCGCTAGGCTTCTGGTTCCTCCTTGGTGATTCACGTAGGCCACGGCCATGGCGTTGTCTAATTGGATCCTTACCGGATGACCTTGTAGATGAGGCGTCCAATGCTGAAGGGAGAGAACAATGGTCCGAAGCTCTAGAATATTGATCGGCAGCCTGGACTCTGTCTGAGACCAGACCCCTTGAACTGTTTGTGGTGGAAAGACTCCACCCCAACCGTGGAGACTGGCATCCCTCGAGATGACCGTCCAAACTGACGGGAGGAAGGATTTTCCCTGGCTCTGTGCCTTGGAAGACATCCACCACCGAAGATCCGACTGAACTCTGTACGTTAGAGATATCCTTCGATCTAGAGACTTCGGTGACCCATTCCAGGCTGACAGAATGGCCCGCTAGTGTACCTGGGTGTGGAATTGGGCGAATGGGACTGCCTCAAATGAGGCCATCATCGCCCCCAACAAACGCATGCATCCCCGTATCGATGGATAGCTGTTTCGGCGAAGTAGCCTCACCGCGCGCTGAAGTGTCACTATCTTCTCCTGAGAAAGGTACACTCGAGCTGCCTCCGTATCCAGAATCATCCCTAGGAACTTGATTCATCTCAAGGGATGCAGGCAAGACTTTTGAACGTTTACTATCCACCCGAACCGGGAGAGTGAGTCCAGGGTGATCTGTAGACTGTCCTCGTTCTGACGCCTTGTCGCTGCTTTCACCAGAATGTCATCCAAATAAGGAATTACCGTGATACCCCGTGAATGAAGTAGAGCTAGAAGGGGGGCTAACACCTTCTTAAAAACTCGAAGAGCTGTCGCCAGTCCAAACGGAAGAGCGACAAACTGATAATGGGATGACTGAACCGCGAACCGCAAGAAACGGTCGTGGGCGGCAGCGATGGGCACGTGCAGATATGCATCTTGAATATCTATGGAGGACAGAAACTCCCTTTGTTCCAGCGAAGAGACCACGGAGCGGAGAGATTCCATTCTGAATCTTCGAATTCGGAGATGCCGGTTTAACAGTTTTAAATCCAGAACTGGGCCAACTGTACCAGAACTGGGCCAACTGTATTTTTTGGGGATGACGAACAGATTGGAATAAAACCCTGTAAAACGTTCCTCCAGAGGAACTGGCTTGATCACACCCTGGGCTAAGAGGGACTCGACCGCTTGAAAGAAAGCTAAAGCCTTTCCCGGATCCCTGGGAGGCTGCAATTGGAAAAACCGCTCGGGGGGAGGGGACATAAACTCTATTTTGTACCCCGAAGATACAACTTCCAATGCTTATAGATCTAAGATGTGGGCTCGCCATGTCTCCTGAAACAGGAGGTGGCGTCCCCCCACCCTTATGGGTGGGGGCGCGTCCTCACGCGGCAGATTGTTTGCCCAACGACGGTTGTCCTGACCGTGCTTTAGAATGCCAGGCTGGTTGTGGCCTAAATAAAGGCCTTTTCCATTGTTCCTTCGCCAAGGAACCGGCGGATACCGTGCTTGCGGGAAGGGTACCGGAAAGCCTACAAAAGGAATGGGACCGTGAAGAAGTGGCCGCAGACCGGACCGTTCGTCTGGCTCTTGGCTGCGGAAGATAGGTTCTTTTACCCCCTGTAGCTTCCGCAATGATCTCATCCAACCTGGAACCAAAATACCGCGACCCGGAAAACAGGAGATTAGTCAGTGCACGTTTGGAAGAGGCATCAGCTGACCAAACTTTGAGCCATAGCTCCTGGCGTAGGGACACCGACAAAGCCGACGCATGCGCCACCATAGCGCCTGCATCCAAGGACGCCTCACTGAGATATTTTCCTGCGTGAGAAATTTGCAGAGCTAAAGCCTGCAATTCCGCAGGAGGGAGTCCTGCCGCTAAATCCGGGTTCAACCGCAGGGCCCATTCTGAGACCGCCTTGGCAACCCAAGCTAAAGAAATGATGGGGAGAAGTGCCGAACCACTAGCTGAAAAAACAGACTTTGACCCGTCCGCCACCGGAATCGCCGTATTTTTTGCTAGGCGAACCACTGGTGGATCTACTTTTGGCGGAACCGACCACCTCGCTACACAATCTGCAGGGAAGGGATACAGCAAGTCCAGACGTTTAGGCGCAGAAAACCGATGGGATGGATGATCCCACGCTTCCGATACAAGCACCGAAAAGTCCGTGTGCAAAGGGAAAGTTTTGGGGGCCTGTTTAGACCGCAGGAAGGAAACGCCCTGATGTCGACCATGGACACGATCTCGGACGAATGGTCCTGATCGCATTCTAAATCCTCTCTATCCGAGAATGCTTCCCCCTGAAAGGACGATAACTCTGAACGGTCAAGATCATGAGAAGGGTATGCCGACGCCTCAGAGGAGGAGTGGCGTCCTGCCTGACCTGGGGCGTTTGCTTGAAGGTCTGCCCTGGCGGTGTCCTCCTGAAGACGATGCCAACTGCTCAGCTAGGGGGTTATCCACCAGTCGACCCATCAAAGAAAGGGTGGAATGGGATACTTTAGACAGGTTCTCAACCGCCCAGGACAAGGCCCGAGCCCATTCGGGCTCCACAGCAACCAGAGGGTCCGGCTGTTCTATGGGTCTGGGCACCTGGGGAACCTGGCTAGACGCACTGCAAGCTGAACAAACAGAGTCCTGCTGCCCACGAGAAAATTTACACTTGCACGAAACGCAGGCTTAATAAGTGGTCATGCTGGGGGGCTGAGGAGGCATAGGAATAGGGTCAGACATGATGTCCGGCGCTGGAGAGAGTAGTCCTACCTTGCCAGTTGCTGCTGCCCCTCGGTCCTGTGACTCCCAGTCAGATGACATCCAGCGGTTAAACTCTGGCTTTAAAAGTCTGGCCAAGGCGGAAGCTGGCTCCACCCCCCTCCTGAGGTGTCCTACCATTTCCTCCTGCGGCCTTGCAGCTATTCTGTGTGCAAGGCACCTGCATTCTGCGCCATCGCGCGGGTACCGCCCCCTACGTGACATGCTTCCTGCATGCGACTCCGCCCCTCAGTTGACGCGATCTTTCGCTATACGAATGAACGGCCATGCGCCCTTTCAAAGCGCGCGAGTCAGGACCGTGGGACGCCGCCGTACAGGTAGGGGTGCGACCCATGGCATCCATGGATCCCTTTAATCTATGTCGCCCAAAGACAGGTCACCTAGGATAACCCCCATACTTACCTGTCTTGTCTGCGGACATTCGCCCTGCCCTTGTGGACCAGGGTCACCTCCTCAGCCGCTGGCACCGGAGTGGCAGGGGTCTGGCATAGGGCGGGACTTTAATCCTAGGTGACCTTTCGGCTGGCGGGAGACAGGGGAGCGAGGCTGCCCTGGTCCACCTTTGCTTCTTGTGGACGGTCAGGCGGAGAGGCTTTACGACTCCGGCTTCACTCCCCGGGTGGACAGAGAGGTCCTGTGTCTCTGTTTCCCGTATCTAAAAAAGAAAGAGAGAGAAAAAAAAAAGAAAGCAGGGAGGTCTGCCTCCTACGACACTAAGTTAAAAACTGATTTCTCTTTCCGAGCTGGAGGGGATATAGCCGGCGGAGGAGGAGCCAACAGTTTTCAGCCTAGTGTCGCCTCCTAGTGGCAGCAGCAGCTATACCCACGGTCCTGTTTCCCCCAATGACACAAGCTAGAAAAGTGTAATACCAAGCTATCAAAAAGGCGTATGCCTCCCAAAATAGTACCAATCAAATCGCCATCTCATCCCGCAAAAAATGAGCCCCTACATATGACAATCGCCCAAAAAATTAAAAAAATATGTCTCTCAGACTATAGAGACACTAAAACATGATTTTTTTTTTCTAAAATACTCTTATTGTGTTAAAGTAAAATAAATTTAAAAAGTATACATATTAGGTATCGCCACGTCCATAAGTACCTGTTCTATAAAAATATCACATGACCTAACCCCTCAGGTGAACACCATTAAAAAAATGGTGTAAAAAAAAAGCCATTTTTTATCACCTTACATTACAAAAAGTGTAATTCCAAACGATCAAAAAGGCGTATGTCTCCCAAAAATAGTACCAATCAAACCGCCATCTCATCCTGCAAAAAAATGAGCCCCTACATAGGACAACCGCTCAAAAAAATAAAAAAAATATGGCTCTCAGACTACGGAGACACTAAAACATGATTTATTTTTCTTAAATACTGTTATTGTGTTAAAGTAAAATAAGTAAAAATATCACATGACCTAACTCCTCAGGTAAATACCCTAAAAAAAAAAAGAGTTTCTACTGTAGGGGTGCAACAGGGGAGCTTCAAATGGGACATGGTGTAAATAAACCAGTCCATCAAAATCTGCCTTCCAGAAACTATATGGCGTTCCCTTCCTTCTATGCCCTGCCATTTGGACATACAGCAGTTTACAACCATATATCAGGGCAATAAATATTGAGTTTTGTTTGGCTGTTAACCCTTGCTTTGTTACTTGAAAACATTTATTAAAATGGAAAATGTGCCAAAAAATCGAAATCCTGAAATTTTTTCTTCATTTGCCATTAACTCTTTTGGAGCACCAAAGTGAAAACGTCCATCTCCATTGACTTACATTGTGTGCCAGGACGGATCCGTTGGGCTCAGTTTCATCAGACGGACACCAAATTGCTGCAAGCACAGATTTGGTGTCCGCCTCCAGAATGGAATGGAGGCAGAATGGATGCATTCTGAGCGGATCCTTATCCATTCAAATTGCGTTGGGGCAAAACTGATCCGTTTTGGACCGTTTGTGAGAACGTGTGTGAGAGATACATATGGAAGCGTGCCGCTATAGTGTAATGCTGTCAGGTATGTTTATGGATACATGTGGGAGCATGCCCCTATAGTGTGATACTGCCCCGTATGTTTATGGATATATGTGGGAGCATGCCCCTATAATGTGATGCTGTCCCGTGTGTTAATGGATACATGTGGGAGCATGCCCCTATAGTGTGATGCTGTCAGGTATGTTAGTATTTTATGTCAGTTCACTGTCTGCTTCCATTGCCTCTGGGCTCTGCAAACACTGAGCACATGACATTGGCCAGAGACAGAGCTAGGAGGAGTTTATGGGGGAGGAATATGAGGCAGGAGGATGCATATGTATGAGGGGGGCGGATCTATGGAGGAGTGGATGATGTGCAGGAGGCATGAATATGTATGAGGGGGGCGGGTGCAGGGACAGAATGTTACACTGTAGAAACCAGGAGATGCTGTGCTGTGCTGGAACCCACAATGCAGTGTGGCAGAAAGTGACGGCACACATAAACAGACATGTAAGCAATCTGTTGGGGACTGTAGGAGCCATGCTCCAGTGTGAAAGCTAACTAAAACCATTTTGGGAACATAGACTTGGCTACTAAAGGTGAGTAAGATGTTTTTTAAAAAAATAAGTTTGATCCCAGACAACCCCTTTAAGTACATTATTAACATTTTTATTTTTAATTAAATCAGGAGCAAAGTTTGAAAAAAGCTAAATTTGCACAAAAATCAACAATACTGCTGACACTTTCATTAACAGACATTGCTCATCATCTTTCTAAATGAAAAGCATGTTTCATGGTTGTGCAGGTTGCATAATCTATTTAATGCCCTAATTTTCTGCTTCAGTGAAGTCACAGGCACATAAATATAAGAAAATGAAACCCTAAAGAAAGCTATTTTTAGCAACAATTCTATCATTGATCTTTGTTTAAATTAACATTCGAAGAAAGGCATTACATTACACAAATTCTGTTTAATAAAATGTTTTAAAAATCAAGACAGAATTTCTTGCACTTCATCATAGAATATGTTATCCAGTCCCATTAAGCAGCTTTAGATTGAAGTATGCACGTTTGATAATCACAGAACAATGATTTCAACAATTGAGCAGCTGGATGAGAATAGAATAGATCTTGTATGGTTGTAATAACCTTTCCACGCTCCTTTGATCTTGCACTCACAATTCAGCTTTGGCCTCAGTTTGCCTCTATGCTAACATTTAAAATATGTAAAATTAAGTATGCAACCATGTTTTTTCATGAACTAATATATTATGTACCACTAATGACTTAGAAAAGATATTTTATTTTTATTTCTACTCAAATTTATAATTAGAGATGAGCGAATCAAAGCTGACAAAGTGGAATTTGTTTAGAATTTCAGGAGAAATTTGAATTGCAACCGTGGTAACGAATCAGAATTTTTCCTAACATGGTGGTTACAATGGTGGCTAATATGGCGACTACACGTGTGAGGACATGAGGCAAGGAACTCTGGGAAGGCGGGATGACCCATAATGCCATGCATGCAGCCAATCAGCAGTCAGCAAGCCTGGTGATGTCACAGCCCTATAAATATGGTGGCCATCTTAGATTCTGCCATTTAGTATCGTACTTTGTTCATGGACAGACCTGTATGCAGGCGCTAGGGAGAGTGAAAGAAAAATGAATTGTTTAAAAAAAAAAAGGAAAGAAGCGATTTAGTAGTGCAGGGAAAGGCTAGTGAGAGGAATCATTTCACAGGCAGGGAGAGATGTGTGTAGATGCTCGGGAGAGTCATAGGAAAATCCTCATTGTGAAAAAAGTGATTTAATAGTGCAGGGAAAGGATAGTGAGAGGAATCATTTTACAGGCAGAGAGAGACGTGTGCAGATGCTAGGGAGAGTCATAGGAAAATCCTCATTGTGAAAAAAAGCAATTTACAAGTGCAGGGAAACATTACTTGGGGACCCAGATAGTCTCATAATATACCTCTGTCATTCCAGCAATTAGTTATTAGGGTGCAAGTGCTATGTTGAAAAGCCTTTAGTGGCTTTTATCTTTGGAAAAATATAAATACATATGCAGGTCACTTTTGTTGTTATTTATGCTAAAATCATTTGTCATAGGTATGGGGCCGTACTTCAGTAATACACAAAAAATATAAACGCACTGCATGTTTCCAGTCATTTCTGGTGAAAGCGTATAGGGTCGTATTTCAGTACTACAAGAAAAACATATACGCACTTGATTCTTTAATTGTTTTCAGGTTAAAGCGTATAGTGGCTTTTTTCCGTCCAACAAGAAATATATATTCTTGGGTCACTTCTGCAGTTATTTCTGGTGAAAGGGTATAGGGGTATATTACAGTAAAAAAAGAAATATATATATATATATATATATATATATATATATACACACTGCAGTGTTGCAGTGATTTCTGTTAAAAGCGTATAGGTAAGTATTTCATAAAAAAACAAAAATATGTACGCACTGCACTGTTGCAGTTATTTCTGCTAAAAGCATATAGGCTCGTATTTCAGTACTACAAGAAAAATACATTCTCAGTACTCTGTTGCAGTTATATCTGGTAAAGTCTTTACTGGTGTATTGCAGTAGAAAAAGAAATATACATTCGCCATTCGCTGGTGCACTTATATGTAGAAAAACCTTTATTGATGTATAGCAGTAGAAAAATATATATTCAGCGTTCGCTTTTGCATTTATATGTGGTAAAGTCTTTTGTGTCGTATTTCTGTAAAAAAATAAAAATATATTCAGCGTTCTGCGTTGTAGTCATATGTGGCAAATTCCTTTTTGTGGTATGGACCAAATTACGTTGTGGCGAAATTTCGTATTTACGTTTTACATACTGTGCGCTTACGTGACGACGTCCATAAGAGCGGTGCACCAAGATAGGTGAATACACTATGCACTAACCCAGCACAAAAATGCTAACTAATTCACACCAGCCCGCAGCTATCTACGGTTTTGCTTACTGGACACTTCGGGGACTTTTCTGCAGCACAGGAACCGCACATGGACCTCATCTCGCATTTCCAGTGCGGACCTACTTCCTCCGCTACGTCACGTTCACTTCAGATCACTCCGCCTCAGGCGCCGTTGTTTTTTTTAAACTGATAGACAGCCTATAACCCTCTGTTGAATAGCCTTTATTGGCATATATGCGTGGAAAAAGAAAAATATACTCGCCGTTCACAGTTCCAGTTATATATAGTAAAGCCTTTAGAGGCATATATCAGTAGAAAAAGAAACAGGTAGTCGTCGATCAGCGCTGCAGTTATATGCAGTAAAATAATTTTTTAATTATTTCATTTGAAAAAAATATTGTATTCCGAGTTAAGCGCTGCACTTATATGCGGTAAAATCTCTTTTGAAATATTTAGGTGGAAATAAAAAAAATTTAACCTCCTCCTTTAACTTCCTCATCTCTTCATTAACATCGGACATACTAACTTTACACCCCCCCTCCCCCCCCAGCTATATATTTAAGTGGTGGACCTAGGAGTGAATAAAGGTAAATTATACTGCCAGCCTGTTAAAGGGAATTACAGCATGATACCACAATATATTTGATATGACATTTAGCAACAGTTTATAGGGCCCACATATAGCACATAGAGGGACACTTCATCAAGATGAATCAGGCGTAGATCAGCCAGGATTTCCACACACCAATGCCTGATGCATCAGACTAGATCATCCATGGTGCCACACCAACATTTTGACAAAAGAGACTGTTTCTTCTGGCTACCTGCCTCTGCCACCCGTCTGATGCCACACATCTGATGTCAACTGCTCCTTCTTTCACCCACCATCTTCAGATGGTACTAGTATTAAAACCCACCTCCACAGTAGGTCACCTTGCCACTCTGTAGCCTCTTGATGCTGTCGTCACCTCCAGACTCTGTCATTGTGTCACTCTGCGGACTTCTCCTGATGCTGCTGCCGCCACCTCCACACTCTGTCATTATGCCACTCTGTGGCCTACTCATGCTGCTGCCACCTCCAGACTCTGTCATTGTGCCACTCGGTGGCCTCCTCATACTGCCACCACCTCAAGACTCTGTCATTGTGCTACTTGTTTGCCTTCTCCTAATGCTGCTGCTGTCGCCACCAAAAATTTGAACAACAATTCCATCATTATGAAAATCAAAAAAAACTTTATTGATAATACATAATAAATACATAATAAAAAGAAGTAGCACAATAATGGAGAACAAAGGTGAGAAATAGAGATCCAAGAGGGGTCTGAGGGGTCAGCATGCTGAGGGATCCCCGGGATTCCCGGAAGAAGTAATTTATCTGCCGAAACAGCGTCAGGAGGATCCACATGCCATTTGAGGGTATGATTACTTTTACAACCACCATTTATCGCTGTATTGTTTTTCCCTTCATACAGGACTTTGTCCGGGGTATATCTTTGCGATTGGCGATTTGTTGGCTGCTCTTATTCACATGTATTTCTCTGCCCTCAGCCCCAGTCTCTATTTCTTACCTTTGTTCTCCATTATTGTGCTGCTTCTTTTTATTATGCATGTATTATCAATAAAGTTTTTTTTTATTTTCATACTGATGGAATTGTTGTTCAAATTCTTGGTGGTGTTTAAGACTTGATGTCATGTGGTATAGAATTCAACTATACGTTTCTGCCCGGTATTAATTTTGGTGGGTGCTGCTGTCGCCACCTACAGACTCAGTCATTGTGCCACTTGGTGGTCTCCTCATGCTGCTTCCACCTCATCACTATGTCATAGGGCTACTCTGTGGACTTCTAATGCTGTTACCACCCTCCCCATTCTATGATGGGGTCGCTATTGTCCTTATTTGGCCTTCTGGAAATCACCATTTATTTGACCTTTCTTCTGATCTGTCAGAAGGAAGGTTAAATGAGAGGCAAAACGGATGCTGTCTGTAGCAGCTGTAAGGCCTGTATGGTCCCATTAGAATTGTCTTATGTAGCCAAAAGCAGGAATGGGTACAAAATACTGCAAATATTACTTTCACGTGCCACTCCTGTTTTTTTTGGCATTAGCAATACTCATGGATTACTGAGTGAGCAAATACTGACTGAGTGAAGGCGTATTCTCCCCAGACAGGATACGTTTTTTGCGAGTTATTGTTCTGACGGATCAGAAGACGGGCAAATTAATCAGTAATGTCAACACAAACTTACTTCTGACACCCACTCCCCTCTGTCCGGGGGCTCTACTTGTAGAAACGTTTAATAGAACAGGTTCTGTAGACATCTATGTGGAATCACAGGTTCTGTAGACATCTATGTGGATTGAGTTCATACTTGAGTTATTTGGTCATTTTTGGCAAATTTAAGTATACTTTCTTACAATTTTAATCAAGTTTTGGTTCAACTTAATATCAAATAATTAATGAATTTACTAAAAAACATTACATGTTGCCTAAGACAGTAGAGAATCAGACAGTCTTCTGTTTATTCAAGGACGTGGTGTTGCGATGGAGAAAGAATGGAATGAAAACAATTCCTCTCCACCTGGAGACAAATCATGTCAAGATTGTTGCAAGTGTGGTATTGGCTGCTCATCGACCAAGATACTTCTGGAGGCAACTTGCCTGGCATGAACAGGCCTCCAGTAGCTACAGACAATGAGAAGACAAAGGTTGAAGATAGCTTGGAGCCCGGAAGAGTCGCAAAGTTAGTCAAGATTAAAACCACCAACCAGGCCCCTGCACTATTTTATGATGTCTCGTAAATGAACCACTGCTCCCGAAAGCTGCTCCTTGAAAGGTCATGGAGCCTACCGGGCATCTATTCGCCCCGCTGAAGGATTATTTTGAAAGTGTGTACAAGCCGACACTGGGCCCCCACGCTGCAGATTTATCATGGAGACACCGGATTTTACTATATTAACTTATTTTGTGCATTAGCAATGCTGACGGATTATTGAGCAAATGCTGACCGGGTGAAGGCATATGCTCCCCAGACAGGATCCGTTTTTTGTGGGTTATTGTTCTGACGGATCAGAGGAAGGGCAAAGTAATCAGTGACTTCAACACAAACTTACTGCTCACACCCTCTCCACTCTGTCGGGGGGGCACTACTTGTATAAGCGTTTAATAGAACAGGTTCTGTAGACATCTATGTGGAATCAGCTGACGAGGGTGTAAAAGGAGTGCGCTGCTTCTTGATGCTAATGTGAACCTGGAAGGCTGAGTTGATACTTGAGTTATTTGGTCAGTTTTGGCCCCGTGACTGCCCAATAAGTGAAGCTTGCAGTGATTCTAATTGTGACGCCTGTCATCTGCATGTCATACTGAATCACAGTATTATTTCACTACCCCAGCACACTCCCTATGCGTGTTACTGCAAGGCACAGTGTTCTACACCCATAAAAAGGCTCTATGCAGCCTGGAAATAGCCATTTTTTAATATGATTCGTCGCAATTTAATTCGGATCGAAGCAAATTTTTCTGGAAAACTTGGCGAAGTGGCCGAATCGAATTTTTGAGAAATTCACTCATCTCTATTTATAATGTAAGCTTTAATCTCAGAAATGCACACAGAAAAATTCACACTAATCTAGCCCTAGAATGTTGCCTTAAAAACTGCTCAATGAAGGGGCCTTGTGTTCCAAAAAGTTGCAATTGTAATTGAGTAATTAGCCAACAAGGGATACAATTCTGGAATTGCATTTGTCTTTTTTCTGGCGCAAAATATAATTCAAACATCCATCCTACATAATTTCTTTGTAAAGTGAACTGGCTTAACTATGTGAGAGGCCTAAGGGCTCATGCACTCGACCGTATGTATTTTGCAGTCCGCAAAAAACAGATCCGCAAAAAACACGGATGACATCCGTGTGCATTCCGTATTTTGTGGAACGGAACAGCTGGCTCCTAATAGAACAGTACTATCCTTGTCTGTAATGTGGTAAATAATAGGTCATGTTCAATTTTTTTGCGGAAAGGAAATACGGACATTCGAAACCGAATGCAAGAACTTCTATTTTTTTGCGGACCCATTCAAGTGAATAGTTTCGCATACGGTCCGCAAAAAAACCGGAACGGACATGGAAAGAAAATAAGTTTGTGTGCATGAGCCCTAAGTCAGGATTTGCTTCCCTTTCTTTAATGTATAGCCTATAAGTCTCCTCATGCTGTTTAAGGCACTCTCTCCCCTAGGAGAGATAGTACCCCCAAATGTAGCTCCCACATTATGGGAACAGGATAGCTTTCTGTGCTATGCTGTTTCCTTAGCTCATATTGACTTTTATGAAAGTAATGGAAATGGCATAGCATGGTTGGCTCAGGTGTTGAGTTGAGCGAACACCTGGATGTTCAGGTTTGAGAAGTTCGGCCGAACTTCCCGAAAATGTTCGGGTTCGGGATCCGAACTTGACCCGAACTTCATCCCGAACCCGAACCCCATTGAAGTCAATGGGGACCCAAACATTTGGGCACTAAAAAGGCTGGAAAATAGTCCAGGAAAGGGCTATAGGTCTGCAAAAGGCATCAAAATGTAGGTAAATCCCCTGCAAACAAATGTAGATAGGGAAATGAATTAAAATAAAATAAATAAAAATTAAGCAATATCGATTGGAGAGAAGTCCCATAGCAGAGAATCAGGCTTCAAGTCACCCACCAATGGAGAAGGCCACTTTAATTTTTTTAGGCCCCAGCACCCAGACAGAGGTCTCATAGCAGAGAATCAGGCGTCATGTCCCCCACCAATGGAGGAGGCCACTTTTCGAAAATTAGGCCCCTGGCACCCAGACGGAGGAGAGAGGTCACATAGCAGAGAATCAGGCTTCATGTCACCCACCACTGGAACAGGCCACTTTCAGATAATTAGGACCCTAGCACCTAGACAGAGGAGAGGTTCATTCAACTTTTGGTTGAACCACAATATAATGGTAAAATTAAAAAAAGAGGATTCCATAAATAAGTGCCCCGGAGTACAAGAATATATGGTTGAGGGGGAGGCAGTTATAAATGTCTATTCTGCACATGGGATGGAAAGGTCTTGTGGGATCCATGCCTGGTTCATTTTTATGAACGTCAGCTTGTCCACGTTGGCTGTGGACAGGCGGCTGCGTTTGTCAGTAATGACGCCCCCTGCCATGCTGAATACACGTTCAGACAAAACGCTGACCACCGGGCAGGCCAGCACCTCCAAGGCATAAAAGCCTAGCTCTGGGCACGTGGACAATTTGGAGACCCAGAAGTTGAATGGGGCCGAACGATCAGTCAGTGTGTGGAGGGGTGTGCACACGTACTGTTCCACCATGTTAGCGAAATGCTGCCTCCTGCTAAAACGTTCCGTATCAGGTGGTAGTGCAGTTAGCTGTGGCGTGGTGACAAAACTTTTCCACATTTCTGCCATGCTAACCCTGCCCTCAGAGGAGCTGGCCGTGACACAGCTGCATTGGCGACCTCTTGCTCCTCCTCTGCCTTCGCCTTGGGCTTCCGCTTGTTCCCCTTTGACATTAGGGAATGCTCTCAGGACTCAGGAGCGAGTCTACCAGCGTGCGCTTGTACTCGCGCATCTTCCTATCACGCTCCAGTGCAGGAAGTAAGGTGGGCACATTGTCTTTGTACCGGGGATCCAGCAGGGTGGCAACCTGGTAGTCCACACACGTTAAAATCTGGGCAACTCTGCTGTCATTGCGCAGGCACTGCAGCATGTAATCGCTCATGTGTGCCAGGCTGCCCAAGGTAAGGACAAGCTGTCCTCTGTGGGAGGCGTATCATCATTGTCCTCCGTATCCCCCCAGCCATGCACCAGTGATGGGCCTGAACTTTGTTGGGCACCACCCCGCTGTGAACCTGCTTCATCCTCATCCTCCTCCATCTCCACCTCCTGCTCATCCTCCTCGTCCTCCAGTGGTGGGCCCTGGCTGGCCACATTTGTACCTGGCCTCTGCTGTTGCAAAAAACCTCCCTCTGAGGCACTTCTAACAGACTGGCCTAAAAGTGCTAAAAATGACACCTCATCCTCCTCCTCCTCCTGGGCCACCTCCTCTTCCATCATCGCCCTAAGTGTTTTCTAAAGGAGACATAGAAGTGCTATTGTAACTCTGATAACGGAGTCATCGCCACTGGCCATGTTGGTGGAGTGGTCGAAACAGCGCAACAGGGCACACAAGTCTCGCATGGAGGCCCAGTCATTGGTGGTAAAGTGGTGCTGTTCCGCAGTGCGACTGACCCGTGCGTGCTGCATCTGAAACTCCACTATGGCCTGCTGCTGCTCGTACAGTCTCTCCGGCATGTGAAAGGTGGAGTTCCACCTGGTGGGCACGTCGCATATGAGGCGGTGAGCGGGAAGGCCAAAGTTACGCTGTAGCACAAACAGGCGAGCAGCGGCAGGATGTGAACGCCAGAAGTGAGCACAGACGGCCCGCACTTTATGCAGCAGCTCTGACATGTCGGGGTAGTTGTGAATGAACTTCTGCACCACCAAATTCAGCACATGTGCCAGGCAAGGGATGTGCGTCAAACCGGCTAGTCCTAGTGCTGCGACGAGATTTCGCCCATTATCGCACACCACCAGGCCGGACTTGAGGCCCACCGGCAGCAACCACTGGTCGGTCTGTTGTTCAATACCCCGCCAGAACTCCTGTGCGGTGTGAGGCCTGTCCCCCAAACATATGAGTTTCAGAACGGCCTGCTGACGTTTACCCGGGCTGTGCTGAAGTTGGTGGTGAAGGTGTGTGGCTGACTGGATGAGCATGTGGAAGCAGAGGAAGGGGAAGCCGAGTAGGAAGAGGAGGCTACCAGAGGCAAAAAATTATGCCCTGCGATCCTTGGTGGTGGAAGGACGTGTGCTAAAGAACTCTCCTCCTTGAGCCCAGCCGCCACTACATTTACCCAGTGTGCAGTTAGGGAGATATAGCATCCCTGGCCTTCCTTACTGGTCCACGTATCTGTGGTTAGGTGGACCTTGCCACAGATGGCGTTGCGCAGTACACACTTGATTTTATCAGATACTTGGTTGTGCAGGAAAGGCACGGCTCTCTTGGAGAAGTTGTGGCGGCTGGGAACAACATAATGTGGGACAGCCATCGCCATCAGCTGTCTGTGTCCACCAGCCTGAGTGACAGCATTTCAAAGGCCAGTAGTTTAGAAATGCTGGCATTCAGGCCCAGGGCTCGAGGGTGGCTAGGTGGGAATTTACATTTTCTCTCCAAGGTTTGTGAGATGGAGAGCTGAACGCTGCCATGTGACATGGTGGAGATGCTTGGTGACGCAGGAGGTGGTGTCGGTGGCACATCCTCTGTTTGGTGGGCGGCAGGTGATAACATTCCTCCCGAGGCGGAGGAAGAGGCCAAGGCAGCAGCAGAAGAGGGAGCATGGGGAGCCAGAGTGAGTTCCTTGTTTTTAAGGTTTTTACTCCACTGCAGTTCATGCTTTGCATGTAGATGCCTGGTCATGCAGGTTGTGCTAAGGTTCAGAACGTTAATGCCTCGCTTCAGGCTCTGATGGCACAGCGTGCAAACCACTCGGGTCTTGTCGTCAGCACATTGTTTAAAGAAGTACCATGCCAGGGAACTCCTTGAAGCTGCCTTTGGGGTGCTCGGTCACTGGTGGCGGTGGCCAGTAGCAGGCGAACTCTCTTGGCGCGGCTGGTCTGCTTTTGCCCCCTGCTCCCTCTTTTGTTACGCTGTTGGCTTGGTCTCACCACTGCCACTTCCTCTGAACTGTGAAAGTCAGTGGCACGACCTTCATTCCATGTGTTTTGTCATCATTAGATACGTGCGGACTCCGATGAGGTGGTATTCCCATGTCCTCATCATCAGGAAACATAAGTGGTTGTGCATCAGTGCATTCTATGTCTTCCACCACTGGGGAAGGGCTAGGTGGATTCCATTGGGAAACCCTGCCAGCAGAGTCTTCAAACAGCATAAGAGACTGCTGCATAACTTGAGGCTCAGACTGTTTCCCTGATATGCATGTGGGTGATGTGACAGACTGATGGGCTTGGTTTTCAGGTGCCACTGTGCGCATTTTGCAGAAGACTGGGTGGGAGATGATGTTGTGAACGTGCTGGATCCAATGTCGGCCACCCAATTGACTAGCGCCTGTACTTGCTCAGGCCTTACCATCCTTAGAACGGCATTGGGCCCCACCAAATATCGTTGTAAATTCTGGCGGGTACTGGAACCTGAGGTAGTTGGTTCACTAGGACATGTGGCTGTGGCAGAATGGCCACGTCCTCTCCCAGCACCAGAGGGTCCACTAACACCATCAAGACCGCGTCCGCTTCCCTTACTAGATGTTTTCCTCATTTTTACCATTCACCAAGCACCACAATAAGAAAAAAAAATATTTGGCCCAATGTATTGATTTCAAATTCAGGCCTTTTTTTTTTTTACAGGCACCTAACACTATCTGCCTATTTATTTATGTACCGCATTACACTAATCCAGGCACAGTGTGAATTTATTGAGGATGACCCTCTCAGCACTTGTATATACACCTTGAGTGTAATATATCCTTTTAAAGACAGAAATACACTATGAGATGCACAATAGTGCGTGCAGATTTACAGGATTATGCTTTCAGCAATTGTAATGTAACACTTTTTGTAATATGTACTTTTACGGAAAGAAATATACTTGGAGATGCACGCTGAGTGTAATATACCCTTTTACGGACAGATTAACACTTGGCCTGTAACAGCTGGAACACCAGATTCAGGGTATTGCTATATTGGTAAGTGAATTTTACCCCAGAACAAAATCTATCCTTCGACGGATACTATTAAACTTGTCCGGTCACAGCTGGAACACCAGATTTACTGTATTTCTATTTTGGCAACTGAATTTCACCCCAGAAAATAATAAATCCTTTGACGGACACTATTAAACTTGGCCAGCCACTGCTGGGATACCAGATTTACGGTATTGCTATTTTAGCAATTGAATTTAACCCCAGAAAATAATAAATCCTTTGCCGGACTCTATTAAACTTGTCCAGTCACAGCTGGAACACCAGATTTACTGTATTTATATTTTTGCAACTGTATTTCGCCCCAGAACAAAATCTATCCTTTGACGGATACTATTAAACTTGTTCAGTCACAGCTGGAACCCCAGATTTAAGGAATTTCTATTTTTGAAACTGAATTTGACTGCAGAAAACAATATATCCTATGACGGACACTATGAAAATTATCCAGTCACAGCTGGAACACCAGATTTACTGTATTCATATTTTTGCAACTGTGTTTCACCCCAGAACAAAATCTATCCTTTGACGGATACTATTAAACTTGTTCAGTCACAGCTGGAACCCCAGATTTAAGGAATTTCTATTTTTGAAACGGAATTTGACCGCAGAAAACAATATATCCTATGACAGACACTATTAACCAGTCCCCGACCGCCGTACGCAGGATTGCGTCCTGCTGGCGGCCGGGATCTTCTGTTTGGACGCATCGGGGCGTCCTCTCGCGATGCGCGAGATTTCGGGCACAAGCGCCCGCGCATGCGCAGATCGCGCATAGCAGTGAATACAGAAGAACTTGGTCATCAGCCTGCCAGCCAATCGGCAGCGCTGACGGGCTGATGACATTCAAAAAAACGAATCAGGAGCCATTTAACCCATCATATTAGTAAATATGATGGATTAAATGGCTTCTGTGCTCTCTCCTGGGTCCTTTTCGTCGGTTGGACCCAGGAGAGAGCACACCTCTACAGTGAGTACACCAAGCACCACACATAGCCCCCTGATCAGCCCCCCATCACCCAAATTAACCCCTTGATCACCCCTTTCAGCACCTGTCAATCATCCAGTGAAAGGGAAAAAAGTGATCAGTGTAAACTGTCACTTTTTTTTTCACTAAGATTGACTGTTAGGTTTAGCTTAGTTTAGTCCCCTTTGGTAGGTAGTTAGCGTTAGCGCCAAGCCCACCGCACCACAGTCACTGGTTCGCTGATTAGCGTAGAGCTAATCAGCGTTTGTACTTTTATAGTATCTGTAAGTGATCAGAACTGATCACGGTCAGATATATAATAGTACTAGTGTCACTTTAGTTCGCCCTCCACCCCAAACGCAGTGTTTGCCCGATCAGGCCTGATCGGTCGCCCACACGTGCGCTCACCCACGCCCACCCCGCCGCAGTGACAAAAAAATTTTTTTTGTAATCACTGCACAATCCCTTCACAAGCGCTGCGGCGATAAAAAATCAGTTTTGATCTTTTTATCAATCGCAGCGGCTTCTGTACTTCGCTACCCTCTCAATTGTAAGACAGGCTTGCTTTTTTCTTGGGTAGTCTCAGGGAATACCCCTAAATTTAGACGGCCAAATGTCAAACAAGGGGTATTCCTCTGAAGAGGCCTACAGGATTCTGACCCAGTCGGATGAGGAGTGGGAACCCTCATCTGACGAATCCAGCGGGTCAGAATACCAACCTGTAGAAAGCAGTGGCTCTCTGACCCAAAGTTCTGACGAGGAGGTGGAGGTCCCTGATAGAAGCAGGCGTACCCGGCCCCGTGTTGCTAGACCGCAGGTTGCGCAGGATCCGCTCAAGGGCAGCAGAGTGGGGCTGGCGCTGCCGGATTACGTGGTGAGGCATACACCAGCAGCGCAGCCCGTCCTGGACCTTCTACCAGCACTGCCGTAGAACATGGTGAAGTGGCGAGCACCAGAAGGGCAGTAGAAGCTGGTACGGTGGCACGTGCAGTAGTTTCCCCGTCGCAGCCACCGCGCAGACAGGCCCGTAGAGCCCCTAGAGTCCCTGAGGTGCTGGCAAATCCTGATTGGCAGCCCCCATCTTCAGCCGCACCAGTAGTTCCCCCTTTCACCGCCCAGTCAGGAGTTCGGGTGGAAACAGCTCAGATAGGATCGGCGCTGGGGTTTTTGAGCTGTTTTTCACTGCGGAGCTCTTTGACTTAGTCGTGGCAGAAACAAACAGATATGCCACTCAATTTATCGCCGACAACCCGGGAAGCTCTTATGCCCAGCCTTTCCGGTGGAAACCAGTCCAAGTTTCCGAACTTAGAACTTTTCTGGGCCTTCTCCTCAGCATGGGCATAACCAAAAAACATGAATTGCGGTCATATTGGTCCACGAACCCAATTCATCACATGCCCATGTACTCTGCTGCCATGTCCAGTACACGTTTTGAGACCATCCTGCGTTTCCTGCACTTTAGTGACAACACCACCTCCCGTCCCAGAGGCCACCCAGCTTTTGACCGGCTCCATAAAATTCGGCCCCTCATAGACCATTTCAACCAGAAATTTGCAGATTTGTACACCCCTGCTCAAAACATCTGCGTAGACGAGTCCCTTGTACATTTTACCGGGCGCCTTGGCTTCAAGCAGTACATCCCGAGCAAGCGCGCCCGGTATGGGGTCAAATTGTATAAGCTCTGTGAAAGGGCCACAGGCTATACGCACAAATTTCGGATCTATGAGGGAAAAGATCAGACCCTGGAGCCGGTCGGTTGCCCTGACTACCTGGGGAGCAGTGGGAAGATAGTCTGGGACTTGGTGTCACCCTTATTCGGCAAGGGGTACCATCTTTACGTGGACAACTTTTACACAAGTGTGGCCCTCTTCAAGCATTTGTTCCTAGAACAGATTGGCTGCTGCGGCACCGCGCGACCTAGTCGCCGGGCTACCCCCAACGGCTTCTTACCACCCGACTTGCAAGGGGGCAGAGGGCTGCACTGTGTAACGACGAACTGCTCGCGGTGAAATGGAGAGACAAGCGTGACGTTTACATGCTCTCCTCCATTCACGCAGACACGACAGTACAAATTCAACGGGCAACCAGTGTCGTTGAAAAGCCCCTCTCAGTCCACGACTATAACCTCCACATGGGAGGGGTGGACTTCAACGACCAGATGTTGGCCCCTTATTTGGTTTCCCGAAAGACCAGACGCTGGTATAAAAAGTGTCTGTTTATCTGATTCAATTGGCTCTATATAATAGTTACGTTCTCTACAGTAAGGCTGGGAGAACTGGATCTTTCCTAAAATTCCAGGAAGAGATCGTCGAGAACCTCCTGTACCCAGGAGGTTCCGTGGCCCCATCCACCAGTGTAGTTAGCCGTCTACACGAGTGGCACTTCCCTAGCGTTGTGCCGGGTACCTCAAACCAACCGCCACCCCGAAAAAATGTCGTGTCTGTAGCAGGAGTGGAATAAGGCGTGACACCCGTTATTTCTGTCCTGACTGTCCTGACCACCCTGCCCTATGCCTTGGAGAGTGTTTCCGGAAGTACCACACTCAGGTACACTTAGGGACCTAGGGACAGCACTACACAGGTAGTTTTTTTCCACTGAGGCTCTAGGGTCTCTCAGGACACTAGGTTTTGAGAGACCCTAACACATAGGGACGGTGCTGGTGTGCTACAGCAGAAGTGTGAAATGGTAGAAACCTCTCCTTTCACTTGGGATAACGCGTATAATGTACTTCGCACCATCTCTGTGTGATTTACACTTTACACATTGTCCCATGGGAAAGGAGAGGTTTCTGCTAGGAAAATAAAGAGTGAAATGGTAAAAAAATAAAAAATTAAACAGGTAGCAAGAAAAAAAATCTTGAGTTAGTTCAGGTTTTTATGTTCATGTTTTATAAAAGTTTTAAAATGTTCTGGTTTTATAAAGTTTGCAACGTTCAAGTCATGTGCCTGCTGCCTGTTTTTTCTTCTTTTTTTTTTTTCCCCATAACCACCCTTTATTTTCCAGGTATACCAACAGACCAACGGACCAACCGGCGAAAACGCCGCAGCACTGATGTGAATTCTGAGAGAAGCATTGCTGCTATCAGAAGACACGTGAAGTCAGTGTATGCGGCGCTGCAAGACGAGATTTCTCCTCTGCAGGACAGGTACGTTTGCCCTGGCATGTGAGCTGAGGAGAGGTGTTGGAGTTCATATGCTTTGGCAAACACTTTGTATCAAAAAATCTGGCAAAGATGTCTTCCTCCACACCGATGGATTGATCGATGTGAATGGAGAAATCACGTTTGCCAGGACATAGGAGCTGAGTGGGTATGGATGTTTGGGCGGAGCTCCTATGTCCTGGCAATCGCCAGGCCCCTCTTTTTCTTGCATATTTTTGGCAGAGATTTTTCATCCACATCGATCGATGCGAATGAGGAAATCTGTGCCGTTCATTTTTCTTTCAGCCCAGAGGCTGAACGGAAAAAATCTCATTACCCGTATGCTCCATATAAGGAGAATAGCAGAAACTCCTAATGCTGGCCATACGTGTAATGATTGCGGTGACCCTCAAATGCCAGGGCAGTACAAAAACCTCACATGTGACCCCATTTCGGAAAGAAGACGCCCCAAGGTATTCGCTGAGGGGCATATTGAGTCCATGAAAGATTGAACTTTTGTCACAAGTTAGCGGAAAGGGAGACTTTGTGAAAAAAACAAAAAAATCAAATTCCGCTAACTTGGGCAAAAAAATAAATCTTCTATGAACTCACCATACCCCTCACAGAATACCTTGGGGTGTCTTCTTTCCAAAATGGGGTCACATGTGGGTATTTATACTGCCCTGGCATTTTAGGGGCCCTGAAGCGTGAGAAGAAAAATGCGTAAAAATACCGTTCTAAAAGGTACTCATTGGATTTAGGGCCGAATTGCGCAACTTGGCTGCAAAAAGTGGCACACGTGTGGTATCTCTGTACTCAGGAGAAGTAGGGCAATGTGTTTTGGGGTGTACTTTACATATACCCATACTGGGTGTGAAAAATATCTCTGTAAATGACAACTTTTAAAAAAAATTATACAAAGTTGTCATTTACAGAGATATTTTTCACACCCAGTAGGGGTATATGTAAAAGACACCCCAAAACTCATTGCCCTACTTCTCCTGAGTACGGCGATACCCCATGTGTGCCACTTTTTGCAGCCAAGATGCGCAAAGGGGCCCTAAATCCAATGAGTACCTTTAGGATTTCACAGGACATTTTTACGCATTTGGATTCCAAACTGCTTCTGACGTTTAGGGGCCCCTCAAATGCCAGGGCAGTATAAATACCCCACAAGTGACCCCATTTCGGAAAGAAGACACCCCAAGGTATTCCGTGAGGGGTATGGTGAGTTCATGTAAAATTGTATTTTTGGCACAAGTTAGTGGAATATGAGACTTTGTAAAAAAAAAAAAAAATCAATTTCCGCAAACTTGTGCCAAAAATAAAAACTTCCATGAACTCACTATGCCCATCAGCGAATACCTTGGGGTGTCTACTTTCCGAAATGGGGTCACTTGTGTGGTATTTTACTGCCCTGGCATTTTAGGGGCCCCTAAACGTCAAAAGCAGTTTGGAATCCAAATGCGTAAAATGTCCTGTAAAATCCTAAAGGTACTCATTGGATTTAGGGCCCATTTGCGCATCTTGGATGCAAAAGTGGCACACATGGGTATCGCCGTACTCAGGAGAAGTAGGGCAATGTGTTTTAGGGTGTATTTTTACACATACCCATGCAGGGTGTGAGAAATATCTCTGTAAATGACAACTTTTTAAAAAATTTATACAAAGTTGTCATTTACAGAGATATTTTTCACACCCAGTAGGGGTATATGTAAAAATACACCCCAAAACACATTGCCCTACTTCTCCTGAGTACGGCGATACCCCATGTGTGCCACTTTTTGCATCCAAGATGCGCAAATGGGCCCTAAATCCAATGAGTACCTTTAGGATTTTACAGGGCATTTTTACGCATTTGGATTCTCACGCTTAGGGGCCCCTAAAATGCCAGGGCAGTATAAATACCCCACAAGTGACCCCATTTCGGAAAGAAGACACCCCAAGGTATTCTGTGAGGGGTATGGTGAGTTCATGTAAAATTGTATTTTTGGCACAAGTTAGTAGAATATGAGACTTTGTAAAAAAAAAAAAAAAAATCCATTTCCGCTAACTTGTGACAAAAATAAAAACTTCCATGAACTCACTATGCCCCTCAGTGAATACCTTAGGGTGTCTACTTTCGGAAATGGGGTCATTTATGGGGTATTTCTACTGTCTGGGCATTGTAGTACGTCAGGAAACAGGACAGGTGCTCAGAAAGTCAAAGTGCGGAAATTCACTTTTTGCACCATAGTTTGTAAACGCTATAACTTTTACCCAAACCAATAAATATACACTTATTGCATTTTTTTATCAAAGACATGTAGAACAATAAATTTAGAGAAAATTTTTAGAGAAATGTAGTTTTATTTGACAAATTTTCCAACATAAAGTGAAAAATATCATTTTTTTGCAAAAATTTCATCAAAAAAAGTAAAATATCAAAAAAAGTAAAAATGTCAGCAAGAAAGAAATAGCACCAAATGAAAGCTCTATTAGTGAGAAGAAAAGGAGGTAAAATTCATTTGGGTGGTAAGTTGCATGTCGGAGCAATAAACGGTGAAAGTAGCGTAGCGTGGAATTGTATAAAGTGGCCTGGTCTTTAAGGGTGTTTAAGGTAGGGGGGCTGAAGTGGTTAAACTTGTCCAGTCACAGCTGGAACACCAGATTTACGGTATTTCTAGTTTTGCAACTGTATTTCACCCCAGAAAATTATCTATCCTTTGACGGACACTAGGGAAATTGTCCAGTCACAGCTGGAACACCAGATTCCGGGTATTGCTATTTTGGCAATTGAATTTCACCCCAGAAAAAAAATAAAAAACCTTTTACGGACAGATTTAAACTAGGCCTGCAACAGCTGAAACACCAGATTTACTGTATTTCTATTTTTGCTACTGACTTTCACCCCAGAAAATAATATAGCCTTTGACGGACACTAGGGAAATTGTCCAGTCACAGCTGGAACACCAGATTCAGCGTATTGCTATTTTGGCAATTGAATTTCACCCCAGAACAAAATCTATCCTTTGACGGATAATATTAAACTTGTTCAGTCACAGCTGGAACACCAGATTTACGGCATATCTATTTTTGAAACTGAATTTCACAGCAGAAAATAATATATATTATGACGGACACTATTAACCTGCTCTGGACCGCCTAATGCGCGGATGCGTCCAGACGGCCGCAGGTTTATTCCTCCTGGACGCATCCGCGCGTCATCTCGCGAGACGCGAGATTTCCTGTGAAATCCTGTCACAGGATCGCGTCAGGGAGTACTTTAACTACAGCCTGCCAACGCTGATCATGCGCTGGCAGGCTGTAGAAGTAAAAAAAAAATGGCATATCAGATGCTGTTTTGTTAACAGCGTCTGATATGCCTTCTGCTCGCTCCTCTGGTGGTCTCTTTTGCTTGGGACCACCAAAGGAAACATGTGTAAGAGCACCAATCACCAGACAGACCCCCCCATCCAACCCCCCCCTCCGTCACTGATTAACCCCTGATTAACCCCCGATTAACTCCTGATTAACCCCTGATCACCCCATGTCACCCCCCTGATCATCCCCTGTCACCCCCCCGTCACTAATAACCCCCTGTAAAGCTCATTCAGATGTCCGTATGTATTTTACGGATCCATGGATCCGCGGATCCGCAAAACATGGACACCGGCAATGTACTTTCTGCAATTTGCGGATCTGCACATTGCCAGAACTATATAGAAAATGCCTTTTCTTTCCGCAATTGCGGACAAGAATAGGACATGCTCTATCTTTTGCGGAGCTGCGGCCGGATGTTTGGGGGCCGAAACCCGGAAGTTTGCGGCCGCAGCTCCGCAAATGCTGATGCGGCGAGCACATAGTGTGCTCTCAGCATCACACTGAATGGGTCCGCATCTATTTCGCAGAATAGATGTGGACATTTTTACGGACGTGTGAATGGGGCCTTACTTTATTTATTTTTTTTGCACATTTTTTGGCAGAGATTTTTTCATCCACATTGATTTATGTGAATGAAGAAATCTGTGCCGTTCTTTTTTTTTTTTTCAGCGCAGAGGCTGAACGGAAAAAAAAAATCTCATTACCCGTATGCTCAATATAAGGAGAATAGCAGAAACTCCTAATGCTGGCCATACAGGTAATGATTGTGGAGACCCTCAAATGCCAGGGCAGTATAAATACCCCACATGTAACCCCATTTTAGAAAGAAGACACCCCAAGGTATTCTGTGAGGGGTATGGTGAGTTCATGTAAAATTTTATTTTTTGTCACAAGTTAGTGGAATATGAGACTTTGTAAAAAAAAAAATCTGTGAACTCGCCATGCCCCTCACGGAATACCTTGGAGTGTCTTCTTTCCAAAATGGGGTCACATGTGGGGTATTTATACTGCCTTGGCATTTTAGGGAACCTAAAGCGTGAGAATCCAAATGCGTAAAAATGCCCTGTGAAATCCTAAAGGTACTCATTGGAATTTGGGCCCCTTTGCGCATCTTGGATACAAAAAAGTGGCACACATGTGGCATCGCCGTACTCACGAGAAGTAGGGCAATGTGTTTTGGGGTGTATTTTTACATATATCCATGTTGGGTGAGAGAAATATCTCTGTAAATTGACAACTTTGTATAACATTTTTTTAAAAGTTGTCATTTACAGAGATATTTCTCACACACAGTATGGGTATATGTAAAAATACACCCCAAAACACATTGCCCTACTTCTCCTGAGTACGGTGATACCACATGTGTGCCACTTTTTTGCATCCAAGATGCGCAAAGGGGCCCTAATTAAAATGAGTACCTTTAGGATTTCACAGGGCTTTTTTACTCATTTGGATTCCAGACTTCTTCTCACGATTTAGGGGCCCCTAAAATGCCAGGGCAGTATAAATACCCCACAAGTGACCCCATTTTAGAAAGAAGACACCCCAGGGTATTCCATGAGGGGTATGGTGAGTTCATAGAAGATTTTTTTTTTGGCACAAGTTCACGGAAATTGTTATTATTATTTTTTTTTTTCTTACAGTCTCATATTCCACTAACTTGTGACAAAAAATAAAATTTTACTCACCATACCCCTCACGGAATATCTTGGGGTGTTTACTTTCTGAAATGGGGTAATTTGGGAGGTATTTATACTATCCTGGCATTGCAGAACCTGAAGAAACATGACAGGTGCTCAGGAAGTCAGAGTTGCTTTAAAATGCGGAAATTCACTTTTTTGCACCATAGTTTGTAAACGCTATAACTTTTACCCAAACCAATAAATATACACTTATTGCATTTTTTTTTATCAAAGACATGTAGAACAATAAATTTAGAGAAAAATGTATGTAGAAATGTAGTTTATTTTTTGAAAAATGTTACAACAGAAAGTGAAAAATTACATTTTTTGGCAAAAATTTCGGTCATTTTAGATTAATATCAAAAAAAGTAAAAATGTCAGCAACAATGAAATACCACCAAATGAAAGCTCTCTTAGTGAGAAGAAAAGGAGGTAAAATTCATTTGGGTGTTAAGTTATATGACGGAGCAATAAACGGTGAAAGTAGTGTAGTGCAGAATTGCAAAAAGTGGCCTGGTCATTAAGGGTGTTTAAGCTAGGGGGGCTGATGTGGTTAAACTTGTCCAGTCACAGCTGGAACACCAGATTTACTGTATTTCTATTTTGGCAACTAAATTTCACCCCAGAAAATAATAAATCCTTTGCCGGACACTATTAAACTTGTCCAGTCACAGCTGGAACAGCAGATTTACGGTATTGCTATTTTGGCAACTGAATTTCACCCCAGAAAATAATAACTCCTTTGCCGGACACTATTAAACTTTGTCGGCCACTGCTGGGACACCAGATTTACGGTATTGCTATTTTGGCAATTGAATTTCACCCCAGAAAAAAATATATCCTTTGCCGGACACTATTAAACTTGGCCAGCCACTGCTGGGACACCAGATTTACGGTATTGCTATTTTGGCAATTGAATTTCACCCCAGAAAAAAATATATCCTTTGCCGGACAGTATTAAACTTGGCCAGCCACAGCTGAAACCACTGATTTATGGTATTGCTATTTTGGCTATTGAATTTCACCACAAAAAAAATTAAAAATCTATCCTTTGCCAGGCAGCAGACAGTATTACACTTGGCTAGCCACAGCTGGAACACCAGATCCAGATTTAGGGGATTGCTATTTTTGCAATTGAATTTAACCCCTTAATAAAATATAGAAATTTCTATTCCGAGTTTCTAGGGGTAACAATAAGCACAGACTAAACAAAAGCAAAGACAGTTGCCCTCTGCACTCGGGCTACTTTGAGAGACCTTGGCGTGGTGCCCGAGCTTAAGACTTGTCCTCCTAGTAAGATATGTCGAACTAACCTATCAATTTTACATCAGTGTGAGGGTTTAGTATTGCCGCAGAGTGCACCTGTCTTTGCTTTTGTTTAGTCTTTGATTGTTCTTCACATTCACATAATTGTTACCTTATGTAGGATGGTTATTGAGGTACTTGTGGTCCGTTGCTGGCATCTTCCATTGTATGCAATTTTTTGCTGTTGATTGCCATAAGCAACGGACTACAAGTGCAGGATATGCTCCCCTATATATATGCATAACCGCATGTGGGTTTGAGCATATTCTGCCTGTTTAACACCACGTTTTCTAATGGTTTGTATAGTCTTATGTATGGAGGTGTATAAACTCCTATTTAAATGTGCCTGTTTTTCATCTACAGGCTACATTCAGGTGCACCTGTTAAAGCCCTGGGCCATACCAGCCAGTCTCGGGTGGGGCTCACAGGCACTTCCCACCTCCCATTACAGGCATGGCTACATGCTGGAGTTTACTGGTAAGCTGTCTGTGAGTCAGGCCTTATGCTCCTGTAATCCACCCACTGTCCCCTGGTATTGCCCAAACGGCACAGGTAGGTGAGTAATAGGGCCTCGGCCTACTTGAGAGACCTTGGCGCGGTGCCCAAGCTTAAGACATGTCCTCCTAGTAGGATATGTTGAACTAACCTCTCAATTTTACATCAGTGTGAGGGTTTAGTATTACCACAGAGTGCACCTGTCTTTGCTTTTGTTTAGTCTTTGATTGTTCTTCACATCCACATAATTGTTACCTTATGTAGGATGGTTATTGTGGTGCTTGTATTCCGTTGCTGGCATCTTCCATTGTATGCAATTCTTTGCTGTTGATTGCCATAAGCAACGGACTACAAGTGCAGGATATGCTCCCCTATATATATGCACAACCGCATGTGGGTTTGAGCATATCCTGCCTGTTTAACACCACATTTTCTAATGGTTTGTGACAATATGCACAGCCAAGCCCCTGATGTAGGATATAGCAAAAAAAAAAACTAGTATTGATGGATTGATAGACTTGGTGGCAGCTTGTGTTGGTGCACCACAAGACACAAAATGGCCGCCGATCACCCCATAAAAAAGTGACAGAAAAACGCTCTGTGCAGCCTAAAACCAGTGAGCAATTAACAAGCAGAAGTTGAATGTTTTACAGCTGTAGATCAATCACTTAATTAGGTGTTTTTGCTGACTTTTCCCTGCCTAATCTCGACCTCACAGAAGCTGCATCCTCTCCCTACACTAATCAGAGCAGAGTGAAGTGTGGCGCTACGTGACTCCAGCTTAAATAGAGGCTGGGTCACATGCTGCACTTGGCCAATCACAGCCATGCCATTAGTAGGCATGGCTGTGATGGCTTCTTAGGGCAAGAAGTAAAATGCTAGCTGATTGGCTGCTGTACAGCCCTTCAGAAAGCGGGAAGAAATCACCGAACAACGGACCCGAACCCAAACTTTTTTGAAAATGTTCGGGTCCGGGTCCTGAACAATCCAAAATTCGGTACGAACCCGAACTATCTAGTTCGGGTTCGCTCATCCCTACTCAGGTGTTCTGTCACCCTGGTAGCTGCATAAAATTGGTATCCCAATGCCCCTTTAATTCATTCCTGACACAACTGTTTTCATTCTTTACTTTCTGCATCCCAGAAGTCAAAACTTTTTTCTGTTCACATAGCCAAATAGGGCCTTTTTTTTGCAGCACAAGTTGTACTTCTTAGTTGAGCCACTTCATATTCCATATGATGAAGTGGAAAGCTGGAAAATAATTCTAAATGGGATGGCACTGGGAAAAAATGCAATTCCTCCATCGTTTTATGTGTTTAATTTTCAGGGCGTTTCCTATGGGCTGAAACTGACAAGTTAATAAATGACTATAACTTCATTTTGCGGGGCAATGTGATTACAGCAATACTACATTTTTATAGTTTTTTTTTTAATGTTTTAATGAGTCATTGAATCATTGAAGCCTTCTTTATATCAAAACTCCAAAGTTTGCATTGTAGTAAGAAAATTAACTCATCATGCTATGACCGATGGAAATACATCTTTCTGTACTGTGTGGACTAATAATGCACTCCATGCTGTAGTCTTCCACGTACACTGAATTGGTATGTGCATGGGGCCTTACACTCAGGTGCTGTTTACAGTGGTCCAGGAAGACCCTTATACCTGACAGTCATTTGGAACTTACACTGTGCTTTTAGAGCTTATCCCAAAGCTTCCTATAACCATTCATAGTACAGTAAGTTGATTATGCTTAACGGGGTGTTCTGGATATCATAAATATAACATATGTTTTAGACCAATTCATCATCAATAATTACCTAGTATAATGTAAATTTCTCATATTTACTGTTTAGTAGTTATATAAGTAGTTTTCTTCTGCTACCCACTGTGTTTCCTCATAAATTACCATGGTATCGACCTGTAATTCTGAGCCTTTGTTAGGTTGAGCATGCCCAGTGTGTTGCTATCGATTCTTTAGCTAAATGTCTGGTGAAACAAAGGGAGTGTTAATGTGCTGGGGATTACTGAGCAGAGAGGGCGTGGCCTAACTGTATATTAGGCAGCCAATCAATAAACATCAACACTCATGAACAAGCACAAACTCACAGCAGGAAAGCTAGGGATTGTGGGTATTGTAGTCTTTGAAGTTTTGTGAGAGAAGATCAGGCACAATGATACTCTGTGTGTTGCAGGCTCACACAGAAGCTAGACAAATGGATTCCAAGGTAAATCAAAACTCTGGTTATAGGTATAGGTATGGTTTCTAGTTGGGTCACAGCTTGCAGCCTTAATGCAGTTTTTCAAAAATTAAGTTACTTTACCGGAATTCCCCTTTAAACATAAATTTTGAAGAGAAATGTACCATATTTTTTGTCCCATAAGACGTACTTACGCGAACTGTCCCCCCCCCCCCACCCCAAACTGGATAATGCCAGTGCGTCTTATGGGTGAATATTATTGAACACTTACATTATGGAAGCGCTCATTAGCACAGGATGACCAGAGAACAGTGAATGCAGTGCTCCCTGTGTGTGCTCTGTACTCATCACTCCCTGGTCTTCTCCTGCAGGTTCCTCACCTGCGCAAAGCGTGAGGACCTTGGCACTCTGTGACCTCACACTGTGCAACATCAAGTCACAGCACAGCGCGGCAGGATAACCAGGAAGAGCACAAGATGTCAGGAGTGGCAGCGGCGTCCGGAACAGGAGAGGTAAGTTGATATTTTTTTTTGTCTGCTCTGAGCAAGAGATCTGAACTGAAGTCTAAATGGGGGTCATTCACATTGGGGGTTCTGATCTTAATGTCTGAATGGGGTGTCTTAATCACATTGGGGCTGTGATCTGAGATCTGATTAGGGGTCATTCACATTAGGGGTTTGATCATAGGTCTGAATCGGTGTCTTTTTCACATTGGAGGTCTCATCTGAGGTCTGATTGGGGATCTTAACATTGGCGGTCTGAGCTGAGGTCTTATTAACATTGGAGGTCTAATTAGAGCTCTGAGCTGAGATCTGATTAACATTGGGGGGTCTGATCATAGGTCTGATTACCATTGGGGGTCTGATTGGGGATCTTAGGACTGATGAAAAAAATGTTTTCTTATTTTCCTCTTCTAAAACCTAGATGCATCTTATAAGGTGAATAATACAGTACTTAAAGGGGTTCTCCGGGAATTAAGAAAATAAAAATATGTAAATATTAGTTTATTATAAATATATTCCCAAATACCTTTCATTAGTTATGATGAATTGTTTTCTCTGGGGAGCAATGATTAGGAGAAACAAAATGGCCACTGTCCTATAAGTTCACACAAAACCTGTCCTAATCACACAGGAGGACAAGTTACTTCATAACACTGAGCTATAGAGCTGCCTCATTCTTCTCTCCTACTTGTCAGGGATTATGATCCTGAACACAGTTTAATATGATATTTAGCTGAATCTTTGTTGGAATAGAGTTCATGAGGAGACATGTAGTACAGAGAGAATGGACAGGACAGACTGTGGTAATGTGGGGTTGTGGTAATGGAGACTGCACACAAGTGCTGCTGCTTATTAGCCACATCTGCTCATGAACTCAATTCCTACAGAGATTCAGCTAAAGATCTTATTATCTGTATTCAGAATCATAATCCCTAACAAGTAGGATAGGAGGATGAGGCAGCTCTGTAGATCAGTGCTGTGAAGTAACTTGTCCTGCTGTGTGATTAGGACAGGTTTTGTGTGCACTAATATGATGGCGGCCATTTTGTTTCTCCTAATGATTGCTCCCTAGACAAAACAGGCCATTATAACTAATGAAAGGTATTTGGGAATATATTTGCAATGAAGTTATATTTAAGTATTTTCTTAATTCCAGGAGAACCCCTTTAACATTCACCATATGTCTACTTTATGTTGGCATCTTTTTGAAAATGCCATTTTATTTTTTTAGAATGTTAGAAGGCTTAGAATTTTAGAAGCAATTATAATATAAACCACCCATAAATCATCCCATTTTAGAAAGTAAACCCCACATTTTTTTTAACTCCTTTTAGAAACCTTGTTAACCCTTTCCACAGGAATAATGCAAAATGGAGTTGAAATTTAAAAACATTAACCATTTTTATCATTTCTTTCTCTTAACATCACATGGATTAACAGCAAAAAAATTAAAATAACATCTCAATATTTATTACCCTGATTCTGTAGTTTACAGAAACATCCCATATGTGATCTTAAACTGCTGCATGGGCACATGATAGGTCAATTGTTTTTGAAGGTCATATTTTGCTGGAATGGTTTTTGGGTGCTGTTTTATATTTGAATAGACCATGAAGTAGCCCTACAGTATAAACACCCAAACAAATTACCCCTTAATTATATTTTGTAAACTACACCACTCAAGCAATATTTAAGAGGTGTAGTGAGAGCTTTGAGCTTTGACCTAATAGGAATTACATAGAATTGAGACACTTGGCTATGGAAATTTCTTTCAATGAAATGTTGTTTTAGCTCCAATTTTTTCATTTTCAGTAACAGGAGGGAAAGGCACCCCAAAATTTGTTAACAATTTTTTCCTGATTACAGCAATACACTGCATATGTGGTCATAAACTGTTGTATGTGCACACGGAAGGGCTTAAAAGGAAATGAGCACCATTTGGCTTTTGGAGGGCAGGTTTTGATGGGATAGTTTTTGGGAGCCATGTCACATTTGAAGCGATACTGAGGTACCTCTACAGTGGAAACAACCAAAATGTGATGCTGTTTTGGAAACTACACTCCTCATGGAATTTCTTGAAGGGTGTAGTGAGCATTTTGCCCCCACAGATGTTTCATAGAATTAAGAAAAACACAACTGTGAAAATTAAAAATACCCTTTTTACCAATAAAATGTTGCTTTTGCCCCACAATTTCACCTTCACAAGGGGTATCAGAAGAAAAAGTATGACAGTTTGTCACTATTTTCTCCTGAATACAGCAATGCCCAATATGTGGCCATAAACTGTTGTATGGGGACACCACTGAAATGAAGTAGTGCCCTTTGTCTTTCGGAGGGCAGATTTCATTGCAATGGTTCTCAGGTGTCATATGACATTTGCAGAGGCTCTGAGGTACCAGTACAGTGTAAAACCCTCCAAAATTACCTCATTTTGGAAACTAAACCCTTCAAGAAATTCACCCAGGGATATAGTGATCGGTTTGACCGCACAGGTGCTTCATGATTTTTTTTTATTTTTTTTTTTAAGATTGGGACATGAAATTAAAAATTATATTGTAATTTAATTATGTTTAGTCGGCCTCAAATGCTTCATTTTCACAAGTAGTAATAGGAGAAAAAGCATCCCAATTTTTTTTTATACTATTTTCCCAAGTATGACAATTAGAGTTGAGCGAACACCTGGGATCTGAACTCGACCCAAACTTGACCCCGAACCAGAACCCCATTGAAGTCAATGGGGAACCAAACTTTTGGGCACTAAAAAGGCTGTAAAATAGCCCTGGAAAGGGCTAGAGGCCTGCAAAAGGCATCAACATGTAGGTAAATCCCCTGCAAAAAAATGTGGATAGGGAAAATGATTAAAATAAGATAAATAAAAATTAACCAATATCAATTGGCAACTTGGAGGAGGAGGTGGAATAGGAGGTTAAGGTGCCGTCAGGTGGGAATGCTATGGGAGTTGAAGTTCTCCTCACAGCCAAAAAGGATTCATGTCTGCCTGCAGTGCTACAGGCCTCATTCACAGACTTAGGGCCATGGCAACCATACATGGGAGTTGAAGTCCACATCACAGCCAAGAAGGATTCATGTCTGCCAGCAGTGTCACAGGCCTCACTCACAGACTCAGGCCAAAGGCAACCATACATGGAAGTTGAAGTTGTCATCATAGCCAAGAACTAATCATGTCTGCCTGCAGGGCCACAGGCCTCATTCAAACATTGAGGCCCACGGGACCCACAAAAAGGAAAGTTACAATCATGCCAACACAGTAGTGCCACAGGCCTCATTCACTAGTTCAGGTCCATGTCACCGGCAAAGAGGAGAGCGGTCCCGTAACAGCAACACAGGCTTCAAGTCAACCTGCAATGGAACAGGCCATTATCATTTATGTAGGCCCCTGCCAGCCAGACAGAGGAGAGGTCATTTGACAGTAAAAAGAGGTTAATGTCTCCCACCAATACAGCAGGCGATGAAACAAAATATAGGCCCCTGACAACCAGACAATGTAGAGGTCATTTGACAGTATAAAGAGTTTAATGTCTCCCACCAATGCAGCAGGCGATGAAACAAAATATAGGCCCCTGACAACCAGACAATGTGAAGGTAATTTGACAGTATAAAGAGTTTAATGTCTCCCACCAATGCAGCAAGCGATTAAACGAAATATAGGCTCCTGACAACCAAACAATGGAGAGGTCATTTGACAGTAAAAAGAGGTTAATGTCTCCACCCAATACAGAAGGCGATGAAACAAAATATGGGCCCCTAACAACCAGACAATGTAGAGGTCATTTGACAGTCTAAAGAGTTTAATGTCTCCCACCAATGCAGCAAGCGATGAAACAAAATATAGGTCCCTGACAACCAGACAATATAGAGGTTATTTGACAGTATAAAGAGTTTAATGTCTCCCACCAATGCAGCAGGCGATGAAACACAATATAGGCCCCTGACAACCAGACAATGTAAAGGTCATTTGACAGTAAAAAGAGTTTAATGTCTCCCACCAATGCAGCAAGCGATTAAAATAAATATAGGCCCCTGACCTCCAGACAATGGGGCGGTCATTTGACAGTCTAAAGAGGTTAATCTCTCCCACCAATACAGCAGGCGATGAAACAAAATATAGGCCCCTGACAACCAGACAATGTAGAGGTCATTTGACAGTACAAAGAGGATAATGTCACCCACCAAACCAACAGGTGATAATCTGAAATGTAGGCCCCTGGCACCCAGATAGAGGAGAGAGGTCCCATAGAAGAAAATCAGGCATCATGTCACCCAGCAATAGAAAAGGCCACTTTCATTTATTTAGGCCCCAGCAGCCAGACAGAGGAGAGAGGTCCCATAGCACAAAATCAAGCTTGATGTCACCCGCCAAAGCAGCAGGCGATTAACAGAATTTTAGGCCCCTGACACCCAGACAGAGGAGAGGTTCATTCAACTTGGGGTTGCCTCCAAAATATTGGTACAATTAAAAAAAGAGGATTCAATAAAGAAGTGCCCTGGAGTACAAGAATGTATGGTTGAGGGCGAGGCAGTGATAAATGTCTATTCTGCACAAGGTATGGCCAAGTCCTGTGAGATCCATGCCTGGTTAATTTTAATGAACATGAGCTTGTCCTCTTTGGCTGTGGACAGGCGGCTGCATTTGCTTGTAATGACGCCCCCTGCCATGCTAAATACATGTTCAGACAATACACTGGCCGCAGGACAGGCCAGCACCTCCAAGGCATAAAGGGCAAACTCTGACCATGTGGACAATTTGGAGACCCAGAAGTTGAATGGGGCAGAACCGCCAGTCAATACGTGTGCACACGTACTGTTACACCATGTTGTTGGAATGCTGCCTCCTGCTAACACGTTTCCTATCAGCTAGTGGTGCATTTTGCTGTGGCACGGTGACAAAACTTTTCCCCAGCTCAGCCATGCTAACCCTAATGTCTGAGGAGCTGGCCGTGACACAGCTGCATTGGTGACCTCTTCCTCCTCCTCCTCTGCCTCTGCCTTCACCTTGTGCTTCCACTTGTCCCCTCGTGTCAGTTGGGAATGCCCCCAGGAGCGCGTCTACCAGCGTGCGCTTGTAGTCACGCATCTTCCTATAACGCTCCAGTGCGGGAATTCAGGTGGGCACGTTGTCCTTGTACGGGGGATCCAGCAGGGTGGCAACCCAGTAGTCAGCACAAGTTCAAATGTGGGCAACTCTGCTGTCGTTGCGTAGGCACTGCAGCATGTAGTCGCTCATGTGTGCCAGGCTTCCCTCTGTAGGTGGTGTATCGTTTGTGTCCTCCGTATCCCCCCAGCCACGCTCCAGTGATGGCCCTGAGCTGCGTAGGGTGCCACCCTGTAGTAAAACCTGTTCCTCCTCTACCTCATCCTCCAGAAGTGTGCCCTGGCTGTCCACATGTGTACCTGGCCTATGCTGGTGCAGGAATCCACCCTCTGAGCCACTTCTGTATGACTTGCCTGAAACCCTGTGAAATGCCCTCTCTTCCTCCTCCTCCTGTGCCACATCCTCTTCCATCATCGCTGTAATATTTTTTTCAAGGAGACATAGAAGGGGTATTGAATGCTACCAATGGCGTCATCAGCACTGGCCATGTTGGTTGAGTACTCCAAAGACCGCAACAAGGTATACAGGTCTCACATGCAGGCCCAGTTACTGGTGGGAAATTGGTGCTGATTCGCAGAGCGACTGAACCATGCATACTGCATCTGAAACTCTTCTATCGCCAGGGCCGGACTGGCCTACCGGGATACCGGGAAAATTCCCGGTAGGCCGGTAGCCCTGACTGCCGCACGGCCGGCCGCAGGCACACTGGGCTCCATGGCAGGCACAGCAGCAGAGGTGTAGGCATGTAGCCTGCGCTGTTGGCCTGGCTGCTGGTGTAGCGCACAATCGGCCGACCTGTGAGGAGGAGGCTGATGCCTGCTGCTGCAGTGCGCTCCGCTCCCCTGTCACTGTGTGTGGCCCCAAAGTTTACTGCTGGTGCTGCCCAGCGGCGGCCGCGCCGCGCTGAATCATTGACATGTAAATATACCTGGCTGGCTGGTGGCTGCAGGCTGGGGGTGGGCGGCCGCAGCAGACAGTCTTCATTCACATGGTGGGGGGGAGGGAGTCAGACCCGGCAGAGGCAGAGAGAGGTCAGGGGCTGTGCTTGCTAGGCTAGCTGGTGAGGTAGTGTGTGGTAAGGCCCTGTGACCGGGCCCTGGCCCCTGCCCCAGCAGCCCCTGATCAGTGACAGTGAAGAAGACTAGAAGAAGAATTATTCTTCAACAATCTCACCATCACCAAGTAAGTGACTGTCCTTGAATCGTGCCCCACAAATTGTATAGTATAAGGCAGCCTTCCATACAATTGACAAGTGCAAATGACACACTGTTATGGGGGCTCTGTGGATGTCACTGTTATGGGAGATCTGTGGATAACATACTGTTATGTGGGTACTTTCACACCTGCGGCATGGCTATCCGACCTATCCGGGCTGTTCACCCTCCTGATCCGCCATGCCGCAAGTACCCGTGCACTGCCGTGCTGCTGCTCTGTCCCCATTGACTATAATAGGGGCAGGTGACGGAGCTATGGCGCAGCACGGCAGTGCACGGCAGAGTTCGCTGGACTAAAAAGTACTGCATGTCCGACTTTTTAGTCCGGCAATCTCTGCCATGCTGCACCATAGCTCCGCCCCCTGCCCCTATTATAGTCAATGGGGACAGAGCAGCAGCACGGCAGTGCACGGGTACTTGCGGCATGGCGGATCAGGAGGGTGAACAGCCCAGATAGGTCGGATAGCCATGCCGCAGGTGTGAAAGTACCCCCATAACAGTATGTCATCCACAGATTCCCCCATAACAGTGTCATCCATAGATTCCCCATAGCAGTGTGTCATCCACAGTTCCCTTATAACAGTGTCATCCAAAGATCCCCCATAACAGTGTGTCATCCACAGGTTCCTCATAACAGTGTCATCCAAAGATCCCACATAACAGTAACGCCCACAGATCCCCCATAACAGTGACATCCACAGATCCCCCATTACAGTGTGTCATCCGCAGATCCCCCAAAACAGTGTGTCATCCACAGATCCCCATAAAAGTGTGTCATCCACAGGTCCCCCATAACAGTGTGTCCTCCACAGAAGACCTATAACAGTGTCATCCACAGATCCCCCATAAGAGTGTGTCATCCACAGATCCCCCATAAGAGTGTGTCATCCACAGATCCCCATAGCAGTGTGTCATCCACAGATCCCTATAGCAGTGTATCATCCACAGATCCCCATAGCAGTGTGCCTGCCCTGCGCACTGAGGACAGATTGAAAGGAGGGGAAGATCCGTGGAAGCAAGCAGAGGACAGCACAGCAGAAGATGGAATAGCTTCTTTTGTAAGTAAATTATTTTATTATAAATGTATCCCTGCATACCGCAATACTCTCGTATTTTGAATTTATATATACTTATTTAGTTTTTTTCAGTTGTATGAATTTAAGTGGGGAAAATTATTAGTGCCCCCCCCCCATTTTGACTGTGGTATCTTATGTGCCTCCCATATATTGTTCCTAGAGTTGCCACTGCGCAGAGGCAAAGTCACGGCAACGCTAGGGTAAGGCCCGGCCTGTGTGTGTGTATATAATATTTGTGGTCATGGCTACGGCCAACGATGCTTGATGAACCCTAGGGAGATAAACATCAAGAACAACCTAACCCGGCTAGCCGTGTGCTAGCTAAACCTAACTTAATGGCTTGAATTGTGCCCTTAGCCATAGCCGCGGGTAGGCCTAAAAGGGGGCATACCCTGTGGAAATGAAAAGAGAAGGGAGGGAGGGTGGGGCACCTGAAGAACACACGCCCAGGAGTGAGGCAGTGGCTTGTTTAAGAAGAGCCTCCTCCCCTCCCACAAATGCAGGCTGACCAGTCAGCCTTAATACTTGTGGTCATGGCTACGGCCAACGATGCTTGATGAACCCTAGGGAGATAAACATCAAGAACAACCTAACCCGGCTAGCCGTGTGCTAGCTAAACCTAACTTAATGGCTTGAATTGTGCCCTTAGCCATAGCCGTGGGTAGGCCTAAAAGGGGGCAAAAGCCAAGCCAAGTAGGTTATAAAGAAACAATGAAAGTGCAAACAAATCCGTGACCAACTGTAAGGCATCGGCAATCTTGACCGCACATTCAGGAAGTATGCGGCAAAACCATAAGGAGACGTACATCACAGCTTGCAAATGACGAAACCGTAGACATGATGCTCGATGTTGCAGATAGTGCCCGAAGCGGAATGAAGGAATGGGAATACGCTGTGGAATGGAGCATGAGATATTAACTGAATCTGGTGACCTGTGGTTCTAGTACTGACAATTGCCCTGGCCTCCGGAGTTTGTGGAACCGAAAGAGAAACCTGCCTGCCTAGACTATGCAAGAAGTGAGGGGCAAAAGAAACCATGAAAGTAGGAAGGGAATCTTTGAATAGTTCCCCAGACATCAACTATCTGCTTGCCATGGCCCCTGCATTCTTCTGTGAACCCCTGAGAATGGTTTAATCCTGAACCAGGAAAACCGATCTGGTATCTGAGTCTACCATTAACCTACGTGGCCCGAATACCGTGGCAGGCGAATATGGTTGAAAAATGTGACCTGACCAACATGGCAGGTGACCCTAAAGATTTGAGCTCCAGTAATTGAAGTGTGATCCTGGAGCATGGCAGACACTGGACATTAATAAGGTGTAACACCTAAAGAACGTAAGGAGCAGGAAACTTATTTGAGTAACAAGTGAACCTGACTGAACCCCGCAGGTGACAGACTTTAGTTTAGAACATGGGCCGTATGCAGGTGATCAGGGAAGCAGATATGAATGTGAGACATTTGGGCCCAATCAGCCTGGAACCATGGATGGACAACCAACCAGGCAGGACTGAAAACAGGTAATCGGACCCCCACAGCCATGGGGCCGAAGCAGTTGACGGACCCCCGAAGCCATAGGGCCGTAGCAGTCGTCGGACCCCCGAAGCCATGGGGCCGAAGCAGTCGTCGGACCCCTGAAGCCATGGGGCCGTAGCAGTCGTCAGACCCCCGAAGCCATAGGGCCGAAGCAGTTGTCGGACCCCCGAAGCCATAGGGCCGTTGCAGTCGTCGGACCCCCGAAGCCATAGGGCCGAAGCAGTCGTCGGACCCCCGAAGCCATGGGGCCGTAGCAGTCGTCAGACCCAGAAGCCATAGGGCCGAAGCAGTCGTCGGACCCCCGAAGCCATGGGGCCGAAGCAGTCGTCGGACCCCCGAAGCCATAGGGCCGAAGCAGTCGTCGGACCCCCGAAGCCATAGGGCCGAAGCAGTTGTCGGACCCCCGAAGCCATGGGGCCGTAGCAGTCGTCGGACCCCCGAAGCCATAGAGCCGAAGCAGTCATCAGACCCCCGAAGCCATGGGGCCGTAGCAGTCGTCAGACCCCCGAAGCCATAGGGCCGAAGCAGTTGTCGGACCCCCGAAGCCATAGGGCCGTAGCAGTCGTCGGACCCCCGAAGCCATGGGGCCGAAGCAGTCGGTGGACCTCCGAAGCCATAGGGAAGGTACAGTACCTTCCCAACAAACAAAAGAACAACTTGTAAAACATGGTAGGCCCACTGGCCTCCGCTGAGAAGCTGTTTTGTTGAACTAGGCAGGAGACCAATCTGAGTGAATGCAAACCAGGAGTAACGGAGACCAATCTGAGTGAACACGAATCAGGATTTAAAAGAAATTTTTTTTTTTTTCACACCACCGAGGAAAAACGTACGCCTGAAAAGAAAGCAGCCATGTTTACCGGGAGAGTACTAAGCAGTGGGTGCGGAGTGCCCCGTTAAGACTACTGAGTGTAGCAAGTAACATGAGAATGCAGTTTTGAGTGGGAGCCGAATGTAACACATGGTGTAACAGCAGATGGGTGAATGCCGCTCAGGATGTGAGTAACAATGTATGAGCGCTGCTCTGAGTATGGCTAGAGCATGAAAACATGGTATAACGCCGACGTAAGAATGCAAACTGAACGTGAGCGGACTATTAACGTGATGCATCTGCGGACACATGAACACAGCTTTAGTAGTGAATGGAGTAGAGGACAGGATGTAAAAGTAGACATGCGGACGCAGCTTTGGATGTGAATGAATATTAACTCGAAGTGACAGCCGACGTGGAAAGCAGCTCTGGCGAGTGGGGTATAAAACCTGTTGTAGCAGTAGAAGTGTTAACACAACTCTGGGTATAGGCAGAGCAAACAATTGGTATAACAGCAGCTCTGGTTGTGAATGGAGCGTGACACATGCTGTGAAAATGACATGAACGCAGCTCTTGAAATGGGCCTGGAAAGAACCTGTAGTAACAATGGACGTGTGAACGCAGCTCTGGGTGTGAGTAGAGCAAACATGATATGCCAATAGACGTATGGACGCAGCCCTGGTCGTGAATTTGACTGCGTAAGTGTGAAGGCTCCTTTGTGAGTGAGCCGAGAACGAAAATAGGTATAACAGCAGCTCTAAATGTGAGTGGAGCATGAACATGATGTGACAGCGAACGTGAATGCACCTCTGAAAACAAGCCTCAAATGACCTGTTGTAACAGCAGACATGTGAACGCAGCTCTGACTGTGAGCAGAGCAAACATGGTATACTAGCCGACGCATGAACGCAGCTCTAACCACACACAACAACATGATGCAACAGCCAAGTGTGAACAGCCAACGGGTGAATGCAACTCGAATGTGATTGAAGTATGAAGCATGATGAAAATAGCAGACATGTGGACACAGCTCCAGTGAGCAGAGAGTAAGACATGTGTAAAGCAAAATGTAAAGGCCGTCTGGAACGAGCAGTGCGAAAGTGATGGACAATAAAAGACGTGCGGATACATCTGAGGGTGTGAGGCGTATAAAGCGAGGTGCAAGCAGGTATAAGACAGAAGTAGAGCCGAACGTGGAACTGCCGCTCAGAATAAGAGCAGAGCATAAAGTGCATCAGGGTTTTAGTACATAAAGCAGGGAAAAACATGAAGTCTAAAGATGGTGGTGGCTGGGAGAGGGGAGTCACATGGCGAGGAACAGCTACAGCAATAGGTCAAACAACCGCTGAGTCTGATGTTCAATCATGATGTCACATGCAGCCCGGGTGACTGTTCCCTAACTGCGTATAAGCTGAAGTAATTTTCCATGCGACAAACAAGCGACGTAAATTTGCAAGATATACCGGAACTAATTCTTATTATCAAACAAACGAGGTGGAGAAAAAAAAAAAATAGAAATTTTTTAGCCCCAACAAAACAAACCTGAGGCAGAAGATTCTGAGGCGAAGCCTCCCGTTCGCTAGAAAAGTCGGGTTCCGACCGGCCAGGAGGGATGGACACGGCCCAACTTACTTACGTATTACCCTGCGTGCATTGCTACGATAGCAGAGAAAACAAAACCTCCGTTCTGGCTCCATGCTGCAAAGAAAGAGATCCTGCCACCAGAGAAGCTAGTTCACTAATGACACCCAGCAGCACCTGTGCACCTGAAGAACACACGCCCAGGAGTGAGGCAGTGGCTTGTTTAAGAAGAGCCTCCGCCCCTCCCACAAATGCAGGCTGACCAGTCAGCCTTAATACATATATATACATATATATACATACATACATACATACACACGCTCGCGGCGTGTGTGTTTGGGGCTGGTATGCAACTTTTTCCGGGGCTGGTATGCAACTTTTTCCAGGGCTGGTTTTTATCACCAGTCCGGCCCTGTCTATCGCCCGCTGCTGCTCGCACAGTCTCTCTGGCATATGTAAGGTGGAGTTCCACCTGGTGGGCATGTTGCATATGAGACGTTGAGCAGGAAGGCCGAAGTTACGCTGCAGCGCAGACAGGCGAGCAGCAGCAGGGTGAGAACGCTGAAAGCGCGCATGTATGGACCGCACTTTAAACAGCAGCTCTGACATGTCTGGGTAGTTTTTAAGAAACTTCTGCATCACCAGATTCAACACATGTGCCAGGCAAGGGATGTGCGTCAAACCGGCTAGTCCAAGATCTGCAACGAGATTTCGCCCATTATCGCACACCACCAGGCCGGGCTTGAGGCTCAACGGCAGCAACCACTTATCAGTTTGCTGTTCTATGCCCCTCCAAAACATCTGAGCAGTGTGGGGTTTGTCCCCCAAACACATGAGTTTTAAAATCGCATGCTGACGTTTACCCCGGCTGTGCTGAAGTTGGGGGTGAGGTTCTTTCGATGACCGGATGTGGGGGTGGTAGAAGAGGAGTAGGAGGAGGAGGAGGATGATGCGGAATAGGAGGAGGAAGCCACAGGAGGCATTGAATAATGCCCTGTGATCCTCGGTGGTGGAAGGACATCCGCCAAACCGCTATCCTCCTCGTGCCCAGCCGCCACTACGTTTACCCAGTGTGCAGTTAGGGAGATATAGCGTCCCTGGCCTTGCTTACTGGTCCATGTATCTGTGGTTATGTGGACCTTGCCACAGATAGCGTTGAGCAGCGCACACTTGATTTTATCAGCCACTTGGTTGTGCAGGGAAGAAACTGCTTGCCTGGAAAAGTAGTGGCGGCTGGGAACAACGTACTGGGGGACAGCCACCGCCATCAGCTGTTTGAAATAGTCCGTCTCCACCAGACGTAACGACAGCATTTCAAAGGCCAGTAATTTTGAAATGCTTGCATTCAGGGCCAGGGCTCGAAGGTGGGTAGATGGGTATTTCCTCCTTCTCTCCAATGTTTGGGAGATGGACAGCTGAATGCTGCCGTGTGACATGGTGGAGATGCTTGGTGATGGTGTCATATGTGTTGGTGTTGGTGGAACATCCTCTGTTTGCTGGTCGCCAGGTGCCACAGTGATGCCAGAGGTGGATGGAGAGGCCGAGCCAGCAGCAGAAGAGGGAGCAGGAGGAGCATGAGAGAGTTCCTTGTTTTTAAGGTGTTTACTCCACTGCAGTTCATGCTTTGCATGTAGATGCCTGGCCATAAAGGCTATCAATCATACTTTACCTCTCCTCCTGTATAACGTTTCCTCATCCAAAATACCCATGACATTCCCTGTAATTTTTGTTTACTCATTCCAATGACAGGTTCTCTTAAGAGTCCTGTATTGTTATTTATCGTCACTACCTCACTGAGGCGGTACTGGGAAATTGGAGCGCCCCCGCCTGCCTTTCTTGGAAGTGGTAGCCATGGCCATCTCTCAGGCTCCCTCTCTGGAAGTGAACCCTGATTCCCTATTACTCGTAGTCACCATGGTAGGTGCATAAAAGAACATCGAAAGTTGAACAAGCAGACATCGATAGATCGTCATCATCACGGGGACGTGCGATCAGCTTAGAAGTTATCTAGAGTTAACAAAACGGCAGCAGGCCCTCACCTACATTTTTTAACACGGTCAGCTCAACGTCCGTTCCTCTCACAAGTTCATTATCATCAGATGATAGTCCGGTCAACACAATCGAAACCACTGGCCGTCCCTCTTAGTAATGACCCCAGTTCCTAAAATCTTGAAAATGTTTACCTGAACTTGCTATTACCGTGGTAGGCGCATAAAAGAACATTGAAAGTTGAAAGAGAAGAAATCGATAGATCGTCAACATCATGGGGACGTGCGATCAGCTTAGAAGTTATCTAGAGTTAACAAAGCGGCAGCAGACCCTCACCTAAAATTTTATATACACTGTCACTGGTCAGCTCAATGTCCACTCCGTTCCTCTTACAAGTTCATTATCATGAGATGATAGTCCGGTCAACACAATCGAAGCCACCGGCCGTCCCTCTTAGTTATTGCCCCAGTTCCGAAAATCATGAAAATTTTTGTCTGAACTTGCTATTTATACAAAAGTAAATATACAGGAAAGAATGTTTCCTAACAATTTTTCATCTAAAATCAGTCTTATCTTTGGTTTTGTGAGTTTTATGGTCAGTCTGTAAAAGTGACGTACAACTCAGGCAACATCGTTTCCAGCAGCGACATTGTAGTCCAAGATGCATCCAGACATCCTCCCCATGCAGTCCCCGACCCATTTCAGTGGTGTTTCTATCAATTTCTGACATTTTCCTATGAACCAGGCACCCTCTCCTCTTCAGAGCAGGGGGTGCCTGGTTTAATGCTCGGGTTCACACATTCACTTCTATAGGGCTCGGGTGCTCAGTATCATCACTACTTACGCCAATCACTTTGCATTGTGCCAGTACCTAGACAATCTTTAAAAATTATAAACAGGGATCAGCAATGACTAACCTGAGCTCTTTAAGAACGGGCGGGAGGGGGGGGGGGTGTAATTTGAACTGTTTATAATTTGTTACCTAAATAAATAATTTTTTATTGCAATTACTCAATATGGATTTAAAGTTCTCCCATTTATCCTCAGTATTATTATGTGACAGTAGCTGCTCCCAGTCTATGCCTTGAAATGCTGCCTTTAATCTGGGAAAATTGGCCTTTTTAAAATTCAGAGTTTTAGCTCTACCAGCCAGGATATGCTTCTCATACTTCAGGGGGAAAATAATTATATTGTGGTCACTATTACCAAATGTTTCTAAAACAATAACATTACTAACAAGCTCTGCATCATTAAAAATTACCAGATCCAACAGAACATTGCCCCTAGTAGAAGTTTCTACAAACTGGCGGCGTTTATAAATGACCTCCTGATCCTTACAATGAACCCTAATAAATCCATGCCCTTAGTGATTTCCCTGTTATAAAGATTTGGACCTTTATCCTCCTAAATCTCAAATCCTCCATATCGGCCTCTCGACCCGCCATGTCTCGCCCCTTCAACATGACTCCCCATTTAATTGGAGGACCGAACACTGTACATTTCGGTAAACCCCTCACATTCCTGTTGAACTCTTTGTTTTTATCCATACCTTTCTTGGTTTGATAGAACTGGAGACTTACTTACTTCAAGTACTCCCAATTAGGATTCCTAGGTTGTACTTCTGATCCTTGAATAGTCACGTACACAGATTTATTTGGCAGGGTAGAGGATCAAAGATCTCTTTCTCTACCTTATCTAAACCTAAGCAATTTGGTAGTACTGGTCTGCCGGATCCCGAAATGTATATGAAAGCAATCCATTTGTGCAGAGTGGTGGATTGTCTTAGATCCTCTACTCATAAACAGTGACGTTCCTTAGAAAATATATACTTCTCCTCTTCTCTTCGGGCCCTGTTTCTGGCAGATAGACAGCTCCCAGTTGTGACTTCTATTTCCAACCCTTTGGTGCATACAGCTCTGAAGACCTGGGGGTGATTTTCTTCCACCCATAGGGCCCTCACTTTCCCTTTTCCTTTTCTCCAAGTTAGGGATGTTTTATCTCTAGCATCTGCTCCCATTAAAGACACTTGCCCCATGTCTGTTAGATCCTGGACTTTATCGGTAGCTAATTGACTACATTCAGAGGGTTGTGTCCACTATGACTACTGCCTTCAACTTAAGTTTAACAAGCCTTCCTCCAGTAGTTTATTTCTCAATTTTCTTACGAAGCAAGCCACCCTCTGGGTCAAATCTCTGCTGAATCAGAGTTGACCTGGTTCAAAAAGCTATTGATGGGTTCCCAGTACCCCTCTAAACTGATTTCTACATTATTTAAAAATGATCACACTCCCATCCCCGATGTCAAGCCGGCTGCAATAGGATTACAGGAGGAGGATTTTGGGAAGGAGTTCCCTCCCTCTGAGATCTGCAAAATTTTCAGCATTCCTTAACAAGCTTTCAAGGTGTACTCATGTGCAGGAGAATGGATACACGGTTTTGTCTGGTACAGAACCCTAGATAAAACTTTCCTATATGGCCCTAATCTATCTGACCTCTGCTGGAGCTGTAAAGCTGCCAGAGGCATCTTCTTCCACACTTGGTGGACATGTCCGACTACAGCTAAATGGCGGAGGAAGATTTTTCAACTTAGCAACACCATCTGCCAGACCTCATTCCCTTGCGCTCCTGAGATTGTATTGCTGGCGTTTGGCATCCGGGCAGTGAATGCCCACAGACCAGACCTTTTTTCCTTTTTACCCTCTGCAGCTAGACTACTGGTTCCAACTTATTGGCTCCCATCTGAAGATCCTAGTGTTGATTAGTGGATCAACAAAGTTGACCAGTTTTATCATTTGGAGGCGATCTCAAACTGGGGACTACATACTAGGCATAGATTCCTCTCTATTTGGGCTCTATGGAAGTCATATATTAACCAATCCCTTGACGGGACTAAGGGGGATAAAACTTAACCTTTAATGGTTATGATATAAAAATGCACTCACAATAAGAAGTGAAGCAAACCTATAGACAGTGCACATACACAAAATTCCGATAGTGACCAGGTAATACACCACCTACTAAACTATGGCTAAGAAAATAGCAATTATCAGAAATAAAAAGATCAAAATGGAACAAGCTCACCCATAGACGATAAAGGGTCGGCTGGATCAAGACGTGCAGATCTTGAAAATGCAGTGTCACCCAGGTCTTTTGTGGTGTAGCTGGACCCAAAGGCAACGGTGATCTCGCTGGTGGTGATGACCGGTCACTTGGTGCCAAACAATCGGGACTCTGTGCAGATAAACGGCCGGGAACACGCTAACCCTATAGACCCTATCCAGGGGAGGGGAACTGCGAGGCCCTACCTATCTAGGGACCCTGTCCGGATACCTGTCCCTATACCCGGGCGGAGTCCCTAGTCAAACCCTACTAAAGGTGCCACCCTCCCGACGTGCCACGTTTCTTTCTCATGAAATCTTCAGGGGAGATCAAAAATAATAATCAGCAGGGCTGAGTAAACAACAAATTCAAATGTAGTTTTAGCTTGACAAAAATGAATAACTATACACCCCCAGCTTAAGTCAGTCAATAGCTGGGAGAGGGGGGGGGGGTTAAGACATCAGACAACCATGCAATGCAGCAAAATGCTCAACCCAATGGGGCTAACAATAGAGGCTCCTAGTGTTAGTAGCCAGAACAAATAGAGCCACATAAATGCCAGAAACAGGCGGTACACCATCACCCAGGGCCCAGTGGTGACATGATACACTTTCATGTCACCAGGAGGATGTGCGCCGTGATGTTACTGCCCACTGACTCCGGCATTTATGTGGCTCTATTTGTTCTGGCTACTAACACTAGGAGCCTCTATTGTTAGCCCCATTGGGTTGAGCATTTTGCTGCATAGCACGGTTGTCTGATGTCTTAAAACCCCCCCTCTCCCAGCTATTGACTGACTTAAGCTGGGGGTGTATATTTATTCATTTTTGTCAAGCTAAAACTACATTTGAATTTGCTGTTTACTCAGCCCTGCTGATTACTATTTTTGATCTCCCCTGAAGATTTCATGAGAAAGAAACGTGGCACGTCGGGAGCATGGCACCTTTAGTAGGGTTTGACTAGGGACTCCGCCCGGGTATAGGGACAGGTATCCGGACGGGGTCGCCCCTTTCGGGGCGGGTGCTCTGTGTAGATAGGTAGGGCCTCGCAGTTTCCCTCCCCTGGATAGGGTCTATAGGGTTAGCGTGTTCCCGGCCGTTTATCTGCACAGAGTCCCGATTGTTTGGCACCAAGTGACCGGTCATCACCACCAGCGAGATCACCGTTGCCTTTGGGTCCAGCTATACCACAAAAGACCTGGGTGACACTGCATTTTCAAGATCTGCACGTCTTGATCCAGCCGACCCTTTATCGTCTATGGGTGAGCTTGTTCCATTTTGATCTTTTTATTTCTGATAAGTATTAAGCAAAGACCTTTGCTGTATTTGTGGGAGGGGAGGCTGATTACAAGGCTAGTTATATGCACCTGTGGGCCCAGGCTGGCTGGTTACTAGGCTATTTATAGGCACCTGTGGGCCCAGGCTGATGCCGATTCAGCTGATTTCACTACCTCTGGGTCAGCTCTAGGATACAGCAGCATGGTGTGGAGGCTCCTTACGGCTGGGCGATGGCAGAATGTCTCAGGAGGGTGCTGGTATTCATGGTAGGATCGGAGTGGTTTGCATGGGACCCACGCTGCGGTCCGCAACATGTAGCGCTCTGGGATGAAGCAGAGTTTGGGCGCTAAAGGGCCGAGCATTGGTTGTTAGTGGGCTCAAGCTATGCACGCTGTGTTTTGTGTATCAATGGTTGATTTAAAAAAAAAAAACGCAGCAGCATCATGTGGAGGCTCGTTCACACCTGGGCATCGGCAAAAAGGGCCAGGCGAATGCTGGCACTTACTGTAGAATTGCACTTATTGGCACGGGACCCACAGTGCGGTATGCGATTCGCAGTTCTCTGGGTCAAAGCAGAGTTGGGTGCTAACAGTCAAATGACGATTGTTAGTATTTTGTCTAGCTGTTAGGGGCTTGTTAGGGGCTATTGCATATAGTTATTGGTGTAGCATGCGCCTAGAGTAGGTATAGTCGCATGTTTTCTGATATCTGTTTCATACGTAAAAAAAAAAAAAAAAAGTGTGTGTTTTTCTATTACCTGTTATACATGTGGGGGCACATCCACAGTTAAAGCCAGACATGCAAGGTGTTGGTAAATGTATATCAGTGGTCTGTATATGGGGACACAAGCAGATCGGTCAAGGCGCCGGTATTTGAGTTCTGATGCTCTTGTATGTAAGTGTGTTTAATCTATAAACTGTATGTTATGGGCACGCATGTGTCAGCGGTTCTGTGCTAGGTTTATAAGTGCACTATATGTCGATTAATTAGCGTTGCATCATGGGTTATGTTCAAACACGTTTATGTTTTCTTAAGATGGTGTTGTGGTGACCCATTTAAAAACAAAAACAAAAAAAAACCTGCAGCATTATGTGGAGGTTCGTTCGCGCCTGGGTAATGGCAGAAGGTGCCAGTCAAGTGCTGGCATTCACGGTAGGATCGGACTTGGTTACACGGTTAGTGACTTGTAGCGCTCTGCGGCGAAGGAGGTGGGGCGCTTATGGTCGAATGATTATGGTTAGGTTCGTTACCTTCAAAAGCTACGTCCGTCTGTCTGCATTTACATTTTGTCTTATACTCCATTCACTACTAGAGCTGCGTTCATGCTGTTGCATCACATTAATTCTCTGCTCACTTCAGATTGCATTCATACGGCTGCGTTATACCTTGCTCTTCATGCTCAGAGCTGGGCCCATACCATGTTTTAGGCACCACTCATATCCAGAGCTGCATTCACCCACCTGTTCTTACATCAGATGTTATATTCTGCTTCCACTTAAAGCTGCATTTTCCCTTTCATTGCTACATCATGGTTACTCAGTATTTTCACTAGGGCAGTCAGCACACCGCTCTGATACCGCTTTCTTTCAGATTTACGTTTCTTTCCTCGCTCGTTGTTAGATTCCATAGGCCTACTTTTCTGTTTCACTTCGGTGGAAGAAAAATAAAAAAAATAAAAAAATTGGGTGCTCTTCTTTAGTCCTGGTTCGCATTCACTCAGACTGGTCTCCTGCCCCAGCTGACCATACAGTCCCTCAGCGGTCAGTGGGTTAATAGGAGTAAGTTTCCTACTATGTTTCACAAGCTGTTCACACGTTGTCACGATTAGGGTCTTCTCTTAGCGAATTGTAATGCCTCTGGCTCTTTTTCTCCCATCTGTTCAATTTCACGGTTGGTTTAATGTTTACTTAGGCACGGGGTTCGGTTCACTATTGTCTATGCATATCCCATCAGGTCTGGCTCACATTTTAATTACTTATCGTCACTGTAATGTCATCTAGTTCAGTCTTGGCTTCGGGGGCCCGATGACCGCTTCAGCCTCATGGTTCCACGGGGTCTATGACCGTTCTTCACGTTATTCGTTAGGGGTACAATATGGTTGTAAGCTGGTTAGTGTCCTAGGTTACTGTCGAAGGGGGTCATGGTTATGCGAGTCCCCAAGTCATACTGGTGCTGCTTAAGTGGTTTAAAAAAAAAAAAAACTAATAATAAATAAAAAAAATACATAAAAAAAAAAAATTAAAATTGCCATAAGTTTCGCATTCATGGCTACGCCATTAGAGTCTCTGACACATGGCTTCTCCGTTTAAGTTTGACGCGCATGGCCCCGCCATTAGTGTCTCTCACGCATGGCCCCGCCATTAGTGTCTCTCACGCATGGCCCCACCATTAGTGTCTCTCACGCAAGGCCCCGCCATTAGTGTCTCTCGTGCATGGCCCCGCCATTAGTGTCTCTCGTGCATGGCCCCGCCATTAGTGTCTCTCGTGCATGGCCCGCCATTAGTGTCTCTCGTGCATGGCCCCGCCATTAGTGTCTCTCGTGCATGGCCCCGCCATTAGTGTCTCTCGTGCATGGCCCCGCCATTAGTGTCTCTCGTGCATGGCCCCGCCATTAGTGTCTCTCGTGCATGGCCCCGCCATTAGTGTCTCTCGTGCATGGCCCCGCCATTAGTGTCTCTCGTGCATGGCTCGCCATTAGTGTCTCTCGTGCATGGCCCCGCCATTAGTCTCTCTCACGCTTGGCTCCGCCATTAGTCTCTCTCACGCTTGGCTCCGCCTTTAGTCTCTCTCGCGCTTGGCTCCGCCATTAGTGTCTCTCACGCAGGGCTTCTCCGTTTATGTATACACACATGGCTCTGCCGTTAGAGTCTCTCGCGCATGGCTTCGCCATTAGTGTCTCTCACGCATATCCCCGCCATCAGTGTCTCTCACGCTTGGCTCCGCCATTAGTCTCTCTCATGCTTGGCTCCGCCATTAGTCTCTCTCACGCTTGGCTCCGCCATTAGTCTCTCACGCATGGCTTCTCAGTTTACATTTAACACACACAACTCCGCCATTCGAGGTCGGCTGCGTGGTCCGCCACAGTAGGTTCCATGTCTATTTCTGCCTTCAGGCCCGCTCGCATGGCTCGGTCAGCTGTGGCTCGCAATACAATTCTTCTTGTGGAGGCTCGCATGCATGGCTTTTGCCATTAGAATCTAACTCACATTATTGTTGTAGGTTGTTGGGTCTTCATCGTTTTCTTTTCAAGCAGTCATCTCAAGCCTTCCTTTTCAGACATCACCTTCTCCTGGGTTCGCATTTTTCTCCCATTTACCCTCTCTAGGTTCTTGCTTCCCTAGCTCCCCGCTGTTACTTTTCTCTTGCCCGTCCTTGCATTATAGACCCATTCTCCCAGGAAGCTGACCCTGTGGTCTCATTTTTTCACGTTTCTCAAATTTCGGCTCTCAAAGGGTTGTTCAGGAAAAAAATAAAAAATAATACTATGGCATCAGTTTCGTCCACAGGGAGTCCTCTCACCACTACAGGTGATTTACGAAGTCGGTCACGTCTACAGACTAATAAGTCCTGTCTCACCACTACAGGTGATTTACGAAGTCTGTCACGACTACAGACTAATAAGTCCTGTCACGACTACAGGCGATTTACGAAGTCTGTCACGACTACAGACTAATAAGTCCTGTCACGACTACAGGCGAGTTATGAAGTCTGTCGTGTCTACAGACTAATAAGTCCTGTCTCACCACTACAGGCGAATTACGAAGTCTGTCACGACTACAGACCAATAAGTCCTGTCACGACTACAGGCGATTTACGAAGTCTGTCACGTTACTGATACGATAAGTCCTAGCGCGACTACAGGCGCAGCATATGTAGTCTATCATGACCTTAAGTTTGTCCTGTCATAGCGGCAGGCATTGGGTGTACATTATGTCTTCATTACAGACATGCTTACTTCATCGTCAAACTCGGGCTGAGGGTGTTGGTGTCGCACCTAGTTCCTGGGTACCGGTCTATCATCCAGTAGTAGGTACAATAATAAGGCACAATATACGTAGTCTGTCACGTCTATGGACTCAACAAGTCCTATCACTACTGTAGGCGCAGCATACATAGTTTATCACGACCTTAAGCTTATTTCCTGTCACAACTGCTAGTATGGTGGGTATGTTTTCTGTCCTCATTACAGGCAACATTAGCTCGTTAATTGGAACAGCCATGTACTCGTGCTTATGGTTCCCCAGGCCTGGTGAGTCTACACATTTCACTTAATCCATTACTAGAGTTAGACGGCATCCACCATCTTCTAACTTTTTGGGTCCTTTATAAAAATAATAATAATAATTAAAGCGGTGGCCTGGGGAATAAGTATAGGTGAAGTATTTTGCTACCATTAACAGGGCCCTTGGCGAATGGTTGGACTTCAATTAGGCCCTTCCATCAGATTCACCATTGTTGTTTCAGTCTGCAGCTCTCAGGATTCAGACCGTCTCGTAATATGTTCATATGTTGGTCAACATAGGAGTAAATCGTTTCTGATTACCAACCACTCTTTCAAAAGCATCAACATTAGCTACCTCCAAGAACGACGTGCCGGCGCACGTGACAAAGAGGTAAGGTACATAGAAGTCTCTGTGGTACGTACGGTATATTCCGCACCTTCATCGTGTAGTGTCTTTGCGTTCAAAGTGGGTGTCGTATTGGTATGTATATGTTTTGCTCTAAACTAAGGTCTGCTCTTTTTGGCCCCTTTAGGCTGCCCTACCGCAGCAGTTATGGCACAATTCTACTGCTTGTTGTAGATAGGGTTAGATAGGTTAGGTACACCTTTCTGATAGCCGATCCGACCACAAGTATTAAGCAAAGACCTTTGCTGTATTTGTGGGAGGGGAGGCTGATTACAAGGCTAGTTATATGCACCTGTGGGCCCAGGCTGGCTGGTTACTAGGCTATTTATAGGCACCTGTGGGCCCAGGCTGACTCCGATTCAGCTGATTTCACCCACCCACCCACACCATCTTACAGTCACTTCATATTAGGGTGGCCCCCTTTAGGCTGCCCTACCGCAGCAGTTATGGCACAATTCTACTGCTTGTTGTAGATAGGGTTAGATAGGTTAGGTACACCTTTCTGATAGCCGATCCGACCACAATTGCTATTTTCTTAGCCATTGTTTAGTAGATGGTGTATTACCTGGTCACAATCGGAATTTTGTGTATGTGCACTGTCTATAGGTTCGCTTCACTTCTTATTGTGAGTGCATTTTTATATTATAACCATTAAAGGTTAAGTTTTATCCCCCTTAGTCCCGTCAAGGGATTGGGTCATATATTTTTCATTGTTGGGAGGATTGTTTGAGGTGTCCCCACAGTAAACCTCATTTCTTAGTTCTCTATGAAAGTCATATAAACATTTTACTTGAGATTAGCGATAGTTCTACTTTATACATGTTCCCATGTACTATGTTGTTATTAGATATGATGTACCCTGATAACTAATTCTTTACAATTATGTACAGGACTGTTTATCTGATGCAAGGTCTTTATCTTGATTCTCATTCATATATAGTCTTGGTAAAAAAAAAAAAAAAACTAAATGTACATATGAAATAAGTTATTCAATGTCAATGTGGACAACCCAATAACAGTAGTATTGGACAGCTTATTCACCCTAATTTGAGTTTCAAGGCCTAATGTAATTGCTTACCCATTAAACAAGGTGGGCACCACAATAAATTACATATCTTATTAATCCAAATTTGAGAATGAAGGCCTAATATAATTACTTATCTATAAAATAAGGGGGGCACCGCAGTTCCAGTTAAATGATACTACTTATTTACCCCAATTTTAGAATCAAGGCCTAATGGAATTATTTAGGGCAGGTTTACATCTGTGTTATGCATTCCATCATTCCTTTCCATTATAACATGGTTATAACGGAAAATGGAATTCGAAAGACAGAATTCAAAATGGAAACCTTTAGAGGCATTCCGTTTTCATCCGTTATAATAGAGGTCTATTGGCAAGCATAACGGATCTGTATGGTTTCCATTATACAGTCGACAGGACTTTCTATTGTTTCTTATCTATTAAACAAAGGGGACACCCCAATAACAGTGAAATTACACTACTTATTCACTCTGAAACTGAGAATCAAGACATAATATACATCTGCTGATCTATTAAACAAGGTGGGCACCCCAATAACAGTTACATTACACTAGATCTACCCTCAGTTTTTTTTTTTTTCTAAACTGAATAATCTTTATGGTTACTTTAGTCCACTAATTCCAATTATTACTCTTCGAGAATATGCAAAGATCAAGAATATAGTGCTATATCTTCGTAATTGCGAATATTCTAGATTTTTTTTCATCAGCACTAGTGTTGAGCGAGCATGCTCGGGCTGAACACCTTTTTATCTCGAGGATCGCTACGCAGCCAATAAACATGCGGGGAAATACTGCCACTCACTGTAATGCCGTAGCCATGTTGTTTATTGGCATTACAGTGATTGGCTGGCCGCAAAGCGTCATTGGGTGCTATAAAGCACCAGATGACACGTGGTTCGGCCCAGGCTGCAGCAGAAGGGACATCTCCTGTATAACGGTAGCCGCTGGTGACAGCAGCGCCATTACCTGCGCGACATCTCCTGTATAATGTTAGCCGCTGGGGACAGAAGCGATATTACTTGCGCTACATCTTCTGTATACCGTTAGCCGCTGGTGACAGCAACTACATTACCTGCGCTACATCTTGAGTATAATATTTGTGCATCCCAATTAGCTGTGACATCCCCTGTAATTTTTTATTAGCCGCTGGTGACAGCAGCAACATTACCTGTGCTACATCTCCTGTACAACAATGAGCGGCAGGGGCAATATTCGAATTTGCGATATTTCATGAATATTTGAGTGTATATTCATCATAAATTATTTTTTTTAATACGAAAATCGTCAATCTAATATGCGCTTATTGCGCGCAGTACAGGCGTGGGTCACTATTGCTACATTTTTCAAGCTGCTAGAAGTTTCCTGAGACTGGGGAAAATGTTTGGCACGGCAGAACATTACAATAGCTTTATATGCAGATAGAGTGCTCCGATATATTTGCGAACTTGTGACATCACAGCACTATGTCTGTAGCATGTATGTATGGACAGCAGAACCACACTTCCTAACACCCTGCACTGGAACCTATCAGCTACACTATATCACAATCTAACCTACACTGACTATATCCCACTAACTATCTGTATATATATATATATATATATATATATATATATATATATATATATGTATATACTGTAGATATATATATATATATATATATATATATATATTGTGGGGAGTCGCTCTGGTAGATAGCGGTGCGGGTGCAGTACCGAGGCAAAACAAGGAGTCCAGCATGTGCAGTAAACAGTGTTTTATTCACACTTGCACAACATAAATGAAAAACAGTCTCTTGGTGATAGTTCACACATAACAGAAATAACGTGGCGAAACATAAACAGGCCAACACAGGGTTCAGTCACCTGGGAGGTTTAGGTGAGGGTTCACACCCAGCAGTCTGCCCAGCCGCAGGAGATTCCACCTTCAAGTTGCAGGGAAACACACCACCTTGTTGAGCTCCTTCCTCCAGATCAGAGAATTCCACAACAGTGTTAGCAGCTCCAGGACAATCACACCCTCCCAGCAGCTGGTGCTGGCTGAGCTTTTAAACCCAGCCCAAAACCAGGACTGGGTCGTGGGGAGCAGCCACCCACCCTACACTTTAGCTGCTCCTGGTAAGAGCCGGATCGGCTTTGCAGCCATGCTATTTAAACTCTGTCAGTAGCACTAGCTGCTGCTGACATCAACAAAAACGGGCTCTTACCTCACCGAGGCTATGAACCTCGGTGACACATACCTGCCATCCACGACGGCACCCTGCACCTTACCACAATATATACTAACTATTCAATGTAATGACACAGCAAAGCACAGAGCACAGCAATGACACTGCTGTCTCTCTCGGATCTGTAAAAAACTGCAGAAAATGTCTGCTGGGGAGGTTTTTATAGAGCAAAGGGGTAGGCAACTTTCCTATTGGTTCCTAGGGATGTTGCTAAGCAGAGACAAAGACATTGCAGCCTTCTCATTGGCCCACAAGCAAGAAGCAGGGAGGAATCATGGGTTCAAAGGAAAAAAAATCTAGAATATATAGCACTATATTCTAAATCTTTGCAAATTCTTGAAGTGACGATATTCGCAATTAAAATTCGCAATTTGAATATTTGCGCCCAACACTACTCCTGTATATAGTTTTCGTATCCCAAATATCTGTGACATTCACTGTAAAACCTGTGCTACTCTACGTGTGACATACTTGCAAGCATATATGCCATTTAATATGATGAAGGTGTGCAGTAAGGGACGGGGAGGTGGATGTGCTGCTGATGGTGCACGCAGATTCCAGTGCCCTGGGCGCGGTGAAACTGTGCCTGCTGCAAGAGCACAAGAAATACACTCATCCACAATACCTAGCTTCATGTCTCAGTTTTCAGGGCGGTGCAGGACAGCACTCTCGAAGTCACACCAGTACGACCAGGTGGTCGTTTGGATTGTAGCAGATAATGCTTCCAGTTGGTTAAGCACCACCCTGTCTTCCACAAAGTCTAGTCTCTGTAGCCAAGAGTCTGGTCAACAGAATCCTCACCCTGATCCTCCTTTCTCCTACCATGGAGAGTCTTGGCAAACAAGTGATCCCACACTCGGATATTCTGAGGAGCTCTTTTCATCGCCATTCTTTGATTTGGCCCTCTCGCCAAGCACGCTTGAAGAGGGGCATGAGGAGATCTTGTGCACTGACTCCCAAATTCTTGAGCATCCAAAGTCAGAAAAAGTTGATGGGGAACGGCAATCAGTGTTTAACGAGGTGGATGATGATGATAAGACACAGTTGCCAATAAGTCAACCGCAATTAGTGTCTCAAGAGGTTCATGATGAGGATGAGACACAGTTGTCAATAAGTGAGGTTCTTGTTAGGTCAACAAGTCAGGAGGATTACCAGAGTGAGGAAGTGGAAGAGGAGGTGGTAGACAATGAAATCACTGACCCAACCTGGGAAGGTGGCAAGCCAAGCGAGGGCAGCAGTACAGAGGGTGAGGGATAGGCAGCACCACAACAGGCTGGAAGAGGCAGTGGGGTGGCAAAAGGGAGTAGGCGGGCCACACCAAACAGGCCCGCAACTGTTCCCCGGAGCACCTCCTTGCGGCAGTCTGGTGCTTTTTTGAGGAAAGTGCAGACGATAAAAGAATTGTCATTTGCAACCTGTGTCGTACTAGTGTTAAACGCGAATATTCGAGTAGCAATTTTTTTTTTCACTCATTCACGAATATTTAGAAAATAGTGCTATATGTTTGTCAAAGATTAATATAACTTTTTTTTTGTTTGTTTGTTTTTTAATCTGAACCCAAGATACCGTTAACGATGATAGAGAATATAGCACTATGTTCTCTATCTTCGTTAATTCTAGCAAGCCAACCAATAGGAAAGATATACCCCATTCAAAGTTCCACTCACAGTACGCGAATATTACATTATGTAATATTCGCGTACTGCAAATAAAACTTTGAAAAATAGAGAATTTAGCACTATATTCGTATTTGTTATTTTTGTTAATTCTAGCAAGCCAAGTAAACTTGCCTATACACAGCTCTAAGTTGGATGCACAATGCGAGAATATTAAGTAATGTTTCTTGCATTTGCACATCTAACTTAGAGCGGGGTATATGCAACTTACATTGCTATTATTTGGCTGGGTAGAAAGAATTAACGAATATGACAAGAGCGAATATAGCGCTATATTCGCTAATTCTAGCAAGCCAATTTGAAAGTTGCCTATAGACAGCTCTAATTTGGAAGCGCAATGCGAGAATATTACTTTACCTATTTTTTGAGTCAATATTCTATTTATTGGAAAAATTAGGCAAAGTAATATTCTCGCATTGTGCATCCAACTTAGAGCTGGTTACAGTCAACTTTCCTATTGGCTTGCTAGAATTAGCGAATATAGAGAATATAGCGCTATATTCATTAATTCTACCCAGCCAAACAATAGTAAAGTAAGTTGCATATACCCCACACTAAGTCCGATGCGCAATGCGAGTAATATTACTTAATATTCTCGCATTGCGCATCAAAATTAGAGCTGTGTATAGTCAAGTTTACTTGGCTTGCTAGAATTAACAAAGATAATGAATATGAATATAGCCCTATATTATTTATCTTAGTTAATAGCAAAGATAGAGAATATTTTGCTATCTTCAGTCTTAACAAAGATAACGAATATAGCGCAATATTCTCTATCTTAATTCTAGCAAGCCAACCAATAGGAAAGTTATACCCCATTCAAAGTTTAATTCACAATATGCGAATATTACATTACTTAATATTCGCGTACTGCGAATGAAACTTTCAACGTGGTATAAATTTCCTATTGGTTGGCTTGCTAGAAATGACAAAGATAGAGAATATTGCACTATATTCGTTATCCTCGTGAATTCTAGATAGCCAACCAATAGGAAAGTTGCCTTTATACCCCGTTCAAAGGTCAATTCGCAATACGCGAATAATGAAATTGCATATTATTTGTGATAAATAGAATAATGACGAATATTCGATTTCAGCGAATATATGACAAATATGCAATCGAAATATTGCGAAATCGAACATGGCACCTCCCGCTCATCCCTATGCCGTACAAAAATGAGCAGGGACGTGAACATAGCAACCTCACCACCACCAGCATGATCCGCCACATGGCATCAAAGCACCGTAAAAGGTGGCCTGAACGCCTGGGTCCACAATCAGTGTCCGCGGGTCACACCACTGCCTTTTCTTCCCCTGTGTTACGTGCTGGCCAATCCCCTGTCCAAGACGCAGCCCCGGATGCCTCACGCCCTGCACCTGGATCTTCGCAAGCACCATCATCTAGCACATCCACTTCTGTGTCCCAGAGCAGCGTACAGATGTCCATACCCCAGGCCTTGGAACGAAAGCGCAAATACCAAGCCGCCCACCCAAAGACCATAGCACTAAATGTGCACCTTTCCAAATTGCTGGCCCTGAAAATGTTGCTATTTAGGCTTGTGGACACAGAGGCTTTCCGCAGCCCGATGGCGGTGGCTATCCCTCATTACTCAGTCCCCAGCCACCACTATTTTTCCCGGTGTGCCGTCCCCGCCTTACACCAACATGTGTCCCGTAACATCACCTGTGCCCTGACTAACGCAGTTATTGGGAAGGTCCACTTAATGACTAACACATGGACAAGTGTTTTTGGCCAGAGACGCTATATTTCCCTGACAGCACACTGGGTGAACGTTGTGGAGGCCGGGAGAGAGTCGAACCCAGGGATGGCACAGGTGTTACAGACGCCAAGACGCCAAAGATTGCGGGCCCTACTTCCATCAGGATTACCGACACCGCCTACATTAGTGGCTGCAACCACCCCTTCTCCTCCACTTCCACCTCTGAATTCTCATCTTGAAGCACTAGTCAGCCATCAGTCAGTAGCTGGAAGCAGTGTAGCACTGCAGTGGGGAAGTGGCAACAGGCCTTGCTGAAAGTAATTTGCTTAGGTGACAAACAACCTACTGTCGCAGAGCTGTGGCAGGGTATATGGGACCAGATTGAACTGTGGCTCTCGCCACTCAACCTACAACCAGGCATGGTTGTGTCTGATAATGATCTTAACTTGATGGCAGCTTTAGAGCTCGGCAAGCTCACACGCATAACATGCCTAGCCCACGTGTTCAACTTAGTGGTTCAGCGGTTTCTCAAAACCTACCCCAATTTGCATGAGCTACTGGTGAAGGTGTGCTGCGTGTGTGCCTATTTCCAAAAGCCATCGATAGCTGCCACCAGTCTGGCAACGCTGCAACAACACTTGCAATTGCCAGATCACCGACTGTTGTGCAATGTGAGCACGTGGTGGAACTTCACATTCCACATGTTGGCCAGGCTTTGTGAGCAGCAGAGGGCAGTAGTGGAATTCAAGCTGCAACATGGTCGTCGGCTTTCTAGTCAGCTTCCGCTCTTCACAAGCGACGAGTGGGCATGGATGTCTGACCTCTGTGAGGTTTTACGCAACTTTGAGGAATCAACACAGATGGTGAGTGGCGATGCCGCTATATTCAGCGTAACCATCCCACTTCTGTGTCTACTGAAATGCTCGCTGCTCACAATGAAGGCGAACGCTTTGCATGTGGAAGAGGTGGAAATGGGGGATAACTGTACACAGGGTGATAGTCAGACCACCCTCAGTTCGTCTTCTCATTGCGAATTGGATGATGATGAGGAGTAGGAGGAGGAGCAGGAGACTGTTGCCTCCGCTACAGAGGGTAGTACCCATAGCTAGTTTATTCTATCTGTTTAGTGTGGATGGGCCGAAGAGAAGAAAGAGGATTAGAGTCATCCTCCTGATGAGGACAGTGAAGTCTTGTCTGTTGGGACTCTGGCACACATGGCTGACTTTATGTTATGCTGACTTTCCCGTGACCCTCGCGTTATATGCATTTTGGCCAACACCGATTACTGGTTGTTCACCCTTCTCAACCCCCGCTACAAAGAGAAGTTCTCATCTCTCATTCCTGTGGTGGAGAGGACTAGCAAAATGGTGCAATACCAGAAGATCCTTGTGGGAAAATCCCTCCAAAAATTTCCAGCTGACAACACTGTTGGCAGAGTATGTAGTTCCATGGACAACCAAGGAGGAGAGACGAGGGGAACACACAGCAGGCAGGGCAACACTATCCAAGGCATGGGACAGTTTCATGACACCGCGCCTGCACCCTCACCCTGATGCATGGCCTAGTGTCACAAGGAGAGAAAAGTTTTGGAAGATGGTGAAGGACTACGTAGCAGACCGTGTCAGTGTCCTCAGTGATCCCTCTGTGCCTTACAACTATTGGGTGTCCAAGCTGGACATGTGGCATGAACTGGCGCTCTACGCCTTGTAGGTGCTGGCCTGCCCTGCCGCCAGCGTTTTGTATGAGCGGGTATTTAGTGCTGCTGGGGGCATAATAACTGATAAGCGTATCCGCCTGTCAACTGAAAATGCTGACAGGTTGACTCTTAACAAAATGAACAAGGCCTGGATTGCCCTGGACTTCTCTACTCCACTAGAGGAAAGCGGCTGAACATAAAGTCACTTTAAATGTGGCTTTTATCGTGTATTGAATACACTGTGTAGTGTCCCACTACGTGTGGGTGGGCACTACACAATGGTGTTATGGTCATTGTATTCAACATGTCGTTTCATGTACCTTGTATTATTTCATAATTGCATATGAATGGCAGAGAGTTTCCTTGGTATTTAGGGTGTGAGTATCCTCCCAAGCCACTAGAGCGAGCTAGGGACCACTCTTTAGGGGGATAGACAGGTCTGGGTCTAGTCAAGGGAGGGGTAGTGTGGACCTCCTGAAGTGAGGAGGCTAGTCAACCTGCAGTGACCAGTGGTGTAATTTATGTAAAACAACTATCCAGCAAGAGAACATATATTTCAGAGGAGCCTGCCCCAAAGATAAAGCCTAGATAAACCTTTTTCTGCATTTGGGCCTTGGGAGAATCGAGGTGCAGGAGTCGGATTATTAATCACTGCACCAATACAGCTACTGAGTTACTAGGGGTCAAGTCAAGTCCTGTCCAGTAAGCATTTTACCCTCTGTCTACCTTGCTAGGATTAGCCTATTCTTTACCAAGCCTGCGTACCAGGAACATCACTGCATTTATACAATTTGTCTTCAAAACGGAATTACATAAAGACTGTATATAATTTGCTGCTCATTAAAGAAGTTAATCATCAACGGAATCCGTTGTACCTCAATTATTACTGCTGCAAATCGGTCGTGCCACCATAAAAGGCACTGGCGTCACGAATTGCAAGGGACCTTGCCACAGGCACGTTAAACCTTAACATCAAGGGCACTTCACATACCACCTGACCTCTGTCCCTTCACCCAGAGAGTGCCCCAGAGGACCCACGTGCTGATCTCTCCATCACTGACTGCACGCCTGCCCAGGGACTTTATAACTGTGAGTACAAATCTCATCCCCTCAGTCTGCCTGCCTATGTCCTTGACCTCACAGGTCGCTTACCCTGAGGACTGGCTTACTGCAACTGTATTCCCATGAACCCCTTCCACCACAAAAAGGGTATATGTTTCAATCTTGCTTTTCTCTTCCTCCATCATATCAACACTCTTATTAGGCTGCCCTCGCTCCAAATGTTTTAGAGGGTCAGCTCAGCAGCAGACCCTCACTCCTAATGTTTTAGAGGGTCACCAGCAGACCCTCACCCCTAATGTTTTAGATGGTCACCACACCAGCAGACCCTTGCTCCTAATGTTTTAGGGGTCAGCCCAGCAGCAGACCATCACCCCTAATGTTTTAGAGGATCACCAGCAGACCCTCACTCCTAATGTTTTAGATGGTCACATGAGCAGCAGGTCCTCACTTCTAATGTTTTTGAGGGTCACTAGAAGGCGCTTGCTCCTAATGCTTTAGAGGGTCAGCTCAGCAGCAGACCCTCACCCCTAATGTTTTAGATGGTCACCACACCAGCAGGCCCTTGCTCCTAATGTTTTACGGGTCAGCTCAGCAGCAGACCATCACCCCTAATGTTTTAGAGGATCACCAGCAGACCCTTACTCCTAATGTTTTAGATGTTCACATGAGCAGCAGGTCCTCACTTCTAATGTTTTTGAGGGTCACTAGCAGGCCCTTGCTCCTAATGCTTTAGAGAGTCAGCTCAGCAGCAGACCCTCACCCCTAATGTTTTAGAGGGTCACCCGCAGGCCCTCACCCATAATGTTTTAGATGGTCAGATCAGCAGCAGGCCCTCGCCCCTAATGTTTTCGATAGTCAGATCAGCAGCAGGCCCTTACCCCTAATGTTTTAGAGGGTCACCAGCAGGCCCTTGTTTCTAATGTTTTTGAGGGTCACCAGCAGGCCATGAATCATAATTTTTCAAGGGTGTATATGATGCCCTACTTTATCTGCAATAAAGGATGTATTGGAGTGCCAGTTCCTTTGGCAGCCCTTTCACTTAGTGCATAGGCTTTATGAGTGTAGGTGTTCCAGTACCTTGATAATTGTACCACAATGTGAATGAGGCCCTCCTTTATGTAATATACAGGTTGTATCAGAGTGCCTCTTGCTGGTAATTGCACTTTTTATACCAGTAAATATACAGGACAGAAGGCTTCCTAACAATTTTTCCTCTAAAATCTTTTTTATCTGCGGTTTTGTGCTTATTATTGTCAGTCTGTAAAGGTGGCGTACGACTCGGACAACATCATTCCCAGCAGCGACCTGTGAGTCCAAGATGCATCCAGACATCGACCCAATGCTTTTCCCAAACCATTTCAGTGGTGTTTCCATCAATTTCTAACCTTTTCCGGTTCTCCTTTTCCGGTTCTCCTGGTTTAATGGTTCTCCCATTGACTTCCATTGTGCTCGGGTAGTCTGTCGAGCACCCGAGCATCCCAAAGTGTTATACTTGAGCACTCGATCAACACTAATCAGTATATTTATCGTGAATATCGGCACTTTGAGAATTCGCGAATATTTAGAATATAGTGCTATATATTCGTGATTTCGAATATTCTACTTTTTTTTTTTTCCAGTAACTTCCTTCTTGCTTGTGGGGCCAATGAGAAGGCTGCAATGTCTTTGTCTGAGCTTAGCAAAATCCCTAGCAACCAATAGAAAAGTTGCCTACCCCTTACTAGTAGTGATGTCCCGAACAATTCGCCGGTGAACAGTTCCCGTTGAACATAGCTTGTTCACGTTCGCCGCGGCAGGCGAACATATGCGATGTTCGGTCCGCCCCTTATACATTATCATTGAGCAAAATTATACCCTGTACATCACAGTCAACAGACACATTCCAGCCAATTAGCACCCTCCCTCCCACACCTTCCCAACTCCTATAAAAACGGCAGCCATTTTAGATTCAGTCTGAAGCTGCAGTGTGTTAGTGAGAGCATGGAGAGTGATGCTGCAGCTGTGCTGCTGATGAATTCATAGGGAAACCATTAACTAGGCCAGTGTTCTATGTCCACAGACTCATCTGCTGTAAGGACAGCATCACAGCACCCCAAAAAAGACCTTTTTAGGGCTGCTACATTAGTCTGCTTTTATTTATTTTTTCTCCATATAAATATTGCAGTTGCATGGCCTACTCGTGTGTGAGAGGCTGCAGGCCCACAGACTGTAGTGTGCCCACTGCCAATGCCCACCACTCATACTGTGTGGCAAGGACTTTGCATAGAAAAAAAGGCATTTAATTTTTAGACTTTAATCTAATTTCAGTTGCCTGCCTGAATTTCAGTTGCCTGCCTGCTGCCAGTGTGTGTCAGGCCCACTTCCATTGACTGTAGTGTGCCCACTGCCAGTGCCCACCACTCATACTGTGTGGCACAAGACTTTGCATAAAAAAAGGCATTTCATTTTTACACTTTAATCTAATTTCAGTTGCCTGCCTGCTGCCAGTGTGTGTCAGGCCCACTTTTACTGACTGTAGTGTGCCCACTGCCAGTTCCCAGCACTCATACCGTGTGGCACAGGACTTTGCATAAAAAAAGGCATTTAATTTTTACACTTTAGTCTAATTTCAGTTGCCTTCCTGCTGCCAGTGTGTGTCAGGCCCACTTCCACTGACTGTAATGTGCCCACTGCCAGTGCCCACCACTCATACCATATGGCACAGGACTATGCATAAAAAAGGGCATTCAATTTTTACACTTTAATCTAATTTCAGTTGCCTGGCTGCCTGCTGACAGTGTGTGTCAGGCCCACTTTCACTGACTTTAGTGTGCCCACTGCCAGTGCCCACCACTCATACCGTGTGGCACAAGACTTTGCATAAAAAGAGGCATTTCATTTTTACATTTTAATCTAATTTCAGTTGCCTGCCTGCTGCCAGTGTGTGTCAAATCCACTTTCACTGACTGTAGTGTGCCCACTGCCAGTGACCACCACTCATATTGTGTGGCACAATACTTTGCATACAAAAAAAGGCATATCATTTTTACACTTTAATCTAATTTCAGTTGCCTGCCTGCTGACAGTGTGGTTCAGGCCCACTTTCACAGATTGTAGTGTGCCCACTGCCAGTGCCCACCACTCATATCATGTGGCACAGGACTTTGCATAAAAAAAGGCATTTAATTTTTACACTTTACTCTAATTTCAGTTGCCTGCCTGCTGCCAGTGTGTGTCAAATCCACTTTCACTGACTGTAGTGTGCCCACTGCCAGTGCCCACCACTTATATTGGGTGGCACAGTAGCTTGCCGATAAGTAAGATATTAAATTTTTACCCTTTAATCTAAGGTTAGTTGCCTGCCAGTGTGTGTCAGGCCCACTTCCACTGACTGGAGTGTGCCCACTGCCAGTGCCCATCACTCATACCGGGTGGCACAGTAGCTTGCCGATAAATAAGGCATTTCATTTTTACCCTTTAATCTAAGGTTAGTTGCCTGCCAGTGTGTGTCAGGCCCACTTCCACTGACTGTAGTGTGCCCACTGCCAGTGCCCACCACTCATACCGGGTGGTATAGTACCTTGCACGCATAGTATCACTAATCAAAAAAAAAACTACAGGCAGAGGCAGGCCACCCCGCAGGGGCTGTCGTGGTGCTGTGATTTCCTTTGCCCCTAGAATAATGCCCAGTGTTTAGAGGCCACATACCCTGAACTCGAAAAATTCTGAGGACATAGTTGACTGCCTTACACAGGACACCCAATCTTCAACAGCTTCCGCTCGGAACCTTGACGCACCATCCTCCTGAAGTGGTTGATGATGACAATGTGTCCGTGGATGTCACGTGGGTGCCCGCTTGAAGAGAAGAAGAACAGGGAGAAAGTTCGGATGGGGAGACAGAGAGGAGGAGGAGACGAGTTGGAAGTAGGGGGAGGTCGTCGCAAGGAGTTAGTGGCCCAGTCAGACAGCATGTATCGGCACCCGGGGTCAGCCAGAAAGCACGCCGATCAACGCATGCTGTTGCCACCACCAGAATGCCGTCCTTGCCAAACTCAGCAATGTGGCATTTTTTTTGTGTCTGCCTCTGATAACAGTGATGCCATTTGCAACCTGTGCCAAAAGAAACTGAGTCGTGGGACGTCCAACACCCACCTAGGTACAACTGCTTTGCGAAGGCACATGATCTCACATCACAAACACCTATGGGATCAACACATTAGTACAAGCAGCACACAAACTCAAAGCCACCATGCTCCTCCTGGTCCAGCATCTTCAGCCATGTCAACCACTGCTGTCCTCCCTGCCCCCTCTCAACAACCCGCCACTCTGCCTCTCACCTTCAGCAGTTCCTGCTCATCTGCCCACAGTCAGGTGTCTGATAAGGAAATGTTTGAGCGTAAGAAGCCAATGTCACAGAGTCACCCCTTTGCCCGGCGTCTGACAGCTGGCTTGTCGGAACTCATAGCCCACCAGCTTTTACCATACAAGCTGGTGGAGTCTGAGGCCTTCAAAAAATTTGTAGATATTGGGACATCGCAGTGGAAGGTACCTGGCCGAAATCTTTTTTTCACAAAAGGCAATCCCCAACCTGTACTCTATTGTGGAAAAGGAAGTAATGGCATGTCTATCACTAGGGTCCATCTGACCACTGATACCTGGTCTACAAAGCATGGTCAGGGCAGGTATATCACGTACACTGCACATTGGGCTGCCAAGCATGGAATGCGTGGCTCTGCAGCGGAGTTGGTGACACCACCACGACTTGCAGGCAGGCCTACTGCCACCTCCTCTACTCCTCCTACTCCATCCTCTTTGCTAACCTCCTCGGCTGAGTCCTGTTCTGCAGCTGCGTCTTGCTCCACATTATCAACTGCACCCCCCAGCTCCCCAGGAGCTATTTCACATCCCGGATACGACAGTGTCACGCCGTCTTGGGGTTGACTTTCCTGAAAGCAGAGAGTCACACTGGACCAGCACTCCTGTCTGCCCTGAACGTACAGGTGGATCAGTGGCTGACCCCGCATCAACTGGAGATCGGCAAAGTGTTGTGTGACAACGGAAGCAATCTGTTGGCGGCATTGAATTTGGACAAGTTGACACATGTGCCGCGCATGGCACATGTGTTGAATCTGATTGTACAACGCTTTGTGTGTAAGTATCCACGCTTACAGGACATCCTCAAGCAGGCCAGGAAGATGTGTGGCCATTTCAGACGTTCCTACACGGCCAAGGCGCACTTTTCCGACATTCAGCGGCGAAACAACATGCCAGTGAGGCGCTTGATTTACGACAGCCCGACACGTTGGAATTCAACACTCCTAATGTTCGACCGCCTGCCCCAACAAGAAAAAGCCGTCAATGAGTATTTGTATGACTGGGGTGCTAGGATAGCCTCTGCGGAGCTGGGTATTTTTTTTGCCACATTACTGGACGCTCATGCGCAATGCCTGTAGGCTCATGTGTCCTTTTGAGGAGGTGACACACCTAGTCAGTCGCACGGAAGGCACCATCAGCGACCTCATCCCACATCAGTGAGGTCGAGGAATGGGAGATGAGTAGCTTGGCATCCAACCTTGTGCAAATGGGGTCTTTCATGCTGTCATGCCTGTTGAGGGACCCTTGTATAAAAAGGCTGAAGGAGAACGACCTGTACTGGGTGGCCACGCTACTAGACCCCCTGTATAAGCAGAAAGTGGCTGAAATGTTACCGAATTGCCGGAAGTCGGAAAGGATGCAGCACTTCCAAAGCAAGTTAAAAAGTATGCTTTATACAGCGTTTAAGAGTGATGTCACAGCACAATTGGAAGAGGTGAAAGTAATCCTCCTCCTACCACGACCACTCCGGCAAGAACAGGACGCTTTACAGACGTGTTGTTGATAGAGGACATGCAGAGCCACAGCCCTTCGGGGTCCACCCTCAGAGAACGACTCGACCAACAGGTAGCAGACTACCTCGACAAACTGCAGATATGGACACTCTGAGGAGCAATGAACCCCTTGACTACTGGGTGTGCAGGCTTGACCTGTGGCCTGAGCTATCCCAATTTGCGATAGAACTTCTGGCCTGCCCCGCTTCAAGTGTCCTGTCAGAAAGGACCTTCAGCGCAGCAGGAGGTAATGTCACTGACAAGAGAAGTCGCCTAGATCAAAAAAGTCTACATTACCTAGACTGCAACAATACCGAATTTTCCAGGCATGTGTACATGCCTAATTTTTCTGGCTTCTGGTGCTGCACTGTGGCTGCAAAAACAAAACAAAAAAAAGGCACATACATGTGTCAATTTCCCTTCGTGATCGTTACCTTGTTGTGTTGAAGGGGCTTGCGTATCACAATGAAGCGATCACCTCTATAAGTGTGATAAGGTCGTTGCTTCATTGTGAACAGACCAAAAGCGATCGGCTGGATAATTTTTCATAAATAAAACATTAATTTTCTTTGTGATCATCTAAGGTGATCATTAAAGCCTACTAGGCCAACAATGGGCCTACACTGCAGAATCATTGTTTTCTAGGTCACTTAACTGTCACTGAACTACCTCAGCATGACCATAGGCTTTGAAAAACCGCCATCGCCTGAAATCTCCCAAACGTGAGCACGAGCACAGTCATCACTACACCTAGATTGACGCATAGAGGAATAAAATTTATGTCACGAGTGTGTCAACTATTGACAACTCTTTGCGGTTGTCTAAAATCTATTTGATACACGTAACAGGGATTAAACTGATAGGAATAGTACTACTTAACACACCACTCATATAGGGTTGCACAGTACATTGCACAGTGCACACGCAGTGCCCCAAATTGGAAGTAAGAGGACCGACCAAGCTTCTTTTTCCATCTCCTGGTTCCTAAAATCTATTCAATACACGTCCCCTGATAGGGGACATAACAAATATTAAACTGATAAAAATAGTACTGCTGATTACTGAACACATCACTCATATAGGGTGGCACAGTAAATTGCGCGAGGAAGAGACCTTCAATGACGTCAGTGAGGACATGGAACAGGACATGGCTAGCTTGGTATCCAACCTTGTGCAAATGGGGAGTTTGCGTTTGTGAAAATGGACTGTTTGTGGTTGTTTGCGGTGCTTTAAACGTGGAGTTTGGTCAGTCACAGTTAGGTCTGTCACTGTGAAGCTGGCGTAACCCTTACACTACCAGATCGATACAACATCATAGCTGATTGTATACACACACTGGATGTTTTAAAGCACATTATTCCAAACAATTTAGGAATGTTAGGTGATTTATGCCCTTTGTATTAACCTCTTAAGGACACAGGGCGTACATGTACGCCCTGTGTCCGCACTTTAAAGATGGCGCCCGCACGGAGCGGGCGCATGAGCTGCGGGTAAATGCTTGATTCATCAAGCTGACTACCGCAGCTCATGTCCGCGACCGGCAACGATGCCGATCGCGGACATTTAACCCCTCAGATGCCGTGGTCAATCCTGACCATGGCATCTGATCGTGCAAAAACCGAAAGTTTCACTTTCGGTTTGTGCTCCGGCTCCCCTGATGGCCACAAGGGGGAGCCGGAGCATGCATGTAGTAGCCTAGGTTTCTGTGAATGAAACCTAGGTTACTACATAGTATTCCTATGGAGCCTATGACTGTAATAGGGTCCATAGGAAATATGCGATTTTCTCATATATTCCAATGCTATTGCATTGGAATATATGAGAATAGCAATCTGATGATTGCATCTTATAGTTCCCTGTGGGAAATATAAGAAAATGGTAAAAAAAAAAAAAAAAAGTTTAAAAAATAAAAATAAAATAAAAAAATATAAAAATTCAAATCACCCCCCTTTCCCCAAAATGAAAATTAAATAAATAAAAAAATAAAAAAATTACACATAATGGGTGTCGCAATGTGTGAAAACGCCCATACTATAATAATATTAAAAAAAATTCACCATACGGTAAACATAAAAACGGAAAGAAAGCATCCAAATGGCTAATTCGCCATTTTTGGACTCTTCATTTCCTAAAAAAAAATGAATAAAAAGTGATCAAAACATCATACGCACCCCATAATGGTATCAATTAAAATTTCAGATTGCCCCGCAAAAAATGAGCCCCTACACTGCTCCGTACGCATAATTACAAAAAAGTTATAGGGGTCAAAACATGGCGACAAAAAAATAAAATTAAAAAAATTCCCACTTTTAATTTTTTTTCACTATCAAAACGCAAGAAAAACTATACATATTAGGTATTGCCGGATTCGTACTGACCTGAAGAATAAAATTAACCAGTCAGTTTTATCGCAAATCGAACGTTGTAATTTAAAAACCCGTAAAACTGTGGTGAAATTGCTTTTTTTGTGTATTGTAGTGTATTGTCTGAACGTGTATTTAGCATGGCAGGGGGCGTCATTACTGACAAACGTAGCTGCCTGTCCACAGCCAACATGGACAAGCTCACGTTTATTAAAATGAACCAGGCTTGGATACCACAAGACTTGTCTGTACCTTGTGCAGAATAAACATTTATACCGGCCTCAACCATACATTCTTGTACTCAAGTGCACTTATTATTTTTTTTATTTTTTTTTCATTTGTCCCATTATTTTGGGGACTACCCCCATTAAAAAAAAAACAAAAAAAAAAACAATGTTGGCTACCTCCTCCTTAATTGCCGCTTCCACCTACAACACCACATTCACCACCTCCTCAACCTCCGACTCCACATCCACCTCCTCCTCCGAGTTGCAGGTTAATAATTTTAAATTTTTATTTATTTTATTTTAGGTTATTTACCTATCCTCATTTGTTTGCAGAGCACTTGCCATGCTCTTAAGCACATTTGGCTGCCTTTTCCAGCCCTCTAGCCCTTTCCAGGACTTTTTTACAGCCATTTTGGTGCCCAAATGTTCTGGTCCCCATCGACTTCAATCGGGTTCGGGGTCAAGTTCTGGTCAAGTTTGGGTACCGAACTCGAACTTTGCAACGAAGTTCGGCCGAAACCGGCGAACCCAAACTTCCAGGTGTTCGCTCAACTCTATAAGGCACCTTCCCAGCAGCCATTTTCTGCAGTTTAATGTAGTTCTGAGAGAGACAGCAGTGTCATTGCTATGCTCTGTGCTTGTCACTGCCTGTCCTGTGAGAGGCCTGAGAAGATCTGATAGACTTGCTGCACGTGAGTCTATCTGACAGATCTTTCTCTTTTTCCTTGCTGTTTGTTGTTGTGGGCAGGATCCCACCTCTCCACAGGTTCTGCTCATTAGCTGCTTAGTGGCTCTATTTATACCCGCCTCTCACTGCAGCCCCTGCAGTTTAAATTTCCTCCTGGAGTTCTCAGCTAGTGTTTGGTTGATCTCCTGCTCCCTGTACGTCTAAATATAAGTCCTCCTTCCTTCCCTTTTGTTGTGTGTTCTGACTAGGCCTCAGTGAAACGCTGGTTACTTCACAGTGGAAGGAACCGGTTGTCTTTTTCCTGCTCCCTAGCTGAGGGTTTGTTTCAGTTTCAGCAGTAATTAGGTTCCAGCGCATGAGTACTTCCACCTTTAGGATTTGCTCATGCTGTCAGCAGTCAGAGAAAGGCTCAGGGATTGTCAAGTGGTGACCTTTCCCTCTTCCCTAGCTTTGGGGCCTAGTCTGGTGTTTTGTTACTGTTGTTGTATTTGGCTTTCTTCCCTTCCCTCACCTACCATGACAGTGCTTTGCTGTATATATATTAGACAGTTAACTTAGATATATAATTCAGATAGTTAGGGAGAGATAGTCAATGTAGTTTACATTGATTTATAGTGTAGCTGAGTGCAGGGTGTTAGGTGGTTTGCTAGGTTCGGCTATCCATACATACATAGTGCTGTGATGTCACCCAGTTGCACGAATTGCACAAAAATATGTGCATCATTAATTGCCAATTTTCGCAATCGCGAATATATATTGGAGCACTCTACCTGCATATAAAGCTATTGTAATGTTCTGCCATGCCAACCATTATCTCCAGTCTCTGTAAACTTCTAGCAGCTTGAAAAATGTACCCAAAGTGACCCACGCCTGTATTAAGCGTGCATTATGTGAATATTACATTGCCAATTTTTCACATTCAAGAAAATAACCGCAAATTTGCAAATATATGGCGAATATTCACTCATATATTCGCAAAATATCGCAAATTCGAATATAGCCCCTGCCTCTCATCACTACTTATCAGTACCCTCACTGCTTCTTGCTTGTGGGCCAATGAGAAGGCTGCAATATCTTTGTCTGAGCTTAGCAACATCCCTAGCAACTAATAGGAAAGTTGCCTGCCCCTTACTACATAGGAAACTCCCCAGCAGCCATTTTCTGCTGTTTTTTGCAGTTATGAGAGAGAGAGAGAGTGAGAGAAAGAAAGAGAGAGCAGTGTTATTGCTGTTCTCTGTGCTTTGCTGAGTCATCTGGATCCTTATTCAATTACATTAGATAGTTAGTTAACTCCTATATATAATACAGATAGTTAGTGGGAGATAGTCGGTGTATATTACATAGTGATATAGTATAGCTGATAGATTGCAGTGCAGGGTGTTAGGTAGTGTGATAGGAATTACTACGCTGTGATAGCGAATATATTGGAGCACTCTATCTGCATATAAAGCTATTGTTCTGCCATACATGCCAAATGTAATAAAAAACAGTGCTGTAATGTAAAATTATTTACAGTGATCAGGAGTTCTTCCTCACAGTTATAAAAGTTGCTGCCAACCATTTTCTCCAGTCTCAGGCAAATTCTAGAAGCTTGAAAAATTTAGCAAAAGTGAGCCATGTCTGTATTACGCGTGCAATACGTACATATTACATTGCCCATTTTCGCAATCAAGTAATTAATGACTGGTGATCACAAATTCTAGAATTTGCGAATTTATGGCGAATAATAGGGAATATTTAAGGCAAATTTGCGAAATATCGCAAAAACGAATATTGAATATGCTGTTTACCTACAGTATTCTGCTCTGCTATGTCTGTGGTGTTCACAGGAGCCAAGAACTATACACAATAATAAGCCATGTGTGGCCAGACTAGTGATTTGTAACAGGACAACGTTCTCATCACATGCATTTATGCCCTCTTTGATTCAACCCATAATCTTATTTTGCTTGGCAGCAGCTGTCTGACACTGGTTTCTACAGTGAAGTTTGCAGTCAACTAAACATCATAAGTCCATTTCCATGTTAGTGTTAGCCAGTGATTTACCATACAGTATATACAGTGACTTGCATTATTCCTTTCTATGTGCATAACTTTACATTTATCTGTGTTAAACCTCATCTGCTACTTCTCTGCCCAAGCCTCTAATCTATGTAGATCCACCTGTAGCAGTATACTGTCCTCTATTGAATGAATTACTTAATTTGATAGAGGACAGTATACAGGGACAAGCCTCCCTAGCATCATCCGCAATGCTAGGGAGGCTCATCCCTGTCACTGCCTGTTATTGGCTGCTGTTCCCCGACACCAGATGTTTTCATCCGTGCACGGGGAGAAGCAGTTGTGGCCATGCGGGGACCAGAAGCTAGGTAAGTAGAATCAGCGTGAGGAGCCTGCACATGGGGGAGCATTTGTTAGTTTCGGAAACGCCTTTAAGTGCTTATTTCATTGAGGTACTCCAAAATATCATTTCTTAGAAACCCTTCAAACAGTTTACACATACTTTACAGGTTCCATTTTTGACTCATTTTTATTAATTGTCACCACATTTGCTCAGCGCCAATACTCTGGAACACTCCCTGTCAATATATAGTCCTTAAATATCAGAAGCAAGGGTCTGTCTATGACATTACTTAATTCTCTTAGGATATGGGGGTGTATGCCATTTGGTTCCAGCTATTTGTCTGTTTTAATCTGTTTAAGATGCCACTGCACTTCTTCGTGGGTCAGACAGGTCACTTTTAATGGGGAGTTTACTTTTAGACTCGGCATTTCATCTGGCAGTTCATTTTCCTCAGTGAATACAGTGGAGAATTTTTTTTTTAATAGATTTGCTGTCTCTTAATCATTCTCTACAGCTTCTCCCTAATCACTCTGCAAAGGATCAACAATTTCAGATTTAAACTTTTTACAACTTGGGTCTAAAGCTTGGGTGCTTTTATTTGTCTTTTACATATTCCATTTTTTTTCCTTATAGTTTTTCAATGCTTCCTTGCTACCTTCCTGTTTTAGTGATTTGAATACGTTCTTTTTGCCATTTATTTCTCCCTTTACATATATATTTATCCACATTGTTTTTGCCCACCCCTTACTGTTTTTCACCCCATAAGGTATATATATTAGAGTTTAAGATGCCTTTAAAAATATCCCATTTTGTGGCTACATTTATATCTATGAGGACAATGTCCCAGTTAATGAGGCTAATGGCCACTCTTAGCTGGTCAAATTTTGCTTTTTGGAAGTGTGGTATTTTTGTGCCTCCCTGAAGAAACACCATTTTCAATGACAATTGTAAATGTATTATTTTATGGTCACTATTTCCCAGGTTTTCCCCCCAACCTGCACATCTGTTGCTCTGTCAGGTCTATTGGTAAATACTAAGTCCAGCATGGGTATCCCTCTTGTCAAGTCCTGAACCAGTTGGGAAAGGTAACTGTCTTTGGTTATTGCCTAGAACCTGTTTCCTTAACGAGATCTACAGGTTTCAGTTTCCCTGTTTATGTCCGGCTATCTGCTAGCCTTTATCAAGCTCAATGTGACTATGAAATAGTGGCTATAAATATCAAAGTCCCCACCCCTTAAAACAAAACATGACCAATGCTGTTAAGTCCCACATCAGCCCCACTTTACATAATCTATTCAAACATATGTGCAAACTACCATGTCACATACCGCTCTGCTCAGGTGGTATCCATGCACGGTTACACTCGGCATCCAGCGCGTCTGTCAGTATCCACTACGCATGTCCGCTCGAGTTCAGAGGTTGCTGCCCCGCTCACGTGATCGCTGACTCACTCGTCATTGCGATCACGTGATGGCCGGCACTTCCGCCCTCAACACTGCTGCGCTACTCCCGTCGGAACTAATGCCATGGAAACCATCACCACAACAAGCGGCCGTTACCCCACTCATGCGATCACAGACACATTTGTCAATATGATCACATGATAGCCCGCTCTTATGGCCCCAGTGTGACTGCGCCCTGGATGTCGAGTCCATTACAATGGAACCTACCACAGCAGCATAGAACTCTGAAATAGACATATATTATGGGTTCTAGTGAGATAAATAATAGGACCAATAAAGGTCCATCCGTGAATGTATCATCAGTGAACATATATATAGAAAATTTTTATGTCATGAGAGACAGTGATGTGTCCATTAAAAACCACGTTAAAAACATAATCATGAGGAAACAGACTGTATCGTTCACATATACTTAGACATTGATAACATTGAACTCTATGTTCATCCCATAGGGTTGAAGCGCTCTCAACTCAAAGATCCATCTGAGCTCTTTCTTACGCAATATACGGTTTTTATCACCCCACGTCTCAATTGTCCCACCGAGTCAATGATGCGGAACCTCAATTGGTTCACTGAATGAGCATAGTCTACAAAGTGCTTAGCTACCGGTTTGTCTACCAGTCCCCTCCTGATGTTACTTTTGTGGGAATTAATCCGTTCACGTGCCTCCATAGTGGTCTCACCTACATAAATGAGGCCACAGGGGCATGTGATCATGTACACAATGTCACGGGACCGACAGGTGAAGAAATCCCTGATTTTATAGCGTTTACCACTGTAGGGATGGGCGAAGGTATCGCCCTTCACCATGTTTCCACAATTACAGCACCCGAGACATGGGTAACACCCCATTTTTCTCGGGGCCAGATATCTCTGTCCATCATCAATGGGATTCATCACCTCAGTCTTCACCAGTCTGTCACGTAAAATCCTACCCCTTTTATATGCCATCATGGGCGCCTAAAAACCGTGATAAAAACCGTATATTGCGTAAGAAAGAGCTCAGATGGATCTTTGAGTTGAGAGCGCTTCAACCCTATGGGATGAACATAGAGTTCAATGTTATCAATGTCTAAGTATATGTGAACGATACAGTCTGTTTTCTCATGATTAGGTTTTTAACATGGTTTTTAATGGACACATCACTGTCTCTCATGACATAAAAAATTTTCTATATATATGTTCACTGATGATACATTCACGGATGGACCTTTATTGGTCCTATTATTTATCTCACTAGAACCCATAATATATGTCTATTTCAGAGTTCTATGCTGCTGTGGTAGGTTCCATTGTAATGGACTCGACATCCAGGGCGCAGTCACACTGGGGCCATAAGAGCGGGCTATCATGTGATCATATTGACAAATGTGTCTGTGATCGCATGAGTGGGGTAACGGCCGCTTGTTGTGGTGATGGTTTCCATGGCATTAGTTCCGACGGGAGTAGCGCAGCAGTGTTGAGGGCGGAAGTGCCGGCCATCACGTGATCGCAATGACGAGTGAGTCAGCGATCACGTGAGCGGGGCAGCAACCTCTGAACTCGAGCGGACATGCGTAGTGGATACTGACAGACGCGCTGGATGCCGAGTGTAACCGTGCATGGATACCACCTGAGCAGAGCGGTATGTGACATGGTAGTTTGCACATATGTTTGAATAGATTATGTAAAGTGGGGCTGATGTGGGACTTAACAGCATTGGTCATGTTTTGTTTTAAGGGGTGGGGACTTTGATATTTATAGCCACTATTTCATAGTCACATTGAGCTTGATAAAGGCTAGCAGATAGCCGAAACGTAGCTGCTTTTGTACTTGCACAAACGATTGGGATTGCGATCCTGAATAAAGGAAATTCACCGTGGATGCTGCCTGCAATTTGAATTTGTTACTTGGTTCATTTTAATGACCGTGAGCTTGTCCACATTGGCTGTGGACAGGTGGCTGCGCTTGTCTGTGATAACGCCCCCTGCCATGCTAAACACACGTTCAGACAATACACTGGATGCAGGACAGGCCAGCACCTCCAAGGCATAAAGGGCAAGCTCAGGCCATGTGCCCAATTTGGAGACCCAGAAGTTGAATAGGGTAGAACCATTAGTCAGTACGTGTAAGCGTTTGCACACATACTGTTCCAATATATTGCTGAAATGCTGCCTCCTGCTGAGACGTTCTACATCAGCTAGTGGTGCTGGTTCTTGCGTGCTGACAAAGCTTTTACACATTTTGGCCATGCTAACCCTGCCTTCTGAGGTGCTGGCGGTGCCCCAGCTGCGTTGGCGACTTCTTCCTCCTCCTCCTGCCTTCGCCTTTTGCTTCCACTGAGGCCCCGGTGTCAGGTGGGAATGCCATCAGCAGCGCATCTACCAGCATGCAGAATATATTTCCCAGTCAGGTATGCAGTGCAGGGGTAGTTTAAAAGAAAAAAATGGTACAGATCACCTAGCAATCTAAACGCTGCCAAATTTACAGAATACATTTCCCAGTCAGGTATGCAGTGCAGGGGTAGATTTAAAGAAAAAAGGGGTTCAGATCACCCAACAATCTAAACTCCACCGAATTTACTGAATATATTTCCCAGTCAGGTATGGAGGGCAGAGGTATTGTGAAAAGAAAAAAGGGGTACAGATAAGATAACCCAACAATCTAAACTCTGCCGAATTTACAGAATATATTTCCCAGTCAGGTATGCAGTGCAGGGGTAGTTTGAAAGAAAAAAGGGGTACAGATCACCCAACAATCTAAACTCCGCTGAATTTACAGAATATATTTCCCAGTCAGGTATGCAGTGCAGGGGTAGTTTGAAAAAAAAAAAGGGTACAGATCACCCTGCAATCTAAACTTTGCCGAATTTACAGAATATATTTCAAAGTCACGTATGCAGTGCAGGGGTAGTTTAAAAGAAAAAAGGGGTCATAGAGCGTCCTGGTCATCCGGCATCTATTCGCTCCGCTGAAGAATTATTTTGAAAATGTGTAGAAGCCACAGGGGGCCCCCACGCATCAGATTTATCAATGAGACATCATGGAGATTTTACAGCATATAACTACAGCACCCAACAATCTAAACGCCGCCGAATTACAGAATATATTTCGCTGTCAGGTATGCAGTGCAGCAGGAACACATCCTCCAAGCCACTTGTGAATGACTGGCCTGATAACCGTGGAAATGTCCACCCACAATCTAAGAGCTGGATTTACTGATTATACTTCACTCTCAGAAATGCAATGCAGGCAACAAATGAACTTTATGGCAAAAAAGTGCTTTTTTTCACCCACAATGTCACAGTTGTATTTACTGATTATATTTCACTCTCAAAAATGCAGTGTAGGCCACAAATGTACTTTATGGGCAAAAAAGGGATTTTTTTTTTCACCCACAATGTCACCGTTGTATTTACTGATTATATTTCACTTTCAAAAATGCAGTGCAGGCCACAAATGTACTTTATGGTAAAAGAAGGGATTTTTTTTTTCACCCACAATGTCCTAGTTGTATTTACTGATTATATTTCACTCTCAGAAATGCAGTGCAGGCCACAAACATACTTTTTAGCAAAAAAAATAAAAAATTTGCCCCCCCAGAATCTAACAGATGGATTTACTGAATTGATTATGCTGTCACATAAACAGCACAGGGGTACTTGTGAATATATCATACCCTGGGTCCCTGAACTCACAGACGGATTACCTATATTATTTTCCCTTCCCTTGGCACATATGCTGTGCAGGTGCACTTAATAAATTGGTATATGTCGCCCACTGAACTACAAGAACAGGATTAAATTATTGTCCCTGGCACATATGAAGGTGCAAGTGCACTGCACTTGCAAAAAATGGCCCCCGACGCCTACCTAACTAACAGACGGATTAAAACTTATTTTTCTGTCACTGGGCTCAGGGCAGGGTACAAAAAGGTTGCATTGCACCCACAAAAAAAATCACTGTAGATCGCAAACTTAACACTAAGCTCTGATATCAGATTCTTTCCGAATCTCTCCCTCACAGCAGCATCATCCTATCCCTACACTAGTATGAGCTGACGTGACATGCGGCGCTACGTGACTCCAGCTTATATAGAGGCTGGGTCACATGCTGCACTGGCCAATCACAGCCATGCCATTAGTGTGCATGGATGTATTGGCTTCTAAGGGCACACATCTTAAACGCTTGTTGATTGGCTGCCCTGCAGCCTTTCAACAAGCTTTATTAAACGTCCGAACATTGAACTCGAACCCAAACTTTTACGGAAAAGTTCGGGTTCGGGTCCGGGTACAAAAACTCCTCGTAAACCTTTACAGTTTGGGTTCACTCAACACTAATTAGGTGGCTTATAACAAACTTCTATCAGTATTTTATCATTGAATTTGGCCTCCATGTATTTCTATCCACTGTGACTCCACATGTTTATTTCCCTCACTTAAATCTTCCCAGAGTGTGGGCTTTAGACAGGACTTTACAGAAAGGCAAACCCCTCCCCCCCCCTCCGGTTTTTACAATCATTTTTAAACAGACTGTACGTTAAATACCCAGTTATAGCTATCATCCAGCCATGTCTCAGTTATTCCCACTATGTCATTATAGTGTCATCATAGTCTTCTTCAGACCTTACTAATTCCAGTTCACAAGTTTTATTAGTCATGCTTCTGGGTTTAGTAAACATACAATGGATATTTTTACCCTACAATTTTCCTTATGAACTGTTTTGGCCTCTCCCTCCGTTCCATTCTCAGTTCCACTACCTCACTCCGATACAACCTGTATATCACATAAAGGAGGGGCTCATTAACATTGTGGTACAATTGTTCAGGTAGTGGGACTCCTACACTCCTAAAGCCTATGCACTCAGTGAAAGGGCTGCCAAAAATTACAAGGAATCGGCACTACAATACACCCTTTGTTGCACATAAAGGAGGGCATCATACACACCCTTGAAAAATTATGATTGATGGCCTGCTGGTGACCCTCAAAAATATTTGGAGCAAGGGGCTGCTGATCTGACCATCTAAAACATTACGGGCGAGGGCCTGCTGCTGAGCTTACCTTCTAAATCATTACGGGTGAGGGTCTGCTGCTGAGCTGACCATCAAAAAAACTATGGTTGAGGGCCTGCTGCTGAGCTGACCCTCTAAAACATTATGGTTGAGGGCCTGCTGCTGAGCTCACCATTAAAAAAATTATGGGAGAGTGCCTGCTGCTTAGCTGACCGTCAAAAAAATTATGGTTGAGGGCCTGCTGCTGAGCTGACCCTCTAAAACTTTATGGTTGAGGGCCTGCTGCTGAGCTGAGCATCGAAAAAATTATGGTTAAGGGCCTGCTGCTCAGCTGACCTTCAAAAACATTATGGGCAAGGGCTTGCTGCTGAGCTAACCCTCTAAAACATTAGGGGTGAGGGTCTGCTGCTGAGCTGACTATCAAATAAATTATGGGAGAGTGCCTGCTGCTTAGCTGACCATCGAAAAAATTATGATTGAGGGCCTGCTGCTTAGCTGACCCTCTAAAGTATTATGCTTGAGGGCCTGCTGCTGAGCTGACCATCGAAAAAATTATGGTTAAGGGCCTGCTGCTGAGCTGACCATCAAAAACATTATGGGCAAGGGCTTGCTGCTGAGCTAACCCTCTAAAACATTAGGGGTGAGGGCCTGCTGCTGAGCTGACCATTTAAAAAATTATAGGAGAGTGTCTGCTGCTTAGCTAACCATCGAAAAAATTATGGTTGAGGGCCTGCTTCTGAGCTGACCATCAAAACAATTATGGATGAGGGCCTGCTGCTGATCTGACCATCTAAAACATTAGGGGTGAGGGTCTGCTGCTGTGCACCATGAGCATCACGACCACTTCCCTGTCCCTTACTGCTCGCTTTCTTCATATTAAATTTTATATATGCTTGAAAGTATGTCACACATACAGTATCGTAGGATTTGAAATGTATGCGCAAAAATTTTTAAAAGGGTATTTATGATGTGGAAAAGTCACACAGGAGATTTCCCACAGATAATGTCAATGCTCTTAACAGCGGAAAATAAAAAATTACAGGGAGTGTCACAGGTATTTGGGATGAGAAAACATGATACAGGAGAGGTAGCACCGGTAATGTCACAGTCCGCAGCGTCTACGTAAAAAATACACTGTATGTCATAGATAAAAATTTTATGCGCACACGTTACACTGCAGATGTAACATAGTAACATAGTAACATAGTATATAAGACCGAAAAAAGACATTCGTCCATCCAGTTCGGCCTGCCTCCCACAAGCTGATCCAGAGGAAGGCAAAAAAACACCTGTGAGGCAGAAGCCAATTTTCCCCACTTAAGGGGAAAAATTCCTTCCCGGCTCCAATCAGGCAATCAGAATAACTCCCTGGATCAACGACCCCTCTCTAGTAGCTATAACCTGTAATATTATTACACTCCAGAAATACATCCAGTTCCCTTTTGAATTCCTTTATTGTACTCACCATCACCACCTCCTCAGGCAGAGAGTTCCATAGTCTCACTGCTCTTACCGTGAAGAATCCTTTTCTATGTTTGTGTGCAAACCTTCTTTCCTCCAGACGCAGAGGATGTCCCCTCGTCACAGTCACAGTCCTGGGGATAAATAGATGATGAGAGAGATCTCTGTACTGACCCCTGATATATTTATACATAGTTATTAGATCTCCCCTCAGTCGTCTTTTTTCTAAAGTGAATAACCCTAATTTTGATAACCTTTCACGGTACTGTAGTTGTCCCATTCCAGTTATTACTTTAGTTGCCCTCCTCTGAACCCTCTCCAACTCTGCTATGTCTGCCTTGTTTACAGGAGCCCAGAACTGTACACAGTACTTCATGTGTGGTCTGACTAGCGATTTGTAAAGTGGTAGGACTATGTTCTCATCATGGGCATCTATGCCCCTTTTGATGCAACCCATTATCTTATTGGCCTTGGCAGTAGCTGCCTGACACTGGTTTTTACAGCTTAGTTTGCTGTTTATTAAAATTTCTAGATTCTTTTCCTTGTCAGTGTTACCAAGTATTTTACCATTTAGTATGTACAGGTGACTTGCATTATTCCTTCCCATGTGCATAACTTTACATTTGTCAGTGTTAAACCTCATCTGCCATTTCTCTGCCCAAGCCTCCAATATATCCAGATCCCTCTGTAGCAGAAAACTGTCCTCTTCAGTGTTAATTACTTTACACAGTTTAGTGTCATCTGCAATGTCACTGGTAATGTCACTGTCTGCAGCAGACACTATCTACGGAAAAAGTACACTGGTTGTCATAGATATTTTTTGGATGTGCACACTTTACACTGCAGATTGCGCAGCTAATGTCACTGTCCGCAGCGGACACCATCTACGGAAAAAGTACACTGGATGTCACAGATATTTTTTGGATGCGCACACTTTACACTGCAGATGGCGCAGCTAATGTCACTGTCTGCAGCGGCCTAACTATTGCATGCTATTTAGTGCAGGATGCGCTAAAAATAGATATTGCTGCCACACACAATAGTCCTTAAAAGGACTTTTGTGTCTCTGAAAAATTTTTCTAATAAAAATCCTCCCATATCACTCCCTACACTGTCTGTCCTTCCTCAGCACAGCTCTCCCTGACTAAGACTGAGGCGAACTGAACATGCGTCATCGGGTGCTATAAAGCACCCAATGACGCGTTCTGGCCAGCCAATCACTGTAATGCCAGTAACCAACATGGCTACGGTATTACAGTGAGAGCAGTACTTACCTGCACAATTATTGACTGCAACTAGTGTTCGTCCGAGCATGCTCGATCAACACTAATGGGCAGGCATTCTGACCCCATCAAGGCATACTTTTTGGATGTTTGGTATCCCAAGCAAAGTTCAAAGGTTTATCTGGTGGGCAAGCGGCAATATCTGCAATGCAGGATCTGTAGTACTCTGGCAGGCTGTTTTATGCTATAACAGCTTGCAGGAGAGGAAGTCGCAGGTGTAAAACTAGCCTTAGCATTATTTGCTATTGGAAATAGCTGGAGTCCTTCTTGAAGTTCCACTGTCTCTTCTATCATCCAGAGTAATCTCTATATGCACATTTTCTTTGAGTGGAGATGGGTCATTTAGCTACTAGGGTCCATAGCAGTTTCTATGTCTGCTACCTTGGTAATTAGCTCTTGCAAAGTCTTATTAATTAATCATTTAGAATTGGTCTAACATTTTGCATTACAGTACGTAGGATAATGTTTTTGGCATTGAAAATAATCTTAGATGGATTTGGCTGTGATACACAATGTAGATGCACATTTATCTTAATTTACTGCAAAATTGTTTCCAAAGTAATATTTCTTTAAACCTTTTCAAATCATTGTTAGTTGAAACAAGTACATAATTGCTGATGTAGTTTGCGTTTGAATTCACTATTGTACTAGAGCATTTCAACTGATTACTTATTTAATATACTGTATAATATAGCACTCCTGTTTTGCATTTTTACATTGCTGACAACGTATGGCAATGAAAGTAATATTCTCACTTAGGGTACAAAAAGCACAAGCACATCATTTCTCTGGGAGCTTCCTTGTTTTCTTTTTAAGTTGCAAAGCTTTGATGAGAGAGAAATCTTATGTGGAAAGGCTTAAAAAATCCCCACTTGCAATGAAGTAAAGAATAAATTATTGCAAGAACATTAAAAGTGTTTCATTTCCTTCAGAGTACACATGTATTTTGTAGCGGCAGCAGCAGCATGTCTCTCAGTGAACCCATTGATCCACAGTTTTCATAATGAACTCTAATAACAACTCTATTACTGCCAACCTCCTGATTGGTGCAGACTGCCACAAAATTAGGTACAAAGAAGTCAGCTTGTCAATATTAATTCCGCCACAGCGATTACTTGTTACGGGAGAACAAAGAAGTTCTGGCTTCAGCCGAACAACTTAACTCCTTGTCTCATAAAATTTAAGCTGCTATTGATCGCCTTCTTGTATTGTGCTGAAGGATTAAAATAAACACAGTCTCTCATTCTCTCTCCTTCTCTCTTTCATTTACAAGCACACATACAGGCATGCAGACAGAAGTACACTCAATCACTCTGCTGTCTTCTCCTCCTCCCAATCTACTTTTCGCTAAGAATCATTCAGCAACATGAGGCAAATTAAATCAATGAATTCATTGTAGCAGATGGGTGCTTTAACAGTCAGTTAGCCTTTAGATAATTGAGGCGTTGACTCTGGATCATAAAACGGATGGCTCGTTTGTACATTTTACTGAAATAGATCACTGAGGTTAAATAAATGAAATCCCATTTGTCAGGCGATAATAAATGGTCTTCCTTTCTGCAAACAGCTCTGTTTGGCCTAATAAATACAGCGATGTTACAATGCTCCTCCCTTGATAGGGTTATGGCTTAATGAAATGGTCTTTCCACTGCTTGTTTTTGCCTCCTCCTGCACCGTGTGATAAGTAGCAAACCAACGAAGCTTGTAATTACAATCTTACAGAAACCCAGCCAATCTGTATATAAATCTCACCATCCAATTACAAGATGTAATAATTTTGCAGTCAAGCTGGTAATGAGGTCTAATACTCATGCATGTGATAATCCCCCCTGGATGCTGAGTCTATCAGATGTTAGCTTTGTAATTATACTGGCAGAAAATCATTATTTCATGTTCAGCAGAAAAATGAGGTTGGTAGGAAGTTAATTTTCTCTATGCTCTGTGAAGCATAGACAAAATTTTAATGATTTAATCATTATGGTTATCCCTTTTGCAATTGACCCACGTTGCTTGTGTAGAAACACTGGCACATTAAAAAGTCTCTGTTACCAGATAAAGCTTGCCAGGTATGCATTGCATTAATGTAATAATAACCGTATACAATTAAACTATTAACCTGGGTGATACCAGAGGAAAAAACACATCTTTTATGTGTTCATTACTTATACATAGCTTACACGATGAGCCTGTCCAGGAAAGATACCGGCAAATGAATGATTTAAAATATTTTAAGTACAATGAACTGTTATGATTAGTACAGACTTCTAGCACGTTGCACATTGATTGCTTTATAAAGGAACGATGTGTTTGATGTTCAAATTAGTTGATTGAACAACCTGTATATGTGATGATGCCAGAATAGGCTTTAAATATTTCTACTAATTACAATAGAAGGATTGCCTCAGATTAACAGTTTTACATCGTGTCAATATATGTGTAGTAATACTCTTTTTATTTATTCATGAAGCACCTATGAAGGCAGGACTGATAAAATATTGTCCAAACAGGGCATATATTAAACATTAAATCCACTGAAAAAACAAGAAAAAAGAAAAACAAGAAAAAAAAAAAAAAAAAAAAAAAACAATAAAAATGTGTTTCTTAAATTATATTGGGAAAAAAGACCCAAGGCAACTGGATGTTTCTCTGAGAGTTTTACATCCTTACTGATAAAGTAAGACTATACAATGTTCCAGTGTTTTGAGATTGCACTGATCATACTTATTTCAATGGTCCAGTGTATGACATAATCCTTTGGCTTGTTCTAGCTATTTACTTTTCAGGATCCAGTGGAGCGGAATTGGGAGCAAGGCAACTCAACAAATGGTCACAGCTGACACCTGCAAACACCATTAAGTAAGAAGTGGAAAAGTCTCTCAGTAAGCGCCTTCAGTGACTATCAGTGCACAGTATGTCTTTTTTTTCCCTCACCCATCTTGTTTTCTTTCATTCTAATCATTTGTTTTAACATTGAAAGCTTATTTCCCATAGTCCTTCTTGATAAAAGTGTATATAAAATCATCAAAGTGCCCACACATAGGAATTGCCCATTTGATTCCTATGTGTGGGCACTTTGATGATTTTATATACGCTTTTATCAAGAATCTGTTAATAGTCTAAGAAATTATTTTGAAGGTTATAATGTAACAGTAACCCTTTAAAAAAAGCACTTAACGTAGCCCGCTTTTACAGAAAGATGAATGCAGCAGAAAACTTGAGCATTATAGGGGGCAATCTGGGCTAATCAGGAAGAATGCGACATTCTCTGTCATAAAATAATAAAAACAAAACCAGACCTCGCTGCTGTATAACAGTATGAATCTCCTCATTTCTCACAACGGCACAAAGGGTTTATTCTACTTACAAAAGTTGTTCTTGTTAAAAGCACATCAAATAATAAAAAACGCATACACATTTTATTATTTGATGTGCTTTTAACAAGAATAACTTTTGTAAGTAGAATAAACCCGTTTGAAATTCACGGAGTCTGGCAATACTTCACCATTGTGATCAATCCTTGATCCCTATAGGAGTGTCTGGGAGAGGAGGAATGTTTACCTGGGGAGCTGGATGGTGTTTCCAAATCCAGAGACTAACCCGTTGTGAGAAACGAGGAGATTCATACTGTTGTACAGCAGCGCGGTCTGTTTTGTTTTTATTATTTCTAAAGTGTCATATTTACCCACGTCAGTTTGGACTGCAGTGCTGAGTTTTATAACGAAGTATCGTATCTGTTTTGTATCTGACATTCTGTGTCAGCCTATAAAATTAAAAAATAAAATAGAAGAAGAAGAAGAGCATTGGCTTTTCCCCATTGTTAAAGGCTTATTAAATTGGCAGGGGTCCAACCCCCTGTACCACGGCCCATCAGCTGTTTGAAGAGAAGGCCGAGTGGTGTGCCAGCTCAGCCTTTCCTTTATTTTTTACCTGCTTGTCGTTGACATCACAAAGGTGGGCAGGTGTAATTGCAAGAGGCCATCACATTCACTTCTATGGGACGGCTCGTTTCTATACCCTTGAATGGGAAGGAGAAGTCCCAAAGAAGTTCATGGGATGGCTTCTTGTAATTATACCTTGTCACGTACCGAAGGCCCAAGGCAGACCTCCGGGACATCTTGCACATGTAATAAAAGAACATGACAGTACAGACATGCAGGTTAGGCAATAGTGGTAGCACTACCACAGAACAAAGTGCATCAGCAGACCGGAGCCAAAACCCAGAGTGCGGGGAGCCAGTGAGCCCCGTTCTTTACAGAGCCCCTGGTGGTGGGGATGAAATGGGCTGAGAGCTCACTGGTTGCACCTCCAGGAAGGTCCTGCTACACTTGGTCCCTACCTGCAAAGAACCACGCAGGTGCAAGCACCAGCGGAACAGACAACAGAACTGGAACCCAAGCAAACACAGGACATGGAACAGACAATAATACAAATGGGAACCAGCACAGAAGCAGATGCCTGGACCCCATGCAGAATGGAAGAATGGCGGTCTCAGGCAGAGCTGAACACAGTCAAGAGATCCTCCCTCTGGAGAACCCAGGGACTCTCTCACAATGGCAGGACAAACACAGGAACAGAAACAGTAAGGAACTGCAGGATAGACAAGGAACAGACTAGATCAGAAGCAATAGGCACTGCCATGCTGGACATGGAACAGCCAGGATCGGAAGCAGTTTAGCACTGCCAGGCAATCGGACACATTACCAGGCGACACCACAAACACAGGCCACAGTTCACACACACCACCACAGCCAGCATGCAGTTCCAAACAACCAGCATACACAGGTGTTAGCCTGCAGCCAGTATGCGAGGGAGCCTGTACGACAACAGTGCCAAGAACTGCGGAGATACAGACACAGGGAGTACATACATTCATGGGACAACAGTTCACACAAGACACCGCAGCCAGCATGCAGCCCCAAGCAACCAGCAAAAACAGGTGTCATCCTGCAGCCAGTACGCAAGGGAGCCTAGACGGCGACAACTGTCACAGTGAGCCACACCATGATAAACCTATTCACCGCTGCAATGTCAACGGCAAGCAGGTAAACAATGAAGGGAAGGCTGCACTGGCACAAGCGCAGCCTTCTCTTCAAACAGCTGATCGGCGATGGTGCCAAATGTTGAACACCAGCTTATCTGATATTGATGACTTATCCTAAGGATAGGTTGTCAATATTAAAATCCTGAAAAAACTTTTAAAAGGTGTACAGCGAATGGAGGGAATGTTAACAAAATAAAAGTTTAGGATTTGACTGAACTTATAGTAAGATCAATTATAGAAATGTGCAGCATTATTTTTAATGGAAAAAGCAAACACTTTTGGAAAAAGACATATTGAGATCAAGAGTTGGGATTGGGAATTACAGCAATTTACTTTATAGTTGTGAGAAGTGCATGAGTCTTGATGGGCAAGCAAAATGCAATGCTACATTAAACATAAGGTGTACTACAGTCAGAGGTGCACCTACAGAATCCTTTCTGCTGACAGATTTGGGTGGACATTACATACAACTCTACAAAACATACAGCATCACATACCTCCTCTGATGTATCAGCGTCACCAGAGTAAAAATGGCAGCATTCGCTTTATAAGACACACTACCATTTTCTCCCCACTTTTTTTTTTGGGGGGGGGGGGGCATCTTATAAAGCAAAAAATACGGTACTACGAATTAGTGCGACTTGATGAAAAATTCCCACACTGGCGAGTATAGCATTTGCCCCCACCACTCTCTGCTGGCTGCCTGCTGCTGCTGTCTCTGTGAACACGTGCACCGCAATTTCTTTCCGGACAGGTAAGAAATACCTGCAAATCTCATTGTCGCTACTTGCCCCCTACTGGAGAAAGCAGCAGATCTGTCCTCCATACCTTGGCTGGAAAATAGCTGCTGTTTGTCCTCTATAAGCTTGTCCTCGCTGAAAAGCGGAGCAGAGCTGACGGCATACAATACTTTCTGAGCAGAAGGAACAGAAAATAAGAGGCAGGTTCAGGACAGGTGGGGGCACAGAGCTTGTTCCTGGCCATGCCTACTAAGCGTGGTGTCAGATGAATCCACCGACTCCTGGCTGGGGTGTCTGATATCAGTTGAGATGATGTTTAAGTCAACCATTTAAGGATAGCTAGCTTGCTGGTCAAAACATGACTGCTGAATAACACTGGCAGCTCTGGTTTGTCGCTGTGACTGATGCTACCACCCTCCTTCTTCTGCTGCTACTTCTGCCAGGTCCAGAAACATTTGGGTCACTGCCCGTTCCCTGGGCCTGTCACCTCTCACCTGTCTATCGGACATACTGTACTGTAACAGTAACTGTAAGTGTAAAATAGCACTAGTGTCAGGGTGCAATTTCACCCCCGAAACAAGGATGAATGGATGTACCCAATTACACAATTAAAGATTAACGGATTGAATTATGTGAAAAAGAATGTGAGCATCCTAAAATCGGCAGTATTAGGCTGCAATTTACCCCAATTACACAATTAAGGATTAACGGGTTTACTTGTGTATAAAAGAACCTCAACACTTCAATCTGTAGTATCAGACCGCAATTTAACCCCAGAATCGAGGATTAATGCAATTACATATAGATATAAGAACGTAAACACTGCAAAATTTGTAGTATCAGGCTGCAATTTCCCCTCAATTACATAATTAAGGATTAACGATTTACCTATATATAAAGGAACGTGAATCCCCCCCAAAATCTGTAGTATCAGACCGCAGTTTCCCCCCAAAACCGATTAATGGATGAATCGAATTGCTTATGTATAAAAGAATGCAATCAACCTACAATCAGTAATATTAGAACACTTTTTAACACCAATTAGTGCAACAAGGTGTATTAGAATAGCTCCTATTAGCCAATCTTTACCCTGTCTCTACGCTGTCCCTGAACTGCTCAATAGTAATATTTTGTGAATAAAGTCTTTCTTAATCATTGTCCCTAATGCCTATAATGTCTCTCCCTGCACTAATTTCACTGGAAAATGGCAGAGAATGGGCAGGAGGAGACTTTTTATTGTGCTGTGACATCACAGGGGCTGCCTATTTGCTGATTAGCTGGCTGCATGGCATTATGGGTGATCCCTTGTTCCCAGGCTTTTTACTTTCTCTTTCTAACATGTGCAGCAGCCATTTTAGAAAAAAATCTGATTTGTTACTTTGCAGCACAGGGAAATTCAACTTCATGACTATTCAAATTTTTCCTGAAATTCAGATCAAATTCATTTCGTCAACTTGGATTCGCTCAACTCTAACCACAAGCAAACATCAGCAAACTAACATCCAATCACACCAACATCCTTACCTTATATGTATTGCAACACACTCACACTAGTTTAAAGCCAGACTTGTCTGAGCTTGCATCCACGGTCCCAAATGTGTAGAAAATGTTCAGGAGTTCCCCTAGCAGCATAGGTCAGTTTATACATGGATAGGTCAGTATTAATCAGTTGTACTCATTGGGATACTGTGGAAGAGGGGTCTCCAATTAAGAAAAATAACCTTTCTAGCATTAAACCTTTCTAACATTGGGCCGAAATTAACTTTCTTTAATACAGTTGGGCATGCACCGCTGCTATGGCGATTGCACAAGACTCCTGTAGTCTTGTGTTACTAACGACCATGTTCATTCGGCCACAGTAGGGCAATACCACTTTGTGGATTTAATTCCCCACAGTAGCCATTTTATTAAACAAAACAGCATAAATAATATAAATAGCATCATTACAAGGCCTCAACCCATGAAGGCCCTTCCCTAAATCCCCAACCAATCAAAACAACTAATAACATTCCTTGAGTGTACCAGTTAAACTAGGGGAGGGTCATTGGAGCCCCAAAACCTGAAGAAGATCTGCCCCACCCCTCTCCTAAATTACCTCTACTGATAAGCGCCACCTCAGTGGCAGAACAATGCAACCATGGGCAATAAACCTGGGCAGATCTCTGCCAGATCACACAACTGATTCACATACCTGGGGAGTCCAGAGCCATTTTGGCTCCCTCCCCTCAACACCAGAGTTGCAATTACCATCAACTTCACCCGCCACTGATGCAATAAGTGAACCCTCACCTTCTTGCATCCTGCCACACCCAAAGCACCAATTTGATCCCATCCTGCAATGCAGAACACCAGAGATCAATGCCAATTGTATTTGGGTGAACCCCATCGGCCCTCAAAAACTCTGCAATCCTAGCCTCTAGATCCTTGTGCTGTACCGCAACCCTTCATTCCTTGTCCCAAACTGGCTGACCCTATTCCCTTTAATTATACCCTTATTTACCTGCACAGCCAACCTTGCTTCTCTCCGTCACTTCCTCTCCACAATATCAAAATACACCATCACTAAGCATGGAAATTGCGCCCACAGCTGCAACAGATCAAACTTAAAGGGGTTTTCGGGGATTTTAATATTGATGACCTAGCGGGGGTCCAACACCTGACACCCCCGCAGATCATCTGGTTGAGGATAAGGCTTCACTGCGTGCGAGCACAGCCTTCCTTTCATTGTTTACTTGCTTGTCATTGAAAGCTCAGCGACAAGCAGGTGTAAGGTAACTACAAGCCATCCCAATCATTTCAACATGGAGGCTCATTCCTATCCTCTTGAATAGGAATGAGCCATCCCATTGAAATGAATGCTATGCCTTGAAGTTACACCTGCTTGTCGAGCAGGTAAACAATGAAGGGAAGGCTGTGCTCACAAAAGACAAGAAAGCGGGAAACAGAACAAACTCACCTCCCACTCAGAAGCAAGCACACACCCAACAACAAGCACAGCTCCCTCAGGAGAGAAAAAGAAACTGGACACCTCTGAACCACCACCACAGACCACCGTCTCCAATTCTTCAGGGCCCTTAAGACCAAAAATCATTAAGTTGCATCTGGAAACCCAGACAGTTGACAAAATTTCAGAATATCTGTCCATACAACACATACAAGTGCTACTTGTCAGAAGAAAGAGTGGCTTGTTAAGGCCAAGCCTCCAAACATGAAGCCTTTATGGGGTTAAAAATGCCTGCCCATATGACATGCACAAGTGCTTTTTGTCAGAAGAAACCAAGCCTCCAAAATGTATGCTTTAACGGGGCAGAATGCATGCACAAGTGTTAAATGTCAGAATGAGCGTAGAAAAATGCTTACTTTTCATTGGTAACAGCAGCTTTACAGTGGAAAGGGGTGACGCACAAGAGGCACATGGCACATGCAATAGTAGGGGCAGAAGAAGCACTATAGCATAGAACATACTAGGCAGTAGATCAGCTTTCAGGTAGTAGTAGCAGTTGTAGTGGTGGTAGTAGTGGCGGCGAATGAGTAACGTCAATAGTGGTAGCAGTAGGGGATTAGCAGCAAGGAGTACCAGCTGCAGCGGAAACAGCCGTATGATACATGTTGGCAGGCAGACAGCAGCATAATGGAGGCAGCAGCAGCCATACAAAACATGATGATAGGCAGGCTGGAAGGCTGCTACAGTGGCAAGATGGGGAATCATCAGTAGAGATGTCCCGAACTGTTCAACAGTGAACATTGCTTGTTCGCGTTCGCTTCTGCCAGCAAACATTATGCTATGTTCGATTTGCCCTGCATTCTTGCATTTAGCTTACCTTCCTACCAAAGCCAGGCATTGTGAATTCAATTTAAAGGTGCAGAGTTAGAGCAGGAAGAGTATTAACTAGAGTCCTCTGTCCACCCCAACCCTCAAACCAAGAAAAGTCCTTTCTAAAAATGATATATCATTAATGATCATTTTCTATCACATTTAACTTAAACCACTCAGTTCATGCCAAAAGCCAGGTATGTGCAGGCTGCCTACCTATCCATAAGACAGGACATCAGCATACCTTACAATGACAATCATGAGTTTTCAAACATAAGTTCTCAATCCAAAAGGAGAGAAATTGCTTAGCATTGGTTGGCTATCTAGAGGGGCCTGGACCCTAGACCATTATCATTAGGGCGACAAAAATTGTAATTTTATATGCCAGCCTAACTCTTCTCTCACTGCCTAAGAGAGCTGCATAGACATTTTCCAACATTTAAAACTCATTTGCATACACATGGCCAAGAAATGCTAATGAGCAATATAGCAGTATCTGCCTTGTTTGTAAACTGAAACACAATTTGCATGGCTTTCCCATAGTCCCATGGTATGCAAATGAGTTTATATGACAAAACAGAATAGAAAGATTATAAAGTTAGTCTTTAAAAAATTGCAAAATAAAAAAAAAACTATGCAGCCTTCCTATTTATTGAGATGAGAGCCAGGTGGCATATAAAAAAAAAAAAAAAAATGTTGTCACCCTAATGATAATCATCTATGTGCACAGGTCCCCCTAGATACCTAACACTAAATAGACAATTTTCCTTTTGGAAAAACTGGTTAAAACCCAGGCTGCCTTGCTAAGGAATGCTGATGATCTGTCTGTCTGATGGATTGTTGGTCCTGCATATACCTGGTGCTTGGTGGCCATAGGGGAGAACTGTTCTGTGTTGTCCATTGAATGTTTTATGTAAAAATACAAATAATAATAAGATTTGATGATAGGCAGGCTAGGGTAAATGTCTGTACATTAACAATACAAAGATTAGTTTTTTTAGTCAGCTACCTTACTGTATGCTTGATTGAGTATTACACCTTAAAGGAACAGGCTGTTTTACCCTATAGAAATATATATATATATATTTTCCTGTATTAGGGTCCTTGATCTCAGAAAAACTATGCTATTATCATCAAACACTGTCTTTGCATAATGTCTATAAAACGTTTTTATTCATAATTTTCCTCTGTCAGGGATTCCGCTGGCCGTGCTTGACTCATTTTCTCCTGTCTGTACCATGTGCTGTCCTGAATGTGCATGCACTATGGTGACTTATTCCTAGTGAAGAATAAACTTCCTAGGCGCATGCGCAGCACGGCAGAATTATACCCTTCAATCAAACAAAACTAAGCCTGCCACCAGGAAGTGGATGGCACAGCAGGAACAGGTAGTCAGTATCCCTTTAAGATGTAATAATCAAACATATGGTACAATAGATAATGAAGCCCTAATTTTTGTCCTTTAAAAAACAGACAAAGACAAAATTATTATTATTGTTGTTTGTATTATTACATAAAACATCCAATTAACAACACAGAACAGTTCTCCCCTACGGCCAACAATCCATCAGACAGACAGATCATCAGCATACCTTAGCAAGGCAGCCTGGGTTTTAACCAGTTTTGCCAAAAGGAAAATTGTCTGTTTAGGGTTAGGTATCTAGGGGGACCTGTGCACATAGATGATTATCATTAGGGTGACAACATTTTTTTTTTTTTTTTTTTTTTTTATATGCCACCTAGCTCTCATCTCAATGATTAGGAAGGCTGCACAGTTTTTTTTTTTTTTTGCAATTTTTTAAAGACTAACTTTATAATCTTTCTATTCTATTTTGTCATATAAACTCATTTGCATACCATGGGACTATGGGAAAGCCATGCAAATCGTGTTTCAGTTTACAAACAAGGCAGATACTGCTATATTGCTCATTAGCATTTCTTGGTCATGTGTATGCAAATGAGTTTTAAATGTTGGGAAATGTTTATGCAGCTCTCTTAGGCAGTGAGAGAGGAGTTAGGCTGGCATATAAAATTACAATTTTTGTCGCCCTAATGATAATGGTCTAGGGTCCAGGTCCCTCTAGATAGCCAACCAATACTAACCAATTTCTCTCCTTTTGAATTGAGAACTTATATTTCTTTGTCTAAATTGCTCCAACCTGTCATTGTAAGGTATGCTGACACCCTGTCTTATGGATAGATAGTCAGCTTGCACATACCTGGCTTTTGACATGGTATAGAGTGATTTGTTTTTATTTTACAAGTAATAGAAGTTTGTTAAATAATTAAATTAGCATTTAAAAGTAGGTTAGAAAATAAAATGTTAGAGTAGATTTAGATGTCATAAAATAGGTTATTTTAAACTATTAAAAAATATTACGGTAGTTGATTTATGTCCTTTAGTTAATCAACTTAAAACAACTTTTCTATTATTATTGTAGCTAGAACCAGTCACTGTTGGTTTTAATATTTGCCTGCCAATAGAAGTCTATTGCGGTTCGCCTGTTCCCGAACATTTGAGAAAGTTCGGGTTCGTTGTTCGCGAACAGAAAATTTTCTGTTCGCGACATCTCTAATCATCAGCAAAGCCAGATTTATTCATTGGCCTCAGTCAGAGGAGTGTGAAAATCCTGAAGGATCTATTCCTGGTTCATTTTGACAAAAGTGATGTTTTGGACACTGGTGGGGTACAACTTGGTTCGTTCGGGTGACACTATGCCCCATGCTGCGCTGAAAACCCTCTCTGAGATGACACTGGAGACTGGGCAAGAATAAAGACAGAAAGCATACTGTGCAAGTTTGTGCAACTATTCCACTTTGCCTGACAGAATCTGTAGGGTCAGTGCATAAGGTATGCACCAAAGCTGGGCAAGAATCTAGGTAGGCCTGGACCTGGACATTGAGACGGGAGGTCTCCGCAGCTGGAGGTAGGTTAGTCTGCAAATGGTGGAGAGGGACCAACCTTTCAAACATGTTGGCAGTAGGCATGTGCTCGTCGAAAGCTGTGGCAAGCTGTGTGCACAGTGTTTCCTGGAAAAAACTAATTTGGCCTCCCATTTGGAGGGAGGAAAACATTCCCTTATCTTTTTTGATAGCAAAGGTCTAAAAGCATTGCTGTCTAATAATTATGAGACTGCTTGATGTGAATTATACACCTGTCGTTACTGTGCGTAACCAAGTAAGCATACAGGTCGCCATTCTAGGCAACATGCAGGAGATGCTAACTGTTTCTGGCTCAGCTCTCCAATGAGCAGATTGGGAGTCATGGTCAGTGCATCGTCCTCATCATCTTGTGGGTCCGCAACAGCTACAGGGTGGACAGTAGTGTTGAGCGAACAGTTCGAGCATAGTTCGTACCGAATTTTGGGGTGTCCTGGACACGGACCCGAACATTTTCAAAAAAGTTCGGGTTCGGGTTCGTTGTTTGGCGATTACTTCCCGCTTTCTGAAGGGCTGCACAGCAGCCAATCAGCTAGCGTTTTACTTCTTGCCCTAAGAGCCCATCACAGCCATGCCTACTAATGGCATGGCTGTGATTGGCCAAGTGCAGCATGTGACCCAGCCTCTATTTAAGCTGGAGTCACGTAGCGCTGCATGTCACACTGCTCTGATTAGTGTAGGGAGAGGACGCAGCTTCTGTGAGGGCGAGATTAGGCAGGGAAAAGTCAGCAACAGCACCTAATGAACTGATCGATCTACAGCTGTGAATGATTGAACTTCTGCTAGTTACTTGCTCACTGGTTTTTAGGCTGCACAGAGCGTTTTTCTGTCACTTTTTTCTGGGGTGATCGGCGGCCATTTTGTAACTTGTGGTGCACCAGAACAAGCTGCCACCAAGTCCATCAATCCATCAATACTAGTTTTTTTTTTTTTTTTGCTATATGCTACATCAGGGGCATGGCTGTGCTAATTGTCACCCCTAGAAACTCAGGATAGCAATTTCTATATTTTATTAAGGGGTTAAATACAATTGCCCAAATACCAATCCCCTAAATCTGGTGTTCCAGCTTTGGCTAGCCAAGTATAATACTGTCTGCTGTCTGGCAAAGGATAGATAATTTTCTGTGGTGAAATTCAATTGCCAAAATAGCAATACCATAAATCAGTGGTTTCAGCTGTGGCTGGCAAAGTATAACATATAACATTGCCAAAATAGCAATACCCTGAATCTGGTGTCCCAGCTGTTGCAGGCCAAGTTTCATAGTGTCCTGCAAAGGATATATTTTGTTCTGGGGTGAAATTCAATTGCCAAAATAGCAATACTCTGAATCTGGTGTCCCAGCTGTTGCAGGCCAAGTTTCATAGTGTCCGCAAAAACATATATTTTGTTCTGGGTGAAATTCAATTGCCAAAATAGCAATACCATAAATCAGTGGTTTCAGCTGTGGCTGGCCAAGTTTCATAGTGTCCGCAAAAACATATATTTAGTTCTGGGTGAAATTCAATTGCCAAAATAGCAATACCATAAATCAGTGGTTTCAGCTGTGGCTGGCCAAGATTCATAGTGTCCGCAAAAACATATATTTTGTTGTGGGGTTAAATTCAATTGCCAAAATAGCAATACCCTGAATCTGGTGTCCCAGCTGTTGCAGGCCAAGTTTCATAGTGTCCGCAAAAACATATATTTTGTTCTGGGGTGAAATTCAATTACCAAAATAGCAATACCCTGAATCTGGTGTCCCAGCTGTTGCAGGCCAAGTTTCAAGTGTCTGCAAAAACATATATTTTGTTCTGGGGTGAAATTCAATTGCCAAAATAGCAATACCATAAATCAGTGGTTTCAGCTTTGGCTGGCCAAGTTTCATAGTGTCCGCAAAAACATATATTTTGTTCTGGGGTGAAATTAAACTGCCAAAATAGCAATACCCTGAATCTGGTGTCCCAGCTGTTGCAGGCCAAGTTTCATAGTGTCTGCAAAAACATATATTTTGTTCTGGGGTGAAATTCAATTGCCAAAATAGCAATACCATAAATCAGTGGTTTCAGCTGTGGCTGGCCAAGTTTCATAGTGTCCGCAAAAACATATATTTTGTTCTGGGGTGAAATTTGATTGCCAAAATAGCAATACCATAAATCAGTGGTTTGAGCTGTGGCTGGCAAAGTATAGTAGTGTCCGCCAAAACATACAGATGCAGCAGGGTTAGCACTCCCGCTGTTAACTCAAATTTCTTAACTCATTTCATTATCTTGAGAAAAAAGCCATTGAAAAGCAATTGAAGGTGTTTGCTTAGATTAGATAACCAAACTCAGAAATCTCAGAAAAAAGGAGTGCTAACCATGGTACATCTGTATATTTTGTTCTGGGGTGAAATTCAATTGTCAAAATAGCAATACTACTACCAGCTGTTGTAGGCCAGGTTTCATAGTGTCCGCAAAAACATATATTTTGCTCTGGGGTGAAATTCAATTGCCAAAATAGCAATACCATAAATCAGTGGTTTCAGCTGTGGCTGGCCAAGTTTCATAGTGTCCGCAAAAACAAATATTTTGTTGTGGGGTGAAATTCAATTGCCAAAATATCAATACCCTGAATCTGGTGTCCCAGCTGTTGCAGGCCAAGTTTCATAGTGTCAGCAAAAACATATATTTTGTTCTGGGGTGAAATTCAATTGCCAAAATAGCAATACCATAAATCAGTGGTTTCAGCTGTGGCTGGCCAAGTTTCATAGTGTCCGCAAAAACATATATTTTGTCCTGTGTTGAAATTCAATTGCCAAAATAGCAATAACATAAATCAGTGGTTTCAGCTGTGGCAAAGTATAATAGTATCGGCCAAAACATATTTTGTTCTGGAGTGAAATTCAATTGCCAAAATAGCAATACCCTGAATCTGGTGTTCCAGTTGTTGCAGGCCTAGTTTAAATCTGTCCGTAACAGGGTATATTTTGTTCTGGGGTCAAATTTAATTGCCAAAATAGCAATACCATTAATCAGTGGTTTCAGCTGTGGCTGGCCAAGTTTCATAGTGTCCTGCAAAGGATATATTTTGTTTTGGGATGAAATTCAATTTCCAAAATAGCAATACTCTGAATCTGGTGTCCCAGCTGTTGCAGGCCAAGGGTAAATCTGTCCATAAAAGGATACCTTTCATCCAGGGCCTAAATACTAGCCCTAAAAGAGATATTCCCCTAAATCAGTGGTTACTGCTGTGCCTGGATTAGTGTAATACGCTACATAAATAAATAGGCAGATAGTGTTAGGTGCCTGTAAAAAAAGGCCTGAATTTGAAATCAATACATTGGGCCAAATATTTTTTTTCTTATTGTGGTGCTTGGTGAACGGTAACAATCAGGAAAACATCTAGTAAGGGACGCGGACGCGGTCGTGGTGGTGTTCGTCTACCCTCTTGTGCTGGGAGAGGACGTGGCCATTCTGCCACAGCCACACGTCCTAGTGAACCAACTACCTCAGGTTCCAGTACCCGCCAGAATTTACAGCGATATTTGGTGGGGCCCAATGCCGTTCTAAGGATGGTAAGGCCTGAGCAGGTACAGGCGCTAGTCAATTGGGTGGCCGACAGTGGATCCAGTATGTTCACAACATTATCTCCCACCCAGTCTTCTGCAGAAAGCGCGCAGGTGGCACCTGAAAACCAAGCCCATTAGTCTGTCACATCAACCCATGCATATCAGGGAAACTGTCTGAGCCTCAAGTTATGCAGCAGTCTCTTATGCTGTTTGAAGACTCTGCTGGCAGGGTTTCCCAAGGGAATCCACCTCGCCCTTCCCCAGTGGTGGAAGACATAGAATGCACTGATGCAAACCACTGATGTTTCCTGATGATGAGGACATGGGAATACCACCTCATCGGAGTCCGCACGTCTCTGATGATGACGAAACACAGGTGCCAACTGCTGCGTCTTTCTGCAGTGTGCAGACCGAACAGGAGGTTAGAGAGGAAGACTTTGTAGAAGACGATGCAGGGGACGATGAGGTCCTAGACCCCACATGGAATGAAGGTCGTGCCACTGACTTTCATGGTTCAGAGGAAGAGGCAGTGGTGAGACCGAGCCAACAGCGTAGCAAAAGAGGGAGCAGGGGGCAAAAGCAGAACAGCCGCCTCCAAGAGAGTTTGCCTGCTACTGGCCAAAGGCAGCTTCAAGGAGTTCCCTGGCATGGCACTTCTTTAAACAATGTGCTGACGACAAGACCCAAGTGGTTTGCACGCTGTGCCATCAGAGCCTGAAGCGAGGCATTAACGTTCTGAACCTTAGCACAACCTGCATGACAAGGCATCCACATGCAAAGCATGAACTGCAGTGGAGTAAACACCTTAAAAGCAAGTAACTCACTCTGGCTCCCCCTGCTCCCTCTTCTGCTGCTGCCTCCGCCTCTTCCTCTTCCTCGGGAGGAATGTTGGCACCTGCCGCCCACCAAACAGAGGATGTGCCACCGACAACACCACCTGCATCACCAAGCATCTCCACCATGTCATACGGCAGCGTTCAGCTCTCCATCTCACAAACCTTGAAGACAAAGCGTAAATTCCCACCTAGCCACCCTCGAGCCCTGGGCCTGAATGCCAGCATTTCTAAACTACTGGCCTTTGAAATGCTGTCATTCAGGCTGGTGGACACAGACAGCTTCAAACAGCTGATGTCCATGGCTATCCCACAGTATGTTGTTCCCAGCCGCCACTACTTCTCCAAGACAGCCGTGCCTTCCCTGCACAACCAAGTATCCGATAAAATCAGGTGTGCACTGCGCAACGCCATCTGTGGCAAGGTCCACCTAACCACAGATACGTGGACCAGTAAGCACGGCCAGGGACGCTATATCTCCCTAACTGCACACTGGGTAAATGTAGTGGTGGCTGGGCCCCAGGCGGAGAGTTATTTGGCGCACGTCCTTCCGTCGCCAAGGATCGCAGGGCATCATTCTTTGCCTCCTGTAGCCTCCTCCTCCTACTCGGCTTCCTCCTCCTCTGCTTCCACCAGCTCATCCAGTCAGCCACACACCTTCACCACCAACTTCAGCACAGCCCGGGGTAAACGTCAGCAGGCCATTCTGAAACTCATATGTTTGGGGGGTAGGCCCCACACCGCGCAGGAGTTGTGGCGGGGTATTGAACAACAGACCGACGAGTGGTTTCTGCCGGTGGGCCGGCCTGGTGGTGTGCGATAATGGGCGAAATCTCGTCGCAGCTATGGGACTAGCCGGTTTGACGCACATCCCTTGCCTGGCGCATGTGCTGAATTTGGTGGTGCAGAAGTTCATTCACAACTACCCCGACATGTCAGAGCTGCTGCATAAAGTGCGGGCCGTCTGTGCGCGCTTCCGCCGTTCACATCCTGCCGCTGCTCGCCTGTCAGCGCTACAGCGGAACTTCGGCCTTCACGCTCACCGCCTCATATGCGACGTTCCCACCAGGTGGAACTCCACTTTGCACGTGCTGGAGAGACTGTGCGAGCAGCAGCAGGCCATAGTGGAGTTTCAGCTGCAGCACGCACGCGTCAGTCGCACTGCGGAACAGCACCACTTCACCACCAATGATTGGGCCTCCATGCGAGACCTGTGTGCCCTGTTGCGCTGTTTGAGTACTCCACCAACATGGCCAATGGCGATGACACCGTTATCAGCGTTACAATACCACTTCTATGTCTCCTTGAGAAAGCGCTTAGGGCGATGATGGAAGAGGAGGTGGCCCAGGAGGAGGAGGAGGATGAGGGGTCATTTTTACCACTTTCAGGCCAGTCTGTTAGAAGTGGCTCAGAGGGAGGTTTTTTGCAACAGCAGAGGCCAGGTACAAATGTGGCCAGCCAGGGCCCACTACTGGAGGACGAGGAGGATGAGGAGGAGGTGGAGGTGGAGAAGGATGAGGATGAAGCAGGTTCACAGCGGGGGGCACCCGACATAGCTCAGGCCCATCACTGGTGCGTGGCTGGGGGGATACGGAGGACGATAACGATACACCTCCTACAGAGGACAGCTTGTCCTTACATCTGGGGAGCCTGGCAAACATGAGCGACTACATGCTGCAGTGCCTGCGCAATGACAGCATAGTTACCCACATTTTAACGTGTGCGGACTACTGGGTTGCCACCCTGCTGGATCCCCGGTACAAAGACAATGTGCCCACCTTACTTCCTGCACTGGAGCGTGATAGGAAGATGCGCGAGTACAAGCGCACGCTGGTAGTGGCGCTCCTGAGAGCATTCCCAAATGTCACAGGGGAACAGGTGGAAGCCCAAGGCGAAGGCAGAGGAGAAGCAAGAGGTCGCCAACGCAGCTGTGTCACGGCCAGCTCCTCTGAGGGCAGGGTTAGCATGGCAGAAATGTGGAAAAGTTTTGTCTCCACGCCACAGCTAACTGCACCACCACCTGATACGGAACGTGTTAGCAGGAGGCAGCATTTCACTAACATGGCTGAACAGTACGTGTGCACACCCCTCCACGTACTGACTGATGGTTCGGCCCCATTCAACTTCTGGGTCTCCAAATTGTCCACGTGGCCAGAGTTAGCATTTTATCCCTTGGAGGTGCTGGCCTGCCCAGCGGCCAGCGTTTTGTCTAAACGTGTATTCAGCACGGCATGAGGCGTCATTACTGACAAACGCAGCCGCCTGTCCACAGCCAACGTGGACAAGCTGACATTCATAAAAATGAACCAGGCATGGATCCTACAGGACCTGTGCCTCCCTTGTGCAAAATAGACATTTATAACTGCCTCCCCCTCAACCATGTATTCTTGTACTCCGGGGCACTTCTTTATTGAATCCTCATTTTTTAAACTTTACCATGATCTTGCGGTGCAACCCAAAGTTGAATGAACCTCTCCTTTGTCTGGGTGGTGGGGCCGAAATAACTGAAAGGGGCCTTCTCCGGTGGTGGGTGATATGACGCATGATTCCTTGCTGTGGGACCTCTCTGCTCGGTCTGGGTGCCTGGCCTAAATAGCTTAAATTGGCCTTCTCCAGTGGTGGGTGATATGACGCATGATTCCTTGCTGTGGGACCTCTCTCTTCTGTCTGGGTGCTGGGGCCGAAATAACTGAAAGTGGCCTTCTCCGGTGGTGGTTGATATGACGCATGATTCCTTGCTGTGGGACCTGTATCCTCGGTCTGGGTGCTGGGCCGAAATAACTGAAAGTGGCCTTCTCCAGTGGTGGGTGATATGACGCATGATTCCTTGCTGTGGGACCTCTCTCCTCTGTCTGGGTGCTGGGTCCGAAATAACTGAAAGTGGCCTTCTCCAGGGGTGAGTGATATGACGCATGATTCCTTGTTGTGGGACCTATCTCCTCTGTCTGGGTGCTGGGTCCGAAATTGCTGAAAGTGGTCTTCTCCAGTGGTGGGTGATATGATGCATGATTCCTTGCTGTGGGACCTCTCTCCTCTGTCTGGGTGCTGGGGCCGAAATAACTGAAAGTGGCCTTCTCCAGTGGTGGTTGATATGACGCATGATTCCTTGCTGTGGGACCTGTATCCTCGGTCTGGGTGCTAGGCCGAAATAACTGAAAGTGGCCTTCTCCAGTGGTGGGTGATATGACGCATGATTCCTTGCTGTGGGACCTCTCTCCTCTGTCTGGGTGCTGGGTCCGAAATAACTGAAAGTGGCCTTCTCCAGGGGTGAGTGATATGACGCATGATTCCTTGTTGTGGGACCTCTCTCCTCTGTCTGGGTGCTGGGTCCGAAATTACTGAAAGTGGTCTTCTCCAGTGGTGGGTGATATGATGCATGATTCCTTGCTGTGGGACCTCTCTCCTCTGTCTGGGTGCTGGGGCCGAAATAACTGAAAGTGGCCTTCTCCAGTGGTGGATGATATGACGCATGATTCCTTGCTGTGGGACCTCTCTCCTCTGTCTGGGTGGTGGGGCCAAAATAACTGAAAGTGGCCTTCTCCAGTGTTGGGTGATATGACGCATGATTCCTTGCAGTGGGACCTCTCTCCAATTGATATTGGTTAAATTTTATTTATTTTATTTTATTTCAATTAATTTCCCTATCCACATTTGTTTGCAGGGGATTTACCTACATTTTGCTGCCTTTGGCAGCCCTCTAACCCATTCCTGGACTATTTTACAGCCTTTTTAGTGCCTAAAAGTTCGGGTCCCCATTGACTTCAATGGAGTTCGGGTTCGGGATAAAGTTCGGGTGGAGTTCGGAACCCGAACATTTTCGGGAAGTTCGGCCGAACTTCCCGAACCCGAACTTCCAGGTGTTCGCTCATCTCTAGTGGACAGCAAAATGCATTGGCTTTTTTTTTCTGCCTTCTTCCCTTGCTAAATTAGTGTCAGTGTTTGTTCTAAGACAGATATTAAAGAGATGAGATCATTAATGCTGGAATTCTCCCTACTGACAAATTTTAAGCACACAACAGACATCTTGAATGAGCTGCTACTGCCGGATCTTGAAAATACATTGACTAAGTGGGCCGTGAAAAACATGTACTGTCTGTATAAAAGCTACTTCAGTTGTCCACCGAGGCGTGCATCTTGCCTTATAGCAAGAAGTGGCCCACATTCTCTGCCAGAGAGTTCAAGGCAAGGATGGCTTTTTGGGAGAAATAATGATGGCTATGTATCTTCCTGTGATGCTGAGCCCACACATCCCTAAAAGCAGCAGACTGTACTAAATGGTATGGCAGTGACTGCACTGCCAGTAGCTTGACCAGTTGGAAACTAAGCAGATTTGTGGGTGTGTAAGCTGACGATAAAGCGGAGGAAGAAGTGACTTAGTGGGAGAGGCAGAAAGTGATGACAACGCTGTGAAAAACACCATTCTGCCCATGAATGTGTCCTGGCTGTTATATGGGAGACTGAGAGAAAGAGAAATCTCTTGTTGTGGTAGTTGGCTGCAACCTCTGTTTGCCCACAAGATGGGGTGATGCCACTTTATGTGGTTCAATATAGCTGTGGTGCCTATATTTGTGTTTGGCTGCCCACGGCTCATTTTACTCTTCAGAGCTTGCACAGGGCAATGCTTAACTGTCTTCCTGGAGCCTTTGGCTCATTGTTGGCCTAATGCACCTACAGTGTCAGCTACATCACCAGTTCCCTGGCCCTGGCAATTCTTTGAGACGTTCTGGTCGTACATTGCCTCTACTCTTTATTGCTGCCGTTGCCCTCCTCCTTTGATGTTAATCCCTCCTCAGCACCCCGATTTGGCTCTCAGGACCTGTCTAACACACAATCATCATCTGAGTCCTCACTCTCCCTTCCACTTTTATCAGACTCTGAAATATCATGGTGAGCTCCATGGACTCACTACTGATTCCCTACTCTGTATTTGCCCTGGCTGCCACTGTCACTACCCCACCACCAATACCCTGGCTATAGAAGCCACTTTTACCAGCACTAACACAGCTTCCCCGCCTTCTCCTGAACCTCTGCCTCAGGACAGTAAAAAAGCTGACAGCTTTCACACAGGTTATCAACAAGGAAACTCTCTTGAATATCTGCCGATGGACTTGGTGGGGTTTTGTTGCCACTTAGGAAAAAAAAGTTATCCTAGTAGGCAGGGGACAACACTGAAAGGCTTTTCTGGGGCTGCAAGAAGGAGTTAGAGCAGGGTTTCTCGGGACCCACCTGTAGTCCAATTGAACAACCCCTATCCATATGGTCCTGTCATCTTATGTACTACTCCTGAAGGATTGTACCATTCCGTGGAGTCAAATACTCCACCTATTAGATACTTTATCTGAATCCTATTGTCCGACGCCAAAAGAAGGGGGCTTTCAGACCCCGGAAACGCATTGAACCACATATTATTGTAAATAAAGTGATTGACCAAAAGCCTCCAGGTGTTGGCTGAAATCAATTTCTGATACTTCTACATCTGATCCTTGCCAGGGGGGTTCAAAGTCTCTGGTGTCTTGAGCTTATCCTGTTGACTACCCCCCAGTGAAGTGAATGTACGTTGGTGTTTTCACCAAAATATCTGGTTCCACCAGATTTTAATATGAATTTTAACTACATTTAGTTTTATTACTCTCCTTAATCTATGTACTCGATGATATACACCGTCCGGGACTATTCTAATGGCTAACTAGGGAGTGGCGCCTCACTGTGTGTTTCCTTTTTGTGACGGCTCACGGGATCCGTTTTTACCTTACTCTATCCCACTTGTACTGTCTCTCCCCTTCTTACATTTCCAAGACAAGATGTCAGACTCAGAAGTAACCTCCACATCATGTTGTTGAGACAGAAAGAGTAAGCCATTCCAATAAAAAAATCTCATCCTCTTTCTCCTCAATGATAACGTTGCGCTTTTCCAATGCCAGGGAGAACTATGGACTACTACTACAACTTCTGGACAGATAGCTGTTGCTGCTCCTACCCACACTCTAGCTCTAGGAGGACAAGGCCTGGCCCTGAATCACTCTTTTGGAATCTTTCTGTATTTCTGCTATTTATTTTACCAAATGTCCTTCTCTTTCTTTAAACATACTGAAGACAATGATATTGACAATTTACTTTGAGAATATGACAGTTTGTGTGCCACTAAGATTTGGACCTAATATGTGTTCATATACACATATTCACGAAAAAGCTTCCTGTGTTGTAATACAAGTTTTCAATCTACAGTGAGATTATTCCCCCCCCCCCCCCGCACATACACACACCTTATAAAACACGCATTAAACATTTGTATTTGTATTTTTGCAAACTACACTGTTGTAGCAGACCAAGGGTCAGTCACGTGAGGATTGAGCCATATGTTAAAGGTGAATGATGTCAACGGAGCAAAATGACAGAAGTCAGCACACAGGTTAAAATTCTGCCAGGATCCCAAATTGGAAGTGTCTTAGGCCCTTTATTTATACCCATTTGCAGATGTAAAAAGCTACCATCTGGATTTTAAAACAAGCGTTGTACACTTGTATTGCTATTTTTGCAAATCACATCAATTGGAAATGTCCCTAGCAATGCCTAGCAATGTCCCTACCTAGTTGCATAATCCACCATACACAGTGTAACTAAATCTGAGGTAGATAGATAGATAGATAGATAGATAGATAGATTTTTCCTAAACTTTCAGTATCAATAGCTGATTGTACTGTATATCAGGGTCTTTGGATCTATTAAGGACATGGAAAATGTACCTCCAGGTGCCAACCAATCTGAAAGAATATGGGAAGCCCCCATTTAGCACTGGCCTGCTAATTACAAGCCATTTGGGCATCCTAATGCACAGCCACTCCAGACATGTTGGCTGCTAGACCAGTGGGTGGTTTGACCCATGCAGTAGATGAATGAAATAATATCTGAAGCCATAACTCCGACCTCATAACACCCACATCCTCAGAACCCTAATAATTGTGTTCAGCCTGACATTGGCTTCGGAGAGAATCCAGACACCCTATACTGGACAGAAGGCATTTCTTGGTATTCAGGATCTGGGCTTCTGGAAATCATAACCCAATCATATTTGGAGTCTTTATGACCGTGATGGTGAGACTCAGATTATGGGATCTCATCTGTACCCGCAGTCCCTATCATACAGTGAGGAATCACCGTGATTCATTTTGCCACATCGGTCAGCCTTGTGAGAAGGTGGGGCAAAAGCCTGAATAATATCAGACAGACCAGAAGGCTGGACCGAAAGGCCGGAGGTTCCCTCACAGCCCACCCCTCAGCTGAGGGGGGATAAAAATGGGTGTTTGGGAACAGGTAAGGGTCAGCCATTTTGGGGATCAACATCGTTTTGAAGTGGCAGCCCATATCTTCAGCTGTCCCCACAGCCGGAGTATAACTACTGCATCTCAGTAAGCCAATATTCTGTATTTTATCCCTTTTATTTTATCTGTTTTACTGCATTGTTATTGTATGTATATTTTTGTTTTTATCTTTTATCTGACACTTTCTTTTGTATTGCACTGCACTATTGTGTATTAAATTTAAACATTAATAAGTCCCTTCCTTGTGGTCTTATAGAACTTGCTCCTTCGAAGGGAATAGCGTTATCGGTGATGTTTCCATATAGATAACTGGTGTTACGGTGTTAATTTTGGGTTGATAGAATATAGTATGAGTATGGGCCCCTATTGCTTTATAGTATAGGTGGTGGCAGTGATTGTGATAGAAAATATTGGGGGTGTTAGAATCTAGGAGAGTAAGTTAGCATAATTCAGTCATCTTGAATAGGTGGGTGGGAATTTATGTGGTAACTTGATGAGCTCCTTAGTATAATTCACCCCAGTGCTGCATAACTTGAGGCTCAGACAGTTTCCCTGATATGCATGGTGGGGGTGATGTGACAGACTGATGGGCTTAGTTTTAAGGCGCCACCTGTGCGCTTTCTGCAGAAGACTTGGTGGGAGATAATGTTGTGAACGTGCTGGATCCACTGTCGGCCACCCAATTGACTAGCGCCTGTACCTGCTCAGGCCTTACCATCCTTAGAACGGCATTGGGCCCCACCAAATATCGCTGTAAATTCTGGCAGGTACTGGAACCTGAGGTAGTTGGTTCACTAGGACGTGTGGCTGTGGCAGAATGGCCACTTCCTCTCCCAGCACCAGAGGGTACATTAACACCACCACGACCGCGCCCGCGTCCCTTACTAGATGTTTTCCTCATTGTTACCGTTCACCAAGCACCACAATAAGAAAAAAAATATTTGGCCCAATGTATTGATTTCAAATTCAGGCCTTTTTTTACAGGCACCTAACACTATCTGCCTATTTATTTATGTAGCGTATTACACTAATCCAGGCACAGCAATAACCACTGATTTAGGGGAATATCTCTTTTAGGGCTAGTATTTAGGCCCTGGATGAAATGTATCCTTTTATGGACAGATTTACACTTGGAGATGCACAGTAGCGTGAGAAAAAATATTTAGGATTATGCCTTCAGCAATTGTATTTTAACACTTTGTGTAATATACCCTTTAACAGACAGAAAAACAATGGGAGATGCACGGTAGCGTGTGAAGTTATTGAGGATGACCCTCTCAGCACTTATATAAACAACTTGAGTGTAATATACCCTTTTACGGACAGATTAACACTTGGCCTGCAACAGCTGGAACACCAGATTTAGGGTATTGCTATATTGGCAATTGAATTTTACCCCAGAACAAAAGATATGTTCTGGCGGACACTATTATACTTTGCCAGCTACAGCTGTGACACCAGATTTATGGTATTGCTATTTTGGCAATTGAATTTCACCCCAGAACAAAATATGTGTTTTGGCAGACACCATTATACTTTGCCAGCCACTTCTAGAACACCAGATTCAGGGTATTGCTATTTTGGCAATTGAATTTCACCCCAGAACAAAATATATGTTTTGGCAGACACTATTTTACTTTGCCAGCCACTACTGGAACACCAGATTCAGGGTATTGCTATTTTGGCAATTGAATTTCACCCCAGAACAAAATATATGTTTTGGCGGACACTATTATACTTTGCCAGCCACTACTGGAACACCAGATTCAGGGTATTGCTATTTTGGCAATTGAATTTCATCCCAGAACAAAATATACCCTTTTACGGACAGATTAACACTTGGCCTGCAACAGCTGGGACACCAGATTCAGGGTATTGCTATTTTGGCAATTGAATTTCACCCCAGAACAAAATATATGTTTTTGCGGACACTATAATACTTTGCCAGCCACAGCTGTGACACCAGATTTATGGTATTGCTATTTTGGCAATTGAATTTCACCCCAGAACAAAATATATCCTTTGCCGGACACTATTATACTTTGCCAGTCACTACTGGAACACCAGATTCAGGGTATTGCTATTTTGGCAATTGAATTTCACCCCAGAACAAAATATATGTTTTGGCGGACACTATTTTACTTTGCCAGCCACAGCTGTGACACCAGTTTTATGGTATTGCTATTTTGGCAATTGAATTTCACCCCAGAACAAAATTTATGTTTTGGCGGACACTATTATACTTTGCCAGCCACTACTGGAACACCAGATTCAGGGTATTGCTATTTTGGCTATTGAATTTCACCACATAAAATGATCTATCCTTTGCTAGACAGCAGACAGTGTCACACTTGGCTAACCAAAGCTAGTACACCAGATTTAGGGGATTGGTGTTTTGGCAATTGTATTTAACCCCTTAATAAAATACAGAAATTGCTATCCTGAGTTTCTAGGGGTGACAATAAGCACAGCCAAGCCCCTGATGTAGGATATAGCAAAAAAAAAAACTAGTATTGATGGATTGATGGACTTGGTGGCAGCTTGTTCTGGTGCACCACAAGTCACAAAATGGCCGCCGATCACTCCAGAAAAAAGTGACAGAAAAACGCTCTGTGCAGCCTAAAAACCAGTGAGCAAGTAACTAGCAGAAGTTGAATCATTCACAGCTGTAGATCGATCAGTTCATTAGGTGCTGTTGCTGACTTTTCCCTGCCTAATCTCGCCTTCACAGAAGCTGCGTCCTCTCCCTACACTAATCAGAGCAGTGTGACGTGCAGCGCTACTTGACTCCAGCTTAAATAGAGGGTGGGTCACATGCTGCACTTGGCCAATCACAGCCATGCCATTAGTAGGCATGGCTGTGATGGCTTCTTAGGGCAAGAAGTAAAACGCTAGCTGATTGGCTGAGCAGCACTTTAGAAAGTGGGAAGAAATCGCCGAACAACGGACCCGAACCTGAACTTTTTTGAAAATGTTCGGGTCCGGGTCCTGAACACCCCAAAATTCGTTACGAACCCGAACTATGCTCGAACTGTTAGCTCAACACTAATCGCTGGATACACACTTTATTATATTAATCGTATTAAAATCCAAAATATAGTGACACAATTATGCAATTACAATAAAATAGTACTGACATGCTTTTCAACTTGTATCTAAATTCTGACAACCAGTACAACTATAATTAAAACCACTTCCTAAACGAAGAGATTAAAATAGCAACATCACAAATGTGACCTAACTAGATCAGTTTGCAGCAGCAATGTAGCAGCGTCAAATAGGAACTGAATAAATCATATAGCAGCATCAATTATATAGAGCAGCATCAATTGTTCAAAGCAATCGTAGGAATATTGCACCATGATTATAAGTATTGCACTATTAAAAGAAGGTGGCACTTATTTCACAGCAGCAATATGAGGGTAGGTTTACAGTAGTGACCGATCATCTAATAATCCGTGTCCTTGATCCAGATCACAACCCATTCCATTGATCAGTTGTTAGTGTGAAATAGTCACAAGAACACAAGCAGAGGTATTGATAGCCTCCGCTTGTGGCAGTGTTCACAGCAGCGTCCGCCTGGAAGTTCAGTGCACCACCTATATTAGTCTCTGCAAACTATGCCGGCTTTCAATATTGGAGGGATCTTACCCACTGCCTCCGTGCCTGCTAATGGTCCTAGGTAGGTTTTCCCTATTTTGACCACACTGGTGGGACTTGTGCAGGCTTACTCCTTTACTTAATTGCACGCTCCGTATTGTAGCCACCTCTCACGTGGTATCCAGGGCACACAGAGTAGTCCAGGCACGCTTAGGGCAGCGGTCGGTATAATTCCTCCAAAAGTCGATGTATTCTCGGGGGTCTGACCAGACGTATTTCGGGGTGAATAATACCCCTTCCTCAGTGGTAATCGGGCCCCCGAAAATGGCTCCCTTATATACAGGCTCCATTTCATAAGCCAGATTTCTGTAATACATGGAATGGAATTGTGGGTCATGGATCCCAGATCTCTCTAAATCACAATTTAATCCATGTTCTCATTTTCCAATATATGGTGTTAGTTTCCCATACACAATGTTCCTTATATGTGCACACTATATTAGAACTGTATAGTGCTTCACAGTCCAAGTGGTATACTATCGCTGCGTTACTGCTGCGTTTGTGCTGCGGTTATATCAAAACCGTTTCTTTTTCCATCATAGACTTCTCTCTCTATATCAGAATGGCTTCAAAGTATAAGAGTTCATATTCCTAATATTAATCAATTAAAAAACCAGAAAGAAAATGTATGAATTTTTTTATAAAAATTAAATATAAAGTATAAAAATTGCATTTGCTGCTTGTCAGATAGAAAATAAAAACCAATGCTGCTTGACAGATAGAAGTGAAAGTCCTCCGTCAACTGGGTGCACCCGCCAGAAAATATTTTACTAGGTGGGTCTCACCCTCAAAGGGGGACTCCCACAACTACAAAAACCCAAAAAGTTCATACTCCGAATTCAAACCCCCTGGAGTCAAAGTATCTAATTCAAAAATTCTCTTTGTCTCCCTCAGACATTTTACAAATATGGTTTCCACCTCTCTAATCCCTCGTTACTTTATCAATGGCAGCAAACTTCAAACCAGATGAGTCACTATTATGTACAATTTTGAAATGTTTTGATAATGAGTGGGTTTCTAAACCTTTCTTAATGTTTGCTATATGTTCGGACAGACGCTTTTTTAAAGATCTCTTCGTTCTGCCCACATATTGTCTTTTACAGGGGCATTCCACTACATATATGACATTTTCTGAATAACAGGACAAAAAATCTTTGATGGTGTGTTTATGACCATTTGTAGTGGAAATGACCTCATCCGTTCTTTTTGCAAATGAAATGACCCTACAATTGGCACAATAACCACATCTGAAAAACCCACTTATATTGCTCCAATTCTGTATCGTTACTTTCTTTTTAATATCCATTTTTATGGTAGGTGCCACTTTATTGCCCAAATTTGGTACTTTAGTAAAGGTAATCAGAGGTTTCGGGGGGATCATAGTTCCTATTATTTTATCTTTTTTTATCAATTCCCAATGTCTAAAAGTAATTTCTTTTATTTTCTGATATTCACTACTGTAGGGTAATATCATTCTCAACTGATTCTCCTCTTTTTTATTTTATTTTTTTTATTTGAAAAATTTGTCTCGTTCCATATTCCTCACTTTATCCAATGCTCCATCTAAAATATCTGCAGGATATTCTTTTTCTAAAAACTGATTAATCATTTATTTTGCTTCTAGTTCAAATTGATCATCTGTTGTACAGTTTCGTCTCAGGGATATTCAGCAGCCAACTTGGTAAGTGACAACTATTGTACAGAATGTAACTATTTCGTGATGAAGCCTTCACATATGTACAAGTTTTCAGTTTTTTATCTTCAACATAAATTTTTATATCCAGGAACACTAACATTTCTTTACTTGTATTGCCCCAAAATTTCAGATTAAAATTATTAAAATTAATATTTTCTAAAAACTCATTTAATTGTTCCTGTCCTGATTGCCAAATTAAAAACACATCATCAATATACATTTGCCAGAGCACCAGGTCCATCCCCAGTCTGGGGGCCACCATTTGCTCCTCCCAGGCAGCCATAAATAAATTTGCATAACTGGGGGCGAACCTGGTGCCCATGGCTGTACCCTAGGTCTGAATATAAAAATCTTCTATGAAATAAAATAATTATGTGTTAAAATGAAATCAATACCCTCAATTAAATAATTTATCTGTTGTAGAGTTAACCTTCCTTCTTTTTTCAACTGGTTTTTCACTGCTTTCTTATCTTGTTCATGATTGATCACTGTGTATAAAGATTGGACATCCAATGAGCCCATTATCCAAGGTCCTTTGAAATTTAAATTTTCTACTATTTTAATTACTTGTGTGGTATCTCTTACATATGAGGGGATTTCTTTCACTCTCGGTTGTAATAAAATATCTATATATTGAGAGAGGTTAGCCGTTAAAGAGTCAATGTCGGACACGATTAGACGCCCTGGCGGATTATTTTTGTGCACTTTAGGAATAATATAGAAAACTGGTATACGTGGATATTTATTTTAAATAAAATTATATTCATCATTAGTAAGAATTACACTATCTCTCCCTTTTTTACAAAAATCCTCCAGCTCAGAATAAAATTCGTCTGTTGGGTCTTTCGACAATTTTAGGTAAGTATCTGAGTGAGATAATTGTCGTAAGCATTCCAAATTGTATTTTTCTACATCCTGTATTACGATAGATCCTCCCTTATCCGCTGGAGAGGTGGAAACCATATTTGAAAAATATCTAGAGTGGAGACACAGAGAATTTTTGAATTAGATACTATGACTCAAGGGGGTTTGAATTCGGAGTATGAACTTTTTGGGTTTTTTGTAGTTGTGGGAGTCCCCCTTTGAGGGTGAGCCCCACCTAGTATAATATTTTCTGGGTGGTGCTCCCCCTTGACGGAGGAATTTCACTTTCTATCTGTCAAGCAGCATTGGTTTTTATTTTCTATCTGCCAAGCAGCAAATGCAATTTTTATACATTTAATTTTTATTAAAAAAAATTATACATTCTCTTTCTGTTTTTTTAATTGATTAATATTAGGAATATGAATTAATATTAGGAATATGATACTTTGAAACCATTCCGATATAGAGAGATAAGTCTATGATGGAAAAAGAAACGGTTTGGATATAACCTCAGCACAAATGCAGCAGTAATGCAGTGATAGTACACCACTTGGACTGTGATGCCCCTTGAGAAAGCGGAGCGAAACGTACATCGGGGTGGGCTCTCCTCTTAGCTAGAAGCCCATGTCCTCCTCTTCAAGTGTCCCTCAGGTATACTAATTGTGGAATATATGTGCCTCGTTGCTGTATTGTAGGTGCATAATTGCCCATCAGGCTAGTTTAGTTAGGCACTGTTCCACCTTTATATTCTATATTGGGGGTGTTATTCTTATCAGCACTGTGATTGGGTTTTCACTTACCCTGTATGGGAGAGATAATCGGGTCCTTCTGTGCATGGGAGGGGAGTCACACGCCTTGGCTACCATTTGTACTGCCGCCATATAGTCTATGATATTGACATTATGTATATATCTGTTGTTGGTCTTTTTATCAACTAATAAAGCTTGGAAATTTTTATTGCGTGTCATTCGGTTATACACCACTTGGACTGTGAAGCACTATACAGTTCTAATATAGTGTGCACATATAAGCAACATTGTGTATGGGAAACTAACACTATGTATTGGAAAATGAGAATATGGATTAAATTGTAAGAGAGTTGAACCGGCACTCAAGGCAGTTGGAGACTATGCAAAATATGTAAATTTATTCCTAATACAAATCAATCACTTAAAACACAATAAATAAAAAATAAAATGGTAAAATATTGTTAAAAATAATATGTGGTCTGCCTAGGACTTGAGATTGACGGTCATATATAGTCACACACGTAATACACCTTATCTGGTAGCAGTATCCAATTTGTTGTTATTTAGAGGATTCTATGTAGTGTATATGACAAAGTCAAACAGCCAGCACGTATCCCAATCTGAGATAGATATTGGGCTAGTGGTTGGTCTGGTAGGATCCAAGTAATAAGTGTGCCATAAGTCAATCTGTGAACGTAAAGCTTGTAATCTTTATATAAAGGACATCGCTTTTATATAGTCCCAGTTATTCGAGTCTCAATTTTTCAATTTTCAAGGTGCAGTCATTCACTCATATATAGAGAGCATACGTTATTATTCACCCTTCGTACTCACGGTAAGTCACACTGTTCCAAACCCATTGGTCTGTGGAGATTCTGTGGCGTCCCACGGCTCCAGACCTTGACCTCGCCACACTCCGGCGAATTTTAGTTTCGGTTTGCAATGTCTCCCGTGATCTTGTCCCAGTTCTCTTGAGACTCTGTCCGTATGTTTCTTTCGTGGATCAAAGAAACTTTACTTCTTTGCGATAGATTTTAATACATGGCCATGTATCCAGCGATACTCCTCAATGTACAGGTTATCTGCCCACATGGAACATGGATTAAATTGTGATTTAGAGAGATCTGGGATCCATGACCCGCAATTCCATTCCATGTAGTACAGAAATCTGGCTTATGAAATGGAGCCTGTATATAAGGGAGCCATTTTCGGGGGCCCGATTACCACTGAGTAAGGTGTATTATTCACCATGAAACGCGTCTGGTCAGATCCCCGAGAATACATCTACTTTTGGAGGAATTATACCGAACGCTGCCCCAAGCGCGCCTGGACTACTCTGAGTGCCCTGGATACCACGTGAGAGGTGGCTACAATACGGAGCGTGCAATTAAGTAAAGGAGTTAGTGCACAAGTCCCACCAGCGTGGTCAAAATAGGGAAAACCTACCTAGGACCATTAGCAGGCACGGAGACAGTGGGTAAGATCACTCCAATATTGAATGCCGGCATAGTTTGCAGAGACTAATATAAGCGGTGCACTGTACTTCCAGCGGGACGCCGCTGTGAACACTACCACACGTGGAGGCTATCAATACCTCTGCTTCTGTGTTCTTGTGACTATTTCACACTAACAACTGATCAATGGAATGGGTTGTGATCTGGATCAAGGACACGGATTATTAGATGATCGGTCACTACTGTAAACCTACCCCGATATCGTTGCTGTAAAATAGGTGCCACCTTCTATTAATGGTGCAATACTTATATTAATGGTGCAATATTCCTACGATTGCTTTGAACAATTGATGCTGCTCTATATATTTGATGCTGCTATATGATTTATTCAGTTCCTATTTGACGCTGCTATATTGATGCTGCTAACTGATCTAGTTAATTCACATTTGATGCTGCTATTTTAATCTCTTCGTTTAGGAAGTGGTTTTAATTATAGTTGTACTGGTTGCCAGAATTAGATACAAGCTGAAAAGCATGTCAGTACTATTTTATTGTAATTGCATAATTGTGTCACTATATTTTGGATTTTAATATGATTAATATAATAAAGTGTGTATCCAGCGATCCATTAGAGTGCCCAGTCATATTATTACATTTTTTCTCTTTTCTGGTAGTGAGGTGGAACTTCTTGACTGTGAGCACCTAAATAGGCCAATAACACTTCTGTGCGTCATAAAACACATTTTTATTCTATTCTCTATTCCACCTATTTGTGACAGCACGAATTGTTAGGACGCCATGGATATCTGGGACCACATTGAATTAAAGAGACAAAAAGTAGAAAATTTTCAATTTGACAATGTCAATATCGAGTCTACAAATAATGATGTCTGTATTAATGCAGTTTTTTGAGAATTAGAAACATTGTTGACTCGCCAATTGAAACAACAATCGGAAATAAAAACATTAAGAAGTATAGAAAGAAATAAAATCCCAAAAGGTTTAACAATATACAAAACCCCAGCATAAGATCTTTGCAACAATGAATGTAATAAAGACTGGGAGGATTTTTTGTTGGTTCAATCCGTTACAATTACACAGTTGGTAATTAAGACGGTTGCAAATATTGAAGGGAACCACTGCACAAATTTGTGAAATAAAATTAATAATAGATCAATTTCAGAAAAATTAAGAATACAACACCCTACAAACAAAATAATGTAATAATTTGGACAAAATAGAACGAGAAATAATAGAAAAGAAAGTGAAGAAATTGATGTTTTTGAAAAGAGGCACATTGAAGAGAGAAGGAGAAAAAAGTGAAAGGGGAGCTGAAAATATTCTAATAGGAGAAACAACAGGTGAGAAGAGAATAGAGGTAAGAAATTCAAGGAAAGAAGAAACACAAAACGATTATACTATACCAACCCAAAATCGATTTGAAATATTGGAAGAGAGGGAGCATTTTTTAGATTGCACTCCACCACACCACAAGACACGAACGAGACAAAGATGACTACCCATGAGAACGCAAACTTCACACAGGACTACACCGTTAGATCACCAATACAATTTGAGAAACAGAATGCAGAACTCACAACACGAATACAGGACACCAACAACAAGGAAAGCTCACAATCACCAAGGACTATCACAATCACTACTATCAACCCAGGAGGAGACAACACGAAGTAGAAATAGGAAGACGAGGAGAGGAGGAAGAAAAAAGACAACACTATCACAGATAGATTCACAGGCTTCCACGGCAGACGCTATCATTAACCTTAGCTCAATTACCGTCTCAGACACTCAAAATAAGTTATTGAATAAAGGCTTGAAGTTTGCCCCCACTAAACCCCTCAATAAATTTGAAACTTTTATTGGTGTAGAAAATTTATGAGAAAATTATGCCTGAAAAAATATCACCTGAAAAATCCAATCAATCGGGAAATGGGTGCTATGGGCAAATCTGACAATTTTATCCACACATCTTTGAAAAATCCTTCCAAAAAATACCCAAAAAATGAATTGTCAGGAGATGATAACATTTAGGGAATGTGTCATAAAAGATGTAAATAAAATTAAGAATAGCATCAGGTACAAGCAAAATAACTTATAAAATAAAAAAATTGTGGCCCTGAAAACCTTACAAAAATAAAGTGCCATTATAATCCGCCCAGCAGATAAGGGAGGATCTATCGTAATACAGGATGTGGAAAAATACAATTTGAAATGCTTACGACAATTGTCTGACTCAGATACTTGTCGAAAGTCCCAACAGACCGATTTTATTCTGAGCTGGAGGATTTTTGTAAAAAAGGAGAGATAGTGTAATTCTTACTAATGATGAATATAATTTTATATTAAATAAATATCCACGTATACCAGTTTTCTATATTATTCCTTTAGTGCACAAAGACAAAAATAATCCGCCAGGGCGTCCAATCGTGTCCGGCATTGACTCTTTAACGGCTAACCTCTCTCAATATATAGATATTTTATTACAGCCGAGAGTGAAAGAAATCCCCTCATATGTAAGAGATACCACACAAGTAATTAAAATAGTAGACAATTTAAATTTCGAAGGACATTGGATAATGGGCTCATTGGATGTCCAATCTTTATACACAGTGATCAATCATGAACAAGCAGTGAAAAACCAGTTTGAAAAAGAAGGAAGGTTAACTCTACAACAGATAAATTATTTAATTGAGGGTATTGATTTCATTTTAACACATAATTATTTTTATTTCAAGGAAGATTTTTATTTGCAGACCCAGGGTACAGCCACGGGCACCAGGTTCGCCCCCCAGTTACTCAAATTTATTTATGGCTGACTGGGAGGAGCAAATGGTGGCCCCCAGACTTGGGACGGACCTGGTGCTCTGGCAAAGGTATATTGATGATGTGTTTTTTTATTTGGCAATCAGGACAGGAACAATTAAATGAGTTTTTAGAAAATATTAATTTTAATAATTTTAATCTGAAATTTTGGGGCAATACAAGTAAAGAAATTTTGGAGTTCCTGGATATAAAAATATATGTTGAAGATAAGAAACTGAAAACTTGTACATATGTGAAGCCTTCATCACGGAATAGTTACATTCTGTACAATAGTTGTCACTTACCGAGTTGGCTGCTGAATATCCCTCAGGGCCAGTTGCGCAGGTTGAGGCAAAACTGTACAACAGATGATCAATTTGAACTAGAAGCAAAATAAATGATTAATCAGTTTTTAGAAAAAGAATATCCTGCAGATATTTTAGATGGAGCATTGGATAAAGTGAGGAATATGGAACGAGACAAATTTTTCAAATAAAAAAAATAAAATAAAAAAGAGGAGAATCAGTTGAGAATGATATTACCCTACAGTAGTGAATATCAGAAAATAAAAGAAATTACTTTTAGACATTGGGAATTAATAAAAAAAGATAAAATAATAGGAACTATAATCCCCCCGAAACCTCTGATTACCTTTACTAAAGTACCAAATTTGGGCAATAAAGTGGCACCTACCATAAAAATGGATATTAAAAAGAAAGAAACGATACAGAATTGGAGCAATATAAGTGGGTTTTTCAGATGTTATTGTGCCAATTGTAGGGTCATTTCATTTGCAAAAAGAACGGATGAGGTCATTTCCCCGTGTGGGAATCTATGTACCAAAACTAGCATTATAAAAAATCTGGTGTCCAATTAGCAGCAGTGTTCTTGTAATTAATACCGCCAAAAGGCATTATTGTCCAGTGTTGTAATTTTGGTGAAAAAAAGGCCAATTTAATCAATCTGGTGTTTGTTAGACCAGAAAAACTAGGCCTCACGTTTTCACTCCTCTAAAAAGTAATTATATTTCCCCGTGTGGGAATCTATGTACCAAAACTAGCATTATAAAAAATCTGGTGTCCAATTAGCAGCAGTGTTCTTGTAATTAATACCGGAAAAAGGAATTATATCTTCCAGTGTGGGAATTTTGGGGCTAAAAAATAATATATTTTATTGTGGTGCGAGTTGAATCGCAACAATGAGGAAACATTCTATTAAGGGACGAGGACGCGGTCGTGGTGGTGTCCGTGGAGCCTCTGTTGCTGGCAGAGGATGTGGCCGTTCGGCCTCAGGCGCACAAAGTAGTGAAACAACTCCCTCAAGTAGCCGGCAGAATTTACAGAGATATTTGGTGGGGCCCAATGCCGTTATGAGGATGGTAAGGCCTGAGCAGGTACAGGCATTAGTCGATTGGGTGGCCGACAGTGCTTCCAGCACGTTCACCACATTGTCTTCCGCCCAGTCTTCTGCGGAAGCGCACAGGTGGCACCTGAAAACCAAGCCCATCAGTCTGTCACATCACCCCCATGCATATCAGGGAAACTGGCTGAGCCTCAAGTTATGCAGCAGTCTCTTCTTCTGTTTGAAGACTCTGCTCCCACGGTTTTCCAGGGGCGTCCACCTATCCCTTCCCCAGCGGTGGAAGACATTCCATGCACTGACGCACAACCACTTATGTATCCAGATGATGAGGACATGGGAATACCACCACAGCACAGTGACCGAGTGTCTGATGATGACGAAACACAGGTGCCCACTGCCGCGTCTTATTGCAGTGTGCAGACTGAAAAGGAGGAGGTCAGGGAGGAAGACTGGGTGGAAGACGATGCAGAGGACGATGAGGTCTTAGATCCCACATGGACTGAAGGTCGTGCCGCTGACTTAAATAGTTCAGAGGAAGAGGCAGTGGTGAGACCGAGACAACAGCGAAGCCAAAGAGGGAGCAGGGGGCAAAAGCAGAACAGCCGCCGTCCAGAGAGTTCGCCTGCTATTGGCCAGCGCCAACAGGGACCCAGCACCCCAAAGGCATCTTCAAGGAGTTCCCTGGCATGGCACTTCTTCAAACAATGTGCTGAGGACAAGACCAGAGTGGTTTGCACGCTGTGCCATCAGACCCTGAGGCGAGGCATTAACGTTCTTAACCTGAGCACCACCTGCATGATCAGGCATCTACATGCAAAGCATGAACTGCAGTGGAGTACACACCTTAAAAACAAGGAACCCGCTCAGGCTCCCGCTGCTCCCTCTACCGCTGCTGCCTCGGCTTCCGCCTCGAGAGGAATGTTGCCACCTGCCGAGCAGCAAACAGAGGATGTGCCACGACACCACCACCACCACCGCCACCGTCACCTAGCGTCTCCACTATTTCACACAGCAGCGTTCAGCTCTCCATCTCTCAAACCTTTGAGAGGAAGCGCAAATTCCCACCTAGTCACACTCGAGCCCTTGGCCTGAATGCCAGCATTTCTAAACTACTGGCCTTTGAAATGCTGTCATTCCGGCTGGTGGACACAGACAGCTACAAACAGCTGATGGCCATGGCTGTCCCCCAGTATGTGGTTCCCAGCCGCCACTACTTCTCCAAGACAGCCGTGCCTTCCCTGCACATGCAAGTGTCCGATAAAATCAAGTGTGCACTGCGCAACGCCATTTGTGGCAAGGTCCACCTAACCACAGATACGTGGACCAGTAAGCACGGCCAGGGACGCTATATCTCCCTAGCTGCACACTGGGTAAATGTAGTGGCGGCTGGGCCCCAGGCGGAGAGTTCCTTGGCGCACGTCCTTCCGCCGCCAAGGATCGCAGGGCATCATTCTTTGCCTCCTGTAGCCTCCTCCTCCTACTCGGCTTCCTCCTCCTCCTCCTCTGCTTCCACCAGCTCATCCAGTCAGCCACACACCTTCACCACCAACTTCAGCACAGCCCAGGGTAAACGTCAGCAGGCCATTCTGAAACTCATATGTTTGGGGGACAGGCCCCACACCGCGCAGGAGTTGGGCGGGGTATTGAACAACAGACCGACCAGTGGTTTCTGCCGGTGGGCCTCAAGCCTGGCCTGGTGGTGTGCGATAATGGGCGAAATCTCGTGGCAGCTCTGGGACTAGCCGGTTTGACGCACATCCCTTGCCTGGAGCATGTGCTGAATTTGGTGGTGCAAAAGTTCATTCACAACTACCCAGATATGTCAGAGCTGCTGCATAAAGTGCGGGCCGTCTGTGTGCGCTTCCGGCGTTCACATCCTGCCGCTGCTCGCCTGTCAGCGCTACAGCGGAACTTTGGCCTTCCCGCTCACCGCCTAATATGCGACGTGCCCACCCGGTGGAACTCCACCTTGCACATGCTGGAGAGACTGTGCGAGCAGCAGCAGGCCATAGTGGAGTTTCAGCTGCAGCACGCACGGGTCAGTCGCACTGCGGAACAGCACCACTTCACCACCAATGATTGGGCCTCCATGCGAGACCTGTGTGCCCTGTTGCGCTGTTTAGAGTACGCCACCAACATGGCCAGTGGCGATGCCACTGTTATCAGCGTGACGATACCAATTCTATGTCTCCTAGAGAAAACGCTTAGGGCGATGATGGAAGAGGAGGTGGGCCAGGGCCAGGAGGAGGAGGAGGAGGATGACGGGTCGTTTTTAGCACTTTCAGGCCAGTCTGTTAGAAGTGGCTCAGAGGGAGGTTTTTGCAACAGCAGAGGGCAGGTACAAATGTGGCCAGCCAGGGACCACTACTGGAGGACGAGGAGGATGAGGAGGAGGTGGAGGAGGATGAGGATGAAGCAGGTTCACAGCGGGGTGGCACCCAGAACAGCGCAGGCACATCCCTGGTGCGTGGCTGGGGGGATACAGAGGATGATGACGATACGCCTCCCACAGAGGACAGCTTGTCCTTACCTCTGGGGAGCCTGGCAAACATGAGCGATTACATGCTGCAGTGCCTGCGCAACGACAGCAGAGTTGCCCACATTTTAACGTGTGCTGACTACTGGGTGGCCACCCTGCTGGATCCACGGTACAAAGACAATGTGCCCACTTTACTTCCTGCACTGGAGCGTGATAGGAAGATGCGCGAGTACAAGCACACACTGGTAGACGCGCTCCTGAGAGCATTCCCAACTGTCACAGAGGAACAGGTGGAAGGCCAAGGCAGAGGAGGAGCTAGAGGTCGCCCACGCAGCAGTGTCATGGCCAGCTCCTCTGAGGGCAGGGTTAGCATGGCAGAAATGTGGAAAAGTTTTGTCTCCACGCCACAGCTAACTGCCCCACCACCTGATACGGAACGTGTTAGCAGGAGGCAACATTTCACTAACATGGTTGAACAGTACATCTGCACAGAACTCCACGTACTGACGGATGGTTCGGCCCCATTCAACTTCTGGGTTTCCAAATTGTCCACGTGGCCAGAATTAGCATGTTATGCCTTGGAGGTGCTGGCCTGCCCGGCGGCCAGCGTTTTATCTGAACGTGTATTCAGCACGGCAGGGGGCGTCATTACTGACAAACGCAGCCGCCTGTCCGCAGCCAACGTGGACAAGCTGACGTTTATAAAAATGAACCAGGCATGGATCCCACAAGACCTGACTCTCCCTTGTGCAGAGTAGTCCTTAATAACTGCCTTAAACCATGTTGTCTTGTACTCCTGGCCACTTCTTCATTGAAAAATCAATTTTTGAAATTAAGTAGGATCTTGGGGTGCAACCCAGAGTTGAATGAACCTTCCGTCTGTCTGGGTGCCGGGGCCAAAGTACATGAAAGTGTCCCTCTCCTGTGCTGGGTGATATGAATGTTATACTTGTGCTGTCTGACATGTCTCCTTTGTGTGGCTGCAGGGGGCCAAAGTCACTGAAAGCGGCCTTCTCCTGTGGTGGCTGATATAAATGCCTGAATCTCTGCTGTGGGACCTCTCTCCTCCGTGTGGCTGCAGGGGTCAAAGTCTCTAAAAGTGCCATTCTCCTGTGGTGGTTGATGTGAAACTGATGCTTGTGCTATCTGACCTGTCTCCTCTGTGTCGGTGCTAAGGCCTAAGTCACTGAAAGCGGCCTTCTCCTGTTCTGGCTGATATAAATGCCTGAATCTCTGCTGTGGGACCTATCTCCTCTTTCTGGGTGCAGGGGTCAAAGTCTCTAAAAGTGCCCTTCTCCTGTGGTGGTTGATGTGAAACTGATGCTTGTGCTATCTGACCTGTCTCCTCTGTGTCGGTGCTAAGGCCTAAGTCACTGAAAGCGGCCTTCTCCTGTTCTGGCTGATATAAATGCCTGAATCTCTACTGTGGGACCTCTCTCCTCTTTCTGGGTGCAGGGGTCAAAGTCTCTAAAAGTGCCCTTCTCCTGTGGTGGTTGATGTGAAACTGATGCTTGTGCTATCTGACCTGTCTCCTCTGTGTCGGTGCTAAGGCCTAAGTCACTGAAAGCGGCCTTCTCCTGTTCTGGCTGATATAAATGCCTGAATCTCTGCTGTGGGACCTCTCTCCTCTTTCTGGGTGCAGGGTCAAAGTCTCTCAAAGTGGCCTTCTCTTGTGCTGGGTGATGTGAAGCTGATGTTTGTGCCATCTGACATGGTTGCCGGGGTCCCATTAAATGGTGGCCTACTCCTGTGGTGGGTGATCTAAATGCATGATTCTCTGCTGTGAAAACCCCTCTCCTCCGCCTGGGTGCAGGGGTCAAAGTCTCTCAAAGTGGCCTTCTCTTGTGCTGGGTGATGTGAAGCTGATGTTTGTGCCATCTGACATGGTTGCCGGGGTCCCATTAAATGGTGGCCTACTCCTGTGGTGGGTGATCTAAATGCATGATTCTCTGCTGTGAAAACCTCTCTCCTCCGTCTGGGTGCAGGGGTCAAAGTCTCTCAAAGTGGCCTTCTCTTGTGCTGGGTGATGTGAAGCTGATGTTTGTGCCATCTGACATGGTTGCCGGGGTCCCATTAAATGGTGGCCTACTCCTGTGGTGGGTGATCTAAATGCCTGATTCTCTGCTGTGAAAACCCCTCTCCTCCGCCTGGGTGCAGGGGTCAAAGTCTCTCAAAGTGGCCCTCTCTTGTGCTGGGTGATGTGAAGCTGATGTTTGTGCCATCTGACATGGTTGCCGGGGTCCCATTAAATGGTGGCCTACTCCTGTGGTGGGTGATCTAAATGCATGATTCTCTGCTGTGAAAACTTCTCTCCTCTGTCTGGGTGCTGGTCCAAAATACATGAGAGTGGCCTTCTCCGGTGGTGGTTGATATGAAGCATGATTCCTTGCTGTGGGACCTGTATCCTCTGTCTGGGTGCTGGTCTGAAAAAAATGAGAGTGGCCTTCTCCGTTGGTGGTTGATATGACGCATGATTCCTTGCTGTGGGACCTGTATCCTCTGTCTGGGTGCTGGTCCAAAATACATGAGAGTGGCCTTCTCCGGTGGAGCTTGATAAAGACCTTCGGGTTGAAACGTTGCTGTCGTTTTTTGGTGGAATTAAAGAAGATAATTGAAGATTAAGGAGTGCTTGTATTTTTTCTATATTTTATTCCTTGCTGTGGGACCTGTATCCTTTGTCTGGGTGCTGGTCCAAAATACATGAGAGTGGCCTTCTCCGGTGGTGGTTGATATGACGCCTTATTCCTTGCTGTGGGACCTGTATCCTCTGTCTGGGTGCTGGTCCAAAATACATGAGAGTGGCCTTCTCCGGTGGTGGTTGATATGAAGCATGATTCCTTGCTGTGGGACCTGTATCCTCTGTCTGGGTGCTGGTCCCAAATAAATGAGAGTGGCCTTCTCCAGTGGTGGATGATATGACACATGATTCCTTGCTGTGGGACCTCTCTCCAATTGATATTGGTTAATTTTTATTTATTTTATTTTATTTTAATTCATTTCCCTATCTACATTTGTTTGCAGGGGATTTACCTACATTTTGCTGCCTTTTGCAGCCCTCTAGCCCTTTCCGGGAGTCTTTTACAGGCTTTTTAGTGCCCAAAAGTTCGGGTAACCATTGATTTCTATGGGGTTCGGGTTCGGGATAAAGTTCGGGTTGAGTTTGGATCACGAACCCGGACATTTTCCGGAAGTTCGGCCGAACCTCTCGAACCCGAACATCCAGGTGTTCGCTCATCTCTAGATACTATGACTCCAGGGGGTTTGAATTCGGAGTATAAACTTTTTGGGTTTTTGTAGTTGTGGGAGTTCCCCTTTAAGGGTGAGCCCCACCTAGTATAATATTTTCTAGGGGGTGCTCCCCCTTGACGGAGCACTTTCACTTTCTATCTGTCAAGCAGCATTGGTTTTTATTTTCTATCTGCCAAGCAGCAAATGCAATTTTTATACATTTAATTTTTATTAAAAAAAATCATACATTCTCTTTCTGGTTTTTTAAATGATTAATATTAGGAATATAAACTCTTATACTTTAAAAACATTCTGATATAGAGAGAGAAGTCTATGATTGAAAAAGAAACAGTTTTGATATAACCGCAGCAAAAACGCAGCAGTAACGCAGCGATAGTACACCACTTGGACTGTGAAGCACTATACAGTTCTAATATAGTGTGCACATATAAGCAAAATTGTGTATGGGAAACTAACACCATGTATTGGAAAATGAGAACATGGATTTAATTGTGATTTAGAGACATCTGGGATCCATGACCCACAATTCCATTCCATGTATTACAGAAACCTGGCTTATGAAATGGAGCCTGTGTATAAGGGAGCCATTTTCGGGGGCCCGATTACCACTGAGGAAGGGGTATTATTCACCCCGAAATGCGTCTGGTCAGACCCCAGAGAATACATCGACTTTTGGAGGAATTATACCGAACGCTGCCCCAAGCGTGCCTGGACTACTCTGAGTGCCCTGGATACCACGTGGGAGGTGGCTAAAATATGGAGCGTGCAATTAAGTAAAGGAGTCAGCGTGCACAAGTCCCACCAGCGTGGTCAAAATAGGGAAAACCTACCTAGGACCATAAGCAGGCACGGAGGCAGTGGGTAAGATCGCTCCAATATTGAATGTCGGCATAGTTTGCAGAGACTAATATAGGCGGTGCACCGTACTTCCAGCGACCGAAGGCACCATCAGCGACCTCATCCTATTTGTTTTCTTCCTGGAGCGTCCCCTGTGAAGAGTGTTGGATCAGGTTGTAGATGAGCGTGAAGAGGAAGAGGAAGAGTTGTGGTCACCATCACCAACAGAAACAGCCTGGTCATCATCGCTTGCCGGACCTGCGGCAACGCTGGAAGAGGAGTATGAGGAAGAGGAGTCAGAGGAGGAATGTGGCTTTGAGGAGGAGGAAGACCAACCACAGCAGGCACCCCAGGGTGCTCGTTGTTGTCACCTATCTGGGACCCATGGTGTTGTACATGGCTGGGGGGAAGAACAGACCATCAATTACATCAGTGAGGACGAGGAACGGGAAATGAGTAGCTCTGCATCCATTCTTGTGCAAATGGCGTCTTTCATGCTGTCATGTCTGTTGAGGGACCCTCGTATAAAAAGGATGAAGGAGAACTACCTATACTGGGTGGCCACGCTACTAGACCCCCGGTATAAGCAGAAAGTGGCAGAAATGTTACCAAATTACCGAAAGTCGGAAAGGATGCATCAGTTTAAAACCAAACTAAAAAATATGCTTTACACAGCTTATAAGGGGGATGTCACAGCACAACGGGAATCTAACAGGGGAAGAGGTGAGTGTAATCCTCTCCTCCTACCCTGGCGGCAAGGACTGGACGATTTACAGATGTGTTGTTAATGGAGAACATGCGGAGCTTTTTCAGTCCTACACATCGCCACAGCCCTTCGGGATCCAGCCTTAGAGAACGACTCGACCGACAGGTCGCAGACTACCACGCCTTAACAGCAGATATCGACACTCCGAGGAGCGATGAACCCCTTCACTACTGGGTGTGCAGGCTTGAACTGTGGCCTGAGCTATCCCAGTTTGCGATAGAACTTCTGGCCTGCCCTGCTTCAAGTGTCCTGTCAGAAAGGACCTTTAGTGTAGCAGGAGGCATTGTCACTGACAAGGGAAGTCGCCTCGGTCAAAAAAGTGTTGATTACCTAACCTTCATAAAGATGAATGAGGCATGGATCCCGAAGGGACTGACAGTGGGGGATACGTTTGACTAACAAAAGGCTTGGTGACATGCCTTGGCCTCAAATGGTCCCCACGCTGCTGTATTTAATGTCTGCATACCAGATGACTTTCGTGAATTCTCCGCCACCAACTAGGGTTCAAGCCGCAATGTTTTAGTCAACAGCGGCTGCAACAATGCCATTATTTTTTAGGCATGTGTACATGCCTAATTTTTCTGTCCTATGGTGCAGCACTGTGGCTGCAAAAAAAAAAGGCACATACAAGTGTCAATTCCCCTTCGTGATCGTTACCTTGTTGTGGTGAAGGGGCTTGCGTATCACAATGAAGCAATCCTCACCTCTATGAGTGTGTTGGCAATGTTTCCACACCCCAGATGATAAGGCCGTTGCTTCATTATGGTCAGACCAAAAGCGATCGGACGGCTGGATAACATTTCATAGAAAAAAACATTAATTTTCCTTTTTTTTTTTTTCAAGTTGTGTGGGTTTTTAATACATAAAATAAAAAATCATAATAAAGTCGCTTAATAGTTTATTAGAAATAATGCAGACAATTAAAAAAATCCCCATCAATTACAATACAAAGCAATTACAGAGCTCAGAACTAAATTATTTCATGATTTCGTAATGGTTCGTTAATTCGACAATGGTTAATCAATTTGACACACGTCCCCGGATAGGGTACGTAACAGGGATTAAACTGATAGGAATAGTACTAGTTAAGACACCACTCATATAGGGTGTCACAGCACATTGCTCTGTGCACGCGCTGTGCCCCAATTTGGGAGTAAGAGGACCGACCAAGCTGCTTTTTCCATCTCCCGGTTCCTAAAATCAATTCCGTTTGGTGTATGAGAGTTTGGTCTGTCACTGTGAAGGCAGTCGAAGGTACCCAGCCTTAATTTTTTTTCACAAAAGGCAATCCCTGATGTGAGACTTAACAGGGATTAAACTGATAGGATTAGTACTTGTTAAGACTCCACTCATATCGAGTGTGACAGTAAATTGCACGGCGCAGACGCAGTGACCGTGGATTAAAACAAAGGGGAGGGAGCCAGCGTTTTTTTTTAACCATCTCACCGTTCGAAAAATCAATTCAATAAATGGACCCCAGATTGGGGACGTAACAGGGATTAAACTGATGAGAATAGTACTACAGAAAAAAACACGCATATCGGGTGTGACAGTAAATTGCATGGCGCAGACGCAGTGACCGTGGATTTAAACAAAGGGGAGGGAGCCAGCTTTTTTTTAACCATCTCCCTGTTCGAAAAATCAATTCAATAAATGGACCCCAGATTGGGGACATAACAGGGAATAAACTGATGAGAATAGTACTACAGAAAATACCACTCATATCGGGTGTGACAGTAAATTTCACGGCGCAGACGCAGTGACCGTGGATTAAAACAAAGGGGATGGAGCCAGCATTTTTTTAACCTTCTCCCCGTTCGAAAAATCAATTCAATTCACCTTTCGAGGACCCTTGGTGTTGTACGTGGCTGGGTGGAGGAAGAAACCTTCAATGACATCACCGGGACATGGCTAGCTTGGTATCCAACCTTGTGCAAATGGGGAGTTTGCGGTTGTGCAAATGAACTGTTTGCGGTTGTTTGCAATGCATTAAAAGCTCGCGTTCGCGATTGGAAAATTTTATGTTTGCGACATCACTAGTAATAACTTTGTTCACATAGAAGAATTTCAGATGCCTCCACTTTTTTCATATCATAGGGGGCAAAATTTAGGTGACAGGTTGGTTAAATCAGACATAGGCACAAATAAAATAAATTTGAGATCATTTTGTGGTTCTACACGGACAGGGTGCTATCCGTGCCACAATTGTGTCAGCTGCTGTTTAAAGGCAACTCTTTCTATAATCCGGCAACTGACAAGACAATTAAAATTGTTTAATTCTTGATGTGCAACTCTACCCATGTGGTCTACCTACTATCAGGCCCTTGTGGCTTATGGTATGTGGGGCAGACCATATGGGATGTAAAAACATGGTTAAATCAACACCGATATTCTATTAGGAAAGAAAAAATGGATCTCCTTGTCTCCAACCACTTTAAGGAGGCAGGCCACTCTGAGAAGGATCTCAGGTTTTGAATCCTAGAACAAGTAAAGACCTCAGGACAGTGATACAAACAGAAGGCTGTGCGGAGGAGCAGGGGAGAGGTGGGGGGTATGAAGTGGGAAAAGAAGAGAAGGAGAAAACAGGCGCTCATAGGGTGAAAGAGTCACGTCTAATGAGTGGGTAAATGTGATAGAGCTTGCTCAACATCTCTGGTTGTACCAAATTGGGCACAACCACAATGAGGGCATTTGGGGTCACAACTGGAGGTTGTCGGTGCAGCCAGAGCTTGTCCAAGAAACCTTTGGCGGGAGCCAATCCGCCGATCGGGTGAATACCAAGAGACAAAGGCGTCAAATCGGGGTGACGAAACGCGGGACAGCCAGGACTCTGACACTCGAGAGATGGATTTTGCTTGATTTTATTTGAATGGACAAAGCGTTTTGGGGCTCAGACCCCTTTTTCAAGTCTAAAAATACATGTATATAGATGTGCAATAAATTACATAAACAGCTTTAGTAAAAACTATGATCGACTTCTTTGTTAAATACATACTTGTATATATTAAACTATAAAATCATAAATAAATAAGGATGTAAATAAAAAATTGCATAATTTCAAAGCTAAATTCATAAAAACTAATGAAGATTGTTTGTTCATTTTGTCTTGAGTAAGTTAAAAATCATAATGGTCATATTTGAGTGTCAGATGTGTGAATATACAAATATCTATACACATAATTGTAATTATAAATGTAAATATAATGTTTTACATAAAGGATGACGTGATGTTTGATTAACGGAGGAAAATGTATGGATGTATGTGTTAAATAATTGATGGATACTTCGAATAAAAGGATGCATTATCTCAACAACTATGGGGTGGTAGGTGGTGGCTTATTTAGGTGGGAAAAAAATAGACTGAAAGTGGGAATAATAGAGGAGAATATTTTAGTAGCTTCCACTGTGTTTGAGGAGTTTAATATGGTTACCTGTTGGTTGGAGGATATCGAGGAGATGGCGGTATACCTCAAAACAGTAGAGATGACAGTCCTCCAATAGGCTAGATTGTCAAAGGATGGCTTCTCAGGGTTCGTCCGGGACTTGAACCCAGGACCTCTTGCACCCTAAGCGAGGTTTTTATGAATTTAGCCTTGAAATAATGCAATTTTTTATTTACATCCTTATTTATTCATGATTTTATCGTTTAACATATACAAGTATGTATTTAACAAAGAAGTCGATCATAGTTGAAACGTGTTGTCCATTCAAATAAAATCAAGCAAAATCCATCTCTCGAGTGTCAGAGTGCGCCCCTGGCTGTCCTGCGTTTCGTCACCCCGATTTGACGCCTTTGTCTCTTTACATAATGGGGGGGGGCCCTGTTTTTACTGGCACATGATTGGGGGGGGGGCTGTTATTACTGGCACAAGATTGGGGGGGGCTGTTATTTCTGGCACATGATTGGGGGGGGCCTGTTATTACTGGCACATAATGGCGGGGCTGTTATCACTGGCACATGATTGGGGGGCTGTTATTAATGGCTGATGAGAGGCACTGGGGGGCTAATAAGAGGCACTGGGGGGCTGATGAGAGGCACTGGGGGCTGCTAGAGAGGCACTGGGGTCTTCTATGAGGCATGGGGCTCTTATTTGAGGTCTGATTGGGGGTCATTCATATATGGGTGTTAGGTAAGGTGTGATCTGAGGTCTGATTAACATTGGGGATCTTATTGGGGCTGTTAGCTGAGGTCTGATTAACATTGGGGGTCTGATTGGTGGTCTGACCTGAGGTGTAACGAATTTTTTTTTTTCTTATTGTGCCCACTTCCAGCCCGGAGCACAGCTGCCCAGAGCACTGATCCAGAGCAGCTTGGAGAAAAAGGCCTCACAGTCTCCCACACTCCTTTTGCCCGGGCCAAGCCAGCCAGCACCCCTTAGGCCAAGCCAACCAGCACCCCTGAGTCTTCAGAACTGTAACTAAATTATATATAAGGGGAGATTATTGTTTCAACGGGGGCAAATCAGGCAAAGTGCATTACCTAAAGTATTATTACCACTAGTTTTAAGTGGAATAACTGAAATATATGCCAAATGTTTGGTTAATTTCTGTGACCTGATAAACAAAGAACTGTTCCTTTTGCATAATTTTTTGTTGTGAGATTTTTCACACACACACACACACTTAAAATTTAACGATATAAACAACTCGCAGTTTACTGAATAAGAATATACCTGGCGAGCAAAAATGCTGTCCCCCCCAGATTTTGGGGGGTTCCTACACCCATGAAATTTGACTATTTTTTATTGTATTATCACTTTTTGAATTGGTGTGTCTTTATATATCACATTGAAACACATGTCTGTATAGCTTGAGAAAGACCGCAACAAGCGGTTAAAACTTCGCTATTGACACTGGGTGAATAAACCACGGTTTACTTGGCTACATTGGAGTGCTGCTGGCTTTTTTATGGACTATTGAATTGGCCCTTGGTGCTGGTCCTATTTGCCTGATTTTGCACCCATTTTTTAGTGTGCTGCGTCCTCCGTTTCTACAATATGTATGTATATATATATATATATATATATATCTCAATGGCAGCACATCTAGCCAAATATATAAAAATATCAATATGGAGGTGCATGCCAATGTGCCAATGGATCTGGCAACAAATCCAGGACAATATAAGAATTTTAAAAAATTGCAGCAATCTCTCAAAAATTGAGTGGAAAGAAAAACACTTTTGGTCACAACTAGGGATGAATAGAGACGGCCCGAACTATTCGCCGGCGAACATAGCTTGTTCGTGTCCACCGCGGCGGGCAAACATATTCGATGTTCGCATTCGCCCCTATACTTTATCATTGAGTAAACTTTGACCCTGTACCTCACAGTCAGCAGACACATTCCAGCCAACCAGCATACCCTCCCTCCCAGACCCTCCCACCTTATATCTAAACTCAAGGACAGCATCCATCTTAGATTCATTCTAAAGCTGCAGTGTTAGTAATTGTAAATCGCAATGCGATTAATATAACCTGTATTATTTGCATTGCGATTACAACTTAGATCTGAGTTCCTAATGGTTGTATTGCTTGAATATAATAAAGATAACTAATATAGCGATATATTCTCAATCTTCGTTATATTCTAGCAATACAAGAACCATTAGGAACTCGGATCTAAGTTGTAATCGCAATGCGAATAATACTTACAATTATTAATCGCTTTCCGAATCCATTTGATGCCTCTATTTGATTGTATATGATGGTTGACTATGACTACCACCAACGTTCTGCTGCTTCCAAAGCAAGATATCTGAACCCCCCAGGGGCAATTTGGGCGTTTTTGATAGAAAACACATCAAAAACGCATCAAAAACGCATCTGCGTTTTTATAATTTTTTTCATTTTTTATTTTATTTTTTTGTGTATTTTGCCACATTTGGTTGCATATTTACATTTGGTATAGGCAAATATGGTAGTCTAGATCATGTGTCTATACCAAAACCTAGGATCATTGTTTGACAGCATATTTTCTAAGCCATATAGCTGAATATAGATTTGAGCAGAGTAATCATCTAGACCTGTGTTTCCTAACCAGTGTGCTTCCAGCTGTTGCGAAACTACAACTCCCAGCATGCCTGCACAGCCAAAGGCTGTCCGGGCATGCTGGGAGTTGTAGTTTTGCAAAACCTGGAGGCACACTGGTTGGGAAACACTGAATTCTAGACTACCATATTTGCCTATACCAAATGTAAATATGCAAACAAATGTGGCAAAATACACAAAAAAAAAAAAAAAATTAAAAATGATAAAAACGCAGATGTGTTTTTGATGCGTTTTCTATCAAAAACGCCCAAATGGCCCCTGGGGGGTTAAGATATCTTGCCTCGGAGGCAGCAGAACGTTGGTGGTAATCATAGTCAACTGTCATATACAATCAAATAGAGGCATCAAATGGATTCGGAAAGCAATTAATAATTGTAAGTATTATTCGCATTGCGATTAAACTTAGATCTCAGTTCCTAATGGTTGTTATATTGCTAGAATATAACGAAGATTGAGAATATAGCACTATATTCTCAATCTTCGTTATATTCTAGCAATACAACCATTAAAGCCCAGCTCTAAGTCGAATTCGCAAATAAGATGTCCCAAACTATTCACCGGCGGACAGTTCCCGACGAACATAGCTTGTGCACGTTCGTTGCGATGGGCGAACATATGCGATGTTCGGTCCACCCCCTATCATAGAGTTAACTTTGACCCTGTACCTCACAGTCAGCAGACACATTCCAGCCAATCAGCAGCATACCCTCCCTCCCAGACCCTCCCATCTCCTGGACAGCATCCATTTTAGATTCATTCGGAAGCTGCAGTCTTAGTGAGAGGAGGGACAGTGTAGCTGCTGCTGATTTAATAGGGAAATCGATAGCTAGGCTAGTGTATTCAGTGTCCACTCCAGTCCTGAAAGACTCATCAGATCTCTGCTGTAAGGACAGCATTCTGACAGCACCCCAAAAAGCCATTTTTAGGGCTAGTACATCAGTCTCCCTCCCAGACCCTCCCACCTCCTATCAAAAAGCAAGGACGGCATCCATCTTAGATTCATTCTAAAGCTGCAGTGTTAGTTGTAATCACAATGCAATTAATATAACCTGTATTAATCGCATTGCAAATTCAACTTAGAGCTGGGTTCCTAATGGTTGTATTGCTAGAATATACGTTATATACTAGCAATACAACCATTAGGAACCCAGCTCTAAGTTGAATTCGCAATGCGATTAACACAGGTTATATTAATCGCATTGCGAATTAAACTTAGATCTGAGTTCCTAATGGTTGTTGTATTGCTAGAATATAACGAAGATTGAGAATATAGTGCTATATTCGTTATCATCGTTATATTCTAGCAATACAACCATTAGGAACCCAGCTCTAAGTTGAATTTGCAATGCGATTAATATAAACTGTATTAATCACATTGCGATTACAACTTACCACACTCTGCGTCAACTACGTAATTTTCCATGGGAGTTTTGCCATGGATCCCCCTCCAGCATGCCACAGTCCAGGAGTTAGTCCCCTTGAAAAAACTTTTCCATCACTATTGTGGCCAGAAAGAGTCCCTGTGGGTTTTAAAATTCGCCTGTCTATTGAAGTCTATGGCGGTTCGCATTGTTCGCAAACATTTGCGGAAGTTCGCGTTCGCCGTTCGCGAATGGAAAAATTTATGTTCGCAACATCACTAGGGATGACTGAACTTGTTTCAGGTTCAGGTTTCGGTTATGTAAGAATTCTGTTATGGATTCTGCTACCATGGACCATAACTAGAGATGAGCGAATCAAAGCTGACAAAGTGGAATTGATCAGAATTTCAGGAAAAATTTTGATTTGCAACAAATGTGAATTTCCTCGCACTTCGTGGTAACGAATAGCAATTTTTCCTAAAATGTAAGCCACACGTGTGAGGACTGAGGACATGGGGCAAGGAACTCTGAGAAGGGGGGGATCATCCAGATTGACATGCATACATGCATGCATGCAGCCAATCTGCAGCCAGCCAGCCCTGTGATGTCACAGCCCTATAAATACGGCGGCCATCTTATAATCGAACATTTTCTGAGTGCAGGGACAGATGTAAAAAGGAGCTAGGGACAGCAATTGGAAAAAAACTCCTTGTGAAACAAAAACTGAAAAAACTATTTATAAATGCAGTGATAGGGAGGAATCATTTCAAATCTTAGTGCAGGGAGAGACGTCAAAAGGCACTAGTGACAGTGCAAAAAAAAGGAATTAGAGTTGAGCGGACACCTGGAATTTAGGGTTCGCCGAGTTCGGCTGAAGTTCTCTGCAAAGTCCGGGTTCGGGACCAGAACTTGACCCCGACCCCATTGAAGTCAATGCGGACCTAAACTTTGGGGCACTAAAATGGCTCTAAAAGAGGCATGGAAAGGGATAGAGGGCTGCAAATGGTAATAAAATGTGGGTAAGAGCATGACAAGTGACCTGCAAACAAATGTGGATAGGGCAATGACTTAAAATAAAATAAAATAAATAAAAATTAAAAATAATAATCTTGAACTAGGAGGAGGAGGTCCATAAGGAGTAGGAGGTTGAGGAGGCGGTGGACGTGGCGGTGTAGGTGGAAGCGGTGGTGGAGGAGTAGTTGCCAACAACACTGTTTTTTGTTTTTAACTTTTTTTTTTATTCAAATGGGGAGACCCCAAAACATTGGGAAATATAGAAAAGAAAACAAAGCGAAAGTGCGCTGGAGTATAACAAAGGCTGGGTGAGGCCGGTATACATGTCTATTCTGCAAAAGGTACGGACAAGTCCTGTGGGATCCAGGTTCATTTTAATGAACGTGAGCTGCGCTTGTCTATGATAACACCCCCTGCCATGCTAACACTGGCTGCAGGGCTCCAAGGCATAAAGGGCATGCTCAGGCCATGTGCCCAGTTTGGAGACCCAGAAGTTGAATGGGGTAGTCCCATCAGTCAGTATGTGTAGGAGTTTGCACACATACTGTTACACCACTTGACTTTTTGGATTTGAAGATTAAGGCGGAGGGCGATGGCAAATTGCAGACAGATATCTATAGGAAGAAAACTGCGGTTAATTCCATTCTGCATGCCAGTTCCGCACATCCGAGATCCACATTGGATGGAATTCTCAAAGGTCATTTCCTAAGACTTAAGAGAATATGCTCTAACAGGACCAACTTTCTTGCAAAATCAGAAGAACTGAAAATAAGATTTAAAGAAAGAGGGTATAGCAATAGAGAGATAAAAAGAGGAATTCAAATGGCCAATGCACGGAACAGAGAAAAACTCTTGTGTCCCAATGAGAGAACTACAACTATTGAAAAACAAGACATTAGATTTATTACCAATTTTAACAACCAATGGAAGTCCCTCCATGAGATCCTAAACAAACATTGGAGCATATTGAAAACTGACCCTAAATTGAGAGACTGTATTCCTGAAAGACCTTTAATGACCGCTAGACGGTCAAGAAACTTGAAGGATCTTCTGGTTCGAAGCCATTATATACCAGCAACAAAAACAGAGGGCCAAAAATCCATCAAAGGGTCCTTCCCATGTGGAACATGCAAAACCTGTACCGATATGGACAAATCCACTCAATTTACAGACTCTGATAAAGTAAGAACGTTTGAAATCAGAGACTATATTTCCTGCACATCGACAGGGATTATATACTACGCGGTATGCCCTTGTGACAAAATCTATATTGGCTTAACAACCAGAGAATTTCGTAAAAGAATACGGGAGCATGGCAGGGACATAGAAAAGACAAAAGACGTAGAAGAACTGATAGATCTGAAGTGAAGACCATACCGAAACATTTTAAGCTCTATCAGAGCAACCCGAATGAATTGCGCTTCAGAGGCATTAATTGTGTACATCTAGGAATAAGAGGAGGTAACTATAGTAAAATTCTGGCACAAATAGAGAGCAAGTGGATATTTAGGCTTAATACTTTGACCCCCAAGGGACTCAATGAAAGTCTCAGTTTTGGCTCCTTCCTTTAGACAGTGGCATGATTTTAGGGGTATATGGGTTTGTATTTGGTTTAACGGTTTTTACTTGTTGTTTTTATACAATCACCATTAATCTTATTAGTAACATATATATATTACATATATTTTTTAGCCTGCCTACCTATCACAAATTTATCATTCTCATGAATGTACAGTTTTGGATACGAAGTGGTCCATTAAAAGGGGTGTATGCCTGAAGTGATTATGTATTTGGATGAAGAAATGTGGTCTTAGAAAATATCACCAACCCACTACTACCAATATACATAACAATATCTATATTTGACTTTGTACTGTGATGCACACATGGTGTATTGCAGGGTAATTTTTGCACCATCACTATTGTTTTGTATTTCTTTGTATTCATATTTACTTCACATATTTAGTACCACACTATTTGTCCAGCACCGTGCCAGGTGTATATAGCTCGAGACATAAATATTAAGTTATATGTCACCAGATAATACTATGTATTATGTTTTTTCTAGAGCATATATATAGATATATATATACTTTTTACATCTTTTATCATTAATATTTTCACACTTATGTTGTGGTTGATTAATATATTACTGTTATTCAGTTTAGCATATGCCATATTATAACTCAGCACTTTATTGCACTTAGCACTTTTTGCACTTATATATTGTTATGAATTAATTCTTTGCTCATAATGTACTGTGAAAGCTTTCTGGTTTTAGCGTAATTTTTAGGTCTTTTTCAGCAATTTATGACAGTTTCTATCGTAAAACAATATCGCCATTAGGCCCCTCCTACTCTTATCCTGTTTTCTGTCCTTGAATTGACATTGTTCTACCTGCTGGTCAGCTTCCGCCCCTTCTCCACTCAGATGCGAGGAAGGCGACGGCAATCCGCGTCATTGCGCTGTGATTGCCCTCTCCATCTCCGGCCTCGGGGGAAAGGGTGGAAGTAATATGACGCGGCGGGCTGGGATAAGTCATGCGCCGCTCAGATGATAATGACATTCGTGAGCGGTCACATGCCCAAAGCTTAACTTGCTCATTGGTAGGCTTTCTTTTTAAAAATGTTACTTTCCCCATACCTATGACTCCTCCTGAGGAAGCTATCATACGCGAAACGTGCGTCGAGGAGCGCCATCACCTCCTTCACTGTCTCTCTTCTAAACGCTATGTTGCCATTCCATGCTGTATGTAGACATGTAGAATTGTTACTTCACTGTTCTTTTCACGCATAGGCTATTTTATGGCATATCATTGTATTCTTATGCACTTTATATAGACCTTGCTACGATATTGTATATCTGGGGCTTGTTAACACTCCTTTATAGGTCTATACACTGTTGTACTTATTTGGAGAGCTGCCATTTGAGGTGCTGTGCATCTGTGTCCTTTTCCCCACTTATTTATTATCTTTGTATTGTGTATATCATGTTTTTACTCTGATTATCAATAAAAAACACTTTTTAATTGTCTATTTATGGCGTTATTTGCACTCACTTTTGTAATCAATCTGTATATTAGGAGTGTGCCGTTTATTTGAAACCATATGGTGATCATACTGTTACACCATGTTGCCTCCTGCTAAGAAGTTCCATATCAGCTGGTGGTGCTGGTTCTTGTGGCGTGCTGACAAAGCTTTTTTACTTGTGAATGACTGGTCTGATAACCGTGGAAATGTCCACCCACAATCTAAGAGCTAGATTTACTGATTAAATTTCACTCTCAGAAATGCAGTGCAGGACGCAAATGTACTTTATGGCAAAAAATAAGTGATTTTTTTCACCAACAATGTCACAGTAGTATTTACTGGTTATATTGCACTCTCAGAAATGCAGTAGAGGCTAGAAATGTGCTATCCAGCACAAAAAATGTGCTTTTTTAAACAAAAAATGTAAATGCAGTATTTAATGGCTTTATTGGACTGTCAGAAATGCAGCACAGGCTGCAAATGTACTATCAAGCACAAAAAATGGGAATTTGTCAACCGACAATGTAACAGCAGTATTTACTGGTTTTATTTGACTGTCAGAAATGCAGCGCAGGCTGCAAATGTACTATCTAGCACGAAAAGTGTGCTTTATTAAAGAGAAAATTTAAATGCAGTATTTAATGGTTTTATTGGACTGTCAGAAATGCAGCAATGGCTAAAAAATGTACTTTCTAGCACAAAAAATGGGATATTGTCAACAGACAATGTAACAGCAGGATTTACTGGTTTTATTTGACTGTCAGATATGCAGTGCAAAAATGCTTTAGATTACACAAATATGTGACAGACTAATGCAATTGAATTATTTTCACTGCCGCTGCAGGCCGCAGGGGTACTTGACCTCCAAAAAAAGGCAATTTGTCCTTAGAATCTAACAGATGTATTTAATGAATAGATTTACCCTGTCAGATATTCACAGAAAGAAAAGTGGAAATATGTGTCCCCCCCCGGGGCCCTGATGTCACAGAAGTAGTATTTACTGGTTAATTTGCACTCTCAGAAATGAAGCAGAGGCTAGAAATGTCCTATCTAGCACAAAAAGTGTGCTTTTTTAAACCAAAAATGTAAATGCAGTATTTCCTGGTTTTATTGGACTGTCAGAAATGCTGTGCAGGCTGAAAATGTACTATCAAGCACAAAAAGTGTGCTTTGTTAAACCAAAAATGTAAATAAAGTATTTAATGGTTTTATTGGATTGTCAGAAATGCAGCAATGGCCAAAAAATGTACTTTCTAGCACAAAAAATGGGAATTTGTCAACCGACAATGTAACAGCAGGATTTACTGGTTTCAGATATGCAGTGCCGGTGTCAGGAAGAGAAAAAATTGCTTTCAGTTACACAAATATGTGACAGACTAATTTAATTGAATTATTTTCACTGCCCGGTATGCGCTGCAGGCCGCAGGGGTACTTGTCCTCCAAAAAAAGGGAATTTGTCCCTAGAATATAACAGATGGATTTAATGAATAGATTTACCCTGTCAGATATTCACAGAAAGAAAAGTGGAAATATGTGTGTGTCCCCCCCCCCCCCCCCCCCGGGGCCCTGAAGTCACAGAAGTAGTATTTACTGGTTGTATTGCACTCTCAGAAATGCAGCAGAGGCCCTGAACTCACAGACGGATTACCTATATTATTTTCCCTTCCCCTGGCACATATGCAGTGCAGGTGTCCTTAAAAAATTGCTAGATGTCGCCCACTAAGCTACCAGAACAGGATTAAAGTAATGACCCTAACACACATGCAGTTGCAAGTGCACTGCACTTGCTAAAATTGTCCCCGACGCCCATCTAACAATCAGACTGATTAAAGCTAGTGTTTATCATGAATTTTAATCGCGAATATCGGCACTTCGAGAATTCGCGAATATTTCGAATATCTCAAAATATATTCGCAATCGCGAATATTCGTTTATTTTTAAATAGCAGTCTGTGTTTTAATGTGAATTTTCTCAATCAAGAAAATAATGCCTGAAGATCAGGAACTCGCGAATATATGGCGAATATTCGCCCAAATATTCGCGAAATATCGCAAATTTGAATATTTCCCCTGACGCTCATCACTAATTAAAGCTTATTTCTCTGTGGCACTGGGCTCATGGGCACAAAAATTTAACATAGCACCCACAAAAATAATCGCTGTAGTTTGCAGATTTAACAACACCAAGTACACCAGAATTGTTTGCTAATCTCTCCCTCACAGCAGCAGCATCCTATCCCTACACTAGTAAGAGCTGACATGACTTGCAGCGCTACGTGACTTCAGCTTATTTAGAGGCTGGGTAACATGCTGCACTGGCCAATCAAAGCCATGTCATTAGAAGGCATGGCTGTGATAGCTTCTAAAGGCACACTAGTTAAACGCTTGTTGATTGGCTGCCGTGCAGTCTTTCAACAAGCGCCATTAAATCGCTGAACACCGAACTTTACGCAAATGTTCGGGTACAAACATTCCTACAGTTCGGGTTCGCTCAACTCTAGGAGGAATCATTTCACAGCATCTTAGTGCAGGGAGAGACGTCAGAAGGCGTTAGGGACAGTTCTAGAAAAGTGCAGGGAAAGATAATTTGTGGCTCCAAAAAGCCCTTATACAGCTCTGTCATTCCAGCAATTTGTTCTTGGGGTGCAAGTGCGATGTTAAAAAACCTTTAGTAGCTTATATCTGTGGAAAATGAAAAATATATACGCTGTTCACCTCTGCACCTATATGTGTTGAAAGTGTTTAGTGGAGTATATCATTACATAAAGAAAAATATATTCTCAGTTCACTTCTGAAGCTATATGTAGTGAAAGCATTTAGTGGCATATTTCAGTAGAAAAAGAAAAATATATACGCAGTTCCCTTCTACAGCTATATGTGGTGAAAGCATTCAGTGGCGTATTTCAAAGGAGAAATATAGACGCAGTTCACTTCTGCAGCTATATGTAGTGAAAGCGTTCAGTGGCGTATTTCAGTAGAAAAAGAAAAATATATAAGCCGTTCACTTCTGCAGCTATATGTGTTAAAAGTGTTTAGTGGCGTATTTGATTTAAAAAAAAAATATATATTCTCAGTTCACTTCTGCAGCTTTATGTGGTGAAAGCGTTCAGTGGCGTATTTCATAACAAAAAGAAAAATATAAACGCAGTTCACTTCTGCAGCGATATGTGTTAAAAGCGTTGAGTGGCATATTTCATTAGAAAAAGAAAAATATATTCTTAGTTCACTTCTGCAGCTATATGTTTTGAAAGAGTTTAGTGCCGTATTTCAGTAGAAAAAGAAAAATATATACACAGTTCACGTCTGCAGCTATATGTGTTGAAAGCGTTTAGCGGCGCATTTCATAACAAACGAAAAATATATGCGCAGTTCACTTCTGTAGCTATATGTGTTGAAATCGTTTAGGGGCGTATTTCATTTAAAAAACAAAAATATAATCTCAGTTCACTTCTGCAACTATATGCTTTGATAGCGTTTAGTTAAATATTTCAGTAGAAAAAGCAAAATATAATCTCAGTTCACTTCTGTAGCTATATGTGGTGAAAGTGTTTAGTTGCGTATTTCAGTAGAAAATGAAAAACATACACATAGTTCATTTCTGCAGCTATATATGGTTAAAGCTTTTAGTGGCATATTTCTGTAGAAAAAATAAAAATATATACGCAGTTCACTTTTGCAGCTATATGTGTTGAAAGCGTTTAATTGTGTATTTCAGTAGGTAAAAGAAAAATATATACACAGTTCACTTCTGCAGCTAAATGTGTTGAAAGCATTTAGTGAGCTATTTCATTTAAAAAAGGAAAAAATATATTCTCAGTTCACTTCTGCAGCTATATGTGTTGAAAGCATTTATTGAGCCATTTAATTTAAAAAAGAAAAATATATTCTCAGTTCACTTCTGCAGCTATATGTTTTGAAAGAGTTTAGTGCCGTATTTCAGTAGAAAAAGAAAATATATACACAGGTCCCTTCTGAAGCTATATGTTTTGAAAGCGTTTAGTGGCATATTTAATTTAAAAAAGAAAAATATATTCTCAGTTAACTTCTGCAGCTATATGTGTTGAAAGCGTTTAGTGTTATATTTCGATAGAAAAAGAAAAATATATACGCAGTTCACTTCTGCAGCTATATGTGTTGAAAGAGTTTAGTGCCATATTTCAGTTGAAAATGAAAAATATATACAAAGTTCCCTTTTGTAGCTATATGTAGTAAAAGCGTTCAGTGGCGTATTTCATAACAAACTAAAAATACATACGCAGCTCACTTCTGCAGCTATATGTGTTGAAAGCATTTAGTTATGTATTTCAGTAGAAAAATAAAAATATATATAGTTCACTTCTTCAGCGTTATGCGTTGAAAGAGTTTAGTGGTGTATTTCAGTAGAATAAGAAAAATATATACACAGTTCACTTTTGCAGCTATATGTCTTGAAAGCGTTCAGTGGCACATTTCATAACAAAAATAAAAATATATACGCAGTTCACCTCTGCAGCAATATGTGGTGAAAGCTTTTACTGGCGTATTTTAGTAGAAAAAGAAAAATAAATACGCATTTCACTTCTGCAGCTATATGTGTTGAAAGCGTTTAGTGGCGTATTTCATTAGAAAAAGAAAAATATATACTCAGTTCACTTCTGCAGCTGTATGTGGTGAAAGCTTTTAGTGGTGTATTTCAGTAGAAAAAGAAAAATATATACGCAGTTCACTTCTGCAGCTATATGTGGTGCAATTATCTAGTTGTGTATTTCAGTAGAAAACGAAAAATATATAAGCAGTTCACTTCTGCAGCAATATGTGGTGAAAGCTGTTAGTGGCGTATTTCATTTAAAAAAGAAGAATATAATCTCAGTTCACTTCTGCAGCTATATGTGGTGAAAGCATTTAGTTGCGTATTTCAGTAGAAAAAGAACAATATATACACAGTTCACTTCTGCAGCTATTTGTGTTGAAAGCGTTTAATGGCGTATTTTAGTAGAAAAAGAAAAATATATACACAGGAAACTTCTGCAGCTATATGTTGTGAAAGCGGTCAGTGGCGTATTTCATAACAAAAAGAAAACTATAATCTCAGTTCACTTCTGCAATTATATGTGTTGAAAGCGTTTAGTGGCGTATTTCACTAGAAAAAGGAAAATATATTCTCAGTTCACTTCTGCAGCTATATGTGGTGAAAGCATTCAGTGGCGTATTTCATAACAAAAAGAAAAATATATATGCAGTTCACTTCTGCAGCGCTATGTGTTTAAAGCGTTTAGTGGCGTATTTCAGTAGAAAAAAATATATATATATACACAGTTCACTTCTGCAGCTTTGTATGTTGAAAGCGTTTATTAGCGTATTTCAGTAGAGAAACAAAAATATATATCCAGGTCACTTCTGCAGCTATATGTGGTGAAAGCTCTTAGTGGCGTATTTCAGTAGAAAAAGAAAAATATATAAGCAGTTCACTTCTGGAGCCATATGTGTTGAAAGCGTTTAGTGGCGTATTTCAGTAGAAAAAGAAACATATATACATAGTTCACTTCTGCAGCTATATGTGGTGAAAGCTTTTAGTGGCATATTTTAGTAGAAAAAAGAAAAATATATACGCAGTTCACTTCTGCAGCTATATGTGTTGAAAGCGTTTAGTTGCATATTTCAGTAGGTAAAATAAAAATATATACATAGTTCACTTCTGTAGATATAGATATATGTGTTGAAAGTGTTTAGTTGCGTATTTCAGTAGGTAAAATAATAATATATACATAGTTCAATTCTGCAGCTCTATGTGTTGAAAGCGTTTAGGGGCGTGTTTTATTTAAAAAAGAAAAATATAATCTCACTTCACTTTTGCAGCTATATGTGGTGTTAGCGTTTAGTTGGGTGTTTCAGCAGAAAAAGAAAAATATATACACAGTTCACTTCTGCAGCTATATGTGGTGAAAGCTTTTAGTAGCATATTTCAGTACAAAAAGAAAAATATATACGCACTTCACTGGTGCATTTATTTGTGGCAAAAGTGTTTAGTGGTCTATGTCAGTACAAAAAGAAAAATATATTCTCAGTTCACTTCTGCAGTTCTATGTGGTGAAATCATTCAGTGTCGTATTTCAGTCCAAAAATGAAAAAAAATGTAGGCACTTCACTGTTGCATTTATTTGTGGTGAAAGAGTTTAAGTGGCCTATTTCAGTACAAAACTAAAAATGTATACGCATTTAACTTCCACAGTTTTATTATTTCAGTACAAAAACAAAATATATTCAGCGTTCACTTTTGCAGGTATGTGTGGTAAAATGTTTTGTGACATATTTCGGTAGAAAAACAAAATATATTCCGCGTTCACTGTTGCAGGTATATGTGTCAAAACCTTTACTGACGTGTTTCGGTCGCAAAACAAATTTTATTCAGTGTTCAGCGATGTAGTTATATACGGTAAAATCATTTGTGACGTATTTTGGACGAAAAACAAATTTTATTCAGTGCTGCAGTTATATGTGCTAAAACCTTTAGTGACGTATTTTGGTAGAAAAACTAAATATATTCAGCGTTCACTGTTGCAGGTATATGTGGAAAAACCTTTAGTGACATTTTTTAGTCGAAAAACAAATTTTATTCAGCGGTTAGCGCTGTATTAGTATGAGGTAAAATCTTTTGTGACGTATTTCGGTTGAAAAACTAAATTTATTCAGCATTCAGCTCTGTAGTTATATGCGATAAAATCTCCATGATGTCTCTATGATAAATCTGAAGCATGGGGGCCCCTTGTGGGTTCTACTTACTTTCAAAATAATCTTTCAGTGGAGCGAATAGATGCTGGATGACCGGGACGTTCCAAGACCTTCCCAGGAGCTGCTGTCGGGACTTATTTCGGTGGAAAAACAAATTTTGTTAAGCGCTGCAGTTATATGCTGAAAAGTCTCTTGTGACATTTCGGTGGAAAAACAAATTTTATCCAGCGTTCAGCGCTGCAATTATATGCGGTAAAATCTGTTGTGACTTATTTCAGTGGAAAAACAAATTGTATTCAGCGTTCAGCAATGCAGTTATATGTGGTATAATCTTTATTGAAGTATTTCGGTGGAAAAACAAGATTTTTTCAGCGTTCAGCGCTGCGGTTATGTGCAGTAAAATCTTTAGTGACGTATTTTGATGAACTTTGCGACTTTTCCGGGCTCAAAGCTATCTTTGACTCATTGTCTGTAGCTATTAGAGGCCTGTTCATGCAAAGCAGGTTCCCCCATAAGTATCTTTGTGGATCAAGACTCTGTCATTGTTCCACTCTGTGGCTTCCTCATGCTGCTGCCACCTCCAGACTCGGTCATTGTGCCTTCTTCTTGACGCTAACATCTACGTGTAAGGCTGAGTTGATACTTGACTTATTTGGTCAGTTTTGTCCCAGTGGCTGCCCAAATAAGTGAAGTATGCAGTGATTCTAAGAGTGACATCTGTCATGTGTACAGTATTCATTTTAGGACATGGTCAGATATCATAGTCAAGTATCAAAATAATTCCAGTGTGACACCTGATCCTGACACCTGACCCTGACACTCGACTCTGACACCCGACCATGACCCTGACACCCGACCCTGAAACCCAACCCTGACACCCGACCCTGACACCCGACCCTGACACCCGACTCTGACACGGACAACTGAGTTTGAATTATGCTCTTTATAGGTCAGGGTCAAAGTGAGAATAAGTTATAGATATACTATGCATTTGTATGCAAAATCACATAGATTAATAAAATTGGATGCTATCCCTAAGTAAGCTTATAGCTCAGTGGTAATGTCTTTGCCTTGAGTCCAGTGTGCCTGGGTGCAAGGCCCCTTTCAGCTGCAAAGAAATTTAACATTTTATTAAGCCCTAGATATGAGGCAAATTCAAGTCATGTGTGACGCTGATATCTGACTACTGACCTAAGTCAGGCGTCAGCTTCACTATTAATTTTAGGTTCATTCTACTTTTCATATACTGAACAGCATAGATAAATAAAATCCCTGGATAACCCTAAATAAGCTTATAGATCAGTGGTAATACATTTGTCTTGAGTCCAGTGGGCCTGGGTTCAAGACCCCTTCCAGTCTTTAAAAAAATTAACATTTTTAGTAAGCCCTAGATATGAGGCAAATTCAAGTCATGTGTGATGCTGATATCTGACTACTGACCTAAGTCAGGCGTCAGCCTCACTATTCATTTTAGGTTTATTCTACTTTTTATGAATGAAGAGAAAGACGGTCCAGCTTCACTGAAAAAATACTTGAGGCTTTATTTAAATCCCGTGCAGATAAAAACCAACATACAGCAATACAAAAAATCGACCGGTTTCGGATCACTATAAGTGCGGACCCTTAGTCATGATGTGCACAGTTAGGAAATATGACATCCATGGCCGTGCTTACTGGTCCACATATTGGTGGTTATGTGGACCTTGCCAATGATGGCGCTGCGCAGCGCCAGGGCAGTTTCTAGGGAAATTTACCTACAGGGTGAACATCAAACCCCTCCCCCTCCAGATTGTGGCCGGATCTCTGCAGTACCCTGATGTAGTTGATGGGGGAAGCGGGCATTCAGTCTGCATCCAGCAGTGCCGGATCTAGTAAATTCCAGCAGGCTGTTCTCTGCTGGAACAGCATGCTAGAATCACTAACGCAGTTGTGAAAGTAGCCAAATACAGCCCCACATACCTCTTAGATCCAGTGACATCTCCTTTGATGTAGATGTTCTCTTTCTTTATCTTCTCCTTTCAGATCAGACCGCCATGATGATTTCTTTCAGCCATCTCTTCTCTCTGAGTTTGACAGACATCATAGTTTCCTACTTTTACATCATCCTACCACCTTCTCAACATCCCATCATGCACCCCCAAGACTATACTGCATAAACTGATAAACCCCCTGAAAATACTAATTACACACAGATAGCCCCCCCCCACCCTTTCAATAATTATTGGAACACAATGCTCTAAAAAAAAAACTGCACCCAGCAAATTGTGTCCCTGACACAAACAGTGTAACCATATTGTCCCCCAAAAATAACTATGCTAAGCTGATACTGTGCCAGGGTGCCCCCACAGTAATAGTGCCCCCCAAAATCCCAACAATAGTAATAATTCTGTGCCAGAGAGCACTTAGTAGTAATAGTGCTCCTACAGTGCCCCCAACAGTAATTGTGTCCCAGAAGTATGGTAATAATGCTCCCATAGTCCCCCAGTTGTAATAAAACCCACCATAATGCCCCTGGTAGTAATAATTCTCTTTATAATGTGTGACAGTAGAAAAATGCCCCCTTACAATGTGCTCTAGTACGAAAGATTCCCTGCTGTGTGTCAGTAAAAAAATAAAAGAAACATCTCTTAGTGCCCCCATTAGAGCCAATGTCCCCAGAGTGCGCTCATGTGTTTCAATGACCCGTACTGTGTGCCACTAGAAAAAACACTTAGTCCCCTTAGTTGAGCTTAGGTGCCCATAGGGCCCCTTTTATTTGTGCCAGTCTAAAATAGTGCCCCCAGAAGATGCCCCATAGTGCTCCTCCCCGTCCCCATAGTGTCCTCCATAATGTGCCAGTATAAAATGCCCCTATAGGCTGCCCCACATAGATGCCCCCATAATGCTCTTCTCCCCCCTTCCCCATAGTGGCAACAAAATGGGTGCCAGTATTAAATGCCCCTATATAATGCCCCTATTGCTCTACCTGAGGCTTGCATTGCTAAGTGGCTGCTTTAATAAGTGGAGTTTAAAGAAACCAGAGTTCTACTGCTGAGTGCCATTTTGTGGGATTGCAAAGGATTGCAAGTGACTGAGTGTGGTTTGAAGCTGAGATCCTAGAAAGTTAAGTACTTGCAGTTTAGTTCTGCCATTTAAAACTACTTACATTTTTTTTCTCTCTGTTGTGTAGTGTCATTTAAAGCAGCTTTTTTCTCTGCTTGATGAGGGGGAGTGGCTTGGCCTACCAGTTACTATAAATTAGACCACTTAACTCTCCCAGAGCTTGCTCTACCAAGTGGCTGCTTTTATAAGTGGAGTTTAAAGGATAACTGTCACATTTAGACCCTAATTTCAGTTTTCATATATGTAGTTACTAATATGATAATATTCCTGAATCAATAACTATTAGACTTTCTTACCCCTTATTTAATAAGATTCAGCCCTTAGCAACCAGTCTACATAAAACTGCAATTTCACTATTCTGTTAAAAGGGCCGCCCTCAGCCCTGAGGCTAATCCATAGGACACCTGCAGTGAAGTTAGTGAAGACCAGCTCTGTATAGAGAGGTCTTGCAGTGAAGTTCCCAGGTCTGGCTGAAGCCTGTAGTCCTCCTACAAGCTCTCCTCTTATCAGATAAGGCTTTCATTTATACACTGAGCAGACAGCATATCTCCCTAAGTTCTACATTGTCCTGCACTGCTAAGGGAGTGTCTGCCAAGCACAGGCATGTGGAGAAGTTCACACACACAGCCCAGCACTGTTATCTCCTGTCAGGAAGAACCTGGCTTTTTATGCATTCCCTTACAATGTTAACTCACTATCAGTTCCCAGTGCACGCAAGGAGCATAGCAACCTGATTTTATGCAAAGGATTTATTTATGGGGTTAGGGGTTATTTATTAAACAATCAGAAATTAAAACAGGGCCAACAAGGTGATATTAATCACCAAAATCCAATAGTAAAAAAAAAAAAAAAAAAATTGCCAGTTATACTTTAAAGAAACTGGAATTTAAGAAAAGGAGCAAGAAACAAAGAATCATTACATCTTCTTGTATATAGTTGGCTTGATTCTAGCTAGTCTTCCTACTACTGTAAAGGGACCACAGTAAGTAAGAATCATATCACTGTTCTATATTGTAATCTTATTTTTTTTCTCTTTTTCTGCGTAATCCCCATTTAGTATGACTTCCATTATTGACAGTGCAGTCCAGTGCACATCTTGTCTGATGTATGCAGTCCCGGAACAGCTGTTCAAGGGTGTATATGTTTGTTCAAAATGTGAGCAAATTACCCGCTTGGAATCGCACATCGAGTCTCTAAACAGGCGAGTTGCAACACTGAAAGCCACTGACAATTTGGAAAAGAGTTTGCTGCTCACTGAGCAAGCACTCTATGGAGCAGATAAGGGGGAGAATGACAGTGAGGAGGCTAAGGAGAGTGAGGTAGCTAGCTGGGTAACAGTAAGAAAGCGGGGTAGAGGGAAGAGCGCCAGGGAGACACACCCCAACAAGTTTGCACGGTTAGCAGATAAGGGGGATGTCAGTTTAGGGATGGCACTGCTGCAGCAGGACACTTCCTCTGCTAGTCAGGGGAATGTCAGCTCCAGTAAGCAGGGAACCAGGAGAGCAGGGCAGGCCAGACAGGTGTTGGTAGTGGGAGACTCCATTATTAGGGGAACAGATAAGGGCTATCAATCACAAAGATCAGGATCGCCGAACAGTGTGCTGTCTTCCCGGCGCTAGAGTTCTACACATCGTGGATTAGGTTGACAGATTACTGGGAGGGGCTGGAGAAGATCCAGCGGTCATGGTCCATATTGGAACCAATGACAAAGTTAGAGGTAGGTGGAGAGTCCTTAAAAATGATTTCAGGGATTTAGGTCAAAAGCTTAGGGCAAGGACCTCAAAGGTAGTGTTTTCTGAAATACTGCCTGTACCACGAGACACACAAGAAAGGCAGCGGGAGATTAGGGAGGTTAACAAATGGTTTAAGAACTGGTGTAGGAAGAAGGGGTTCAGGTTCCTAGAGAACTGGGACGACTTCTCTATCAGCTACAGGCTCTATCGTAGGGACGGGCTGCACCTCAATGGGGAAGGGGCAGCTGTGTTGGGAAGAAAGATGGCTAGAAGGTTGGAGGAGTGTTTAAAGGATAACTGTCACATTTAGACCCTAATTTCAGTTTTCATATATTTAGTTACTAATATGATAATATTCCTGAATCAATAACTATTAGACTTACTTACCCCTTATTTAATAAGATTCAGCCCTTAGCAACCAGTCTGCATAAAACTACAACTTCACTATTCTGTTAAAATGGCCGCCCTCAGCCCTGAGGCTAATCCATAGGACGCCAGCAGTGAAATTAGTGAAGACCAGCTCTGTATAGGGGGGTCGGGCAGTTAAATTTCCAGGTCAGGCTGAAGCCTATAGTCCTCCTACAAGCTCTCCTCTTATCAGATAAGGCTTTTATTTATACACTGAGCAGCTGACATATCTCCCTGGGCTCTACATTCTCCAGCACTGCTAAGGGAGTGTCTGCCAAGCACAGGCATGTGGAGAAGTTCACACAAACAGCCCAGCACTGTTATCTCCTGTCAGGAAGAACCTGGCTTTTTATACATTCCCTTACAATGTTGACTCGCTATCAGTTCCCAGTGCACGCAGCCAGCGTGCTCCGTCCTCATCTGGCAGACGGAAGGAGCATAGCAACCTGATTTTAATCTCAGGTAAAAATAGCCAATACTGGGGACTTTTAGGTGACTTTTAGGGGTTATTTATTAAACAATCAGAAATTAAAACAGGGCCAACAAGGTGATATTAATCACCAAAATCCAATAGTAAAAACATAAATAAATTGACAGTTATACTTTAAACTAGGGACTGGGGGGAGGGTTATTACATTATAGGAGGGGAAGTGCAAATAGAGACCATGGGCGAGGTAGTGTGACTGGGGGAGGAATGGAAGGGGGGACTAGAACAGTTCAGAATGAAAGGTGTAGGGTAAAAAATACACATAAACCTCTCAAATGTATGTATACTAATGCCAGAAGCCTGACTAACAAGACTGGTGAACTGGAATTAGTGATGTGTGAGGAGGACTATGACATAGTGGGAGTAACTGAGACATGGCTGGATGATGGCTATGACTGGGCAGTTAATATAAAAGGTTACAATTTGTTTAGAAAGGATCGTCAAAACCGGAGAGACATCTGTAAAGGGTAGAAATGCATAGATGCAAAAACAATAATGAATTACTAATAGGAGTTTATTATAAACCACCTAATATACCAGAGTCCACAGAAAATCTACTACTAAACGAGATAGATGAGGCGGCAAATCATAATGAGGTGGTTATTATGGGGGACTTCAACTACCCAGATATGTACTTGGAAACTGAAAGCTGTACATCCCATAAAGGAAACAGGTTCTTGGCAATAGCCAAAGACAATTACCTTTCCCAACTGGTTCAGGACTCAACTAGAGGGACAGCTATACTGGACTTAGTATTAACCAATAGACCTGATAGAACAACAGATGTGCAGGTTGAGGGACACCTAGGAAATAGTGACCATAAAGTAATAACCTTCCAATTATCCTTCAAACGAGAGTTTCTAAAGGGAGGAATAAAAATACCAAACTTCATAAAAGCTAAATTTAGCCAACTATGCGAGGCCTTAGGCCTAACTAACTGGGACAAAGTCCTCAAAAATAAAAATACAATCACAAAATGTGAGATTTTTAAAAACATTGTAACATCTTATTGTGAGAGGTATATACCTTATAGGAATAAAAGGCTAAGAAACTATTAGAAACCAATGTGGATAAATAGAACCGTAAAGAAAGCAATAAATGACAAAAGAAAGCATATAAATCACTAAAACAGGAGGGGAGCCAGGAAGCACTGATAAACTATAAGGAAAAAAATAGAATATGTAAAAAACTAATAAAAATTGCCAAACTAGAGACCGAGAGATTAATTGCCAAAGAGAGTAAAACTAGCCCTAAAATGTTCTTCAATTATATAAATGGTAAAAAATATAAATCTGAAGGAGTCGGCCCTCTACAAAGCAATGAGGGGGGTGTTGCAGAGAGCGACGAGGAGAAAGCAAAACTATAAAACATTTTTTTCTCCTCTATATTCACTGAGGAAAATAAACTGTCAGATGAAATGCAGAATGTAAAAGTAAATTCCCCATTAAAAGTGCCCTGTCTGACCCAGGAAGAAGTACAACAGCGACTTAAAAAGATTAAAATAGACAAATCGCCAGGACCGGGTGGCATACACCCCCGTATCCTGAGGGAATTAAGTGATGTCATAGCCAGACCTTTATTTCTGATATTTCTCAATGAAAATAAGCAAATAACGCCATATCAGAAATGGCTTCATGAGGGATTGGTCATGCCAAACTAAGTTAATCAGTTTCTATGAGGAGGTAAGTTCTAGGCTTGACAGCGGCAAATCAATGGATGTCGTATATCTGGACTTCTCCAAAGCATTTGACACTATACCTTATAAAAGTTTAGTATATAAAATGAGAATGCTCGGGCTGGGAGAAAATGTCTGTATGTGGGTAAGTAACTGGCTGAGTAATAGAAAACAGAGGGTGGTTATTAATGGTACACACTCAGATTGGGTCACTGTCACTAGTGGAGTACCTCAGGGATGAGTACTGGGCCCTATTCTCTTCAATATAATTATTAATGGTCTTGTAGAAGGCTTGCACTATAAAATATCAATTTTTGCAGATGACACCAACACTGTGTAAAATAATTAACCCTGAAGAGGACAGTTCTCTGCTACAGTGGGATCTGGATAGATTGGAGGCTTGGGAAGAGAAATGGCAGATGAGGTTTAACACTGACAAATGTAAAGTTATCCACATGGGAAGGAATAATGCAAGTCACCCATACATACTAAATGGTAACACACTCGGTAACACTGACAAGGAAAATGATCTAGGAATTCGCACAACTTTAATCACACTGTTGTACAGTTCAATATTATACACAAAATATATGTGACACCTCTATGGCTCCATAAGAGGGGATTTAGAGCTGCCTCTGACTGCCTTCGGTGTGGGGACCCCGGGGCAGATTATATGCATCTGTTCTGGGATTGCCCGATAGTGAGTAAATATTGGAGAACGATTCAAACAACCTTGATTCGGAGACTTAAAATAGATATTCCTCTATCTCCTAAGGTATGGATTTTAGGGGACCTATCAGAGGTTAATTGCCAGCCCATGAAGGGCTGTCTGTTGACTAAAGTGATGTTTTTGGCCAGGCTTCTTATAGCCAGAGAATGGTTTTCCCCCTCTGCTTCAGACTGCAATAACTGGCTATGTTTAGTGGATAAGGTGAAAATCTATGAGAGAATCATGCACAGACAAAGAGGGTCCTATGCGAAATGGGCCAATGTTTGGAGAGATTGGGATGGTTGAGGAATTTTATTATTTTTAATTTTTTTTTTAATTTTTTTTTCCCTGCAGGATTGGGGGGTGGGTTGAGGGGGGGTGGGAATGGGGAGGTTCTTTTTGTAATTCTGTTTCATGAATTTTGTTTTTTGAGATGATTGAAATAAAATATACTTATAAAAAATAAATAAAAATGATCTAGGAATTTTAATAAACAGCAAACTAAGCTGTAAAAACCAGTGTCAGGCAGCTACTGGCAAGGCCAATAAGATAATGGGTTGCATAAAAAGGGGCATAGATGCCTGTGATGAGAGCATAGTCCTACCACTTTACAAATCACTAGTCAGACCACACATGAAGTGCTGTGTAAAGTTCTGGGCTCCTATGAACAAGGCATACATAGCAGAGAAGGAGAGGGTTCAGAGGAGGGCAACTAAAGTAATAACTGGAATGGGGCAACTACAGTACCCTGAAAGGTTATTCAAATTAGGGTTATTCACTTTAGAAAAAAGATGACTGATAGAAGATCTAATATCTATGTATTAATATATCAGGGGTCAGTACAGAGATCTCTCCCATAATCTATTTATCCTCCAGACTGTGAATGTGATGAGGGGACATCCTCTGCGTCTGGAGAAAAGAAGGTTTGTACACAAACATAGAAAAGGATTCTTCACGGTAAGGGCAGTGAGACTATAGAACTCTCTGCCTGAGGAGGTGGTGATGGTGAATACAGTAAAGGACTTCAAGAGGGGACTGGATGTATTTCTGGAGTGAAATAATATTACAGGTTATAGCTACTAGAGAGGGGTCATTGATCCAGGGAGTTAGGCCTTATTCACACATCCGTTGTGTTTTGCGGATCCACGGAGCCGCGGATCCGCAAAACACGGACACATCGGCAATGTGCATTCCGCATTTTTGCGGACCGCACATTGCCCGGACTCCATAGAAAATGCCTCTTCTTGTCCGCAATTGCGGACAAGAATTGGACATGCTCTATTTTTTTTGCGGAGCCGCGGACCGGAAAATCGGCGGCGCGCTCCACAAAATCGGATGCGGAGAGCACAGTGTGTGCTCTCCGCATCTTTCCCGGCCCCATTCACAGTCAATGGGTCCGCATGTATTCCGCAAAATTGCGGAATACATGCGGACTACATTGCGGATGTGTGAATAAGGCCTTATTCTGATTGCCTGATTGGAGTCAGGAAGGAATTTTTTCCACTTAAGTGGGGAAAATTGGCTTCTGCCTCACCGGGGATTTTGCCTTCCTCTGGATCAACAGGAAACAGGCCAAACTGGATGGACAAATGTCTTTTTTCAGTCTTATATACTATGTTACATAGTGCTCTTCTCCTCCACTTCTCCATAGTGCACCCCCATAATGCATGCCAGTAAATAGGGCGCCCCAGTCAATGCCTCCATAGTGCTCCTTTACCCCCCACTTCTCCATAGAGCTCCCCATAACGATTGCCAGTAAATAGGGCCCTCAGTAGATGCCCCTATAGTGCTCCTTCCCCTCTTCTCCATAGTGCCCCCATAATGTGCCAGTATATATGGCCCCCATAGTGCCCCCCATAATGTGCTAGTACATAGGGCCCCCATAGCGCTTCCCCTCTTCTCCATAGTGCCCCCTCATATTGTGCCAGTATATTGGGCCCCCATAGTGCTTCCCCTCTTCTCCATAGTGCCTCCCCATTTTGTGGCAGTATATAGGGCCCCCATAGTGCTTCCCCTCTTCTCCATAGTGCCCCCCATATTGTGGCAGTATATAGGGTCCCTATAGTGCCCCCCCATATTGTGGCAGTATATAGGGCCCCCATAGTACTTCCGCTCTTCTTCATAGTGCCCTCCTATATTGTGGCAGTATATAGGGCCCCCATAGTGCTTCCCCTCTTCTCCATAGTGCCCCCCATATTGTGGCAGTATATAGGGTCCCTATAGTGCCCCCCATATTGTGGCAGTATATAGGGCCCTCATAGTACTTCCGCTCTTCTTCATAGTGCTCTCCCATATTGTGGCAGCATATAGGGCCCCCATAGTGCTTTCTCTCTTCTCCATAGTACCCCTCCATATTGTGCCAGTATATAGGGCCCCAACCCCCCTTCTTGTCACAGTATACTATAAATAATAAAAACAATAAACACATATACTTACCTTATGCTGCTGTCAGTGATACGATGCAGGCCTCATCCGGCCTGTGTCCCTTACTGTATAGCTTATGCTGCGCGATTACATCATTGCGCCGCCTGCAGCGGCAACTGATAGGCTACAGGCACTAGGCCCGTAGCCTATCAGAGGAACGGGCAAGGGAGACGCCTCTCCCCTGCTCCTCCACACAATTTATCTGTATCGCTGTCCTAAAGACGGCAATACAGATGAATATGGAGATGAACGCTTCCACAATGGAAGCGCTCATCTTCACTCCTGCTTCCTCCAGACAGAAAGGGCACACCTCCGGCGCTGGGCCCTGCTGACAGAGCCCCCCTCCTCTGTCCTGAGTGATCCGCCCCTTGCGGTCACACCCCTTGCCCGGCTGTAGAAACGGCCCTACGCAGCGCACACCTGATTTTTTCCTCCACTTGTTTGTGCAGGGCAGGAACGGCCCACATGGAAAAATAGTGATGGCTGGGAACCAAGTACCGTAGGACAGCCACCGTCGGTACATTTATAAAACTGTCGGTCTTGACCAGATGGAAGGGCAGCATTTCAAAGGCCAGGGATTTTGAAATACTGACATTTAGGGCCAGGGCTCGCTTGTGCGTAGGCTGGTACAGGGGGAGGAAGAGGCCAAGACCACAGCAAAAGAGGGAGCATGAGGAGCCTCCGACCTTTCGTGGTTCTACTCCAATACAGCTTGGGCTTTGCAGTTAGATGCCGGGTCATGCAGGTGATGCTCAAGGTTAAAACAATTATGCCTCGCTTCAGGCTCTGACTGCACAGCGTGCAAACCACCCGTGTCTTGTTGTCAGCACATTGACTGGAGAACTGCCACGCTAGGGAACTCCTTTGAGCTGCCTTTAGTGTGCTTAGTCCCTCGGCGAGGTGGGAAGTAGCAGGTGTACTGGCTAGGGGCAGGACACTGTGCTTTTGCACCCTAATCCCTTTTGTTGTGCGGCTGGTGCTGCCTGACCATCTATTCCTCTGATCTTCACACGTCACTCGAATGACCTGGATGCCATGTGAGATCTAGGACATCATCATCCTCCACATCATCTTCCACCCAGTCTTCACCCCTGCCATCCTTGCCAGTCTGCACAGTGCAGAAATCTGCAGCAGTTGACACCTGTGTTTCGCCTTCATCATCAGAGACGTCCTGCTGCGGTCATCCCACATCCTCATCCTCAAACCTCTGGGGTAGGGCTAGGTGGATGTCCCACGAAAACCCTGCCAGCAGAGTCATCAAAAAGCATAGGTGACTGCTGCATCACTTGGGGCTCAGACTTCTTGGCTGATGTGCAAGAGGTTGAGGTGGAAGACAGATGCCCGTGGGCTGTCAGTGCCAACTCTGCGCTCATCAGGGCATCGGGTGGAAGAAAATGTGAAGGAACTGAAGAACTGAAGCCATCACATCTACTGCCGCTTCTACTTGTTCTAGCCTCACCATTCGTAGGACAGTATTTGGGCCTACAAAATGACGCAGAACGTCCTGTCGCCTGCATGCACCAGAGGAAGGTGTTTCATTTGGACACGTAGGTGGCACAGATCGAGAATGTTTTCTCCCTGCAGCAGAAGCTCTACCACCAACAACACCACCAGCACCATGACCATGGCCATGTCCCCTATTTTATGCTCTAATTTTTTTTAGGGTCGCCCACCAAATTGTCTGACAGACGAACAATTGTATTTATGTGTCATGGTTGCAAATGAAGTGTTTTGCACCCCAAAAAATCACTATAGGTCACTGACACAATTAACAGAAAGATTAATTATTGTATTTCCTTGTCACGGATGTACATGAGGTATATCTATCCCCCCCAAAAAAGGCTTTATGTCCCTGAAACAACTAACTGACTGATTAACTATTGTATTTCCGTGTCATGGATGCAGATGAGATGTATCTCCCCCCCCCCCCAAAAAAAAATAAAATAAAGGCTTTATGTCACCGACACAATTAACAGACTGATAAACTCTCCTATTATCCTCCTTGCAGGATAACAGGCAGAACTGGATGGACAGATGTATTTTTTTCGGCCTTATAAACTATGTTACTATGTTACTGTTACAGTAAGACAGATGGAAATGCGGTGTTCTGAATCCAAGAATGGCTTGATGTCTCTGATACAATTAACAGAATGATTAATTCTCCTATTACAGTAAGACAGATGCAAATGTGGAGTTTTTAACCCCAAAAATGCCTACAATAAAACCTTAACTGACCCTCAGTGCAACAGCGTCCTGTCCCTACACTAGTCAGAGAAGAATGGTGGCGTAACACGTGATATGGCATTTATGCATGCAGGGTCACATGCTGCACCGGCCAATCACAGTCATGCCAATACTAGGCATGACTGTGATGGCTTCCAAGTGCTGACAACTTATACACTTGTTGATTTGCTGCCCTGGAGCCCTTCAACGAGCTTTATTTAAAATCCAAACACAAAAACGGACTTTGGCGCCAATGTTTGGGTTCAGGGGACCGAACACGGTAATGTTTGCTAAGAACCAGAACAATATGGTCCGGGTTCGCTTATCCCTACTCAAAGATGATTTCTTCAGAACAGAAAGTGTTAGCTTATGTGAGGCTCAGTGGTAAACATGAAAACTGCAAGGAAAAATAGAAAAAGAAAACTTTAAAAAAATATGGATAACATAAAAACTTAATTTTTACAATTGGTCACTTATGACAATACAATGCTTTATAAAAGGAAATTTTGATGCACCTGTTTATAGATGAATTATTATATGATTATGCAATATCACTATTTCAGAATTTAGAGTATTTTAGCCAATCGATTAAATAACTTTTTGTATAAACATTCAGATGTGCAATATGCTTCTTGTATTTAATGTTTACAGCAGGGTTTAACAGCACTCAAGTATAATTAATCATATCTATCACATCACCTCAGTAAGCTTGTATAACGAACATTTTTTACTGCTTTGCTTTTTTATGGAAGCAAGATTGCAGGTTTATATTCTGAATAGTAAGCTTTTTATGGGACATGTTCCCATTAACTGTCGTTTGGATGATGTCAATCAAAGCTGTTTGCATCTGGTACTGATGCCACATAAAATATATTTATTGATACTTTCAGTCACACATGAAAAGTTTTGCAGATGGTGTCTTGTCATTATTGTATTTATTTTAGTATATAATTATATAATTATATATATATTTATTTTTTTACTAATAGTTTCGCCTCCTACTCCTCTCTGGCAATTCAATTTGCTTTTTTTAATAAATGTAATCAATGGCATGTTAAACACTAGAGGATCTTTTATGCATTCACTGTTAGGACAAGCAAAGAACTACCGTAGATCACAAGAATAAACAACTCAGCCGTATTCAATTACAATGCCTTGGCTGGGTTTTTATCTGCTGGTGACATCATTTCAATCAAAATGTAAAATAATACAATCCAATAGATGCAAGAAGGAGAGATAGGACACAGACTGCTGCACTAAGTCATTTAATAAAAAAAGAAAAAAAAAAAAAAAAAGAAAGTAAAAATGAAGAGATGCTTTCTATGACAGCCTTTTTCTAAAACTCTATTACCTTGTGTAATAGTATTCAAAAGAATTGAATACAGAAAATTGTCCATTACTTTTTTATTAGTGAGAGATATGTTGCATACTGCTTACCAATGTTCTCTTTTTCAACCTGCTTTGTTCTTTTAATTAATGAAAACATTCTATTCTTTTTCTCTACTTGGCTGAATAAAGCTTTTCTATGCTATATTTCCCTTTTGTCTTACTGAATAGTTAACACGTTTTATTTCAGTAATTAAAATTAATATATTATAAATTTATATAACCTAACTTCATATGTAGCAACCCAGGAGAAGAGGAGCAGAGGAGAGGACAGGAGTGATAGCAGCAAAAATGGTGGTAGTAGTCTGTACTCACTCTGACATTACCCTGGCCGTGCAGTGATGGGAATGGCACACCTGCTCCTTCCTTCGGGGAACACCCTGGTTTTGGGGCTCTTTCTTAATATAGGTTGGGGTGTTTTTTGTGTTGGTGGTTTTGAGGCTCAAGGCAGGATCCTGTGTAATAGTGGAGGAGGCAATAATGCAGCATTTTTTGCATAGAACAATTCTTTCCTGAAGCACATTAGTTACAGTTCTCAGCAGATGCTACACAAATGCACTTTCCACAGTTCTTATAGGTTACCTAGGCCGCAAAGGTGGTTAATAGGCCAAGGTGTCTTTAAAGCAATTCTTTCCTTACACTCCATTTCTCTAGATGAATCTTTCACTACATCCAGGAATGGGGTATAACACTTCTTTTTATGCAATGCAACCTTACTGCGGACCCTAATGTCAGACTAAGCTCTGTACTTTTCTTGTAAAGGTTACTGTACTTACAATTTACTCCTCCACAATATCCTCTGCAGGCTGGGGATATTTTTATGCAGGTGATCATTTTGCTTCTCAAGTGTGTGAAGGCACCATAAGTGTTTAAACTCCTATACACATAGCAATAAAGACTCAGTGGTCCTTTTCAGATAGCAATTCTCCAAATAAACTCTCTATACACCTCCTCTTTTATATCTGGCCTGCTTTCTGAGTATGCAAAGTTCTTGTTGGGCCTGGGCCTGGCTTTCTCAGGGATGGCTCTTCCATCAGCTATCACACTTAACATGTGCTCACTCCTTCAAGTTCAAACACAGACTACTCTAGCTGTATGCTAATTTACTCTTACCGATGAGAAAAGGGAAATAATACTTTAAAAAAGTACATTCTTTACCCCTTCCGCAGGGTACCATTGCTCTGCAGTGGAATGCTGCACATATACCTTCCAAATGTTTATATTGTGATAAGACCCCTGAGAAAGGACACACCCGCTAATTATAAACTTGAATCAGCTTGGAATAAGTCTAGCAGAGTAACTGAAACAATGAATGGTGAGATCTCTGGAGCCATATGAGGTACAGAGCTGGTTATAGCTTTGTTACAAATAGATTTTCATTTGCTATAGTATGTCTCACTTTTATTTTTTACATTAATCATGGGATAACCTCTCTAAGAATCTAGATACTTTTGCATTATGAGCCCAATGCTTAAAGAGAACCTGTCACCACAAAATGCAATGCAACACAATGTAAACAGCATGTTATAGAGCAGGAGAAGCTGCGCAGATTGATATATAATTTTGTGGTAAAAGATTTAGTAATGCTTGTGATTTATTTATTTAAACCTCTGCTTTTTCAGAACTTAAATCCACCCACTGTTTATAGTTATCAGTGACTAACAGCTATCTCTTTATAAGCACTTAAAATGGATTTACACTTGTCAAGTGTCAGGCTAATTATTGGGAACAAATGTTAGTCCAAATTCATGTTCCCGATAATCGAGCAATGTACTGTCAGGGCCGGTGCAAGGATTTTTGCCTCCCTAGGCAAGATAAAAATTGCCCCCCATCAGATGATCTGCCCTTACAGTACTGTAGCGGCGGCACGAAGCGCACGGTGTCATAGCAACCAATGACGCTGTGTGCAGTGTATGCTATATGTGTATAACAAACATATTTCACATGAAAACTTACAGTTACTTGGCTTGGCCCTTGGGGATCCCGGACACCACTTCACACTTTGGCTGGGGGATCGGTGTAGAGGTATATCGGCGGAGCTGATGATGTGTTTTCTCCTAATGAGAAAGATTTCAGAATAAGGATTTGGAGAAGGATCAGAGGGATAGCAAAGCAGGGAGAGGCTGGTGCTGCTACTGGGGGGTCATAACATGGAGGAGTAAAAAAGCCCACCATAATACCTCCCCCTCCCACAGTAGTAATAATTCTCCTTATAATAGACAGTGCAAAAAATACCGCCTTGTAATGCACCAGCTGAGCTAATGTCCCCATAGTGCCCCCATAATGTACCAGTATGAAATACCCCTATATGGTGCCCTTAGTAAATGCCCCCATAGTGCTCCTCTCCCGCCTTCCTCCTAGTGCCCCCATAATATAATACACTGCTTCATTTGCAGAGCACATTCCGCCACCCCCCCCTCCCCCCCCCATACCACATTTCTCCCCTTCCATGGCAGGACTGTTGATGAGGGTATATAGGGTATATCCCAATTCTTCCCCTCCATGACATGGCAGCACAGCTCTGTATTAGTATTAATATAAAGGCCCTCTCTTTAGTATTTTTATAATAACGGCCCCCTCTATATAAATAATATTACTAATACAGTGGGGGCTATTAACATAAGAATAGTACAGAGGGGCCCATTATAATAATAATAGTACAGAGGCGGCCTTATAACACTAATACTAGCCCCCCCTTAAGTGCCAGTAGTCCCCTTATGTGCCAGTAGTCCCCTTATGTGCTGGAGCCCCCTTATGTACCACTAGCCCTCTTATGTGCCAGTAGTCCCCCCTTATTTGCCAGTAGCCCCCTTTATGTGCCAGTAGCCCCCCTTATGTGCCAACGAGCCCCCCTTATGTGCCAGTAGTCACCCCTTAAGTTGCAGCAGTCATCCCTTATGTGCCAGTAGCCTCCTTATGTGTCAGTAGTCCCCCCTTAAATGCCAGTAGTCCCCCCTTATGTGCCAGTAGTCCCACCTTTTGTGCCAGTAGACCCCCCCACTAATGTGCCAGTAGCCCCCCCACTTATGTGCCAGCAAGCCCCTCTTAAGTGGCAGTAGCCCCCCCCCCACTAATGTGCCAGTAGCCCCCTTATGTGCCAGTAGCCCCCTGAAGTGCCAGTAGTCCCCTTATGTGCCAGTAAGCCCCCTTATGTGCCAGCAGTAGCACCCTTATGTGCCAGTAGCCCCTCTTATGTGCCAGTAGCCCCCCTTATGTGCCAGTAGCCCCCGTATGTGCCAGTTGCCCCCCCACTTATGTGCCAGTAGCTCACCCCCCCCCCTTATGTACTCCACACTGATTCCAGTTTGTTTTGTACAAAAAAAAAACCACACATAAAAAACACAAAAAAAACACATACTTACCTCCATGGCAGCGATGTGATGCAGGCCTCTTCCGGCCTGTGTCCCGCGCTGTAGGCTTAGGCGGCTCAATAATGTCATTGCGCCTCCTGGACCAGCCTATCAGATGAACAGAGATGAACAGGGGACAGACACACCTCCAGCCCTCCTCCTGCACGCGCGCTGCTGCGACTCTGCTCGCTACAGGCTCCCAGCATTGGCTGGGGGCATAATGCCCATTACCTGCAATTTGGCCCCTGGGGGCAGGGCGACTGCACTCGGTGTCACCCCAGGTACTGGTGTCACCCGGTACGGTCCGCACCCCCCTCAGGCGGCGCAGCATGAGAGCGAGGCGCTGCGCCGGCCGCCACATTCCCTTCCAATCAGGGTTTTTTTTTTTATCGCAGGGTTCCGGCGGCGCCCCCTGCTACATTGCTCCCTAGGTGGTTGCCTAGATCGCCTTACAAGTGGCGCCGGCCCTGTGTGCTGTAAAAGTGCTGACGATCAGCCAATAAGTGAGCTTGTTCATATGGTGAACTCATTGTTTATGCAGCAAGTTAAATGATCATTTCTAGGCAGCATACTGTTCAGTGTGAACAGCAATCTGTACGATCTGTATATGGAAAGCAATTACAGTTGCCATCACTTGTTCCCATACAGTGGAGGTGATTGCTTCGTATAAATGCAGCTCTCACCTCCTCTGATGAGGAAGGAACTAGGGGCCGACCGATTATCGGTTTGGCCGATATTATCGGCCGATATTCATGATTTGCACAGTTATTGGTATCGGCCCCTAACCAGGCCAATATACCGATAACTGTGCTATCACAGAACATGAGCGCGCCGGTCTCAGCACGGCCATGTTCCCTCAGCAGCAAAGGGGAGAAGGAGGCAGTGTCTCTCCCTCCCCCTGTGCCGCGCTACCAATGGATAGAAGAGGAGGAGGAGGAGGGGCTGAGGGCGCACTGGCCACCAATGAGAGAAGAAGAGGTGGGGCTGAGGGCGCACTGGCCACCAATGAGAGAAGAGGAGGAGGGGCTGAGGGCACACTGGCCTCCAATGCGGATCACAGCACTCTATCAGAGGCAGGGTCTGGGCAATGTGTTTCTAATGCCTGCGTTTGTAATATCTTAAACGTTATTATCATTGGTGGCCAGTGCGCCCTCAGCCCCCCCTGTCCACAGTGTAAAAAACATTGGTGGCCAGTGCGTCCTCCCCCATCCCCCCCCCCCCCAATCCCTTCAGTATTAAAATCATTGGTGGCAGTGGCCACAGGGTCCCCCACCATCTCTCTTCTGATCGGAGCCCCAGCATTGTAATGCTGGGGCTCCGATTGGTTACCATGGCACCCAGGACGCTCCTGAAGCCCTGGCTGCCATGGTCGGTTCCTGCTGCTGTGTGCCCATAGCACAGGGCAGCAGGGACAGTGTAACATCCTATTCACCCTGATAGATCTCTATTAGGGTGAATAGGACAAGGGATGTAAAGAGCCCAGGTTCTACCCCTAAGGGGGGAAATAGCAATAAAATAAAAAGTAAAAAAAAAACAAAATATTAAGTATAAATTAACCCTTTTCCAATTTTACATATAAAATATATAAACAATAAATAAATAAACATATCGCCATGCCCAAAAAGTCCAAACTATTAATTTATTTATTTTTTTAAAGCGTTGGACGTTGTAACAGAAAAAAAAAATCCAAAAATTAAAATGCGCAAAATATCGGTATAAAATATCGGCTATCGGCCTGAAAGTTCACAGAATATCGGTATCGGCTCTAAAAAATCAATATCGGTCGACCCCTAGAAGGAACTGTTCTTTCACGATCATTGCCTTCTCAGTCGGCACGTGTAAATGTGCCTTCACACATAGAGTGCTATTAATTACTGATAACACTTCCCCCGTGTACTAATGAGATCTGAAATAGCAGAGTTTTAAATGTATAATTAGCATGTTTTTCAGATTCTTTTACCACAAATCGATATATATATATCAATCTACTTCTCCTGCCCTATAGATTTAAACTGCCTGCCTATAGATTTACACAGCATTTTGTGGTGACAGGTTCCTTTAGCAAGTCAATATTGAAGGACTATAGGTGTAAGTCACTAGTGACTCGATGGATGAGTCATAGCTGCTACTGTATAAAACAGCCCAAATAGAAAAAGGCTGCTGCTTTGTGGGGATATACTGTATATAGAAATAAAGAAGATGTCACAGTAAGAATGAGAGATTGTAAAATGCAGAATTAAAGGGTTTGTCTCATCATAGACAATGGGACCATATCACTAGGATATGCCCCCATTGTCTGGGACCTGCACCTATATCGAGAACTGAGCCCCGCAATGTGGTGGCTGGAGTACTCCGGTCTGGCCTCCACCAAGCCGGTTCCCCATAGAAGCGAATAGGAGCCACCGCTCCCATTCACTTCTATGGGCTCAACGGAAATAGCCGAGCCAGTGCTTGGCTACTTTCGCCGACCCCATAAAAAATGAATGGAGGGCGGCTGCGCATGCACAGTGCTCCCTCCTTCACTTTCGGGGCTCTGTTCCCTATATAGGTACATGTCCCAGCGATGGGACCCACACCTATAATACAATGGGGGCATATCCTAGTGATATGCCCCCACTGTCTATGATGAGACAACCCCTTTAATAAAAAAAAACCACTAAAGTGTAGTGTGTTTTTTAAACAGGCTGTTACCAACAATTGCTATCTGTTTACCCATAGTCATAGATGTTGTGGTCACTTTGAAATAACAAATGCTATATTGGTGTTAAAGGGAACCTCTAAGGTCGAACATGGTGTTTGAGCTGCAGGCTTCATGTTATAGAGCCAATAGTCATAACAGAGATGAGCGAAGCTCTCAAAAATTCGATTCAGCTGCTTTGCCAAATATTACAAAACAATTTGCTGCATTTCTTTGTAAGTAGCAGGCACAATGACTGGGAATGGCGATTGTGCCACCCCCATCATTGAACACCTCAGATGCCGCATTCATCACTGACACTGTTACAAAGAAATATGAAAACCTACTTTCCTTGGTAATGTGGTTTTACACAGTTCACAATCAGTGACCCGTGGAGGACGCAGGCAGTGGTAGTTATTGCTTTGACTGTTATTGTAGTACTTGAAGGTTACAATGGCAATCTCCTCCTACAGCTCTCCCTGGGACTTAGCAGTGACAGAAGGGTATACTCTTTCTTCCCTCACAGCACTCCCTGGAGTTGGGGCTCCTACCTAATGGTAGCTGGAGTGCCTTTGATTTTAGGTGTTTGTCTGGGTGCAGGACAGAAGAGCAGGTGAACTAGTCGATGAATGGTGCAGTCGGTAACCAGGTCAATTAATGATGTGCAGAATTTGAGTAGTAGTACATCCAGCAGTAACTAGACACAATGCATCAGCGTATGAAAAGCAACAATGTAGTACTCTACCTCTCTCCCTGTCTCTCTAATGTCTCTCAGCAGAACCACGGGCATGCAGTGAGGTTAATGTTAAGTCCTTCTGGAGTTCCTACACTGAGGGGTGCAAAAACTTTAGATATAGATGCTGATCCATCTCAAAGTGTAGGGGACACTTTATTAGTGCTTCCTTCCACAGCAGCAAGGTCTTTCCGGCATGGCCCAACACATGGCCTTGTGGGTTCTAGAGCTTTTAAATTCAGAGATGGACTTAGGTCTATCTCTGAGGATATTGCACATGTGCAACAGGCACCTCTCCCCAGGGCCCTCTCTATATCGCGACCCAGGTGTAGGAAATGCCGAATGGTATGTTGCGGCCTAAAATGTCTCTATGTGTGTCATGATGCTCCTACCTGGTTACAGCTGGACCCCAGGCTTTGGCTCCAAAGCAATAAATAGGGGAAATAAATGAGGGATTTGAAGAAATAACCTTGAGATGAAGTTCAATGGCAGGTTCACTTGAATAAAGTTTTCTCCAAACAGTTTCAGGCTTTGTGTTGATTCCAGCAGGCTTCAGTATTAAACTGGCAGAAAAACTCAACTCTGCTCTATGCTCTCTGCCCACTCTGCTGTACTGACAAGCTGACTTGGTAACTTGGCTTCTTCTTTATGCTGCGCTTAACTTTTTAGTTGGACTTATCTCCAGCCAAAAAGTAGGTTAGAATCCTGGCAGCTCCAACATGGAGTCTCAACCAGAACAAACTAAAAATGCCCTACCTCCTTCTGGTAGCAAGCATCACTGGCCCACTTCTGACCAAAGGCGGGTAGAATTGAATGGTGAGTTCCATTCTATCTAACTGTAGCTCTGCCATTTACGCTGACACCTGCTGGTAAACCAGGCACATTACATGTAATAAACAGTTACATAACAAGATTATGACCTGGACCTCGAAATACATACATAAGATGACATTATATTAGCCCATTAGAGATAGTAGCAGGGTGAAGGAGTGGTAACAGCACTCTGGAGTGTCACACATATAGGTCTTTCCTGCAGCTTAGCCAAAACTAGGCTAAAACTATTCTAACCAAGGGCCAACCCGAGATTCTTCACCCTAGGAACCTGACATAGTAAACCAAAGCATTTGCATTAAATACACAAACAAACAAAAATCACAACATTTAACTTAATAACATGATATCACAGCAATTAACCCGTTTCAGTAGTCCCTCTGAGGTGCTAAACATACACTTTTGAGAATATAGGTGGTAGAGATGAGTGAATTGATTCTATGAAATAGAATTTGTTCCAAATCAGCTTTCCAAGGGGCTGGCTTAGCTAGTCAGAAGACTTCCTATGCTCATTTATTGACAATGCCAGATATCTCACCTGGCCCAGTCAAACTCATGCTGACAATGTTGCTCTGAGTATCGGTCCAAGTGCAGAGGATCTGCTGCTGCTTCCAGAGCAGAGCAATTACAGACAGCACGTGTACCACTGACATTGGGGTACACCCAAAAGTGGAGGTGGCGGCTTTAGACAGAGGAGTGTTGCCCCCACTTATAGGTGTACCCAAATGTCAGTTGCAAATACACAGTTGGTGTCTGTTCTGCTCGGTTGCAGCAGCAGCAGATCCTCTGTGCTTGCACCAATACTTGGAGCAATGGCTCCAACGCAAAATTGACAGATCCAGGTGGTGCACCAGAAGGCTGATTTTGAATTAATTTCAATTATTAGACTCTATTCGCTTAAGCCTTAGTAGGTGGGTATCAGCAGGAGGGGACTTAGTCTTCACAGATTAACTATGAGTTACATTAGAAACTGTAGTAAATTGTCAGGCCACGTTCACATGAGTGTATGGAAATCCATGCGTATTCCTCCTTTAGAATACACATGGATTCCAGATGATATACAGGTTTCTGTGCTGTAAAAAAATGAAAAAATGAAATAAATCATTTCAGAACTTTTTCCACCTTTAATGTGACCTATAAACTGTACCACTCAATTGAAAAACAAACTGAAATCTTTAAGGTAGAGGGAAGAAAAAATATTAAAACAAAAAAATATTGTTGCATAAGTGTGCACAACCTTAAACTAATACTTTGTTGAAGCACTCAGTCTTTTTGGGTATGAGTCTATCAGCATGGCACACTTTGACTTGGCAAGATTTGCCCACTCTTCTTTGCAAAAACACTCCAAATCTATCAGATTGCGAGGGCATCTCCTGTGCACAGCCCTTTTCAGATCACCCCACAGATTTTCAATCGGATTCAGGTCTGGGCTCTGGCTGGGCTATTCCAAAACTTGAATCTTCTTCTGGTGAAGCTATTCCTTTGTTGATTTGGATGTATGTTTTGGGTCGTTGTAATGCTGAAAGATGAAGTTCCTTTTCATGTTCAGCTTTCTAGCAGAGGCCTGAAGGTTTTGTGCCAATATTGACTGGTATTTGGAACTGTTCATAATTCCCACTATCTTAACTAAGGCCCCAGTTCCAGCTGAAGGAAAACAGTCCCAAAGCATGATGCTGCCACCACCATGCTTCACTGTGGGTATGGTATTCTTTTGGTGATGTGCAGTGTTGTTTTTGCACCAAACATATCTTTTGGAATTATGGTCAAAAAGTTCAACCTTGGTTTCATAACCTTTTCCCACATGCTTTTGGGAGACTTCAGATGTGTTTTTGCAAAATGTAGCCTGGCTTGGATGTTTTTCTTCATAAGAAAAGGCTTTCGTATTGCCACTCTACCCCATAGCCCAGACATATGAAGAATACGGGAGATTGTTTTCACACGTACCACACAGCCAGTACTTGCCAGATATTCCTGCAGCTCCTATAATGTTGCTGTAGGCCTCTTGGTAGCCTCCCAGACCAGATTTATTCTCGTCTTTTGATCAATTTTGGATGGATGTCCAGTTCTTGGTAATGTCACTGTTGTGCCATATTTTCTCCACTTGATGATGACGGTCTTCACTGTGTTCCATGGTATATCTAATGCCTTGAAAATTCTTTTGTACCTTTCTCCTGACTGATACCTTTTAACAATGAGATCCCTATGATGCTTTGGAAGCTCTCTGTGGACCATGGCTTTTGCTGTGGGATGCGACTAAGAAAATTTCAGGAAAGACCAACTAGAGCAGCTGAACTTTATTTTGGGTTAATCAGAGGCACTTTAAATGATGGCAGGTGTATGCTGACTCCTATTTAACATGACATCACCAGTTATAAGTGTGCACACTTATGCAACCACATTATTTTATTTTTTTAGTTTTCTTCCCTCCACCTAAAATATTTCAGTTTGTTTTCAATTGAGTGGTACAGTTTATAGGTCACATTAAAGGTGGAAAAGTTCTGAAATGATTTATCTTTGTCTCTTTTTTTTTTACAGCACAGTAACCTGACATTTTAACAGGGGTGTGTAGACTTTTTATATCCACTGTACCATCCAGACTGTCATCATTATTGAATCAGCAATTTTTCTGGATTCAAATGCGTATTTTTTCTACTTGCATTTTGGAGACAAATACACACAACACTAGGACATGCTGTGGATTTCATATACTGATGGAGATGATATGTCCACATGAATAGCCATTTAACATTAGCAGTAGATTCTGGTACATAAAATCCGGGCCATATATATGGCTTGCAAATACGCTTGTGTGAAAGCAACCTTATGCAAATCTATTCCAGCTCATAGATGGTAATGTTTTAATTTTCTGACTCATGGACTCTCAGAAGATGAACATCTTAATGAATTTTGGCATATCTTACTCCAGGAAACTTCTTATTAAGACTAGTATATGAAACGTCAGTCTTAATAAATTCCCTCCCCCCCTTTTGCCTTGTTTTCATGCATAGATTAATCAAGTTTTGCAAATTATAAGTGAGCAAAAAGTCTAAATAAATTTTTGTTCAAATTCATATATTTATATACTGAAATGTATCATATTTAGTATGCACTCTATCAAAATTATTAATATGAATAAAAAAAAAAAAAAGGTTTGATCAAGCAAAAGTAGAGTTAAGTAAGACCCAGACTAATCTTTGTATTTTACCCCCTCACCATTCACTTCATCACACTTGAGATACTGAAACATATATTTAGTAAACTCTATAAAGACATCTTGATTAAGATGTCTGTGGATTCATCCACTCTCAGACAGTAAATTGCCTAATCTTTGTTTAGCAAGGTGATTTTACCTTGTAAACAGCCAGAGGGCTTACAAGTTTTGAAGATAGTCATCCTTCCAAATGATATTCTCTGTCCTCCTGGATTGTGTTGTCTAATATAATTTAATTTCAGATTTTGGATCTAAGCTGGCCTCAGGCTGTTGCTTCTGTCCCCTCACACTTAGCAATTCAGGTAATTTTAATTGAGCTGGTCTCACTTTCTCCTGCCATAACAGAGAAATGCTGCAAATTGCATAGAGTATAGCTTACTATTGATTATTGCTCTTGGCTACTTGCAACATCATATTTAATGAAACCTGAGTGTCTAATCCAAAGCTTTCAGGAAAAGAGCAATATATAGAGAGATGCTAGTATACAATTATTGAGATATTCCATGTGGAATGTGTGAAATGAGTCTTACAGATTGGAATAAAACAAAACAATTGTGTTCAATGGACTAAGAAAGCCCCATTAACATACAAATAAGAAAACAATGTTTAAAATTATTTGTTCTATATTTTAGAATCTGTTATTTGATTAATCATTTACACATGCTGACTAAGCAGGCAATTATCAGGAATGGACTGTTCCTTCCTGATAGATGTCTGTCACCAGTGGAGGGAAAAGCTGCACTTATTGTACAGGGAGTGCAGAATTATTAGGCAAGTTGTATTTTTGAGGATTAATTTTATTATTGAACAACAACCATGTTCTCAATGAACCCAAAAAACTCATTAATATCAAAGCTGAATATTTTTGGAAGTAGTTTTTAGTTTGTTTTTAGTTTTAGCTATTTTAGGGGGATATCTGTGTGTGCAGGTGACTATTACTGTGCATAATTATTAGGCAACTTAACAAAAAAAAAATATATACCCATTTCAATTATTTATTTTTACCAGTGAAACCAATATAACATCTCAACATTCACAAATATACATTTCTGACATTCAAAAACAAAACAAAAACAAATCAGTGACCAATATAGCCACCTTTCTTTGCAAGGACACTCAAAAGCCTGCCATCCATGGATTCTGTCAGTGTTTTGATCTGTTCACCATCAACATTGCGTGCAGCAGCAACCACAGCCTCCCAGACACTGTTCAGAGAGGTGTACTGTTTTCCCTCCTTGTAAATCTCACATTTGATGATGGACCACAGGTTCTCAATGGGGTTCAGATCAGGTGAACAAGGAGGCCATGTCATTAGATTTTCTTCTTTTATACCCTTTCTTGCCAGCCACGCTGTGGAGTACTTGGACGCGTGTGATGGAGCATTGTCCTGCATGAAAATCATGTTTTTCTTGAAGGATGCAGACTTCTTCCTGTACCACTGCTTGAAGAAGGTGTCTTCCAGAAACTGGCAGTAGGACTGGGAGTTGAGCTTGACTCCATCCTCAACCCGAAAAAGGCCCCACAAGCTCATCTTTGATGATACCAGCCCAAACCAGTACTCCACCTCCACCTTGCTGGCGTCTGAGTCGGACTGGAGCTCTCTGCCCTTTACCAATCCAGCCACGGGCCCATCCATCTGGCCCATCAAGACTCACTCTCATTTCATCAGTCCATAAAACCTTAGAAAAATCAGTCTTGAGATATTTCTTGGCCCAGTCTTGACGTTTCAGCTTGTGTGTCTTGTTCAGTGGTGGTCGTCTTTCAGCCTTTCTTACCTTGGCCATGTCTCTGAGTATTGCACACCTTGTGCTTTTGGGCACTCCAGTGATGTTGCAGCTCTGAAATATGGCCAAACTGGTGGCAAGTGGCATCTTGGCAGCTGCACGCTTGACTTTTCTCAGTTCATGGGCAGTTATTTTGCGCCTTGGTTTTTCCACACGCTTCTTGCGACCCTGTTGACTATTTTGAATGAAACGCTTGATTGTTCGATGATCACGCTTCAGAAGCTTTGCAATTTTAAGAGTGCTGCATCCCTCTGCAAGATATCTCACTATTTTTGACTTTTCTGAGCCTGTCAAGTCCTTCTTTTGACCCATTTTGCCAAAGGAAAGGAAGTTGCCTAATAATTATGCACACCTGATATAGGGTGTTGATGTCATTAGACCACACCCCTTCTCATTACAGAGATGCACATCACCTAATATGCTTAATTGGTAGTAGGCTTTCGAGCCTATACAGCTTGGAGTAAGACAACATGCATAAAGAGGATGATGTGGTCAAAATACTCATTTGCCTAATAATTCTGCACTCCCTGTACATGCAGCAATCACCTTCACTGTATGGGGTGGGCAATGGCTACTGTAATTGCTCATCCTCATTACAGATTCATTATTTCGGCACAGATGATCACGGTTTACACAGCACAACCTATATAAACCTACATAAACAATGATTGTGTTGTATTAATCATTTATTAGGTGATTGGCAGCATGGGCCAATTATTGGGAATGAGTGTTTGTACCCGATAAACATCCCAATAATAGTCCAGTATAAATCCACCATTACTTAAGCAAGCAGCGATGAAGCTCATTAGCTGACTAGAAAATTGTGTAACAGGCGGGTAATTGTCTTATCCATATTCATCCTGATCTGTCAAACCCAAAGACCTTTAATTGTTTGATGCATAAATAAAAATCAGCAACAATATAAATGGCTTTGAAATGCTTAAGAGGCTATTAGACAGAGCGATTATTGCTCGATTTCTTTGTTATTGATTTCAATTTCAGAAAGTATTGTCACATGTAATAATGTGCAGCGATCAAATAACAAACAATAAATTATTTATTTTCAGTGGAAGTAGGGAAATAAGCATGGCAAAATCCAGAAGTACCATGAGAGGCTCATTTAGATTTATGCTATGCGGATCAGTCTCTAAAAATTGACCCTTCCATAATGTAAGCATATGTATCAGATTATCACATAAAGCTGAGCAAATCGATTCTAAACAAATCAAGTTTCAATAGTCCTGCATGAATCGCTCAAAATGGTGTCCACTAGTGATGATAGAGCACTAGAAAATTGTGTAACAGGCGGGTAATTGTCTTATCCATATTCATCCTGATCTGTCAAACCCAAAGACCTTTAATTGTTTGATGCATAAATAAAAATCAGTAACAATATAAATGGCTTTGAAATGCTTAAGAGGCTATTAGACAGAGCGATTATTGCTCGATTTCTTTGTTATTGATTTCAAATCAGAAAGTATTGTCACATGTAATAATGTGCAGCGATCAAATGACAAACAATAAATTATTTATTTTCAGTGGATCAGACTAATCTACCTGTCTGAAAGACTATCTTTAGTCACCACCAACGTCCCATTGTCTAATCAGGACTCTGCCAGTCATTAGAGGTGTGTAAAAGATCTAGGGATGAAAGAGCAAACAGCGGGGAAAAAATAATTTAGAGATTATTATTTCATATAAGAGAACATCTTCTGAATGTAAACAACTTGCTAAATCGTTGAATAATACTGCAGTGTGACAGAGGATGATTGAATAAGAAGGGAAATAAGCATGGCAAAATCCAGAAGTACCATGAGAGGCTCATTTAGATTTATGCTATGCGGATCAGTCTCTAAAAATTGACCCTTCCATAATGTAAGCATATGTATCAGATTATTACATAAAGCTGAGCAAATCGATTCTAAACAAATCAAGTTTCAATAGTCCTGCATGAATCGCTCGAAATGGTGTCCACTAGTGATGATAGAGCACCAAAGTATTCGGGTGTTCTTCCCGAACACATTGCTATATTCGCAGTGTCGGACTGGGATGCCAAGGGCCCACCAGTAAAATTTATTTTGGAAGCCCACCATATGGATACATTCAAATATTCCGTGCTCACACAGTAGTAAGATGCTACCAGATGGAGAATATGAGGGTCCCTGCAGCAACTTTGAGAAGGTAGGTCCTGGGGAAAAGAAGATGAGATTGTACATTGAATATATATATGAATGTAGTCTAAAGTCTACTGTGTTATGTGCTACTTGTGCAGGGGGTGGGAGACTAGGGGCCCACCTTCCTCAGGTGCACACCAGGGGATTCAACTGTACCCCTGTGGGCCAGTCTGAGCCTGTATATTTGTGTGCTCGTCCGAGCACCCAAGTATAATGGAAGTCAATGGGAGACAGCCAGGCACCCCCTGCTCTGAAGAGGGGAGGGTGCCTGGTTCATTGGAAAAGGTCAGAAAGTGACAGGAACACCACCAAAATGGATCGGGAACAGCATGGGGACAATGTCTGGATGCATCTTGGACTCCCAGGTCGCTGCTGGGAACCATGTTGTCAGAGTTGTACGCCACATTTACAAACTGACAAAAATACGCATAACCCCCCCCCCCAAAAAAAAATGATTTCACAGGAAAAATTGTTAGGAAACATTCTTTCCTGTATATTCAATTGTATATAAAGTGCAAGAGCTGTCAAAAATTACAAGCAAGAGGCACTCCGAAACAGCTCGTATATCACATAAAGGAGGGCCTCATTCACATTGTGGTACAATTGTTCAGGTAGTGGGACTCCTACACTCATAAATCCTATGCACTAAGTGAAAGGGCTGCCAAAAATTACAAGGAACTGGCACTCCAATACACCCTTTATTACACATAAAGGTGGGCATCATACACATCCTTGAAAAATTATGATTGGTGTCCTGCTAGTGACCCTGAAAAACATTTGGAGCAAGGGCCTGCTGGTGACCCTCTAAAACATTAGGGGTGAGGACCTGCTGCTGAGCTGACCCTATAAAACATTAGGGGCCAGGGCCTGCTGCTGAGCTGACACTCTAAAACATTATATGTGTGTGCCTGCTGGTGAGCTGACGCTCTGAAAAATTATATGCTAGTGCCTGCAGTTGAGCTGACACTCTAAAACATTATATGCAATTGCATGTTGTTCAGCCGATGCTCTAAAACATTATATGCGAGTACCTGCAGGTGAGCTGACACTCTAAAACATTATATGCGAGTGCCTACAGGTGAGCTGATGCTTTAAAACATTATATGCAAGTGCATGCTGTTCAGCTGACACTCTAAAACAGTGTTCCCCAACTCCAGCCCTCGGGGCCCACCTTCCGGCATGTTTTCAGGATTTCCTTAGTATTGAGCAGGTGATACAATTAGTGTTGATGCATCAGGACTTACCTCAGGCATTCATTCTGTGGGATATTCTCAAATCCTAACTGGTAGGTGGGCCCTCAGGACTGGAGTTGGGGAACACTGCTCTAAAACATTATATGCGAGTGCATGCTGTTCAGTTGACTCTCTCAAACATTATTTGCTAGTGCATGCTGTTCAATGGACGCACTAAATCATTATATGCGAGTGCATGCTGTACAGCTGCTGCTCTAAAACTTTACATGCGAGTGTATGCTGTTCAGCTGACCCAATAAAAAAATTTGAGTTGAGGGGCTGCAGTTGAGCTTACCCTATAAAAAAATTAGAGTGGAGGGAATATATACAATCAGGTGGAGGAGAAGGAGACAACAAGATTCAACCATATGCTTTTTTTTTGTGGTGGAAAAGGTGCATGGAAATACACTACAGTAGATTGAGTACATTATAAATAAAAGATTGAAATTGCCTTTATGTTCATCATCATCAGCTCAGCTCTCCTCTGGTGGAGTTAAGAAGTCAGGGGCAATCCAGGCCTTGTTAATTTTTATCTGAGTCAACCTGTCAGCATTGCCAGTGGACATGCTTATCTGTTATAATGCCACCAGCAGCACTAAATACAAGCTCAGACAAAATGTTGGTGCCAGGGAGACGGCCAGCACCTCTAAGGCATAGAGAGCAAGTTTGTGGACACCCAGCAGTTCTTAGGCACTGAGGGACCATTTAGAACGCTGACACAGTCTGCTATGTATTCCTTCACCATCTTCCAAAAGTTTTCCCTCCTTGTACCACTAGGCCGCACTTCAGGGTGAGGTTTCTGGTGTGTGTTCCTCTTGTCTCCCTTCCTCGGTTGCCTAAGGAAGTACGGACTCTGCCGGCCTCGTTGTCAGATGGAAAATTTTGGAGCAATCTCTCATCAAGTACAATCTGGTATTGCACCGTTTTAGTCATCCTCTCCACCACAGGAATGAGAGATAAGAAGTTCTCTATGTAGCGGGGGTCGAAAAGGGTGAACACCCAGTAATCAGTGTTATCTAAAATGCGTATAACGCGAGGGTCTCGGCAAAGGCATCCAAACATGAAGTCAGCCATGAATACCAACAGGCAAGATGTTGATGTTGACATCAGGATGACTCCCCATCTCCTAATCCTCCTCCTCCTCGTCTTCTGCCCATCCACGCTGAATAGATGGAATTAAAGTTCCATGGGTACTACCCTCTGTAGCAGAGGAAGTGTCTCCAGCTCATCCTCCTCTTCATGGTCCAACTCGCGCTGAGAAGACAAACTGTGGGTTGTCTGGCTATCACCCTGTGTAAAGTCCTCCTCCATTTCCTTGTTTGGGAGCGTCCTCCTTAATTGTGAGCAGCGATTATTTGAGTAGACACAGCAGGGGGATGGCTACGCTGATAATAGCGCTATTGCCACTCACTATTAGTGTTGAGCGCGAATATTCGAATTGCGAATTTTTATCGCAAATATAGCAACTTCAATAATTCACAAATGTTTAGAATATAATGATATATATTCCCTATTTCGAATATTCGTCCTTTTTTTCCTTATCTGAAAAGTGAAAACATGATTCGTCCCTGCTTCTTTCTTGTGGGTCAATGAGTCATTGGCCCACAAGCAACTTAAGCAGGAAGGAATCATGTTTTCATTTTTAATGGGAATCCATCAACCCAGCTCTAACTTTTATTCTCAATGAGAGTATATGTTCGCATCGCGAATTAAACTTACAGCTGGGTTCCTAATGGTTGTTGCTAGAATATAAAGAAGATTGAGAATATAGCACTATATTCTCAATCTTCGTCAATTCTAGAAATACAACCGTTAGGCACCCAGCTCAAAGTTGAATTTGCGATGCGAGTATATGTTCATATCGCGAATTCAACTTATAGCTGAGTTCCTAATGGTTGTTGGTTGGTTGAACCTGCTACTTGCTAGAATATAACGAAGATTGTGAATATAGTGCTATATTCATGAATTCGTGATATTCGTAATATTCTAGCAAGCCAACCTTTAGGAACCCAGCTCTAAGTTGAATCCGCAATGCGAGTATTACAGGTTATATTAATCACAATGCAAATTCAACTTAGAGCTGAGTTCCTAATGGTTGGCTTGCTAGAATATAACGAAGATTGAGAATATAGTGATATTCGTGATATTTGCTATATTCAACAATTCTACCAAGCCAACCGTAAGTAACTGTTGGCTTGGTAGATAAGATAATCTAGATATGTTGAATGTCGAATATGGCGAATATAATGCTATATTCCAATCTCTATCTTCGTCTATTCGACCAAGACAATCCATTGAACACAATAGCACACTGCCCTTATTCAGCGCGATTCACGCGCATATGTAATTGCCGATTTTTCGCATGACACAAACTATCTTACATACAGAGGAGAATTATAAATCAGTAATGAGAATTGTTACGGATGTATAATTTTCCTCATTATGTATGATACTGTATTTTATGTCATGCGAAAAATCGGCAATTACATATGCGTGTGAATCGGGTCGCATAAGGGCAGTATGCTATTGTGTTCATTCAATGGGTTGTCTTGGTCGACTCGAATAGACGAAGATAGAGAATATAGCACTATATTTGCTATTTTCTCTATCTTCGTCTATTCGACCAAGACAACCCATTGAACACAATAGTATACTGCCCTTATGCGGCGCGATTAACGCGCATATGTAATTGCCGATTTTTCGCATGACATAAACTATCTTACATAAAGAGAATAATAAATCAGTAATGAGAATTGTTACTAATGTATTATTTTCCTCTTTATGTATGATACTGTATTTTATGTCATGCGAAAAATCGGCAATTACATATGCGCGTGAATCGGGTCGCATACGGGCAGTATGATATTGTGTTCATTCAATGGGTTGTCTTGGTCGATTCGAATAGACGAATATTGCCAATATAGCACTATATTCACTATTTTCTCTATCTTTGTCTATTCGACCAAGCAAGCCAACCCAATATTATACTGTCCTTATGCGATCCGATTAACGAGCATATGAAATTGCTGATTTTTTGCATGACATAAAATACAGTAAAGAGGAAAATTATACATCAGTATTCAGTAATTAGAATAATTTAGAATACAATATCTGCATTTTTGTAATCGCGTAGGGGCATCAAGCTATTTTCATATAGGTTTTGCTTGGTCGAATTTTCGAATATGTCAAATATAGTAATATATTATCCATGCAAATTATTATAATTTTTTTTTTCTACAGTGCATGAGGTGACTCATTATTATCATTATCCCTCCCTTCTCCTAGCTTGAATTGCCAATGAGAAGGCTTTGTCACAGCTTAGCAACATCCCTAGCAACCAATAGGAAACTAGACTACCCCTTCACTATATAAGTGATAACATCACCCTGCAGCCATTTTGTGGTGTTGGATTTGTTGGAGATTGGAACTGTGCTATTTTTTCTGCTGTGCGTTTTCTAAAATCTGAGTTTAATTTACAATAAACTAGTTAGTTAGTTTCAGGTAGTGATTAGGGAATAGTGTACATTTATAGCTGATAGGGTCAAAATAATTTGAGATAGTTTAGTAGTTTAGTAGAATTAGCAGAAAAATATAGTTAGTGTTAGGGCCTAGTGTAGCAGATAGGGTTTAGTGCAGGGTTAAGTGTAGGGCATCGAGTTAGGTAGGTAGCTGTAATATATAATATAGATATATAGTGCTTGATAGTTTAGGTTAGGTATTAGGGCTACAGTTGGGGAATAGTAAAGTTTAGATTTTTCAGGGACGGGTGTAGTTTAGGTTAGTTAGTGATATAGTATAGTGTAGGGTCTATCTGTCTGTTTTGTCTGTCAGTTAGTGTCCGTCCAGTTAGGGTACTAGTTTTGTTTTTTTCCATTATTTGTTAATTTAAAAAAGTATTTTTGTGTCAGGTAAAAAAAAAAAAAAAAGTTTTACATGTTTTTTGTTTAATGTAGTTCTGTCTGTCCTCCGTTAAAAAAACAAACAGTTTTTTAGTCTCTGTGTGTCAGTGTCTGTCTTAGGTTTAAAAACAAAAAAATACAAAAAACGTAAAAAAAGTTTATAGGTTTACGTGTTTAGTGTAGTTTTTTTTGTCTACGTTAAAAAAAAAATGTCTTTTAGTCTCTGTGTGTCGGTGTCTGTGTCAGATTAAAAAAAGAGTTTACATTTTACGTGTTTGGCGTTTAATGTAGTTTTGTTAGTCCTCCGTTAAAAAAGCCCGCTTTTTAGTCTCTGTGTGTCAGTTAGTGTCTGTCTTAGGTTAAAAAAAAAAAAAAAAAGTTTTATAGGTTTATGTGTTTAGATAAGTTTTTCCTGTCCTACGTTAAAAAAAAAAACGTCTTTTAGTCTCTCTGTGTCAGTTAGTGTCTGTCAGGTTAAAAAAAATAAAAATTTGACAGCTTTACGTGTTTAGTGTAGTGTGTTACAGTTTATGTCCTTTTCATTTTTCACACATCGTCCCCACCCTAATAAATTTTTCCCCTAATCCCCAGCAGCATGAGTGTACTGGGCCGTGCAGGCAGTCGTGGACATTGTCGGGGTAACAGGGGAGTTGGTTCCCGTGCTGGACCACTCCCAGCACGGGGCCGCTCCTCAAGTCACGGACAGGCGGGCGCAGGTGGCAGGGACGTCCGCCTGATCCGTGACTTTTTCACTAGTGGCAGCCGGCCCATTACTTCCCAGGATGCAGAGGCTGTCTTTGCTCTCGTGGCCGATTCTAGTGCCACGGAGTCATCTGCCCCGGCTACCAGCAACTGCAGCACTCCGCCTCCTGTAGAACCAACCCCCAGCTCCCAAGAATTGTCCCCTCTCATGTTCGGAGACTTTGAGACTGAGAGTAACATCTTGGGGGAGGCAATGCAGGAAGCCAAATTACTGTTCAGCCCTGCGGATGGGCAGGACCTGTTGGAAGGGATGGGGGGGGAGGAGGGGCCTATAAATCCCCCTGTGAGATCCCTTCCAACTGGTGTGGGTGGTGTTAGCCACACAACCCCTGCACTTATTCAGGCCCAGGCGTCAGCGAGAGGACAGAGGAGCCCGGTCAGGGGCTCCATGTCAGCTGTTCCCGTCAGTTCACCACAGGTTGGCCCTGGGTCTGACATATCAGGGGGTGAAGAGGAGGGTGACCCAGAATGGGTGCCACCTCCTTTGTCAGGTGACGGCAGTACCGATGAAGGTAGGCACCCGAGGCAAATGGTGAGCCAGGTCACCAGGGAGCCCAGTGTCAGGGGCTCCACTGGTAATAGCAGCAAGAGTAGGCAGCAGCAGCCAGCTCCACCTGTACGCACCGAGCCCGAAAAGGCGCAAGCCAGCACCACCCCATCTGACAGGAGGTCGGTGCGGAAGTCGCTTGTTTGGGCTTACTTCACCCTGGCAGCAGATCATGTCACAGTTGGCATTTGTAAGTTGTGCCATGCCAGGGTGAGGAGAGGGAGATCTATGGATCGGCTGGGTACCACGGCCCTCACCCAGCACATGTGAGTCAACCACTGGCGGGAGTGGGAACAGATGAGGGGTGGTCAAAGCAGCAGCGCCACCAGCAGTGTGCAGGAGACAGCAGCTCCTGCCACTGTACTGTAGCCACCCCAACCCCTTCCACCAACTCATTCCCACTCCCCCGCTCCCTCTACTAGAGGTACTGGTACCAGCAGCCATACCTCTGCCTCCACTGCACCCTCCTCTGCTGTCCGGTGCCAGCCATCTATTTCAGATGCATTTGACAGCACACCGCCCTACGCCCCCAGGGACAGTCACGTGCGTATACTCAATGGGCTCCTGGCAAGGGTTATCACTTAACATCTGCTGCCTTACAATCTGGTGGATAGCAATCCATTTAGGCAGATGTTGGACCAGGCCCAACCCAGATGGCGTGTCCCCAGCCACCATTACTTTGCCAGGAACGGCGTCCCTGCCCTACATCAGCACATTGTGCAGAATGTATCCCTGTCGCTGGATCATGCTGTCAGCGACAGGGTGCATCTCACAATGGATGCCTGTCCCTCTGAGGCGCCGGGGAGGGATTGGCGGCATCTGATTTTGTGGTACTGCCCCAGTGTATCCAGGGGAGAACTGCTGCTCTCCCGCAAGTCACTGTCTCCACAGCTGCTGAGCCCCCCAGCAAGCGTCCCCTTTGCTACGCAAGTGTGGGGCACTTCTGCTGCCAGACCGTGCTCCAGCTTGTGAGCTTAGGGGACCGGAGACACACTGGACCTGATGTTCTGTCCGCACTACAGTCTCAGGTTCAGAAGTGGCTGACACACCGATGGCTCCAGGCAGGTATGGTTGTCTGTGACAACGGCAGCAACCTACTCGCGGCCCATCATGCTGGCAGTCTCACACACGTACTCTGCATGGCACATGTCCTCAACCTTGTCGTACAGAAATTCCTACGAACATTCCCAGGGTTGAGTGACATTGTGCAAAGTGTACGTAGGATTGCTAGCCACTTCAGATGCTCCCCAACTGCCGCTGCGTCCCTGTTCAAACTACAGAGGGACAACAGCCTGCCCCCCCACAGGCTGATTTTGGACAGTATGAAGCAGTGGAACTCCACCCTCCACATGCTGGAGAGGTTGTGGGTGCAGCGACGGGCGGTGAGGGAATACCTGCTGGACCTAGGCACTTCAGGGCCATCACACCCACTTCCCTACATCACCAATGCTGAGTGGGGGCAGATACAGCAGATCTGCCACATGTTGGCCCCATTCGAGCAGGCGACAAAGATGGTTAGCGGGGAGTATGTCGGCCTGACTGACGTGCTCCCCCTAGTGTTCCCGCTGGACAGGACACTAGATCGCCTGCTTGAGGCTGGGGAGAGTGCCTTGGTGGAGCATGAAGAGTCAACCATGCTCCACCAGGACCAGGCCCAGGACAATGAGGAATTAGTGGATGTGCAGGAGTCTGGGCCTGGTCAGGAGGGAGAGCCGGTGCTGGGGGCACCGTTAGTCCGGGGGTGGGGCATCTCCGACTGGGAGCAGCAGCATCAGCAGCATGAGGACCAAGAGATCATGGTCCCGGGCAGTCATGAAGAGTCACAGCAGGCTGTGCTCTTCCCCATGGCTGCCCATATGCTGTAATGCCTCAGGAGGGACCCCCTGATCAAGAAATTTAAGGAGAGGGATGACATTTGGTTGGCCACCCTTTTAGACCCTCGCTGCAAGTGGAAACTGGAGCAGTTAATTCCACCAGCTGGAAGAGGCAAACCCTCGGCCTCAAGCTCCAGTTTTCCCCGCCCATTTCACCCAGCAGGCGGCTGGGACCAGCAGCACCAGCCGAGCAGGTGACCTTCCTGGTGAGATGAGGCTCTTCTACCAGTCTGCGTGACCCAGTACCAGCAGCATCAGTCACCACCAGCGGCTGGCCCACATGGTGACAGATTGCATTGGGTTGGTAGGTGCTTACAACAGCATGACCACCGACGACCCCATGGAGTACTGGGTTGCCATGCTGGACACCTGTTGTGAGCTCGCTCAGTATCCGCTGAAGTTACCATCTTGCCCCCCCTCCAGCGTTCTGTCTGAGCGGGCATTCAGCGCGGCAGGTGGGGTGGTCACGTACAAGCGGACCCATCTGTCCACAGACTCCGTGGACAGACTCACATTCATTAAGATAAATGAGTCCTGGGTCGGCAGTGACTTCATTGCCCACGCTGTCGGTTCAGGGCGCTGAAGGGTCCCTTCTAGTGTTGAGCGAACAGTTCGAGCATAGTTCGGGTTCGTACCGAATTTTGGGGTGTTTGGGACCAGGACCCGAACATTTTCAAAAAAGTTTGGGTTCGGTTCCGTTGTTCAGCGATTTCTTCCTGCTTTCTGAAGGGCTGCACAGCAGCCAATCAGCTAGCGTTTTACTTCTTGCCCTAAAAAGCCATCACAGCCATGCCTACTAATGGCATGGCTGTGATTGGCTAAGTGCAGCATGTGACCCAGCCTCTATTTAAGCTGGAGTCACGTAGCGCCGCACGTCACACTGCTCTGATTAGTGTAGGGAGAGGACGCAGCTTCTGTGAGGGCGAGATTAGGCAGGGAAAAGTCAGCAAAAGCACCTAATGAAGTGATCGATATACAGCTGTGAATGATTCAACTTCTGCTATTTACTTGCTCACTGGTTTTTAGGCTGCACAGACCGTTTTTCTGTCACTTTTTTCTGGGGTGATCGGCGGCCATTTTGTGACTTGTGGTGCACCAGAACAAGCTGCCACTAAGTCCATCAATCCATCATAACTAGTTTTTTTTTTGCTATATCCTACATCAGGGGCTTGGATGTGCTTATTGTCACCCCTAGAAACTCAGGATAGCAATTTCTATATTTTATTAAGGGGTTAAATTCAATTGCCAAAATACCAATCCCCTAAATCTGGTGTTCCAGCTTTGGCTAGCCAAGTGTAATACTGTCTGCGGTCTGGCAAAGGATAGATTATTTTTTGTGGCTAAATTCAATCGCCAAATTTGCAATCCTCTAAATCTAGTGTCCCAGCAGTGGCTGGCAAAGTATAATAGTGTCCTGCAAAGGATATATTTTGTTCTGGGGTGAAATTCAATTCCCAAAATAGCAATACCATAAATCAGTGGTTTCAGCTGTGGCTGGCCAAGTTTCATAGTGTCCTGCAAAGGATATATTTTGTTCTGGGGTGAAATTCAATTGCCAAAATAGCAATCCCCTAAATCTGGTGTCCCAGCAGTGGCTGGCAAAGTATAATATTGTCCGGCAAAGGATATATTTTGTTCTGGGGTGAAATTCAATTGCCAAAATAGCAACCTCCTAAATCTGGTGTCACAGCAGTGGGTGACAAAGTATAATAGTGTCCTGCAAAGGATATATTTTGTTCTGGGGTGAAATTTAATTGCCAAAATAGCAATACCCTGAATCTGGTGTTCCAGCAGTTGCAGGCCTAGTTTTAATCTGTCCGTAACAGCGTATATTTTGTTCTGGGGTGAAATTCAATTACGAAAATAGCAATACCCTGAATCTGGTGTTCCAGCAGTTGCAGGCCTAGTTTAAATCTGTCCGTAACAGGGTATATTTTGTTCTGGGGTTAAATTCAATTGCCAAAATAGCAATACCATAAATCAGTGGTTTCAGCTGTGGCTGGCCAAGTTTCATAGTGTCCTGCAAAAGATATATTTTTTTCTGGGGTGAAATTCACTTGCCAATATAGCAATACCCTGAATCTGTTGTTTCAGCTGTTGCAGGCCAAGTGTTAATCTGTCTGTAAAAGGGTATATTACACTCAAGGTATATACAAGTGCTGAGAGGGTCATCCTCAATAACTTCACACGCTACCGTGCATCTCCCATTGTATTTTTGTCCGTTAAAGGGTATATTACACAAAGTGTTAAAATTCAATTGCTGAAGGCATAATCCTACATATTTTTTCATACACTTCTGTGCATCTCCAAGTGTAAATCTGTCAATAAAATGATACCTTTCATCCAGGGCCTAAATACTAGCCCTACAATAGATATTCCCCTAAATCAGTGGTTACTGCTGTGCCTGGATTAGTATAATACGTTACATAAATAAATAGGCAGATAGTGTTAGGTGCCTGTAAAAAAAGGCCTGAATTTTAAATCAATACATTGGGCCAAATATTTATTTTCTTATTGTGGTGCTTGGTGAACGGTAACAATGAGGAAAACATCTAGTAAGGGAAGCGGACGCGGTCGTGGTGGTGTTAGTGGACCCTCTGGTGCTGGGAGAGGACGTGGCCATTCTGCCACAGTCACACGTCCTAGTGAACCAACTACCTCAGGTTCCAGTACCCTGCCAAAAAATCATTCTTAAATTTCATCTCCATTTGCCAATAACTCTTGTTAAACACCTAAAGGGTTAACAACATTTGTAAAATCTGTTTTTAATACCTTGAGGGGTTTAGTTTCTTAGATGTGGTCACTTTTATGGAGTTTCTAATCCAGGGGGGTATCAGGGGAGCCAAACGGCGCTCCTTTACCTCTACACCCTGCCGTGTGCCCGTACAGTAGTTTACGACCACATATGGGGGGGTTTCTGCAAACTACAGAATCAGTGCAATAAATATAGAGTTTTGTTTGGCTGGTAACCCTTGCTTTGTTACTAGAAAAAATGTATTAAAATGGAAAATTTTCCCAAAAATTTAAATTCTTAAATTTCATCTCCTTTTGCCAATAACTCTTGTGAAACACCTAAAGGGTTAATTATGTTTGTAAAATCGGTTTTGAATACCTTGATGGGTGTAGTTTCTAGAATTGGGTCATTTTTGGGTGGTTTCTATTATGTAAGCCTCACAAAGTGAATTCAGACCTGAACTGGTCCTTAAAAAGTGGGTTGTTGAAAATTTCGGAAACATTTCAAGATTCGCTTCTAAACTTCTAAGCCTTGTAACGTCCCCAAAAAATAAAATGGCATTCCCAAAATGATCCAAACATGAAGTAGACAAATGGGGAATGTAAATAAATAACTTTTTTTGGGCGGTATTACTATGTATTATAGAAGTAGAGAAATGGAAACTTCGAAATTTGCAAATTTTTCAAAATTTTTGGTAAATTTTGTAATTTTTTTGTAAATAAAAACTATTAATTTTTTACTCCCTTTTACCAGTGTCATGAAGTACAATATGTGATGAAAAAACAATCTCTGAATGGCCGGGATAAGTAAAAGCGTTTATAAGTTAATCACACATAAAGTGACACAAAAAAATTGCAAAAAATGGCCTGGTCCTTAAGGTGAAAAATTGCTGTGTCCTCAAGGGGTTAAAATGACTTTGGGGTCTTTGAAAAGCTTTTGGTAGTAAAAACAGCAAATGTGTCTCCCTGCACTATCTGTCCCTTCCAAAGCACTGTCTCTGAGACTGCAGGAGGTAAATAGATTGCTGCCCTAAAACACACACACACAGTAGTCCTTAAAAGGACTTTTGGGTATTAGAAAAGCTTTCTCAGAATAAAAACTGTGAAAATCGCTCCCTACTTTGTCTTTCCCTTCCTAGGCTCTGCTCTCCCTTTCTATATCTGAGCCGAACATATGTTATCGGGTGCTATATAGCACCCGGTGACGCGTTCCAGCCAGCCAATCCCTGTATTGCCAGCAGCCAACATGGCTACTGGCATTACAGTGAGGGCAGTACTTACCTGAACCTTTATTGGCTGCTTAAAACTCACAAAATGTGCGGAGCAGAGACTTGAGCATTGCGCTCGAGCACATGCGATAGTCGATAGCAGATATTCGGCCGAGCATGCTCGCCCATCACTAGTGTCCACTATTTTACATATCAAGATATAGCGAGGATGAGATGATAAAGATGGAGGATCACATGACACAGCAGGCTTGCCCATATAGCTCTACAGTAAGCCTCAGCCAACCATGATGGACATTTTATAAGCAGTATCTAAGATCCCAGGCAGGATCTGACATTTTCTCTAGAATTTTACATTGGTGGGATAGCACATCTGTTAGATAGTGAAAAGAGATCTTAAAACACAGATAGGGTCTTTCATAGTAAAGATAAGACAATAGGTAATCAGATTTTATAATTACTTGACTAAAATATGTTTTAGAGACAGGACAGGATTCAATGAGTCATTATGTAACTTATGCTGCCTCGGGCAGCCATTTTATTGAGAGCCACAACATTTAAAGAGTCAGCACTCAATTCATTATTAATGTGAATCATCTCTTCACTTCTATGTTCCTGTTGCCACTACTGCTACTACTACACAGTTACAAATCTTCAGCCTTATCCATCATGTTTCTTGTTTGTGCTGTTGCTGCTGCTGCCTCTGTCCAGCTGCACATCACGACTTTTCCTTCATATTCCATTTAATACTGTGCTGCTACTGCTAAGAACCTTGGCCTGGACAGTATACAAAACCTGAAACTGCTCCCAAAAATAGATACATTTTCAAAAAACTGATAATGTTTAGACCGTGTGTTAAAAATAAACCATTGCCTCTTTTGATACTAACCTGTGTGTATAAACACTGGCAGACATCTTTCTCCAAAAATTTATAATTAATTTTTTAATTTTAAAAACTGCAACAAATCTGCCAGTGTTGTTTGTTATCACCGGCTACCATCCATTTACCCATAGGTATATATGTTGCTGCCACTTTGTCATTACTAATACTGTCTTTAAGTTAAAGATCTTAAAAATGGCTGGATATCATCCTGGGACCCCAAGAGTTTCATGCACGACGTTTTAGCGACACTGGCACACATTTGATTTGGATGGAGTTTAAATTACTCCTGCTTGTGATTAACAATTTGCATTTACTCTCAACCCCCATCACCTCTTTTCCATCCCTCCTAAAGGACCTATTCAGTTTTGTGGCCATCTGGTTTTAGTAGTTCCCCTGGGACATGGGAAGGGGGGTCTTAAATCTGCAATTTGTGTGGTTCTCCTCCTCTGTTATTTACCTTGCGGTTTGAATTTCAATCTCCTGTGCCCTGTCCACTCTGTAATTTACTCACTACTCTTTACTCATCTTAGGAGGTTTCTGGGTGAATTGAACAGATATCACATATTTATGCCATTAAATGACCTTTTTTACATAAGCCGGTCTTTTGCTTCAAGGTGCATCTAGTCCATGTATTTAGTTACTATCTGAAGACAGTGAATGACTGGTAATGTATATATGTCGAGTGGCTCCATCTCTAGAACCCTAGAACCCCAATATTGGTTATTTTACTTTGCAAGTTTACAAGAGGCCTTGGTGTGAATTTTACTAAATATTACTACTGCCAAACTTTAATCTCTGGTGAAATATCATGCATCCTTAGAAGCCCTACTGTGGTTGTCTTTGGGAACTATTAAATGTACCCATGATGAACTCTAGAGTCTCATATGAACCCCCTAGCTTCTAGACTCTAGAAAAACAACTTTTTGCCTGTGGACAATGTTAAATATTCCTTGGGACTAATTGTCCCACTCTTACCCTTATTACTGATATTCTCTCCTTTTATGGTGTCCCTCTTAAAAATCCTCACCGTTTACTTCCATTTTGTTTCTATTACTGGGGTTAGCTCATCCAGGAGAAATATCTTCTCCCTCCTAATGAAATGTTTAGTTTAAATCATGACTTTATGTTAAACATATTTTTAAATATAATCTTTATTTAAAACTATAGTCTTCTTCATTTAGAATGGCACTGAGGGAGATTTACTTGAGTTGTTTTCCTATTTGAATATGGTGGATGAAGACAATAAATTCACAATACATTATTCTACAAAAGAAATCCAGTCCCTGGATACAAACATCACATTGAAGGATAATCAGATAGAAACAAATGTATATGGTAAACCAACAGACAAAAATACAATGCTTTATTTTGATAGTGCCCGTCCTAAATCTATGGTAAAATCTTTTCCCTTTTGTCAATTTCTCTGAGCTAAACGTATAGTAAGTGATCAAGAACAGTTTAATCACATGATAAGATAGGATGAAACAATCATTTAGTGAACGTGGATATCCTAATGCTATACTGAATACATATCTTAAAAAAAGTCAGGGACTCTGATAGGGACCAACTCCTTAAACATAAGACACACAAAAAAATGATTAATAGGATTCCTCTAGTAACTACTTATATGGAGAACAGTTAAAAAGTGAAAAATATCATTATTAAACATTGGTCTATCCTTAAAAGCGGACTAAAAAAAATTGAGGAATTTAAATCCTTTCCTAATGACCTATAGAAGGCCCACAAACCTCAAGGACAAATTAGTACATGTGGATATTGGACCACAAAAGATATTTCATCAGAGTTTTCTATGCGCCCAGAAAATGGCATGTTTTGCCTGCTTGAACTGTATCAATTGTAAATACATCAACAAAGGGAATACATTTACACATCCTGTAATGAAGAAAAAACACAGCATTAATGTTCATTCAACCCGTGATTCAACATACGTAAAAAAAACTTATGGATTTGCCTGTGTCAAAACATTTTTCAGAATTGGGACATAGTGAAAGTGACATCAAATGTATGCTTATTGATCACATTTCTGTTTCCCATAAGGGGGGTAACAGAGTACTGGCCTTGAAAAAACATGAAATGGAAAGGATTATGAAGTTAAACACACTTAGACCACAGGGGTTAAATGCAGATTTTAAACTGTGGATTTATATATAATCAGGTCCTTCTGCTTCATTTATTCTGGAAGTTGAGCTACTTGTGTTTTGTCTTTGGTGTTATTTATTAGACATATTTTGTCTTATAATATATTATTTCTTATCTCACGACAGTGAACACGTACCAATGTAAAACCAGCATTGACCCTTGCATTGCATGATAGAGTAATATTTGAACTTAACCACTTCAGCCCCCTTAGCTTAAACCCCCGTAATGACAAGATCACTTTTTACAATTCTGCACTACACTAATTTCACGGTTTATTGCTCGTTCATACAACTTACCACCCAAATTAATTTTACCTCCTTTTCTTCTCACTAATAGAGCTTTCATTTGGTGGCATTCCACTGCTGCTGACATTTTAACTTTTTTTGATATTAATCAAAAATGACTGAAATTTTTGCAAAAAAATAGCATTTTTCACTTTCTGTTGTAAAATTTTTCAAATAAAACTACATTTCTATATACATTTGTCTCTAAATTTATTGTTGTACATATCTTTGATAAAAAAATGCAATAAGTGTATATTTATTGGTTTGGGTAAAAGTTATAGCGTTTACAAACTATGGTGCAAAAAAATTAATTTACACATTTTGACTTTCTGAGCACCTGTCATGTTTCCTGAGGTACTACAATGCCCATATAGTAGAAACACCCCACAAATGTCCCCATTTCGGAAAGTAGACACCCTAAGGTATTCGCTGATGGGCATAGTGAGTTCATGGAAGGTTAAATTTTTTGTCACAAGTTAGCGGAAATTGAATTTATTTATTTTTCTTACAAAGTCTCATATTCCACTAACTTGTGACAAAAAATAAAATTTTACATGAACTCACCATACCCATCATAGAATACCTTGGGGTGTCTACTTTCTAAAATGGGGTCACTTGTGGGGTATTTATACTGCCCTGGAATTTTTGGGGTCCCTAAAGCGTGAGAAGTAGTTTGGAATCCAAATGCGTAAAAATGCCCTGTGAAATCCTAAAAGTACTCATTGGAAATAGGGCCCCTTTGCGCATCTTGGCTGCAAAAAAGTGTCACTCATGTGGTATTGCCGTACTCAGGAGAAGTAGGGCAATGTGTTTTGGGGTGTTTTTTTTTACATATACCCATACTGTGTGTGAAAAATATCTCTGTAAATGACAACTTTTTCAATATTTTTTACACAAAGTTGTCAATTTATAGAGATATTTCTCTCACCCAGCATGGGTATATGTAAAAATACACCGCAAAACACATTGCCCTACTTCTCCTGAATCTGGCGATATCACATGTGTGACACTTTTTTGCAGCCAAGGTGTGCAAAAGGGCCCTATTTCCAATGAGTACCTTTTAGGAAGGCATTTTTACGCATTTGGATTCCAGACTTCTTCTCACGCTTTAGGGCCCCTAAAATGCCAGGGCAGTATAAATACCCCACATGTGACACCATTTTAGAAAAAAGATACCCCAAGGTATTCCGTGAGGGGCATGGCGAGTTCATAGAAGATTTTTTTTTTTTTGCACAAGTTAGCGGAAATTGACTTTTTCTCACAAAGTCTCCCTTTCCGCTAACTTGTGACAAAAATTTTCATGGACTCAATATGCCCCTCAGTGAATACCTTGGGGTGTCTTTTTTCCAAAATGGGGTTACATGTGAGGTGTTTGTACTGCCCTGGCATTTGAGGGTCTCCGCAATCATTACATGTACTATGGCCAGCATTAGGAGTTTCTGCTATTCTGCTATTTCTGCTATTCTCCTTATATTGAGCATACAAGATTTTTTTCCCCTGAGACTACCCAAAAAAAAAAGCAAGCCTGTCTTACAAATGGGAGGCTAGTGAAGTACAGGAAGCCACTGCGATTGATAAAAAATATCAAAACAGTTTTTTTTTTATCGCCGCAGCGCTTGTGTAGTGATTGTGCAGTGATAAAAAAAAAATAAAAAATGTTGTCACTGCGGCGGGCGTGGGTGAACGCACGTGTGGGCGACCGATCAGGCAAACACTGCGTTTTGGGTGGAGGGCGAGCTAAGGTGACACTAATACTATTATAGATCTGACTGTGATCAGTTCTAATCACTTACAGATACTATAAAGTACCAATGCTGATTAGAGAAACGCTAATCAGCGAATCAGTGACTGCGGTGCGGTGGGCTGGGCGCTAACTGAAGCTAACTACCTACCAAAGGGGCCTATACTAACCTAAACATAACAGTCAATACTGGTGGGAAAAAAAGTGACAGTTTACACTGATCCCTTTTTTCCCTTTCACTAGTGATTGACAGGGGGGATCAAGGGGTTAATTGGGGTGATGGGGGGTGATCTGGGGCTAAATGTGTAGTGCTTGGTGTACTCACTGTGATCTGTGCTCTCTGCTGGGACCAACCGATGAAAAGGACCCAGCAGAGAGCACAGAAGACATTTAACACATTATATTTATAAATATAATGTGTTATATGGCTGGTGGTTCGATTTTTTTAAAAGTCACCAACCTGCCAGCGCTGATCAGTGGCTGGCAGGCTGGTGACCAACTCCTGGTGCGCCTTTTGCCGACCCGCACTGCGCATGTATATGCGTCCAGGAGGAATAACCCGGCCGCCCGCAGGACGCATCCCTGCGTTAGGCGGTCCGGAGGTGGTTAAATATATTTGTTCATGAGAGAACTTGTTTTTTTATTTGGGCAGCTCCGATATGGTTATTTTTCTTATAGATTTTCTTCTTTTTATTATAAAAATTGGGAGTGAGGGTGTTACAGGATCATATCTTATTCCTTTGACAGTAATATATGTGGAAATTCAGCAATACACATGTGGGTCTTAGGTCCGTTTGTAATGGGTCAGGGATGCACAGTGTTACTCGTGGAGGCTCTCTTGAGTTGTGTTTTTTTTTTCTATGATCTATTTGAGCACCCTTTCCATAATTTAAATGTTGAGGTATTGGAAATGGGATTTGCAGAGTTGCATTCTGTGTCTGGTTTCCCTATATGGAGTAACTAGTGCTGCCTAGTGTTGAGCGAACAGTTCGAGCATCGTTCGGGTTCGTACCGAATTTTGGGGTGTCCGGGACCCGGACCCGAACCCGGACATTTTCAAAAAAGTTCGGGTTCGGGTTCGTCGTTCGGCATGTATTTTGGCGCATTTTGAAAGGCTGCAAAGCAGCCAATCAACATGCATCATACTACTTGCCCTAAGATGCCATCGCAGCCATGCCTACTATTGGCAAGGCTGTGATTGGCCAAGTGCAGCATGTGACTCAGCCTCTTTATAAGCTTGTGCGCACGTCGGGACGTGCTCACTCCCGATGTGAATAGAACAGGGATAGACACAGCTGATGCTAGAGGCGAGAATAGGCAGGGATAATTGAATAACTGGAAGCAAATTTCTCTCCTCCACCTGTGATTCATCTGAACAACTGCAGCTGAGCTGCTTTTTGATAGGGATTGGCTATTTTTAGAGTGGCCAGAGTGATTTTCCATCCACATGTACCTGGGCTGACCGCCGGCCGCCATTTGCGACTTGTAGTGCTGCAGCAGAAGCTGCCACAGTGTGCATTCAAAGCTCCAAACAAGTCAGACATCTACACCTGGGATTCAGACCAATAGCGATTTAGCAGCACAGTCCAAGGCTATTTTTTTAAAGGTTGTGCAGACCATTTTGTGGCACATGTTACTGGGCTGATAGGCGCGGCCATCTTGGGACTAGTGCTGCAGCACAATCTCTCCCAACGTCCATTAATCACTTGTAATAGTGGTCTGTGCCATAGAAATCCTACATCAGGGACTTGGGTGTGCTTGTGTCACCCCTACTAATACCAGTCCACCTGTAATCCATACAGTGAAAAGCCATGAAAGTATTCCAGTGAGGGAATTTTTTTATTTAAAAAAGGCCAAGTTAGTTTATCTGGCGTTCAATATACTAGATACAGTTAGGCCTGCGTTTCATACATCTGGAATTAGCAAACTAATGTGCTGGGGTTGGGAAAACATATATGTACCCATACTAGAATCTGTCAAAGAAAGCGGTACTCACATATAACAGTCATTCCATCTGTAATCCATACAGTCAAAAGACTGAAAGTATTCCAGTGAGGGAATTTTTTTATTTAAAAAGGCCAAGTTAGTTTATCTGGCGTTCAATATACTAGATACAGTTAGGCCTGCGTTTCATACATCTGGAATTAGCAAATTAATGTGCTGGGGTTGGGAAAACATATATGTACCCATACTAGAATCTGTCAAAGAAAGCGGTACTCACATATAACAGTCATTCCATCTGTAATCCATACAGTCAAAAGACTGAAAGTATTCCAGTGAGGGAATTTTTTTATTTAAAAAGGCCAAGTTAGTTTATCTGGCGTTCAATATACTAGATACAGTTAGGCCTGCGTTTCATACATCTGGAATTAGCAAATTAATGTGCTGGGGTTGGGAAAACATATATGTACCCATACTAGAATCTGTCAAAGAAAGCGGTACTCACATATAACAGTCATTCCATCTGTAATCCATACAGTCAAAAGACTGAAAGTATTCCAGTGAGGGGATTTTGCTTATAAAAAATAATATATTTCATTGTGGTGCGAGTTGAATCGCAACAATGAAGAAAAATACTATTAAGGGACGAGGGCGCGGTCGTGGTGGTGTCCGTGGAGCCTCTGTTGCTGGTAGAGGGCGTGGCCGTTCGGCTCCAGGCGCACACAGTAGGGAGCGAACTCCCTCAACTAGCCGGCAGAATGTACCGCAATATCTCGTGGGGCCCAATGCCGCTCTTAGGATGGTAAGGCCTGAGCAGGTACAGGCATTAATCGATTGGGTGGCCGACAGTGCTTCCAGCACGTTCACCACATGGTCTTCCACCCAGTCTTCTGCGGAAGCGCACAGGTGGCACCTGAAAACCAAGCCCATCAGTCTGTCACATCACCCCCAAGCATATCAGGGAAACGGTCTGAGCCACAAGTTATGCAGCAGTCTCTTCTTCTGTTTGAAGACTCTGCTTCCAGGGTTTCCCAGGGGCGTCCACCTAGCCCTTCCCCAGTGGAGGAAGACATACCATGCACTGGCCGCACAACCACTTATGTCTCCAGATGAAGAGGACATGGGAATACCACCACAGCAGAGTCACCGACTCTCTGATGATGACGAAACACAGGTGCCCACTGCCGCGTCTTTTGCAGTGTGCAGACTGAACAGGAGGAGGTCAGGGAGGGAGACTGGGTGGAAGACGATGCAGAGGACGATGAGGTCTTAGACCCCACATGGACTGAAGGTCGTGGCGATGACTTTCACAGTTCAGAGGAAGAGGTAGTGGTGAGACCGAGACAACAGCGAAGCCAAAGAGGGAGCAGGGGCCAAAGCAGGCAGAGCCGCCGCCCCAGAGTTCGCCTGCTACTGGACATCGCCAACAGGGACCCAGCCCCACAAAGGCAGCTTCAAAGAGTTCCCTGGCATGGCACTTCTTTAAACAATGTCCTACCGACAAGACCCGAGTGACTTGCACGCTCTGCCATCAGAGCCTGAGGCGAGGCATTGCGTTCTGAACCTCAGCACAACCTGCATGACCAGGCATCTACATGCAAAGCATGAACTGCAGTGGGGTACACACCTTAAAAACCAGGCACTCGCTGAGGCTCCCCCTGCTCCCTCTACCGCTGCTGCCTCGGCTTCCGCCTCGAGAGGAATGTTGCCACCTGCCGAGCAGCAAACAGAGGATGTGCCACCGACACCACCACCACCGCCACCGTCAACTAGCGTCTCCACTATATCACACAGCAGCGTTCAGCTCTCAATATCTCAAACCTTAGAGAGGAGCGCAAATTCCCCCGAGTCACCCTCGAGCCCTTGGCCTGAACGCCAGCATTTCTAAACTGCTGGCCTTTGAAATGCTGTCATTCCGGCTGGTGGACACAGACAGCTTCAAACAGCTGATGGCCATGGCTGTCCCGCAGTATGTGGTTCCCAGCCGCCACTACTTCTCCAAGACAGCCGTGCCTTCCCTGCACATGCAAGTGTCCGATAAAATCAAGTGTGCACTGCGCAGCGCCATTTGTGGCAAGGTCCACCTAACCACAGATACGTGGACCAGTAAGCACGGCCAGGGACGCTATATCTCACTAACTGCACACTGGATGAATGTAGTGGCGGCTGGGCCCCGGCGGACAGTTCCTTGGCGCACGTCCTTCCGCCCCCTAGGATCGCAGGGCATCATTCTCTGCCTCCTGTAGCCTCCTCCTCCTACTCGGCTTCCTCCTCCACTGCTTCCACCAGCTCATCCGGTCAGCCACACACCTTCACCACCAACTTCAGCACAGCCCGGGGTAAACGTCAGCAGGCCATTCTGAAACTCATATGTTTGGGGGACAGGCCCCACAGCGCAAAGGAGTTGTGGCGGGGTATTGAACAACAGACCGGCGAGTGGTTTCTGCCGGTGGGCCTCAAGCCAGGCCTGGTGGTATGCGATAATGGGCGAAATCTCGTGGCAGCTCTGGGACTAGCCGGTTTGGCGCACATCCCTTGCCTGGCGCATGTGCTGAACTTGGTGGTGCAGAGGTTCATTCACCACTACCCCAACATGTCAGAGCTGCTGCATAAAGTGCGGGCCGTCTGTGCGCGCTTCCGCCCGTTCACATCCTGCCGCTGCTCGCCTGTCTGCGCTACAGCGGAACCTGGCCTTCCCGCTCACCGCCTCATATGCGGCGTGCCCACCCGGTGGAACTCCACCTTGCACATGCTGGAGAGACTGTGCGAGCAGCAGCAGGCCATAGTGGAGTTTCAGCTGCAGCACGCTTCGCGTCAGTCGTACTGCCGAACAGCACCACTTCACCACCAATGATTGGGCCTCCATGCGAGACCTGTGTGCCCTGCTGCGCTGTTTCGAGTACTCCACCAACATGGCCAGTGGCGATGACACTGTTATCAGCGTTACAATACCACTTCTATGTCTCCTTGAGAAAACACTTAGGGCAATGATGTTAGAGGAGGTGGCCCAGGTGGAGGAGGAGGAGGAGGATGAGGGCTCGTTTCTAACACTTTCGGGCCAGTCTGTTCGAATTGGCTCAGAGGGAGGTTTGTTTAAGCAGCAGAGGACAGGTTCACAAGTCGCCAGCCAAGGCACTGTACTGGAGGACGAGGAGGATGAGGAGGAGGAGGTGGAGGGGACGAGGATGGCGCAAGTTCACAGCGGGGTGGCAGCCCAGGCCCATCACTGGTGCGTGGCTGGGGGATACGGTGGACGATGACGATCGCCTCCCACAGAGGACAGCTTGTCCTTACCCATGGGTAGCCTGGCCCACATGAGCGAATATATGCTCCAATGCCTGCTTAGCGACAGCAGAGTTGCCCACGTTTTAACGTGTGCAGACTACTGGGTGGCCACCCTGCTGGATCCCGGTATAAAGACAATGTGCCCACTTTAATTCCTGAACTGGAGCGCGACCGTAAGATGCTTGCGAGTACAAGCACTGCGCTGATAGAGCGCTCTTGAGAGCATTCCCACATGTCACAGGGGAACAGGTGGAAGGTGAAGGCAGAGGAGTGGCAAGAGGTCGCCAGCGCAGCTGTGTCACGGCCAGCTCATCTGAGGGCAGGGTTAGCATGGCAGAAATGTGGAAAAGTTTTGTCTCCACGCCACAGCTATCTGCACCGACACCTGATACGGAGCGTGTTAGCAGGAGGCAGCATTTCACTAACATGGTTGAACAGTATGTCTGCACACCCCTCCACATCCTGACGGATGGTTCGGCCCCATTCAACTACTGGGTTTCGAAATTGTCCACGTGGCCAGAGTTAGCATGTTATGCCTTGGAGGTGCTTTCCTGCCCGGCGGCCAGCGTTTTATCTGAGCAGCGTATTCAGCACGGCAGGGCGTCATTACTGACAAGCGCAGCCGCCTGTCCACAGCCAACGTGGACAAGCTGACCTTCATAAAGATGAACCAGGCATGGATCCCACAGGACCTGTCCCTCCCTTGTGCAGAGTAGTCCTTATTAACTGCCTAAAACATGTCTTGTTGTGCTACGGGCCACTTCTTTATTTGATACAAATTTTATGAAACCCACAGTTGAATGAAACTCTTCTCTGTCTGGGCGCGGGACCTAACCAGATGAAAGTGGCCGGTTAAACTAACGGGTGACATGAAGCCATAACCTCTGCCATGCTACCTCTGTCTTCTGTCTGGGTGCTGAGGCCTAAGTCAAATAAAGCGGTCTTCTGCTGTGCTGGGGATATGAAGCTAATCTCTGACCTCTCTCCTCTGTCTGGGTCCAAAGGCCTAAATCACTGAAAGAGGCCTTCTCCTGTGGTGTGTGATATGATGCCTGAATATGTGCTGTGGGGCCTCTCTCCTCTTCCTGGGTGCAGGGGTCAAATAAACTAAATTGTGGCCTACTCCTGTGGTGGTTGATATGATGCCTGATTCTCTGATGTGGAACCTCTCTCCTCTGTTTGGGTGAAGGGGTCAAAGTAACTAAATGGTGGCTTCTCCTGTGGTGGCTGATATGATGCCAGAATATGTGCTGTGGGGCCTCTCTCCTCTTCCTGGGTGCAGGGGTCAAAGTAACTCAATGGTGGCTTCTCCTGTGGTGGCTGATATGATGCCAGAATATGTGCTGTGGGGCCTCTCTCCTCTTCCTGGGTGCAGGGGTCAAAGTAACTAAATGGTGGCTTCTCCTGTGGTGGTTGATATGATGCCTGATTCTCTGCTGTGAAACCACTCTCCTCCATCTGGGTGTAGGGGTCAAAGTCTTTCAAAGTCGCCTTCTCCTGTGCTGATTGATATAAAGCTGATGGTTGTGCCATCTGACATAGTTGCCAGGGTCTGATTCAATGGGGGCCTACTCCTGTGGTGGGTGATCTAAATGCCTGATTCTCTGCTGTGTAACCTCTCTCCTCCGTCTGGGTATAGGGGTCAAAGTAACTAAATGGTGGCCTACTCCTGTGGTGGGTGATATGATGCCTGGTTCTCTGCTGTGGGACCTCTCTCCTTTGTCTGGGTGCTGTGGTCAAAATAATAGTAAGTGACCTTCTCCATTGGTGGGTGACTTGAAGCCTGATTCTGTGCTATGGGACCTCACTCCAATTAATATTGTTTAATTTTTATTTATTTTATGTTAACTCATCATTTCCCTATCTACATTTGTTTGCAGGGGATTTAACTACATTTTGCTGCCTTTTGCAGCCCTCTAGCCCTTTCCGGGTGTGTTTTACAGCCTTTTTAGTGCCCAAAAGTTCGGGTCCCCTATGGGGTTCGGGTTCGGGATGAAGTTCGGGTCGAGTTCGGTTCCCGAACCCGAACATTTTTCGAAAGTTTGGCCGAACTCGTCGAACCCGAACATCCAGGTGTTCGCTCAACTCTAGTGCTGCCCTCTGACATACCATGGCAACATTTGAAGATGAGACCAGGTATGGAGAATTCCGTAATCCACCTCAATAATTAACTTTCATATACTTCTTTATCCTGTTTAGTCCTTCTCACTAGCCCACTATATTCGATCTTTTTATCTTTGCAATCATATCGCTATATGGTATCTGATTTGTTAAGCTGCTCGCGCGATGCAGCTACCATCTATTATTAGGCCTCTTTTGCAGACTCAAAAAGATCCTAAAGATCCTCAAAAATTACGGCTTAAAACTACAGATTTTGGGGTACTCACATATTATTATACATATGTATATCAGTTAATCCCTAATTGTGTAATTGAGCTGAAATTGCAGTCTGATACTACACAATTTAGATGTTTGCGTTACATAGATGTTAAGGTTGAAAAAACCTGTCCAACCTGTAATCCTGCCATATTGATCTACGGAACAAATCCCTGGATCAATGTCCATCTTCCTTTCAAAAAGGGTTTGGGACAAAGGGAAAGGGTGTGTATAACAAGATTTCTATACATTGTCATAAGCGTCAATGTTATTTTGAATTAAAAAGTTCACCTAAACCTTTTTTTAAAGCCATCTACTGTATTTGCTGTGACTAGCTCCTGTGGCAGCCCTTATTGTAAAAAATGCTTGTGGCCTCTTAGGACTGAATCTTTTTTTCTCCAGACGTAGGGAGTAGAGTTGAGCGAACAACTGGATGTTCGGGTTTGAGAAGTTCGGCCGAACTTCCCGAAAATGTTCGGGTTCGGGATCCTGAAGTCAATGGAAGACCCGAACTTTTGGGCACGAAAACGCTGTAAAATAGCCCAGGAAAGGGCAAGAGGGCTGCAAAAGGCAGCAAAATGTAGGTAAATCCCCTGCAAACAAATGTGTATAGGGAAATGACTTAGAATAAAATAAATAAAAATTAACCAATATCAAATGGCAACTTAGAGGAGGAGGAGGAGGTGGAATAGGAGATTGGGGTGGCATCAGTTGGGAATGCTATGGGAGTTGAAGTTCTCATCACAGCTAAAAAGGATTCATGTCTGCCTGCAGTGCCACAGGCCTCATTCACAGACTCAGGGCCAGGGCACCAGCAAAAAGGAGAGTGGTCCCATAACAGAAACACAGGCCTCAGGTCAACCTGCAATGGAACAGGCCATTATCATTAATGTAGGCCCCTGACACCCAGACAGAGGAGAAGTCATTTGACAGTAAAAAGAGTTTAATGTCTCTCACCCAGACAGCAAGCAATTAAACGAAATATAGGCCACTGACACCCAGACGATGGGGTGGTCATTAGACAGTAAAAAGAGTTTATTATCTCCCACCAAGACAACAAATGATTAAACGACATATAGGCCCCTGACACCCAGACAATGGGGCGGTCATTAGACAGTAAAAAGTGTTAAATGTCTGCCACCAAGACAGCAAGCAAGTAAGTGAAATTTAGGCCCCTGACACCCAGACAATGGGGCCGTCATGACAGTAAAAAGAGTTTAATATCTCCCACCAAGACAACAAATGATTAAACGACATATAGGCCCCTGACACCCAGACAATGGGGCGGTCATTAGACAGTAAAAAGTGTTAAATGTCTGCCACCAAGACAACAAGCAAGTAAGTGAAATTTAGGCCCCTGACAACCAGACAATGGGCTGGTCATTAGACAGTAAAAAGAGTTAAATGTCTGCCACCAAGACAGCAAGCAAGTGCGTGAAAGTTAGGCCCCTGGAACCCAGACAGAGGAAAGAGGTCCCATAGCAGCAAAAGAGGCATCATGTCACCCACCAACGGGGAAGACCACTTTTAGTTATTTAGGCCCCAGCACCCAGACAGAGGAGAGAGGTCCCATAGCAGAGAATCAGGCTTCATGTCACCCACCAATGGAGAAGACCACTTTCAGATATTTAGGCCCCTGCACCAAGACGGAGTAGAGGTTCATTCAACTTTGGGTTGCCACGCAAAATAATGGTAAAATTTAAAAGAGAGGATTCAATAAAGAAGTGTCCTGGAGTACAATAATATATGGTTAAGGGGAGGTAGTTATAAATGTCTATTCTGCACAAGGGATGGACAGGTCCTGTGGGATCCATGCCTGGTTCATTTTTATGAACGTCAGCTTGTCCACGTTGGCTGTGGACAGGCGGCTGCGTTTGTCAGTAATGACGCCACCTGCCATGCTGAATACACGTTCAGACAAAACGCTGGCCTTTAGGCAGGCCAGCACCTCCAAGGCATAAAATGCTAGCTCTGGCCACGTGGACAATTTGGAGATCCAGAAGTTAATTGGGGCCGAACCATAAGTCAGTACGTGAAGGGGTGTGCACACATACTGTTCCACCATGTTATGGAAATGCTGCCTCCTGCTAACACGTTCCGTATCAGGTGGTGGTGCAGTTAGCTGTGGCGTGGTGACAAAACTTTTCCACATCTCTGCCATGCTAACCCTGCCCTCAGAGGAGCTGGCCATGACACAGCTGCGTTGGCGACCTCTCGCTATTCCTCTGCCTTCGCCTTGGGCTTCCACTTGTTCCCCTGTGACATTTGGGAATGCTCTCAGTAGCGCGTCTTCCAACGTGCGATTGTACTCGCGCATCTTCCTATCACGCTCCAATGCAGGAAGTAGTGTTGAGCGCGAAAATTCGAATAGCGAATTTTTTTAGCGAATATCGGCACTTCGCTAATTCGCGAATATATTTCGAATATAGCGCTATAAATTCGCTATTTTGAATATTCGTTTTTTTTTTGTTTTTTTTTTTGTTATATTTTTTTCTTTCCCACTTCCCAACAGTAGTTCTTACCTGTCCTGAGGATTCCTGGCTTCCTGGCTGCTCTAGTCAGTGCCCATTGCCGCTTCTGCCGACTTCCGTGCTCATGGAGCGTCCCCAACCATGGGAACGTCTCCATATACTAAAATGTACTGTCGGATTTGAGGAATTACGTTGAAATCGCAATGCGATTAATTTAAGTTATATTAATCGCATTGTGATTACAACTTAGCACTGCTATCTTACATAGGCTAGAATTAACGAATATGGAATATAGCACTAGCAGTGCTAAGTTGAAATCGCAATGCGATTACTTCAAGTTAAATTAATCGCATTGCGAATTCAACTTAGCAGTGCTGCTATATTCCATATTCGTTAACTTCGTTCATTCTAGCAAGCTGACCCATTATAAACCCAGCTCTAAGTTGAAATCGCAATGCGATTAATATAACTTGAATTAATCGCATTGCGATTTCATCGTAATTCCTCAAATCCGACAGTACATTTTAGTATATGGAGACGTTCCCATGGTGATGGGGACGCTCCATGAGCAAGGAACTTTATGGTTGGCTTGGTAGAATTAGCGAATAGCGAATATGATGAATGTATTCGTCATATTCCTCAAAACGAAGATAACGAAGTATTCTACATCTTCGTTTTAGCAACCTATTCGTCAACTTCGCTAATTCTAGCAATCAAATAGGAACGTTGACTATAGAGACAGCTGTGTTAAATTCGCTATGCGATTTTTTTTATTTATTTTTTTTAATAGAATAATTATATTACTTGATATAATTATTATAATTATTCTATTTATTAAAAAAATATATATATAAATAATCGCATAGCGAATTAAACACAGTTGTCTGTATAGTCAACCTTTCTATTTGATTGCTAGAATTAGCGAAGTTGACGAATAGGTTGCTAAAACGAAGATGCAGAATACTTCGTTATCTTCGTTTTGAGGAATATGACGAATACATTCGTCATATCCGTCATCTTCGCTATAATTCTAGATATGAAACCAATAGGAAAGTAGCCTTAAGTTAAAATCGCAATACGCGATTATTTAAATCGCATATTAATCGCGGTAACTAGAATAATGACGAATATTCGATTTCGCCGAATATGAAACGAATATTCATTCGAATATTCGCGAATTTCGTCGAAATCGAATATGGCACCTGCGCTCATCACTAGCAGGAAGTAAGGTGGGCACATTGTCTTTGTATCGGGGATCCAGCAGGGTGGCAACCCAGTAGTCCGCACACGTTAAAATGTGGGCAACTCTGCTGTTGTTGCGCAGGCACTGCAGCATGTAGTCGCTCATGTGTGCCAGGCTGCCCAGAGGTAAGGACAAGCTGTCCTCTGTGGGAGGCGTATTGTCATCGTCCTCCATTTCCCCCCAGCCACGCACCAGTGATGGGCCCGAGCTGCGTTCGGTGCCACCCCGCTGTGAACATGCTTCATACTCATCCTCCTCCACCTCCTCATCCTCCTCGTCCTCCAGTAGTGGGCCCTGGCTGGCCACATTTGTACCTGGCCTCTGCAGTTGCAAAAAACCTCCCTCTGAGCCACTTCTAACAGACTGGCCTGAAAGTACTAAAAATGACCCCTCTTCCTCCTCCTCCTGGGCCACCTCCTCTTCCATCATCACCCTAAGTGTTTTCTCAAGGTGACATAGAAGTGGTATTGTAACGCTGATAATGGCGTCATTACCACTGGCCATGTTGGTGGAGTACTCGAAACAACGCAACAGGGCACACAGGTCTCGGATTGAGGCACAGTCATTGGGTGCTGTTCCGCAGTACGACTAACCCTTGCGTGCTGCAGCTGAAACTCCACTATGGCCTGCTGCTGCTCACACAGTCTCTCCAGCATGTGCAAGGTAGAGTTCCACCTGATGGGCACGTTGCATATGAGGCGGTGAGCGGGAGGGCTGAAGTTACGCTGTAGCATAGACAGGCGAGCAGCAGCAGGATGTGAACACCGGAAGTGTGCACAGACGGCTCTGACATGTCGGGGTAGTTGTGAATGAACTTCTGCACTACCAAATTCAGCACATGCGCCAGGCAAGGGATTGCGTCAAACCGGCAAGTCCCAGAGCTGCGACGAGATTTCACCCATTATGGCACACCGCCAGGCCGGACTTGAGGCCCACCGGCAGCAACCACACGCCGGTCTGTTGTTCAATACCCCACCACAACTCCTGCGCGGTGTGGGGCCTGTCCCCCAAACATATGAGTTTCAGAACGGCCTGCTGACGTTTACCCCGGGCTGTGCTGAAGTTGGTGGTGAAGGTGTGTAGGTGACTGGATGAGCAGGTGGAAGCAGAGGAGGAGGAAGCCGAGTAGGAGGAGGAGGCTACAGGAGGCAAAGAATGATGTCCTGCAATCCTTGACGGCGTTGCGCAGTGCACACTTGATTTTATCGGATACTTGGTTGTGCAGGGAAGGCACGGCTGTCTTGGAGAAGTAATGGTGGCTGGGAAAAACATACTGTGGGACAGCCATCGCCATCAGCTGTTTGAAGCTGTCTGTGTCCACCAGCCTGAATGACAGCATTTCAAAGGCCAGTAGTTTAGAAATGCTGGCATTCAGGCCCAGGGCTCGAGGGTGGGTAGGTGGAAATTTACGCTTTCTCTCCAAGGTTTGTGAGATGGAGAACTGAACGCTGCTGTGTGACATGGTGGAAATGCTTGGTGACGCAGGTGGTGGTGTTGGTGGCACATCCTCTGTTTGGTAGGCGGCAGGTGCCAACATTCCTCCTGAGGCGGAGGAAGAGTCCGAGGCAACAGCAGAAGAGGGAGCAGGGGTAGCCTGAGTGAGTTCCATGTTTTAAGGTGACTACTCCACTGCGGTTCATGCTTTGCATGTAGATGCCTGGTGATGCAGGTTGTGCTAAGGTTCAGAACGTTAATGCCTCGCTTCAGGCTCTGATGGCACAGCGTGCAAACCACTCGGGTCTTGATGTCAGCACATTGTTTGAAGAAGTGCCATGCCAGGGAACTCCTTGAAGCTGCCATTGGGGTGTTCGGTCCCTGGTGGCGGTGTCCAGTAGCGGGCGAACTCTCTTGGCGGCGGCTGTTCTGCTTTTGCCCCCTGCTCCCTCTTTTGCTACGCTGTTGGCTCGGTCTCATCACTGCCTCTTCCTCTGAACTATGAAAGTCAGTGGCACGACCTTCATTCCATGTGGGGTCTAGAACCTCATCGTCCCCTGCATCGTCTTCCACACAGTCTTCCTCCCTGACCTCCTGTTCAGTCTGCACACTGCAAAAAGACGCTGCAGTTGGCACCTGTGTTTCGTCATCATCAGAGACGTGCAGACTCTGATGAGGTGGTATTCCCATGTCCTCATCATCAGGAAACATCAGTGGTTGTGCGTCAGTACATTCTATGTCTTCCACCACTGGGGAAGGGCTAGGTGGATTCCCTTGGGAAACCATGCCAGCAGAGCCTTCAAACAGAATAAGAGACTGCTGCATAACTTGAGGCTCAGGCAGTTTCCCTGATATGCATGGGGGTGATGTGACAGACTGATGGGCTTGGTTTTCAGGCGCCACCTGTGTGCTTTCTGCAGAAGACTGGGTGGGAGAAAATGTTGTGAACGTGCTGGATCCACTGTCGGCCCCCCACTTGACTAGCGTCTATACTTTCTCAGGCCTTACCACCCTTAGAACGGCATTGGGCCCCAACAAATATCGCTGCAAATTCTGGCGGTTACTGGAACCTGAGGTAGTTGGTTCACTAGGACGTGTGGCTGTGACAGAACGGCCACGTCCTCTCCCAGCAACAGAGGGTCCACTAACAACACCACGACCATGTCCGCATCCGCGTCCCTTACCAGATGTTTTCCTCATTGTAACCGTTCTCCACAATAAGAAAATAATTATTTGGCCCAATGAATTAAATTAATATTCAGGCCATTTTTTACAGGCACCTAACACTATCTGGCTATCTATTTTTGTACCGTATTACACTAATCCAGGCACAGCAGTAACCACAGATTTAGGGAAATATCAATTGTAGGCCTAGTATTTAGGCCCTGGATGAAAGGTATCCTTTTACGGACAGATTTTCACTTGGAGATGCACAGTAGCGTGTGAAAAAATATATAGGATTATGCTTTCAGCACTTGTACTTTAACACTTTGTGTAATATACCCTTTAACGGAAAGAAATACACTTAGATATGCAAAAAAGTGTGTGCAAATGTAGAGGATTATGCTGTATTTTAACACTTACTGTAATATACCCTTTAACAGAAAGAAATACACTTGGAGATGCAGTGTAATATACCCTTTTACGGACAGATTTACACTTGGCCTGCAACAGCTAGAACACCAGATTTATGGTATTTCTATTTTTACAAATGAATTTCACCCCAGAAAATAATATATACTTTGTCGGACACTATGCAACTTGTCCAGACACAGCTGGAACACCAGATTTAAGGTATTTCTATTTTTGTAACTGAATTTCATTCCAGAAAATAATATATCCTTTGACGGACACTATGAAACTTGTCCAGTCACAGCTGGAACACCAGATTTACGGTGTTGCTATTTTGGCAATTGAATTTCACCCCAGAACAAAATATATCCTTTTCCGGACACTATTAAACTTGGCCAGCCACAGCTGAAACACTGATTTATGGTATTGCTATATTGGCAATTGAATTTCACCCCAAAAAAATATATATGCTTTGCCGGACACTATTAAACTTGGCCAGCCACAGCTGAAACCACTGATTTATGGTATTGCTATTTTGGCAATTTAATTTCACCCCAAAAAATATATATATGCTTTGCCGGACACTATTAAACTTGGCCAGCCACAGCTGGAACACCAGATTTAGGGGATTGTTATTTTGCCAATTGAATTTCACCACAGAAAAAAATCTATCCTTTGCCAAACAGCAGACAGTATTACAGTTGGCTAGACACAGCTGGAACACCAGATTTAGGGGATTGCTATTTTGGTAATTGAATTTCACCCCTCAATAAAATATAGAAATTTCTATCCTGAGTTTCTAGGTGTGACAATAAGCACAGCCAAGCCCCTGATGTAGGATATAGCAAAAAAAAAAAAAAAACTAGTATTGATGGATTGATGGACTTGGTGGCATCCTTTCTGGTGCACCACAAGACACAAAATGGCCGCAGATAACCCCAGAAAAAAGTGACAGAAAAACGCTCTGTGCAGCCTAAAAACCATTGAGCAATTAACTAGCAGAAGTTGAATCAATCACAGCTGTATATCGATCACTTCATTAGGTGTTTTTGCTAAGTTTTCCCTGCCTAATCTCGCCCTAACAGCAGCTGCGTCCTCTTCCTACACTAATCAGAGCAGAGTGATGTGCATCGCTACGTGACTCCAGCTTAAATAGAGGCTGGGTCACATGCTGCACTTGGCCAATCACAGCCTTTCCATTAGTAGGCATGGCTGTGATGGCTTCTTAGGGCAAGAAGTAAAACGCTAGCTGATTGGCTGCTGTGCAGCCCTTCAGAAAGCGGGAAGAAATCGCCGAACAACGGACTTGAACCCGAACTTTTTTAAAAATGTTCGGGTCTGGGTCCGTGTTCCGAACACCCCAAAATTCGGGTTCGCTCAACTCTAGTAGGGAGTGATCCCTTGTTTTTTTTAGGGGGTTTAACACATAATAGCGTCCCTCAATATTTTTTAAATGGTCTGTTTATATATTTGTACAGGTTAATCATGTCCCTCCTTAGACATCCTTTTTCAAGGGTAAACAAATTCAGTTTGTTTAATATTTGCTCATAGCCAGTGGCGTAGCTAAAGGCTCATGGGCCCTGGTGCAAGAGTTCAGCTTCTCTCAGTGCTTTGTGGCCAGGGAAGCACATACATGGTGCTGCCTGAGGCAATAATTAAAACTCCCCCCCTCCCCCATGCCAAATTATTGACTTAACCTCTTCCCTCCAGCCAGAGGTGTAACTTGACCAGCATGCACTTTCTAAAATATTGGTGTCTTCTTATGTGGCACCAGGGTCTTTGGGCCCCCTCAGGCTCCTGGGCCCGGTAGCGACTGCTACCTCTGCACCCCCTATAGCTATGCCCCTGCTCAAAGCTAAGATCTTCCAGTCCCTTTATGAGTTTTTTTGCTCTCCTTTGAACTCTTTTTTAACTCCACTGCATCCTTTTTATGTACCAGTGCCCAGAACTGAACTGCGTATTCCAGATGAGACTGCACCATTGCTTTGTATAGAGGCAATATTACATCACTGTCCCACAAGTCCATACCTCTCTTAATATAAGACAAAATTCTATTGACCCTAAAGGCAGCTGACTGGCCTTGTATGCTGTTATTTAGTCTATAATCTACTAATACACCCAGATCCTTCTCAACCAGTTACTCTCCCAGTTTTACTCCCCCTAGGACATATGCTGCATGCAGATTACTTGCCCCCGGGTGCATACTTTTACACATATCTATATTGAACCTCATTTGCCAAGTGGAGGCCCAAACAGTAAGTTTGTCCAAGTCAGCTTGTAACTTATTAACATCTTCCATAGATTGAACCGTTTTACAAAGTTTGGTGTAATCTGCAAAAATAGAAGCAGCACTGTTAATCCCATTCTCTGTCATTAATGAATGAGTTAAATAATAGTGGACTCAGCACAGATCCTTGGGGTACACCACTTATAACCGGGACCATTCAAAGTGAGAATCATTGACCACAATTCTTTGGATACGATCGTGAAGCCAATTTTCAATCCAATTACAATTTATATTTTCTAAACCAATAGACCTTAATTTACCCATCAGGCATCCGTGTGGGATAGTATCATATGCCTTTGCAAAGACCAAATACCCAATATCAACAGCCTTCTCTCTGTCCAGGCTTCTACTCACTTGCTCTTAAAAGCAAAACATGGTTAATATGACAGCTTCCGTTTTTGTAAAACCGTTTGATTTTCACTTATGATATCTTACATAATTCTGTATGTAGTCCCGTAGAAGGCTCTCAACCATTTTTCCCACTATAGATGTTAAGCTTACTGGGTCTCTAATTTCCTGGTGAAGACCTAGTACCCTTTTTAAAAATGGGCACCACATTCGCCTTGCACCAGTCCCTTGGTACAATACCTGTCATTAAAGAATCTGTATATACTATGAATAGTGTTGAGCGTGAATATTCGAATAGCGATTTTTTTTAGCGAATATCGGCACTTTGCAAATTCGCGAATATAGCGCTATATATTCGCTATTTCGAATATTCTTTTTTTTTTTTAAGTTGTTAATCCTTGTTGCTCTCTGGTTGTCTTCCCACTTCCCAAAAGCTGTTCTTGCCTGTCCAGAGGATTCTTGGCTCCCTGCCTGCTTCGCATTGCGAATTCAACTTAGAGCTGGGTTCCTAATGGTTGTATTGCTAGAATATAACAAATATCACAAATTCACGAATATAGCACTATATTCTCAATCTTCGTTGTATTCTAGCAAGCCAACCATTAGGAACCTAGCTCTAAGTTGAATTCCCAATGTGAGTATATGTTCGCATTGAAAAATCAACTTAGAGCTGAGTTCCAAATTGTTGGCTTGCTAGAATATGATGAAGATTGAGAATATAGTGCTATATTCGTGAATTCATGATATTCTTCATCTTCGCATTGTGAATTCAACTTAAAGCTGGGTTCCTAATGGTTGTATTGCTAGAATATAACGAATATCACGAATATAGCACTATATTCTCAATCTTCGTTATATTCTAGCAATACAACCATTAGGAACTTAGCTCTAAGATCAATTCGCAATGCGATTAATATGTTCGTTTCGCGAATGAAACTTATAGCTGAGTTCCTAATGGTTGTTGCTAGAATATAACGAAGATTGAGAATATAGTGCTATATTCATGATATTTGTTATATTCTAGCAATACAACCATTAGGAATCCAGCTTTAAATTGAATTTGCAATGTGAGTATATGTTCGCATTGTGAATTAAACTTAGAGCTGAGTTCCTAATGTTTGTATTGCTAGAATATAACGAAGATTGAGAACATAGTGCTATATTTGTGATATTCGTTATCCTCGTCAATTCTAGCATTCAAGTTACAACCATTAGGAACTCAGCTCTAAGTTTAATTCGCAATGCGAATATAAATTTGCGTAACATTCGCAATATATAGAATAATGACGAATATTCGATTTCGACGAATATTCAATCGAATATTTGCGAAATATCACAACATCGAATATGGCACCTCCCGCTCATCACCAACTATGAACAGAGGGAAAGCAATAACTGAACTGAGCTCCTTTAGAACTCTTAGCATGTTAAGGACCATATCTACAGTCATCCAGTTAAGTATGTTACTTGAGGTATTTAAACCAGTGGCATCACCCTCATGAGATGCTCTCTCTTCTTTTGTATATACAGAGCTGAAAAAACTATTTAAGAGCTCTGCCTTCTCTTGATCCCCAGTGACCAACACCCCATCATTTAGGAGCCCTACTTGTTCTGACATAGTTTTTTTTATTTTTTTATTTCTTTGAAGAATGTTTTGGGGTTGGTCTTACTTTCTTTGGCCACCTGTATTTAATTGTGTTTTTTTTTTTTTTGCTGATTTTATTACCCCCTTACATAATTTATTTAGTTCTTTATACTTTTTAAAGGTTACAACTGACCCTCAGATTTGTATTTCTTAAAGGCCCTCTTTTTGCCATTTATTGCCCTTTTTACACTATTTGTAAGCCATGTGGGTTTAATTTTATTCTCTTGTACTTGTTACCTCTAGGAATGTATTTAACAATATACTTATCCAAAGTAGATTTAAAGCACTCTCATTTAGCCTTAGTGTCATTGTGTGACAATAGTTGCTCCCAGTCTAAGTCCTGAAGTGCAACGCTCAAGCCTGGGAAAATTGCCGTTTTAAAATTACGTGTTTTTGCCCTACCGACCCGTGTTTCTTTTTTACAGTTTAGTTGGAATATAATTATATTGTGGTCACTGTTGCCAAGGTTTTCATGGACAGTGACATTTCTCACAAGCTCTGCATTGTTAGAAATTACTAGATCCAGCAGAACATCACCTCTGTAGGATCTTCTACAAACTAGCCCATAAAATTATCCTGCAACAAGCTGAGGAATGTTCTCACTTTTGCAGCAGAGGCAGAACAATGTTCCCAATCTGTGTTTGGATAGTTAAAATCTCTCATTATCACCAATGTGCCAGCCTGCACTGCCCGCTCCATTTACGCATGCAGTTGATCATCTATCTTCTCAGTGATATTGGGGGGTCTACCCCAAGAATTTTTTCATTATTTTCTTCCCTCTGCAATTCCACCCACAAGGTTTCAACATCCTCACAACCTTCATCCACAATTGTTTCTTTCACACTTACTTTCAAATCACTCCTAGCATACATACATACATACATACATACATACACCACCACCTTTGCAATTAGCCCATTCGTTTCTAGAGAGTGTGTAACCTTGAAGATTTACAGCCCAATCATGAGAAGAGCCCAGCCATGTCTCAGCAATACCAACTACATCACTATGTTTCTCCAGTACCAAGGCCTCAAGTTCTCCCATTTTGCTTGCTAGACCTTGTGAACATACATTTTAAGTTGTCATCAAATTTTACACTTATAGGAAATTTATTTATTTATTTATTTTTTATGATCATTTTTTCCTCCTTCAGAGTTGGTTTGTAACTGACGGATCTGCTTATCAACTTTTCTAATACTCCCCCACCTTCCATTCCCCCACCAATATATTATGACCCTTCTCTAACCTGTCTATCTCCATATTTATAGCCATATCCTCCGCCATCGTCCCTAGTTTAAATGCATTGCCACCCCAGCCAGAATTCTCTACCCCAACACAGCAGCTCCATTTCCATTTAGGTGCAAATTATCTACAGAAAACAGTTTGTACACCAGTGAAAAGTCAGCCCAGTGGTCTAGGAACCCAAACCCTTCTGGTCTACGCCAAGACTGAAGCCATGCATTTAACTCCATAAGCTCCCGCTGACGTCCCTCTGTAGCGCATGGCACAGGCAGTATTCCAGAGAACTTTACCTTGGAGGTCCTTCACATCAGCTTAGAGCCTAGTTATTTAAAATTATTCTTAAGAACCTTCTGCCTACCATTTATTTTGTCATTGGTACCAACATGGACTCTGACAGCTGGGTCAACTCCCACCCCTCTCAGTAATTTATCTACCCATTGCACCACATGCCGAACCCTGGCACCAGAAAGACATCAAACCATTCGGTTGAGGTGGTCTTGCCAACAAGTTATTCTCTCTGTTTTCCTGATTATAGAATCCCCTATAACCAGGGGTGGGATTCAAATTTTAACAACAGGTTCTCTACTCAATGGTGGACATGTGGCGTCACAACACATATACATACACCATATATATGCAACACACATACACATAAATACACTATATACATGGTACATACACATAAATACACTATATACACAGACCTACCACCCATCTAAGGTGCTAAACTATCAGTGGCACGTGAAGCAATGGAAGCAAGCATCTCCAGATGCCCTGCTGCCGCCAGAGCACCAGATCGGGACTCAGCCGGTAACATGGTTCTCTGATCCAGTTGTAATTTTAACAACCAGTCTGGAAAACTGGAGGGAACCGGCTGAATCCCATGCCTGCCTATAACCACTAACTGTCTAGGCCTACCTGCACTACCATACCCGTGACTATTAGCTGGGCTGTTCTCCAGGCTGTTAGGGATAACAGTTTTCACTAGGGCTGCCATTTCTGAAACTGACACTCTTGCATCTTTGCTCAACTTGGCAATTTTGCTTGGATGCACAGAAACTGGATTGGCCTTTCTCTTCTGGGATCCCTTTCTACTCCCTTTAAATATATTAACCCAGCTACTTATCTGTTCCTGTTGATCAACTACCATATCTCCAACTTTCATATCTAACCCACCAACTGATTGTTCAGTGAGCAGCATGGTCTTTTCAAGATTGTCAATTGACCTTAGTGTTGTATTTTGCTCTTCCAGACCTTTAACACAAGCTTTGAGATGGGCAACATGCTCACATCTTTCACAGTGATATTCACCTTGAAACACCTGCTCCAGTCGTGCATACATATGGCAGACTGTGCACTGAAGGAACAACAATGAAGATGAAAAAAAGTATATTTCTTACAGGCTCTTTGTGCCTTGTCTTTAGCTCCTTGTCTTAAACTCTGCTTCCCTTACGTCCTACCAGCAGCACAGATGGGGTTAACCATCCCCCGTGGACTGGCAGGACCGGCGGAATGTTTAATGAGCCCAAGACTAATAACTCAATTTAACAATTAAGTATCTCCTTAAAAGGAGGAAGTCAACCCCCAGCCCACTGTGTTTTTTTCTGTCCTCCTGGACAGGTGGACTAGGCGGTTTGTTCCCCCCTTTCTTATGGAAAGTGCCTTCTTTTCGTTTGGGTAACGGCGTTACTTTTTTTCCTAGGTACCTTGTCAGTTTGGCCGGCAGCTTATTTGCTGCCGGCCCCGCGCAGTTGCGCCTGGCTGGGGTATTTTGGCGGCGTCCTTGGTCCAGGATTCCCGGTCCCTGTGCACCGCCATCTTCCGGAGGTGACGCGGGGACTCTCCTTTTGCATCACCTCCGGATCATCCAGCCGTGATTTTTTCACGGGCGTGATTTTTTTCATAGATGCGATTTTTTTTTTATACATCTTCTTGTGGAGGATTTACTGGGGGAAGGGTGGATTGGCTATCCCTCCCCTTCCCCTATTTTGGGAGGCTGTGTGCTCCAGTTCAGTCTCTGGCTACATATGCTTTTTCAGCTAGATCCCAGAGTCCTAAAATTGGTGTTGTTCCACTTGTGGTGTTTTTTTCCTCAGCTGCCTCCGGTCTGTTTTTCTACCTTTCCTGCGTAGATAGGTGGTTTACAAATGTTTTATTTGTCCCGTTTTTTCACGCAGTGATGTCTTCTCCGCGGGATTCGGAAGGCAGGAAAGTGGATTCCAAGAGGAAGCATCTATTCTGCTACCATTGCAGCAGTCAACGGTTATTGTAAGCTGATCATACCTGCACTCGTGAGATTGCAGAAGCTAAACAGCTTAAGGCTGGGCTAAGACCAGCTTGGGAGACCGGTTGGGAATCCCTGGGTCTGTTGACTTAACCTACACCAGGTGTAACAGCTGCCGTTAGAGGTTTCTGACCTCTAGTGAACCTACGTTGCAGGATATGTATCAATGGCTCTGTTAAAGGAGTCATAGGCCTGCTGGATGGAAAGGATTCGTGCCCAGGCCCCTATGGAGACCTCTGTCCTGGTAGAGAGACCTTCTTGGTCTCCTTAGTTTCTTCCTCCTCGGATGAGAAGGAGCTGACATTGTGTTTTCTCCCCTGGAAAGACACAGAAGTTGCTCAAGTCCATCAGGTCGGGGGACCATGATGTTGACTGTCGGGAGCCTCCTGTTCCCGCTACTCGGGCACCTCGTGTCTTCAAAGCGGATGAGACCCTCCTCTCTGTCATGATATAGAGTGGAAAAAACCTGGAAAAGGTCCGGTTTTAACAAAGAAGTTTAAATCCATGTTCCCGATGGCTTAACCCTTGGTGGATTCGTGGGGATCCATTCCCAAGGTAGACATGGCTATTGCCAAGTTGTCCAAGTGCACTCTGGTTCCTGCAGACGATGGGTCTAGCTGCAGGACCCCCTTGCAGAGTGCACACTAAGACGGGGTGTTACGGCAGCTGAGGCTTCCGCTTCCACAGCCATAGTGGCTTTTGAAGTCTCTACGTTCCTCCGATCTCGCCTGGATCAAATTCAAGTTGATGTGAACCAGATGTTTTTTTCAGGACGACATACTGGCTGCTTTCAAGACCATCAACCTGGCTACGGACTTCTTGTGCGATACCGCACAGCTCCAGTTGAAGCTAGTGAGGGAGCTTCCCCACTAGCAAAGCAAGTCCTGGGAATGAGGCCAAACACAGATCCTTGCTCTTGAAGCTAAGCAGCAGGTCTGTGGCTCATGGTAGACCAAGTGTGCCTTTGGCACCCTGTAACAATACTATCAAATAACGTCAGGGGCCTATATATAGCATGGCCCTGGGATCGGCGGCCCATATTCCATTTTGGCTTAAGCCTTGGGTCCCTGACAATTCCTCAAAATACAGAGTGACTGGAGAGCACAGCGAAAGGGTTTGAGGTGCTCTCGTGGAGGAGCCAAAGATGGAAAATCCACCTCCTGACTACGGGCCCTTTCGAGGCTCTTGGTTAATTCCCGTTACTCCTGCCATCCTGCCAATAAGCTTCCCCATTCCTAAGCTTCATGTACCCGTCGGGAGTCGTCTCTCCCACTTTTGAGAAGAATGGATCCAAGAGATCTCGGATCCCTGGGTCCTGAATATCACTTCCAACGGTTATTTAGTCAACCTTACCTCTATTCCTCTGGACAGGTTTGTCAAGATCAACCTTCTACAAGCTGCCAAGGAGGCGATCCTAGAGGCCTACATTCAGGACTACATTTGCAAGGGGCTCTGGAGGAGGTTCCGGCAGGAGAACGGGGCCTTGGGATCTATTCTCCAGTTTTTCTGGTTCCCAAGGTTTCAGGAGATCTCCGGATGATTATCGATCTAAGATATTTCAATCGATTTATAAGGAAGGTGAAGTTTTGTGTAGAAACCATCAGGTCAGTAGTTCACGTCGTCAATCCTGGAGACGTGATGGCAACCCTGGACCTCAAGAATGCATATCTGCACATCCCGATCCATCCTGGTTCCAGGAAGTATATCAGGATCACGGTCCAGGTGTCCGTTGTCGTCAGGCATCTTCTGTTTGTTGCCCTTCCCTTTGGCATTTCTTCTGCCCCTCACACTTTTACCAAGGTGGTGGTTCTGTGGTGGCGGCTTTGAGGCTTCAAGGACTGACCATCATTCCTTATCTGGACGACTGGCTTTGAAAGCCTCTGCTCTAGCGGTCCTAACCCAACTTCTTCAGGTAACAATCTCCTTTCTGTTCCACCTAGATTGGATCATCAGCTGGTAGAAGTCGAACGTGAGCCCGTCGACTTCAGTAAGATATCTAGGCTTCATAATCGACTCCACTGGGATGTCGCTCCAGTTGACTCCAGAAAGAAGATTCCGGGTTCAGAACACGGCAAGTTCCTTTCCCCGGCGAGTTCCAATCCGGACTCTCATGAAGATGTTGGAGCTCATGTCAGCGTCTGCGGAAGCAGTCCCTTGGGCTCTATGGCACCTCTGCCCTCTGCAGTCGGAGGTCCTCTCCTAATGGAATGGCAGCCCTGCTGGGCTAAACTCCCTGTGCTCCCTGACTTGGCAAACTCGGTATTCCCTCAGATGGTGGTGCCATCTTTTAGACGGGAAGTCTATGACTCAGGCAATCTGGGTCATATTGACTACGGATGCGTCCTAAGTAGGCTGGGACGCTCACCTAGATGACTCTCCAGTTCACGGACCTGGTTTCCTCAGGAGTGGCTTCATTCATCCGATCTCCGCGAGATTCAAGCTATCCGGCTAGCCCTCCTTCACTTAGCCCCTCAGATCCAGGGCAAAGCGGTGAAAGTCCAGTCAGACAATGTGACTGCCAACCAGCAGGGAGGCACGAGATCACTTCCCCTCCTATCAGAGATCGGGGTGATTCTGGATTAGGCAGAGTTGTACCTTCCCACTTATTTGCAATCCACATCCATGGCTCCCTCAATATGATAGCGGCTGAGCCGTGGTCTTTCGTCGGTGGAGTGGTCTTTACATCCGGAGAATCAAGCAGATAGTCCTCAAGTGGGTATGCCAGAGGTGGATCTCATGGCAACAAGGTTCAATGCCAAGGTGGAGAGGTTCTGCTCCCTTTACAGGGAGGACAACCCCCTGGTGTTAGACGCTCTGTCAATATCCTGGAGGTTCAGGCTGGCTTACATCTTCCCTCCCTTTTCCATGATACCGAGGGTAGTGATGAAAATCCGTCAGGATCAGGCCTCGGTGATAGCCATCATACTGTTTTGGCCGAAGAGATCCTGGTTTACCTAGCTCACCCAGTTGAGTCGAGGACAATATTGGAGGCTCCCCCCACAGCAGACCCTGGTGTCGTTGGACACTCACCTCTGCTCAGATCTGCACAGATTCAACCTGACAGCCTGGAGGTTGATCAGTCCCTTCCCGGAATAGAAGGGCTTTCAGAGTCGGTCCTGAGAATGCTGTCTCATTCTAGAGCGGACTCTACCAAGAGAGCCTACTCTTGTATTATGAGGATATTCTCATCCTGTTGTACCTCAACTGAGGTGGCGTCTGCAGTTCTGCCCCTCTCCGCTATCCTTCAGTTCCTGCAAGACTGCCTTTATAGAGGCCTTGCCCTTCTACTCTGAAGGTTCAAGTTTTCAGCCATCTCAGCTTGCCTTAACAGGCTTTTTTCTCAGGACCCGCTGATCAAACAGTTCCTTAAAGGAGCTGAAAGATTAAAGCCTACAGTACTGAGACCCCTTTTTTTTTCAATGGGTTTTTCAGTAGTTCTCAGGGGGTTAGCATCTCCCCCTTTGAACCGTTAGAGGAGGTGGACATCAAGTTTGTCACTTGGAAGTTTGTGTTTCTCCTTGCAGTGACTTTGGCCAAGAGGGTCTCTGAGCTTCAAGCTCTCTCAGCACATGAGCCCTATACCATTTTCTTACATGACCGGGACCTTCTTAGATTCCTCCCGTATTGTAGGCCTAAAGTTCCTTCCTTCCAGAACATCAACCAGGTGATATTCCTCCTGGTTCTGTCGACATCTACCACCTCCTCCTAGGAACCTGCTAGACATCCTCTGGACGTCTCGAGATGTCTCCGGATCTATGTGGATAGATCAAGGAGTTCAGGAAAGATGAGAATCTGCTAAGCCTGTTGCCGGTAAGTTTAAAGGCTATAAGGCATCCAAACCTTCCATCAGTCGGTGGATTGAGGAGGCTATTAAGGAATCCTTTGTTTTCACAATCTCTGGACCCTCCGGGATTCGTGAAGGCCCACTCTACTAGAGTTGTGGCTACTTCTTTGCCGAGAGGAGTCTTCTGCCTCCCAACATGATTTGAAAAGCTGCCTCCTGGAGCTCTGAATTGACATTCATCTCCCATTATGGACTAGATGCCAGTCTAGCTGAGTTTTCGGCCTTTGGGCAGACTTTTCTTAGTTCTGCCAAGCAGGAAGGCCCTCCCTAAGGGTTTCTTCTTGCTATCTCCCCATCTGTGCTGCTGGTGGGACGTAAGGGAATCGTTAATTTCTAACGATAATTTGTTTTCCCTTAGTCCTAACAGCAGCACACAAATTTCCCACCCTAGTAAGTCTAGTTTTTTTCTTACTATAAACACATTGGGCTGGGGGTTGACTTCCTCCTTTTAAGGAGATACTTAATTGTTAAATTGAGTTAAAAGTCTTGGGCTCATTAAACATTCAGCCGGTCCTGCCAGTCCACGGGGGATGGTTAACCCCATCTGTGCTGCTGTTAGGACTAAGGGAAAACAAATTATCGTTAGAAATTAACGATTCTTTAACTCCACTTATTCACAAGCCACAAGCCCAGCAAGAACAAGCTTAAAATGAGTTCTTTTTATCCATAAGTAAATCTGTTAATCCTCAGTTGTGTAAGGGTGAAATTGCAGTCTGATATTGCAGATTTTAGGGTATTTACTTTTAGGTTGTTTGCATTCTTTTACACATTGGGAAATCCGTTAATCCTTAATTGTGTGTGTAATTGTGGTGAAATTGCAGTCTGATACTACAATTTTTGGTGTGTGTGTGTGTATATATATATATATATATATATATATATAAGAAAAATGACGGCACTGGTCAAAAAGAGAAAATGTATTGCTGGGTGCACGTTCCAAGGTATAGGTATCTTACCCCAAAATAATGCAGAAAAAGCTAACAGCACTCCAATAAAAGTGGAAAAAAGGAACTCCTTTATTCACCTGAACAGTGCGACATTTCGGCTCCTTCAAAATAGAGCCTTTCTCAAGCTTTATTTTTTCCACTTTTATTGGAGTGCTGTTCGCTTTTTCTGCATTATATATATATATATATATATATATATATATGTACATCCATTAATTCTTGATTCTGGGGTGAAATTGGAGCCTGATACTACAGATTCTAGTATTCTCACGTTTTCTTAAATATAAGTGCATCTTTCATTCTTGTTTTTGGGGTGAAATTGTGCCCTGACACTACAGATTTTTTACCCTTACAGTTACTATTACAGTACAGTATTAGTGTTAAGCGCGAATATTTGAATTGCAAATTTTAATCGCGAACATCGCCACTTCGAGAATTCGCAAATATTTTGAATATAGTGCTATATATTCGTATTTGCGAATAGTGTTGATTGTGAATATTCTAATCATGAAATTATCTTGAATTTATCGCAAATATCAGGACTTAGCAACATCCCTAGCAACCAATAGGAAAGTTATCTACCCCTTAGTGTTGATTGCGAATAATCTAATCGCAAATTTTTATCGTGAATATATTACAGCGCTGATTTTCACAATCAAGTAATAATGACTGGTGATCACGAATTCTCGAATTTGCGAATTTATGGCGAATATTCAGCCAAAAATTTGCAAAATATCATGAATTCGAATATTGCTTATGCCGCTCATCACTATACAGTATATCTGACAGACAGCTGACAGGCCCTTCTAAGGGAACGGGCAAGGGCCAAAGTGTTTCTGGAGCTGTCAAAAGTAGCAGCAGAAGAAGGTGGGAATGGTCGAAGCAGTCACAGCTACAGACCAGAGCTGCCAGTGTCATCCAGCAGTGTCTTGACCAGTAACCCAGCTGTCCTTGAATGGTTGACTTGGTCAACTATATCTGAAGTGACTTTAGACAGCCCGAGCCAAGGGTCGGTGGGTTCCTCTGACACCATGCTTAGTTTGCATGACCCGGGAACAAGCTCTGTACTCCCACCTGTCCTGAATCTGCCCCATTCATTTTCTGTTCCTTCTGCTGGAGAAGAATTGTATGCCGTCTGCTCGGCTACACTTTTCAGCGAGAATGAGCTTCTAGAGGACAGTCAGCAGCTACTGCCCAGCAAAGATGTGGAGGAGAGATGCTTCCTTCGGTATGTGGGCAAGTAGCACCCCTGAGAGTCAGGTGGGAGCTGGTGTTGCGAGCGGTCAGGCATGTGGCCCTGAGACTGGTGAGGGTGACATCAGTGACATGCAGACAATTAAGAATGATGATGTAACCTATCGCACGTGGGAGCTTGCGCATGAGGCAGCTGCTGAACCAGCACGGTGGTAGCTTTGCCATGAGTCAGCAGGGTAGCAGCAGTGTGAGGTCTTGAGCCAAATGTGCCCAGGATAGACCATCTGCTACGCAGGAGCCTACCTGTACAGAAAGAACTAGCGGTGCACAGGTTCACAGAGGCAGCGGCAGCAGGCAGTCAGCTGAGTGGTGGGTGGAAAATGCCATACTCGGAGGTGTGGGAATTTTTAGAGGGTGATGAGGAAGACCAGTCAGATAACCATGACACCATGGCAGTATGCAGTGGAGATGAAGGCAGGGAGCCCCTCCGAGTCCCTTGAGCAAATGGCCAGATGCATGCTGAGTTGCTTGCGTAGTAACAGCCGTATTATCATCATTTGGCAGAGGGATGACTACTAGCTCTTTACCATGTTAGACCCTTGCTACCTACCGCTTCAAGATAGGGGCCTTTTTTCTACCCACTGAAAGGTAGGATAAACTCAACTACTATTGAGACATCCTATGTAGTCAGTTGGTTGCTTCCTATGTGCACCATCACCAATCCTCACAAAGGACTGACCAGATAGGGTCCTTTGCGCTCACGTTTAATTTCCATAGCTGCTGGAGGGTGTCAAGAACCGCACTAGCTCCATCAGCAGCAACATAAGTCTGGAGTCTCTAATAAGCACTTTCCTTCACCCATCTACTGAAGAAACCACCCACCAGCAGCAGCGAGACATGGAGCAGAACCTGAACCAGCAGATGGTCCCCTGGACTACTGGGCAGCCAAACTTGATTTTTGACTGCAACTGACCGAGTTTGCCCTGCACAAGCTTTCCTACCCGGCCAGTAGTGTGGCATCAGATCTGGTGTTAAGTGTGGCAGGGTGCATAGTTACCCCAAGAAGAACTCGCCTTTCCACCCAAAATGTGGAGAGACTGACCATTGTGAAGATGAATCAGGCGTGGATCAGCCAGGATTTCTACATGCCAGTGCCTGAGGCATCAAACTAGATCATTCTGGCTGCCACACCCAAACTTTGTGAAAAGAGACTCGTTTCTTCTGGCCACTTGCTTCAGCCACTATTCTGATACTGCCACCCACCTGATGGCACACACCTTCTGCCACTGCTGCCATTTTGTTCTACTGCTACCCACCATCTTGTGCTGTTACTGCCACTGCTGTTGCCCCTATCTCCCCACTCTGTGACTGGGCCACTGTGTTGACTCATCATGCAGTTGCCACGCTCACCACACTGTAACTGGACAACTATGTTGACTCCTCATGCGGTTGCCACTTCACCACTCTGCTACTGGGCCACTATGTTGACTCCTCATGCAGTTACTACCTGCCCCACACGGATCAGAAGAAGGGCAAAATAAACAGTGACATCAACAGAAACTTACCGCTGACTGCTCATGGGGCCACTACTTGTATCAGCATGTAACAGAACAGGTTCTGTAGAAATATATGTGGAATTATGCGAATTTTTTATATTCAACTTTTCGCAAGCAAGAAAATAAGCAAGAAAATAAAATTCGCATATAAAATTCACATACACTAGCATAAAAATTCACATAAATTAGCATAAAAATTAGCATAAGCTGGTATTTAAAAGGTATCTTTTAAATGCCAGTTTATGTGAATTTTTATGCTAATTTATGCGAATTTTTATGCTATTGTATGCAATTTTTTAATGCGAATTTTCGCAAACAAGAACATAATGTCTGGAGATTACGAATTTGTGAATCTTTGAATATATGGCGAATATTCACGAAATATCGCAAATTCGAATATTGCCCCTGCCGCTCATCACTAGTTTCTGCAATATATAGTGTTCTACACCAATATGCAGTCTCTCTGTAGCTGGGAAATAGCTGATTTTTTATGTGATTTGTCACAAATAAATTTGGATCAAATTAGATTTTTGAGGAAAATTCTGTGAAATGTCCAAATCAAATTTTTGAAAAATTTGCTCATCTCTAGGAATAAGCCCTGACCACCAAGTGGTCAGAAAACAAACAGTGGAGCAGGCTGCAGCTCTGTTGTTTCAGTAGTTCCCCTTACAGTGCATGGGAGTTACAGAAACCGCATAGCAGAGCAGGCTATGCTGTTTCCGAGTTAGGGAAGCCGCATATCACAGCAAGTTATGCTGTTTCTATAGCTCGCATGCACTGCAATGGGAGCTACTGAAACAGCAGGACACTACCCTGATTCACTATTCCCTGGCCATTTGGGGTCAGAAATTAGTCTCGTCTCTGCTTTTTTATTTATTTAAAACCACTAGTTTACCACAAACACAGATCATTTTAATATTAATCCTATAATAAGGTCATATGATGGGAAGAAAAAAAAGCTGACATTTTATTTATCACAGGCATTAAAATTTCTTGTATTTTTTTTTTCAATAAAATCAAAATTATAAAAATAGTATTCTTATTTTCCAGAAAAATTTTTAGCGGTGGAAGATCTGGATTATAATGAACATAGTACATGATTATTGGGGATTTCAGGATACTTACAAAACAATTATTAATTAATTATAAAAAAAAAAAGGTTGTATAATTATTAGGTTTTCCTTTTTTCATCCCCGCCATCAATTTTATCTATTGCTCTCTTTAAAAAAAAATAATAATAAAAAAGCTAAGAGTTTGTATAATTCATCTCTGGGCTGACAAATGAGTTCTGCTAGAGAATATTAGAAAATGTCTCAAATCTCATATATATGCTAATGGTATGCTGAAACTGGTTGGAGGTATGCTGGAGTTTTAATCTGTCTTGACCAGTGTGGAAAGTGGAGGAGACAAGTCATTGCACTCAACAATTTATGATCAAACAACTGAATTGTAAAAGAAGAAGGACATGCAGAAAGGGAGAGTAATTTTCTGATTTAACAGCTTTGTTACTACAAATAAAGTAATCTTGATTTTGACTGCTCTCGACATTAAATGAGTTTCCTGTGCCCCTTATCTAAATTTTTTATTTCCAGATTTGTATAATGTGCCCTGGTAAGATACAAGTGACAGATTAAGAAACGATTGCTTATGGAAATCAAGTGTGTATAATGAAGCCATCTTCTGTTTATTAAATAAACACATGTTCGGCAGATGATTTCTGGGCAGAATGGCTTGATAATTCTTCATTCTGTTCCATTTATTACAATCGTTTTCCTCTGCCTTTGCAAGTCAAAAGAAATAGTATTTAACAATCAAATAGAATTGCATTGAACTATATTAGATTACAGAATCACATATGAATATTGCATTTTCTGGAATTTCATTTAAATATCAAGCTTTAAAATAAGTTATTTTATCATTAAAAAATCAGACATTTCAAAACTGAGTTACTACAAATATTCGGCATGCAGAATGTATCATTAAAGGTAACAACTAATAGTTGTGAGTAAACCAATTAAAATAAAGCAATTAAATACAATAGACAAAAGCTACCATTCCTACTCTACAAGGTATTCATTATAAAAAATGCAAGCACTTATTATATTAATTCCTATCTCTTAAAAAGAAGTAAAAACATTCAAAACCTATTTCTGTACATTCTAGTAGCGATGAGTGACTCTGAACTATAAAGTCCTGGTTCGGGCATCCGAACCCGAACACAGACTTTGTCACGGAAATTTGGATTCGGTGTTCAGAAGCTGAATAAAGTTTGTTGAAAGGTTATAGCGCAGTCAATCAACAAGCTTTTTAGGACACTCCAAAGCCCTCACAATCATGTCTTGTATTGGCATGGCTGTTATTGACCGGCGCATTATGTGACCCGGTCTGTATAAATGCCGGATAACGCGTTGCGCTACCATTCTGCTCTAACTAGTGTAGAGACAGGACGCAGCTAGAGTGAGGGGCAGTGTTAGGCAATAAGGCTCTTGATGCAGTCTGCAATAAGGCTCTGGGAGCAATCTGCAATAAGGCTCAGCGTGCAGTCTGCAAAAATGCTCTGGGTGCAGTCTGCAAAAACGCTGTGTGTGCAGTCAGCAAAAACGCTGTGTGTGCTGTCTGCAATAAGGCTCTGAGTGCAGTCTAAAATAAGGCTCTGCACCCATGGCACAGAAATACTATTGTTCATCTGGCGGTTAATTCTGTGTGACATCAATAGCCATTTCTTGGGGTGAAATACACCTCTTTTGCATCTGTGACACAAAATTGCAATAGTTAAGCTGGCTGTTATTTCTGTGTGTGACCTATGGCCATTTTTTATGGCGCAGTACACCTCCTTTGCATCAGTGACACAGAAATATAATTGCTAATCTGGCTGTTAATTCTGTGTGTGATATAAACCAATTTTTTGGGTGCAATGCACCTCCTTTGCATCCATGACACAAATACAATTGTTAATCTGGCTGTTAATTCTGTGTGTGACCTAATCTGTGGCCTAGTGTGGTGGTGAACAATTGTATTCCTCTGTCTCCTGTACATAACAGAAAGCAAATACAGTGTTTTCTGTAAAAATTACATTATCCGTGGCCTAGTGTGGTGGTGAAAAATTATATTTCTCTGTCTCCTGTACATGACAGAAAGCAAATACAGTGTTTACAGTAACAATTACATTATCTGTGGCCTAGTGTGGTGCTGAAAAAATGTAATTCTCTGTATTTCTCTGTCTCTTGTACATAACAGAAAGCAAATACAGTGTTTACTGTAAAAATTACATTATCCGTGGCCTAGAGTGGTGGTGAAAGATTGTATTTCTCTGTCTCCTATACATTATAGAAAGCAAATAGATTGTTTTCAGTAAAAATTACATTATCCCTGGCCTAATGTGGTGTTGAAAAATTGTATTTCTCTGTCTCCTGTGCATGACAGAAAGCAAATGTACTGCTTACTGTAAAAATTACATTATCTGTGGCCTAGTGTGGGGTGAAAAATTGTATTTCTCTGTCTCCTGTACATTACAGAAAGCAAATACAGTGTTTACTGTAAAAATTACATTAGCTGTAGCCTAGTGTGGTGCCGAAAAATTGTATTTCTCTGTCTCCTGTTCATTACAGCCAGCAAATACAGTGTGTACAGTAAAAAATTCATTATATGTGGCCTAGTGTACTCCTGAAAATCTTTATTTTTCTGTGTTCAGTACATTGCAGCAAGCCAATACAGTGTGTACTGTAAAAATAACATTATCTCTGGGCTAGTCTAGTCCTGAAAATCTTTATTCTTCTATATCCAGTACTGTCCTGCATCAGAAAACTGTGTCTTTAGCGGACAGTAAAACAATCTGCGCCACATGTACAGACAAAATCATTAATATGAAGAAGGCGAGCACAAAGGGAGGGGCAAGCAGAGGCCACGGCCCTTGGCGTAATGCTGATGGTACAAGTAGAGGCTGTGGCCCTGGGCGCAATAAAACGGTGCCTGCTTCCAGTGCACCAGAAAAAACAAAAAAATCCACCTTACCCAGCTTCATGTCCAACTTAGCTGGGCGGCACAGGACAACACTGTCCAAGTCAGACCAGTGCGAACAGATGGTCGGTTGGATTGCAGAAGATAATGCTTCCAGTCGGTTAAGCACAACCCTCTCTTCCACGAAGTCCAGTCTCTGTAGCCAAAAGTCTGGTCAACCAAATCCTCACTCTGATCCTCCTTCCTCCCACCATGTCGTGTCTGGGCAAACGAGTGATCCCACACTCGGATATTCAAATGACCTCTTTTCCTCGCCAGTACTTGGTTTGGCTCTCTTGCCAAGCACGCTTGAAGAGGTACCTGAGATATTGTGCCCTGATTCCAAACCTCTTGAGCCTTCACAGTCTCAAGAAGATGACGGTGGTGAACCGCAATCATTCGTTCAAGAGGTGGATGATGATGAGACACAGTTGCCAATCACTGAGGTGGTGGTTAGGTCAAGTCAGGAGGATGAGCAGAGTGAGAAAGTGGAAGAGGAGGTGGTGGACAATGAGGTCACTGACCCAACATGTTTAAGTGAAAAGCCAAGCGAGGACAGCAGTACAGAGGGGGAGGGATCCGTAGCACCGCAACAGACTGGAAGAGGCAGTGGGGTGGCAAAAGGGAGACGTCGGCCCACACCAAACAGGCCTGCAACCGTTACACCGAGCACCCCATGCGTAAATCTACCTTGCCAAGGGGTATGTGTTCCACAGTATGGCACTTTTTTGAGGAAAGCACAGACGACAAAAGAGTGGTAGTTTGCAACCTGTGCCATACCAAAATGAGCCGGGGCGTGAACACTAGCAACCTTACCACCACCAGCATGATCTGTAACATGGCATCCAACAACCCTAATAAGTGGGCCGAACGCCTGGGTCCACACTCTGCGTCTGAGGGTCCCACCACTGCCTCCACTTCCCCTGTGTTAAGCACTGCTGGCCAATCCCCTGTAGAAGGCGCAAGCACGGATGCCCCTCGCCCTGCACCTGGACCTTCGCATGAACCATCAGCAACAACATCCACTTCCCTGTCCCAGCGCAGTGTCCAAATGTCGTAAACACAGGCATTTGAACACAAGTGCAAATACCCACCCACCCTCCCACAGATCATATCACTAAATGCCCAACTTTCAAAATTACTGGCCCTTGAAATATCACCATTTAGGCCTGTGGACACTGAGGCCTTCCGCAGCCTGATGTCGGCGGCTGCCCCTCAGTACGCAGTCCCCAGCTGCCACTATTTTTCACGGTGTGCCGTGCCTGCCTTACCCCAGCATGTGTAAAAGAACATCACCCGTGCCCTGACCAACACACTTAATGGGAAGGTCCACCTCACCACGAACACATGGACAATTGCTGGTGGCCAGGGACGCTACATTTCCCTGACAGCACACTGGGTGAATGTTGTGGAGATCGGGAGTGATTCAGACCCTGTAATGGCACAGGTGCTACCCACGCCCAGGATTGCGGGCCCTATGTCCATCAGGGTCTCCACCAGCAGCTATGTTACTGGCTCCAACCCCCACTTCTCCTCCTCCGCAGCCTCCTCCTCCACTTCCAACTCCAACAGCAGTCAGCCATCAGTCGCTAGCTGTAAGCAGTGTAGCACTGCTGTGGGTAAGCTTTAACAGGCCGTGCTGAAGCTGATCTGCTTAGGGGACAAACAGAACACCGCCGCATAGGTGTGGCACGGTATAAGGGACCAGACTGAGCTGTGGCTCTCGCTACTCAACCTAGAAACAGGCATGGTTGTGTCCGACAATGGCCGTAACTTGGTGGCGGCTTTGGAGCTCGGCAACCTGACACACATTCCCTGCTTAGCCCACGTCTTAAACTTAGTGGTTCAGCGGTTAATCAAAACCTACCCCAATTTGCAGGAGCTACTAGTAAAGGCGCGCAAGTCGTCCACAGCTTCGGCTGGTCTGTCAACACTGCAGCAGCGCTTCCAGCTTCCAGCTCACCGACTGTTGTGCGACGTGAGCACGCGGTGGAACTGTACATTCTATATGTTGGCCAGGCTTTGTGAGCAGCAGAGGGCAGTTGTGGAATACCAGCTGCAACATGGTTGTCGCCTTTCCAGGCAACTGCCACTATTCACAAGCGAGGAGTGGGTATTGATGTCAGACTTATGTGAGGTTTTAAAAAACTTTTCCATTATTTTCCATTGAGATGCATTCCCAAGTGTTCTGGAAAAAGGCTCCGGCTTTGTGGTCTGTGCATGCGCAGACTTTCAAAAAAGTGAAAAAGATAAATACCAGATCCGTTTTTCCAGATGACAACCAGAAGGACGGATCCGGTATTGCAATGCATTTGTGAGACGAATCTGCATCTGGATCCGTCTACAAATGGTATCCGTTTGCATAAAGATTGCCGGATCCGGCTGGAATCAAACAACACAAGTGTGAAAGTACCCTTAGTCTGTACCATGGTTATCACCACATATTGTGGTAAAATTAAGCACTACAGCAGTGTATTGCTCACTGCTGACTTAGTTACTATGTGTGCTTTGTCTGCTTGTTTTTTTATTTTTATTTTTTGCCTATTTTTTGGCTTAGGCTAGTTTCACACTAGCGGCAGGGGAGTCCGTCAGGCTGTTCCGGCGGGTGAACAGCCTGTCGGATCTGTCCTGCCGCTAGTTCACATGTGCCACCGGACTGCCGCTCCGTCCGGGGGCACATGTGAACTAGCTGCAGGACGGATCCGACAGGCTGTTCACCCGCCGGACCCATATCATCTGTGACATCACCAGTTCCCGAAGCAAATATGGCCTTGGTAGTTCTTTGAGAGGTACATTGACTCTACTTTTTATTGCTGCTGCTGCCACCACCCTCCTCCTTTGATGTTACCTTCTCCTCAACACGCAGATCCGGCTCCCAGGTCCTATCCTAAACACAGTGTGCTGTCCACATCCGCACTTCCATTCCGCAAAAAATAGAACATGTCATATTATTGTCCGCAGACACAAACAAGAAAAGGCATTTCTATTTAAAGTGCCAGCCATGTGCGGTCAGCAAAAAGCGGAATGCACATGGCCGGTGTCTGTGTTTTGGACCCCAAGTCTGCTGGAGGCTCTAGAATCAGGCATTGTGGGTAATATAAACACTGATAGCCAAATATTGAATTTAATGGATTATACTTGGAGATAAAGTTTAAAAATTCTGGGTATAAAAGGATATTTAAAATGCATTCCAATATGTAATAATATTAATTTGTGTGAGATTCAGAAAATTAAGCAGTATGGAAATTGGAAGACTAGAGGTGTTAGTTTGCTTTGTCACATTTTTGAGGGGGATAAATTAAAGGATTTTGAGAGTTTAATTAATGAATTTGGAATTTTAAGAAAATATTATTTTAAATATTTACAAATAAGAGATGCAATTAGTTCATCAGTAGATGCAGATAAATATAAAAAGGCCCCTTCTGGGCATATGGATCAATTTCTTAAAGAGGGAAAAGCTAAAGGCAATATTTCAAGGAGATATAGGATGTTAATGAAACTAATAGAAATAGAGAGAAAAATACCAGCTGAAGAAAAATGGAAGAAAGATATTGATATTTTGAGAAATTAAACCCTAGACTCAATAAAGGCCTCACATGGGGTATTTCAGTTTTTTCTTGTTCACGGGTTACATCGTAGACCTTTCATATAAAAAAAAAATGGGAGAGAAATAGAGAGAAAAATACCAGCTGAAGAAAAATGGAAGAAAGATATTGATATTTTGAGAAATTAAACCCTAGACTCAATAAAGGCCTCACATGGGGTATTTCAGTTTTTTCTTGTTCACGGGTTACATCGTAGACCTTTCATATAAAAAAAAAATGGGTTTAAGAACAACAGATGAATGTCCAAGATGTGGTGAAGAACAGGCAGGTCTTATACACGTAATTTGGAGATGCCTAAAGTTATTTAGGTATTGGTCTGAAAAATCACATATCATTGATAGAGTTTGAGGAGTGCAGATATATGATAATCCAGTAGTCTGTATATTGGGAGAAACAATTCATCTGAAGTCTCGAAAGGTGGTAAAACAGGCATTTCGTAAGCTCTTGTGTCAGGCAAGACTGCTTATTCAGAAAAAATTGTTTAAAAAAAAATCAACCCTGGTGTGTGAATGGAAAAAATCTGTGAATAATATGATTAGAATGGAAAGAATAAGTTGGTATAACAAGGGAAGGAAGGATGGTCTTGAACAAATATGAAATCAATGGTATACTGGTATATGGTTTTTATTTTTTATTTTATTTGGGTGTTGGCTTGATAGAAATATGTATTAAAGTGTCGTATTGGTTTTGACTTTTATAATGTATATGAACATGAATAAATAAATGAAAAAAAAAATACTATGAATAACTGAGACATGGCTGGATGATAGCTATGACTGGGCAGTTAATATAAAAGGTTACAATCTGTTTAGAAAGCATCGTCAAAACCGGAGAGGTGGAGGGGTCTGCCTCTATGTGAAGTCGTATCTAAATCCCATAATTCGAGAATACATCTCTGAGGGACATGAACAAGTGGAGTCACTGTGGGTAGAAATACATGGAGCAAAAAACAATAATAAATTACTAATAGGAGTGTATTATAAACCACCTAATAAACCAGAGTCCACAGAATATCTATTACTAAACGAGATAGACGAGGCGGCAAATCATAATGAAGTCGTTATTATGGGGGACTTCAACTACCCAGATATTCCCAAAAAAGAAACAGGTTCTTGGCAATAGCCAAAGACAATCAACTTTCCCAACTGGTTCAGGACCCCACTAGAGGGACGGCCATACTGGACTTAGTATTAACCAATAGACCTGATAGAACAAAAGATGTGCAGGTTGGGGGACACCTGAGAAATAGTTACCATAAAGTAATAACCTTCCAATTATCCTTCAAACGAGAGTTTCTAAAGGGAGGAACAAAAATACCAAACTTCAAAAAAGCACAATTTAGCCAACTAAGCGAGGCCATAGGCCTAACTAACTGGGACAAAGTCCTCAAAAATAAAAATACAAGCACAAAATGGGAGATTTTTAAAAGCATTGTAACATCTAATTGTGAGAGGTACATACCTTATAGGAATAAAAGGCTAAGGAACAATAAGAAACCAATGTGGATAAATGGAACCGTAAAGATAGCAATAAATGACAAAAAGAAAGCATATAAATCACTAAAACAGGAGGGGAGCTAGGAAGCACTGATAAACTATAAGGAAAAAAATAGAATATGTAAGAAACAAATAAAATTTGCAAACTAGAGACCGAGAGATTAATTGCCAAAGAGAGTAAAACTAACCCTAAAATGTTCTTCTATTATATAAATAGTAAAAAATATAAATCTGAAGGAGTCGGCCCTCTACATAGCAATGAGGGGGGTGTTGCAGAGAGCGATGAGGATAAAGCAACACTATTAAATATTTTTTTCTCCACTATATTCACTGAGGAAAATAAACTGTCAGATAAAATGCAGAATGTAAAAGTAAATTCCCCATTAAAAGTGCCCTGTCTGACCCAGTAGAGGTATAACAGCAACTTAAAAAGATTAAAATAGACAAATTGCCAGGACCGGATGGCATACACCCCCGTATCCTAAGGGAATTAAGTGATATCATAGCCAGACCTTTATTTCTGATATTTACGGACTCTATACTGACAGGGAATGTTCCACAGGATTGGCGCATAGCAAATGTGGTGCCGATATTCAAAGAGGGTCCAAAAACACAGCCTGGAAATGATAGGCCGGTAAGTTTAACATCTGTTGTTGGTAAACTGTTTGAAGGGATTCTAAGAGATGCCATCTTGGAGTACGTCAATGAAAATAAGCAACTAACTCCATATCAGCATGGCTTCATGAGGGATCGGTCATGTCAAACTAATTTAATCAGCTTCTATGAGGAGGTAAGTTCTAGACTTGACAGCGGCGAATCAATGGATATCGTATATCTGGACTTCTCCAAAGCATTTGACACTGTACCTCATAAAAGGTTAGTATATAAAATGAGGATGCTCGGACTGGGAGAAAATGTCTGTATGTGGGTAAGTAACTGGCTGAGTGACAGAAAACAGAGGGTGGTTATTAACGGTAGATACTCAGATTGGGTCACTGTCGCTAGTGGGGTACCTCAGGGGTCAGTATTGGGCCCTATTCTCTTCAATATATTTATTAATGATCTTGTAGAAGGCCTGCACAGTAAAATATCTATTTTTGCAGATGACACTAAACTGTGTAAAGTAATTAACACTGAAGAGGACAGTTTTCTGCTACAGAGGGATCTGGATAGATTGGAGGCTTGGGCAGAGAAATGTCAGATGAGGTTTAACACTGAAAAATGTAAAGTTATGCACATGGGAAGGAATAATGCAAGTCACCCGTACATATTAAATGGTAAAACACTCGGTAACACTGAAATGGAAAAGGATCTAGGAATTTTAATAAACAGCAAATTAAGCTGCAAAAACCAGTGTCAGGCCGCTACTGCCAAGGCCAATAAGATAATGGGTTGCATCAAAATTGGCATATATGCCCGTGATGAGAACATAGTCCTACCAATTTACAAATCGCTAGTCAGACCACACATGGAGTACTGTGTACAGTTCTGGGCTCCTGTGAACAAGGCATAGCAGAGCTGGAGAGGGTTCAGAGGAGGGCAACTAAAGTAATAACTGGAATGGGGCAACTACAGTACCCTGAAAGATTATCAAAATTAGGGTTATTCACTTTAGAAAAAAGACGACTGAGGAGAGATCTAATAACCATGTATAAATATATCAGGGGTCAGTTCAGAGATCTGTCCCATCATCTATTTATCCCCAGGAATGTGACGAGGGGACATACTCTGCATCTGGAGGAAAGAAGGTTTGTACACAAACATAGAAAAGGATTCTTCACTGTAAGAGCAGTGAGACTATGGAACTCTCTGCCTGAGGCGGTGGTGATGGTGAGTACAATAAAGGAATTCAAGAGGGGGCTGGATGTATTTCTGGAGTGTAATAATATTACTGGCTATAGCTACTAGAGAGGGGTTGTTGATCCAGGGAGTTGGATTGCCTGATTGGAGTCGGGAAGGAATTTTTTTTCCCCTTAAGTGGGGAAAATTGGCTTCTGCCTATCAGGTTTTTTTTTGCCTTCCTCTGGATCAACTTGTAGGAAACAGGCCGAACTGGATGGACAAATGTCTTTTTTTCGGTCTTATATACTATGTTACTATGAAATCAACTACTATCAAATTTTAACTTTTCGGAGATATCTTGCAACAGATTTTGGTCCAGTATTTCTAGTGTTTTCACTTAGAGGTTTAAAACACTACCCTCTGTATTGTAAAACACGTGTTGCACACTACTGTTATTTTTCACAAAAAAAAAAAAAACTTGAACTGTCTGGAAGTGCCCTGTCAAAGATTTCAACCTAGTATTTCCAGTGCTTTAACACACATTGCACACTTGCATTGCTATTTTCGCAAAACAAAAACATCCTTGAACTGTCTGGAGATGCCCTGTCACAGATTTCAGTCTAGCATTTCTAGTTTTTGCACTCAGAGGTTTAAAACGCTATCCTCTGTATTGTAAAACATGCTGTCATGGTAGGGAACAGTGATGCCTGAAATCCAGAAAAGACACTATCCCTACCTATTTGCACAATCCACGCTAAACGGAGGCCCATTGCTGTAAGGAAATCCCTTCCAATATAAGTGCTGGGCCAGAATCAGAAAAAAGCAACACAGGGAGACGAAATAACAGATGACTAGTGATATAATGACACAGGGAATTAAACACAGATCCAAACATGTACCAAGCTGAGTTCAGTATCAGGAGAGTCCAAACCAAACCAGAATCAGAACCAGTAGTGCAAACCAGAGGTAGCCAGAGGTAAAAACCAGGAGATCACATCAAATTCAAGGGGTCAAACACAAGCCAGGGTAAAAGCCGAGGTCCGGAATCCTGTAGCAAATTGACAGAAAATACAACAATAGTGTGATAAACCTGAGGAATAATACCAATTACAGGCATCCTGTGATTAGCAGGTTGCCTGTTTAAATAGGTTGTGCTTTCAGGTCACAGGACATCAGTATGGTCAGTGAGCGAGCATGACCTCTGAATTGTCAGCACTCCCTCTCGGTGATACCCGTCCCCTAAAAACCAGATGTTGGTGCTACTGCTAAGAAGTGCCTCACCAGCAAGGGGGCATTACAATACTCCCTATTTTATGAAGGGCCACTGGACCCTAATCCCAAGGCTCAGGTTTCTCTGGGTACATAATATGAAACCTTATGACTAACCCATCAGCGTGAATACTTTTTGCACATACCCATGATCTCTTCTCTGGCCCATATGCTTCCCAATGGACTAGATAGCATAGCACCTCAACTCTTCTACAGTCCACAAGCTTGGACACCTCATGTTGCGATATAACCTGGTATAGTGAGGGTTAATACCGTTCGGGGGCTTCCCCTGGTGAAGAGCACAGCAACCTACAAACACTGGAATCCACCGAACTGGAACCATACTAAATCCTCCTTTCCTGGAACAGGCAAGAGAACATTCCAAAGTAGCAATTCCCCCCAAGTACGAGACGAGGCTCCATATTGATGGTTAAACAGGAATCCACTTTATTGAGGGCAACCTGCCCGGTATTTTTGCAGGTCTCCCACCTGGTGGACACTCCCCTAGGGGACCAGAAGGAAGTCTGAGACACAGGAGATAGAGTAGCCAATCACACACAATGGGACAATAGAAACACACCCAGCATATTCCTCACCTCTGCTTAGGAGATAATTGAGTCAATTACTGTATCTACTCAATTATCTCCAAGCTGAAAAGTTACTTTTTATACATTTTTATAACTATGTGAGTTTACATCGTACACACATAAAACTTATATTACTTTTATTAGTATAACTTGGAGACAAACATATCTAAAATTCAATAGAATAGGTTCCGGGGTTTAAAAGTTAGGTCAGAGTCCTTTGTGACCAAATGAAGCATGGCTTTTCTGTCTTTGCAGGGGAAAATCAAGCGTTCCAACATGGGGCCATAGTCTAAAGGGAGCAGGCGGGAAACCAGGCTCCTCCAATTCACAGTGGCGAGATTGGTCCCGTCACGCCTTATACTTCAATTGACCCAGAACTACATCTTGAGGAGGAGGAGTCTGTGGCGACGTGGTGGTACATAATTCCTTATCAAAGTCCTGTGAAACATATTATGGATTTAGCTAATTTCGGTCTATATGATACTGGATTAATAACTTTAATCACTTCATAGGAAACAATAAAGCGTGGCCAGAAGGTACTTTTAAATGCAGATATTTAGTCGACAACCAAACCTTGTACTTCAACCCAAAATCTGACCATTGAGAATTTGTCAGTCCTTCTTTTTTTATTTCCTGGGATTTTCTCAGGTTCATTTGAAATTGAGCCCAGACTGTGCACTGTTTCTCTGCAACCATATCAACCTCCGGATTGTCAGAAAGCATGGTTTAAAAAGACCCCCAGCATGGATGGAAACCGTAATTGCAGAAAAAATGAAAATTACCACTCGAGGAATTCATATGTTTATTAATGCCAAATTCAGCATGCACAATATGAGTCACCCAGTTAGATTGTCATAAATGTTGCACCTGTAACAGAAACAAGGCAGTGTCGGACTGGGGTACTTAGGGCTCACCAGTGAAACCGATTCTGGGGGCCCACCTTAGAGCTCCTGCACACAAAGTTATTTTTTTTCCATGTCCATACTGTTCACTTCACTTCAATGGAGCCGCAAATAAAATAATAATAATAACCCCCTGTGAATTCTGTGTCTGTATGTCCTCTTGGTCGTTCTGCAAAATGATAGAACATATCTAGGGTTGAGCAAACCCGAACTGTATAGTTTGGGTTTGTACCGAATTTTGGAGTGCTTTGAAGCGGACCCGAACCCGAACATTTATGTAAAAGTTTGGGTTCGGTGTTCGGAGATTTTTATGGCGCATTTTGAAAGCCTGCAAAGCAGCCAATCAACAAGCGTCATACTACTGGCCCCAAGAGGCCATCACAGCCATGCCTACTATTGGCATGGCTGTGATTGGTAAAGTGCAGTATGTGACCCAGCCTCTATTTAAGCTGAAGTCATGTAGAGCCGCACGTCACTCTGCTCTGATTAGTGTAGGGATAAGATGCAGCTGCTGTAAGGGCGAGATTAGGCATAGAAAACTCAGCAAAGACACTTAAGAAAGTGATCGATCTACAGCTGTGAATCATTCAACTTCTGCTAGTTAATTGCAAACTAAATTTTAGGCTGCCCAGAGCGTTTTTCTGTAAATTTTTTCTGGGGTGGTCGGTGGCCATTTTGTGTCTTGTGGTGCACCAGCACAAGCTGCCACCAAGTCCATCAATCCATCAATACTACTACTATATCCTACATCAGGAGCTTGGCAGCGCTTATTGTCACACCTAGAAACTCATGATAGAAATTTCTATATTTTATTGAGGGGTGAAATTCACTTGCCAAAATAGCAATTCATTAAATCTGGTGTTCCAGCTGTGGCTGGCTAAGTTTTATACTGTCCGGCAAAGGATAGATTTTGTTCTGGGGTGAAATTCAATTGCCAAAATAGCAATACCGTAAATCAGTGGTTTCAGCTGTGGCTGGCCAAGTGTAATAGTGTCCGTCAAAGGATACATTTTGTTCTGGGGTTAAATTCAATTGCCAAAATAGCAATTCCCTAAATCTGGTGTTTCAGCTGTGGCTGGCCAAGTTTAATAGTGTTCGGCAAAGGATATATATTTTTTTCTGGGGTGAAATTCAATTGCCAAAATAGCAACACTGTAAATCGGGGGTTTCATCTGTGGCTGGCCAAGTTTAATAGTGTCCGTCAAAGGATAGATTTTGTTCTGGGGTGAAATTCAATTGCCAAAATAGCAATACCGTAAATCAGTGGTTTCACCTGTGGCTGGCCAAGTTTCATAATGTCCTGCAAAGGATAGATTTTAAATTGTTGGGTGAAATATTACCATTTTTGCCAGGTACAAACCCCTGCACTGCATAACTGACAAGGACCTTACAATTGGCGGTTACATTCTTGCATGAATTAATAAAGCCTTTTTGGGCTGTGAAGCCAAAGGTAGTCTCCAATAACAGTTTTTTTATTTTTTATTTTATTAAATAAATTATTGTAGACCCCAAAACATTGGGAAAATATAAAAAATAAAACAAAGTGTAAGTGCATGGTAGCATAACAATGGTTGGGTGAGGCCGGTATACATGTCTATTCTAGATAAGGTACAAACAAGTCCTGTGGGATCCATGGCTGGTTCTTTTTAATAAACTAAAGCTTGCCCACATTGTCCGTGGACAGGCGGCTGCGCTTGTCTGTGATAACACCCCCTGCCTTGCTAAACTCACGTTCAGACAATACAGTGGCTGCAGGGTAAGCCAGCATCTCCAAGGCGTAAAGGGCAACCTCAGGACATGTGCCCAATTTGATGACCCAGAAGTTGAATGGGGCAGACCCAGTGGCTTAGCTAAAAATGATTTGGCACCACAGCAAATTTTTGAATGGGCCCCGTGATTTTTACGCAAACCACTTCCTTTCATGCCGCCATGCCTGTGGCTACTAAAGATCGCTCTCTCAGACCAGGCCCAGCAGCTGTTCTATTCGTTTTCTACACTATCTATACTGCCACTGTATATAATTTCATAGTTTATTACTGTTGAGGGGGCCCTGACAAAATCCTTTAGTCTTACCCCTGGATGGGCCCTTTGTAGGTCAAGGCCCCAAAGCAGTTGCTTCGACTGCTTTCTCTGTAGCTATGCAGACCCATCAGTCAGTACGTGTACTGTTCCACCATGTTGCTGAAATGCTGCCTCCTGCTAAGATGTTCTAGATCTGCTGGTGGTGCAGGTTGTTGTGGCATGATGACAAAGCTTTTCCACATTTTGACCATGCTAACCCTGCCTTCTGAGGTGTTTGTGGTGACCCAGCTGCATTGGCAAATTCTTCCTCCTCCTCCTCTGTGTTCACCTTGTGCTTCCACTGAGTCCTCGGTGTCAGGTGTGAATGCCATCAGCAGCGTGTCTACTAGCGGGCTCATCTTCCTATCACACTCCAGTGAGGGAATTAAGGACAGCACATTGTCCTTGTAATGGGGATGCAGCAGGGTGGCCACCCAGTAATCAGCACAAGTTAGAATGTGGCAGTAACTGGGCAGTCGTTGCGTAGGCACTGCAGCATGTAGTCGCTCATGTCTGCCAGGCTGCCCAGAGACAAGGACAAGCTATCCTCTTTGAGGGAGGTATATCGTCTGTGTCCTCTGAATCCCCCAGCGTTCCTCCAGAACTGTGCCCTGGCTGGACAATTGTGTTCCAGGCCAGGGCCTATGTTGGTGCAGATACCCACCCTCCGAGCCACTTGTATTTGGTTGGCCTTAAGTTAAGGATAAGGCGTGTATATAGTTTTGTTTCTTTATATGGTTACTTTAGCTGCCTTATAGTTATTTTAATATGTTTTTAAGTAAATTTGTAAATAGTTTGTTAATGGTTTGAGTGAAAGGGGGTATTGGGGGTGTTGAGTTTGTAGGGTGTGAGGCTGTTTGGGTTTATTTTCCATCCGCTTTCTACACTGTCTATACTGTCACTTTATCTTAAAGTTTTTTAGTCCTCCTCCTCCTCCTTCTCCAGGATGGGCCCCTTATAGGTCAGGGACCCAAAACAGTAGCTTCCCATGCTTCCCTGTAGATACGCCCTTGCGCAAACCCATCAGTCAGTACATGTACTCTTCCACCATGTTGCTGAAATGCTGCCTCCTGCTAAGACGTCCCAGATCTGCTGGTGGTGCAGGTTGTTGTGGCGTCATGACAAAGCTTTCCCACATTTCGCCAATGCTAACCCAGCCTTCTGAGGTGCTGATGGTGACCCAGCTGCCCGTGAGCTGGCTTGGGTGCCACCCTGCTGAGAACACAGTTCCTCCTACTCCTCCTTATCCTACTTATCCTCCTCATTCTACAGAACTGTGCCCTGGCTGGACAATTGTGTTCCAGGCCAGGAACTATGTTGGTGCAGGAACCCACCCTTCAAGCCACTTGGATGTCACTGGCCTTAAGTTAAGGATAAGGCGTGTATATAGTTTTGCTTGTTTATATAGTAAGTTTAGCTGCATTATAGTTATTTTAATAAGTTTTTAAGTAAATTTGTAAATAGTTTGTTAATGGTTTGAGTGAAAGGGGGTGTTGTGTGTGTTCGATTAAGCCTACATGCACACGGCAGTGTTTTTTGCAGCCTCTGTTCCATTTTTTTGGCAGATCCGATGGTTTCACATTCATTTCTATGAATTCGTTAAAAATTCGGATGCCTCTTCCATTGCCTGTCCGCGTCTGCTATCCGCATTTAACATCCGCCAAAAAAATTTGGCATGTCCTATTATTGTCCGCAAAAAACGGTTTGTGGACCCAGAGAAGTGAATGGGTCCGCAAAAAATGCGGATTACCAATGGAAGCCATCCGTTTGTCATTCGCATCCGTTTTTTTCCAGATGGTTGCTTGGAAACCACGGCACTTGTACAGATACTGTAAGAAACTGTTTCAAGCCTTCCGTTTTTCTTGGGGATCCGCAAAAAAATAGAAGACACGCGGAAACACAACCTACAAAATTTGAGGACACACAGAACGGATGTGGATGTGGAAAAAAAAGGAAGACGGATCCGCGATTTGCTGACAGCAAAAAACAACTGTTGTGTGCATGTAGCCTAACTGAATTGATTTTCACTGTCTGGTGTTTAGGAATTTCTGCACCCCAAATTCAGCACATGTGGCAGGCAGGGGATGTGTGTCAAAACGGCTAGGCCCAGACCTGCTAGAATATTTCGCCCATTAGCGCACAACACCAGGCCGGGCTGGAGGCTCAGTGGCACCAACCAATGATCGGTCTGTTGTTCCATGCCTGTCCACAGCTACTGCGAGGTGCGGGGTTTGTCCCACAAACACACAAGTTTTAAAACAACCTGCTGTCATTCCCCCCTGGCTGTGCTGCTGTGGGTGGTGAAGGTGTTACGCTGAGTGGATGAGAGGAGGTAGAGGAGGAGGAAGCCGAGTAGGAGGAGGAGGAGGAGGAGGTAACAGGATACAAAGAGAAATGCCCAGCAATCCTCGGGGGCGGAAGGACATTCGCAAAAATGCTATCCGCCTCTGGGCCAGCCGCCACTACATTTAGCCACTGTGTTGTAGGTTATGTGGACGTTGCCACAGATAGCGTTGCACAGTGCACACTTGATTTTTTCCGCCACTTGGTTGTGCAGGGAAGGGATGGCTCGCCTGCAGAAGTAGCGGCAGCTGGGATACACGTACTGTGGGATAGCCACCGCCATATGGTTTTTAAAACTGTCCACCAGACAGAATGACAGCATTTCAAAGGACCAGGAAGTTTGAAATAAGGCATTCAGAGCCATGGGTAGGGGGGTACTTCCTCTTTCTATTTATTTTTCTCTTCAGTGTTTGGGAGATGGGCGGCTGATAGCTGAACACTTCCATGGGATTTGGTGGAGATGCTTGGTGACAATGACAAATGTGGTGGCGTTGCAGATATAGTCAGTTCAGGCCAGGGAAGCGGCGGCCGAGACAGGAGATGCAGTTTAGAATGTTTATTTATTATTTTTCTGTATTTTATTTTATTTTAAGTCATTTCCCTATACACATATGTTTGCATTTACCTACATTTTGCTGCCTTTTGCAGCCCTCTAGCCCTTTCCAGGGCTATTTGACAGCCATTTAAGTGCCCAAAAGTTCGGGTCCCCATTGACTTCAATCGGATGTAAATATCATTTATATACAATGAGCACTGCTACATTAGAAAAACTGAATTCTGCTACATTTGACAAAGTCAGCACTGCTATATCTCAGCTCACCTACACTTCATTTAATAAATTTAGCTGTCAAACTCATTCAACTAACACAGCCTTCATAAATCTGAGCTTTCTTACAACTGACAAACCCAGCTCTATGTAAGGATACGGTGGTTTGCGCTCCAGCCTGGATCCATGCCCTGTGTAACCATGACAACGATCGCTGTTTGCCTCCCAGGCTGGAAGCAGTGGCCGCTGGGCCGTCTAAGGTGGCTCCGCCCATCCACACTTGGTCAATAAATAGGAGCCAGGTGCTGCACAGGGTGTTCCACTATTGGAGTGCGCACCCTGCCTGCTCCATTCACCACGAGGACGCAAGCTTCTAACAACCTGCAACTCTGAACCTCCAGGAGAAACCCTCACCTACCTTATCCAGCTCCACCACTGCAGGATCCCTGCATGACTTCTAACAGCAAGTATCAGCCTGTCATTTTGTTCACTGACATTGCTCACTGAAAGGAAGGGACTCGCGCTGGTGACTATTAGTACTGCAGGCCTGGGATTTCTGAACATTGCCTAGAGCTGTTATTCATGAACTTTAATCTGTACTCTGATTCCTAAACCGAACTCTCCTCACTATTAGTTTTACACTCTATCTTTAGTACGCGGTACATGATTTTGTTACCCCATACTCTCCGCTTAAGACTGAGAGAGCCGCCTGGGGTACACACTGAGCAGCCGCAAAAGACTCCATCAACACTCAAGTAGTGTGATAGGAGTGGATGTCAAAGGACTCCGCAGTTGTGATCCTAACTGATCAATTTGGTGCGTTACACTCTACTGCATATTAATCTCCTACATTGAAAGAACTCATTTTACTACAGGTGACAAATTTTGCTCTGCTACTCTGAAATAAAACTCCAGCATTGTCCCATTTGAGGGCCTCTGCCTTGTTACATCTCTGCTACACCTGACAAACCAAGCACTGCTATATATGTAGAACTCAGCACTATGTGTAAAGAATTGAATATCACTACATTTGACTAACTCAGGTCTGCTATATCTCCACTACATCTCAGCTCTCCGACATTACATTTAACAAGCTCATCTCACGAACTAATTTGACAAAGTCCACTCTACTACATCACTGCACCACATATAAAGATCTGAAATCCGCTACATTTGACAAAATTAGCACTGCTACATTTCATCTGTCCTACATCTAACAAAACACAGCTCTACTGCTACAGCCCTGCTACTCTGAAAACAAACCTCCAACACTGTCACATTTTAATCTCATCCCTCACAGCTTGTGCCTTTGATCTTTGTCAACTTCAAAGGGATGGGGGGGGGGGGAGGTGGCTTGAAGGTCTGGGGTCAGGGCTCTGGTTTTTATAAAGGCTGTCTGCACAGATAGCAGGAGCCGCCGGTGAAGTGCAGAGGGAGGGGGACGGGCACTACAGTGGATAAGGGTGATGCTGTTTCACAAGGCTGCCAGAGTGGTGAGAAGACACAGGGAGAGGGAGGGGGCAGGCACAAAAGGATCTGGCGTCTCGTTTACAGAGCTGGGCCACTCCCTCAAGCAGGGAGAAGCTTGGAAACGAGATGTCAGCGCCTGAGCAGGGTTGATGACATCAGGGTTCACATGACCCAAATCGGCAGTGGTGAAACAGAGCCAAATCATTAATGTAAGTTATTTAAAAAAGGGTTTAATAAAGTAATATAATACTCTTTACCATACATTTATATAACTCGGATAACCCCTTTAAGCATAAATGTCTGGCATAAAACTTACCAAATTGTAACCTCCTCAGATTGCACATAATCTACAGTATATTTAAAAGGGTTGTCCTACCATAATGACCTATTGCCTATCTACAGGATAGGTGATAAATATCATATTGCTGAGGTCTGACTGCTGGAATCACCCACTGATCATGAAAAAAGGGGTCCTGAGACATTCAATTACATATTTACCACCAATCTATGTACACAAGGGTCTTAAGAGCACGTTCCCTTGATCACGAGGGTCCCAGCAGTCAGACCCCATGAAACAGATGCTTATCACCTGTCGTGTCAATAGGACCTTTTCACATTCCCTATCTTCAAAGGTTTCCTTTGAGTGTAAAAAAAATAAAAAATTAACCGCATCCCGACAGCCGAGCGCAGGGCTATGTCCTGCGGGCAGCAGGGATGTTCCTCCGTGATGTGTCGGCCCGTTATCTTGTGAGAGGTGAGATTTGCTGTGAACGCACGCGCGTTCACAGCAGCTCGCAGCTCGGCAGTTGTACTGCAGCCTGCCAGCGATGATCAATCGCTGGCAGGCTGTAGATGTAAAATAAAAAGCATCAAACATGTATATCAGATGCTTTTTTGTCAACAGCGTCTGATATACCTGCTAACTGGTCCTCTGGTGGTCCCATTTGCTGGGATCGACCACCAGAGGACCAGGTAGCTATGTAAAGTAGCACCAAGCACCACACTACACCCCCCCTCCCCTGTCCCTTATTAACCCCTTATTAACCCCTGATCACCCCATATAGACTCCCTGATCACCCCCCTGTCATTGATCACCCCCTTGTATGGCTCCATTCAGACGTCCATATGTGTTTTTTTGCGGATCCACAAAACACGGACACCGGCAATGTGCTTTCCGCATTTTGCAGATCCGCACATTGCCAGAACTATATAGAAAATGTCTTTTCTTGTCCGCAATTGCGGACAAAAATAGGACATGTTCTATATTTTTGCGGAACGGAAGTGCAGACCCGGAACTGCGGATCTGCAATTCCGGATCCGAGCGGGACAAATTCTGTCCCCATAGAAATGAATGGGTCCGCAATTCCGTTCTGCAAACAGAATTGCGGATGTGTGAATGGGGCATAAGGGTCCCTTATCACCGCCAGTTAGTTAGCTACTTGTTAGGTAGCTAGCGCCCAGCCCACCGCAGTCACTGATTTTGGAAGAGATTTTTTCATCCACATTGATCGATGCGAATGAAAAAATCTGTGCCTTTCATTTTTTTTTTTTTCAGCCCCCTCTGAACGGAAAAAAAAAGTCTCATTACCAGTATGCTCAATTTAAGGAGAATCGCAGAAACTCCTAATGCTGGCCATACGTGTAATGATTGCGGAGACCCTCAAATGCCAGGGCAGTACAAACACCTCACATGTGACCCCATTTTAGAAAGAAGACACCCCAAGGTATTCCATGAGGGGTATGGTGAGTTCATGTAAAATTGTATTTTTTGTCACAAGTTAGTGGAATATGAGACTTTGTAAAAAAAAAAAAATATATATATATATATATATATATATATATATAAATTTGCGCTAACTTGTGCAAAAAAAAAATAATAATTCTGTGAACTCGCCATGCCCCTCACGGAATACCTTGGGGTGTCTTCTTTCCAAAATGGGGTCACATGTGGGGTATTTATCCTGCCCTGGCATTTTAGGGGCCCTAAAGCGGCCCTAAACCATACTCAGGAGAAGTAGGGCAATGTGTTTTGGGGTGTATTTTTACATATACCCATGTTGGGTGAGAGAAATATCTCTGTAAATTGACAACTTTGTATAAATTTTTTTAAAAAGTTGTGTGAGATATTTCTCACACACAGTATGGGTATATGTAAAAATACACCCCAAAACACATTGTCCTACTTCTCCTGAGTACGGCGACACCATATAAGTGACCCTTTTTTGCAGCCAAGATGTGCAAAGGGGCCCTAATTCCAATGAGTACCTTTAGGATTTCACAGTGCATTTTTACGCATTTGGATTCTCACGCTTTAGGGCCCCTAAAATGCCAGGGCAGTATAAATACCCAACAAGTGACCCCATTTTGGAAAGAAGACACCCCAAGGTATTCCGTGAGGGGCATGGCGAGTTCATAGAAGATTTTTTTTTGGTACAAGTTAGCGGAAATTGACTCATTTTTTTTTCGTGCAAAGTCTCATATTCCACTAACTTGTGACAAAAAATAAAATTTTACATGAACTCACCATACCCCTCACGGAATACATTGGGGTGTCTTCTTTCTAAAATGGGCTTTTTTCAGGCCTTGCTGTATATAATTCAGCATAGACTGTCATTCATGACTGGACAGATTATAAATAGACCCCCTATGTGGCCCTCTTGTTGAGATAGCATGGTAATAGTCATACACAATAGCACAATCATAAGATCTATGCGACGGGAGAGAGACTGAGCCACTCTCATTGAACACATTGGCAAAATCCCTGCTCCATACTCCCTGCTCCATACTCCGGAACAGCTCTAGTGTCAACAGTGAGAGCAGATTGTAACATAGTCAAAGAGTTAGTGGCACAATCAATTCTCCACTTTTCTGGTTCATCAGAAGTCCAGTTGATAACTGGATTGTACCACTGGAACTATTGCAATCCTAGAATGACATGAGCGGGTTTATTCTCCATTACAAAAAACGAGCATGTGTCAGTATGAATGATATCAATGGTCATCAAAACACTCAGGGTATAGAATGTTATCAATCTTCTCACCAGGGGTATGGAATCTATCACAGTAACATGTATCGGTTTAGAGATTGTACATATGGGAATACCCAATGAAAAAGCTAAATCATACTCAATGAAATTGTCCACAGATCCAGAATCCATGAATGCAACCCCCAACCCTTAGCACAATTTAAATAAAAAACGTACATGGACATGAGTTCTCGTGAAATACCACATGGGAAATTGCCTGAGTGCTTCCTAGAATGACTACTTGGGTAATGAAGCTTGGACAGACTCTTAGCAGGTGATCAGAACTCCCACAGTAGAAGCATAGTACCTTCTTTCTACTCAGGTCTTTGTAGTCCCCTGTGGACATAGTTGCACCAAGTTGTATAGATTATTCCAGGGACACCAAATCCTTAGGTACCATCGGAGAAGGATCTGAATCGGAGACAATCATAGGGGTAGAGGGTCTTCCCCCGGCTCTCTCTCTTAGTTGTTTGTCCAAGTGCACTGTCAGAGTCTGGTGAGGGGATGTTGACTGGCATGTTTTTTAATGAGGCAGACAGTCCCTGGCGAAACTGGCACATAAGTGTAGGATGATTCCAACCTGAAACTACACACCATTACCTTCCTGTCTGGTTCATCATAAAAGAGACCTAAGCCCAAGAAGAACTTGTGCACAGATGCCAACTTAGGAAGGTCTGTTGGTAGTTAAAAAGCCAATTTCTGTAGATCCTTTGAAAGTAAATAAATAATTATTTCCACTTTCTGTCACCCCAAGCATGAAGAGTGGGAATGCACCCAAAAATAAAACTTACAACTCTCCTTGAATGTCAAAATTCTTTCCTTTCACCAGAACAACTGTCAGGTAACCTAACTTGAAGTGCAGTCACTACAGGCACACTCTGTACATTTTCTTAATGCTAGATCCTGAGAGAAAGACCCCACACCAACTGAGTTAACCCTTACATCTGATCCACTATAGCTTGCATGGCATTCATATAAAAAAAATGAAAATGCTTAAATATTTGTATGGCCTCTGATTCTGTCATGGTAGGGAACAATGAGCCCTGAACTCCAGAAAAACACTTGTCCTAGCTATTTGCACAATCTGCCCTAAACAGCAACCCACAACCAGACAGCAGCCCCTTCCTATATAAGTGCCGGTGACAATCAGGAAAGGCAACACAGTGAGACAAAATAACAGACTAGACAGCACATGGCACAGAGGACAGAATACTAAGCCAAAAAATTTACCAAGACGAGGTCAATACCAAGAGAGTCCAAATCAAACCAGATTCAGAACCAGTAGCCCAAACCAGGGATAGCCAGAGGTCACAGAGTCAGGGTATAAGCTGAGGTGCGCAATACATGATGTGGCCGGTGTCACATGATCTATGAAGTCAGTACTGCCAGTGACCAAGTTCCCCGTCTGATTGGTTACATGCTCCCTCACCTGGATACCAGACTCGTCCCCTAACAACTAAATGCTGGCAGTGCTGCAGGGAAGTGCTGCAGAGCAAGGGGACATGACACTTGCATTGCAAACTTGTTTTGCCATTTTTCGCAAAACAAAAAAACCTTTGAACTGTTTAGAGATGCTCTGTCCCAGATTTTATACTATTATTTCATGTTAAAACACTACTGAATTGTAAAACACCTGTTGTATAGAGATGTCCCGAACTATTCGCCGGCGAACAGTTCCCGACGAACATAGCTTGTTCGCGCTCGCCGCGGCGGGCGAACATATGCGATGTTTGGTCCGCCCCCTATACATCATCATTGAGCAAACTTTGACCCTGTACCTCACAGTCAGCAGACACATTCCAGCCAATCAGCAGCATACCCTCCCTCCCAGACCCTCCCATCTCCTGGACAGCATCCATTTTAGATTCATTCGGAAGCTGCAGTCTTAGTGAGAGGAGGGACAGTGTAGTTGCTGCTGATTTAATAGGGTAATCAATAGCTAGGCTAGTGTATTCAGTGTCCACTCCAGTCCTGAAAGACTCATCTGATCTCTGCTGTAAGGACAGCGTCCTGATAGCACCCCAAAAAGCCCCTTTTTAGGGCTGCTCCATTAGTCTGCTTTTATTTATTTTTTCTCCATATACATATTGCAGTTGACTGGCCTGCCCGTGTGTGAGGAGCTGCAGGCCCACAGACTGTAGTGTGCCCTCTGCCAGTGCTGCCTATCAATCATACCGTGTGGCACTGGACTTTGCCTTAAAATAAGGCACTTTATCTGTACACTTTAATCTAATTTCAGTTGCCTGCTGGCTAGTGTGTGTGTGTCAGGCCCACAGACTGTAGTGTGCCCTCTGCCAGTGCTGCCCATCAATCATACCGTGTGGCACTGGACTTTGCCTTAAAATAAGGCACTTTATCTGTACACTTTACTCTAATTTCAGTTGCCTGCCGGCCAGTGTGTGTGTGTCAGGCCCACAGACTGTAGTGTGCACTCTGCTAGTGCCCAACACTCATACCGGGTGGCACAGTAACTAGCACGCGTAGTACTACTTATCTAAAATCCATTCAATACACGTCCTGATAGAGGACTTAACAGGGAATAAACTGATGAGAATAGTACTACAGAAAATACCACTCATATCGGGTGTGACAGTAAATTGCACGGCGCAGACGCAGTGTCCGTGGATTAAAACAAAGGGGAGGGAGCCAGAGTTTTTTTAACCATCTCCCAGTTCGAAAAATCAATTCAATAAATGGACCCCAGATTGGGGACGTTAGAGGGTTTAAACTGATGAGAATAGTACTACAGAAAATACCACTCATATCGGATGTGACAGTAAATTGCACGGCGCAGATGCATTGACCGTGGATTAAAAAAAAGGGGAGGGAGCCAGCGTTTTTTTTAACCATCTCCCCGTTCGAAAAATCAATTCAATTCACCTTTCGGGGACCCTTGGTGTTGTATGTGGCTGGGTGGAGGAAGAAACCTTCAATGACATCACCGGGACATAGCTAGCTTGGTATCCAACCTTGTGCAAATGGGGAGTTTGCGGTTGTGCAAATGGACTGTTTGCGGTTGTTTGCGGTGCATTAAAAGGGGAGTTTGGTCTGTCAATGTCTGTGAAGCGGGCGTAACCCTTACACTACCTGATCATTACAACATCATACCTGATCGTATACACACACTGGATGTTTTGAAGCATGTTATTCCAAACAATTTAGGAATGTTAGTTGATTTATGCCCTTTATGGATTAAAACCCGACTCTGCGTCCACTACGTAATTTTCCATGGGAGTTTTGCCATTGATCCCCCTCTGGCATGCCACAGTCCAGGTGTTAGTCCCCTTGAAACAATATTACCATTACTATTGTGGCCAGAATGAGTCCCTGTGGGTTTTAAAATTCGCCTGCCTATTGAAGTCTATGGTGGTTCGCCCGTTCGCGAACATTTGCGGAAATTCCCGTTCGCGAACGAAAAATTTTATGTTCGCGACATCACTACTGTTGTATACATATATTGCTATTCCCTCCTCCCCCAAAAAAACTTGTACTGTTTGGAGATGCTCTGTCCCAGATTTCGAACTATTATTTCATGTGTTTTCAATGATATTTAAAACACTATCCTCTGGAATGGTAAAATATGTGTTGTACAGTTTTATTGAGCTTATTTCCCTTGATAAAAAAATCTGTATTTCTGTAGTGATAAGCGGGAGGTGCCATATTCGATTTCGACAAAATTTGCGAATATTCACTAGAATATTTGTCTCATATTCATCGAAATCGAATATTTGTCATTATTCTAGTTATCGCGATTAATATGCGATTTAAATAATAGAATATTGCGATTTTAACTTAAGGCAACTTTCCTATTGATTTTATATCTAGAATTAGCGAAGATGACGAATATGACAAATGTATTTGTCATATTCTTCAAAACGAAGATAACAAAATATTCTCCATCTTCGTTTTAGCTCCATATTTGTCAATTTCGCTAATTCTAGCAATCAAATAGGAAAGTTGACGACTAGAGACAGCTACGTTTTTAATTCGCTATGCGAAAACATTACTTTGCTTTTTTTTTAATAAATAGAATAATTAGAATACTTGATAATTATTATAATTATTCTATTTAGTTAAAAAAAAGAAAAGTAATTAAACACAGCTGTCTCTATAGTCAACTTTCCCATTTGATTGCTAGAATTAGCAAAGTTGACGAATATGGAGCTAAAACGAAGATGGAGAATATTTAGTTATCTTCGTTTTGAGGAATATGACGAATACATTAGTCATCTTCAAATTTCTTCAAAGCCAACCATAGTAAACCAGGTCTAAGTTGAAATCGCAATGTGATTACTTCAAGTTATATTAATCGCATTGTGATTTCAACGTAGACCTTGGTTTCTAATGGGTCAGCTTGCTAGAATTAACAAAGTTAACGAATATGGAATAAAGCAGTGCTAAGTTGAAATCGAAATGCGATTAATATAACTTGAAGTAATCGCATTGCGATTTCAACTTAACACTAGCAAGCTGACCCATTAGACCCATTAGCTGTAAGTTGAAATCGCAATGCGATTAATACTTCAAGTTATATTAATCACATTGCGATTTCATCTTAATTCTCACATCCGACAGTACATTCTAGTATGAAGGCGTTTCCATGGTGATGGGGATGCTCCATCAGTAGAGATGTCATGAACATAAAATTTTCCGTTCGCCAGCGGCGAACACAAATTTACGCAAATGTTCGCGAGCGGGCAAACAGGGCAAACCACCATAGACTTTAATAGACAGGCAAATTTTAAAACCCACATGTACTCTTTCTGGCCACAATAGTGATGGAAAAGTTGTTTCAAGGGGACTAACACCTGGACTGTGGCATGCCAAAGGGGGATCCATGGCAAAACTCCCCTGGAAAATTATGTAGTTTACAATGTAATGTTATAATGTTAACCTAAAATCAAATATTTTCCATTTATAGCCATACTTTTTTAAAATTTTGGTGACATGATCACATTAATTACTAAAACGTGAATTTTAAAAGTTTTGGATTACATGTATGCATGTTGGACAAGGTCTATGATCTGAGCTGGTCCCACGTTTCGCAGTATTCGGTTTGAATTGTCGCACACACATGACCACCAGCACAAGAAAATAGTCATAGTGAATAAGTGGTCCGACCATAAAGGGCGCCATGTCTATTACCCTGTTTCCATGTAACAGCGGCTGCTGTATGTATTGATAATGAATTATTACTTTGGCCCAGACTAAATTGTGCGTACTGTAATCCCACTGGTTACAATAAAACAAAACACAATAAATTTGATAGTTCAATAAAATTTACTAAAACAATTTTTAAATAAAGATAAATATTAATTAACATAAATAACATAAAATAAAAAGCAAAAAAAATATGGTAGGCTCTTCATTTTTTTATGCTCTTGGAGCTGGTGGGATAGACTGAGCTTCTACTCCCTTATCTTCCGCATCTGCAGCACCCTGAACTGCCTCATCCGTTCGCGCTGCTCCCGCTGCACTTTTTTATCATGTTGTTGTGAGCTGTAAAAGTAAAGGAATTAAATTTTTGTAATGTACTTTAAAAGACAATCATTGATTGGTGTATAAAGCAGATGGTATTTTTTAATCGCAATCCGTTATATATTGGTTTAGTTAGGATTAAGAATAGTTCTTTTGACTTTCAGGTTATGGACTTAGTAGTTACGTTTTTATGTAGATTAATTACTTCGTAGTGTTCATGTTTTATATTACTGTTGTGTGTTTGTTGCCTGTTTTATAGTTTTTTCAGCATTTTTTAGATAAATATTAATATTGTTTTGTGCACTTTAGTCTAAAAAATGTTTTATATATTGGATGCTCGTTACATCTTAATTAAATTGTATGCGTCATTGAGATACTTTACGGAAATCATTACACCAGTAATATCAGCTTGCTTTAAAAAAAAAATTTTTACATAGATTTAATTAGGGTCCAGGTTTTTTGGACTGACTGTCCAGACAGATATAGTGGCACAGGTCACTCCTGTACTCCATCAAGGGTTTTTATAAAGTGGGGACTGGTTTAGCAACTGGTGTAAAGTAGAACTGGCTTAGTAGCCCATAGCAACCAATCAGATCCTACCTTTCATTTCCCAAAGGAGCTGTCAAAAATGAAAGGTGGAATCCAATTTGTTACAATGGGCAACAAGGCCAGTTCTACTTAACACCAGTTGCTAAATTACTATATATATATATATATATATATATATATATATATATATATATATAGTGACACAGTGAGAGGTTTGGTGGTAAAAAACAGGTATTGTCCTCTCAGCCTGTGCTGTTGGGTTGATTGCAGCCAGGTGAGGGCAAATACTGGACCGGATTTTAGGTGCCGTTCCGGGTTTTTGGGTTGATACCTAGCTGCCTTTAAAAGACAGCTGGGTTTATGCAAAGGGCTCTCTCTCTGTGTTTGGGATCTGAACAGGCCATGTAAAGACTGTCAGTGCACTTTTTGTGTTGCCGAGCATTCAGCCAGGTGTGAACTGACACCTAGGATTTGAGGTGATTAACCTGGAAACTGCTGGTCTTCTGTGGAGCTCTCAGGGCTGGAAGCAAGAGCTTGCAAAGAGGCGTGCAGTCTGCCTGGAAGCCTGAGGTTGGACTTTCCTGCGGCTGGGCTGACAGCCGGGTGTGAACACGCACCTAAACCACACAGGTGATTTGATCCCGTCTTGGACTTTTGTTTTGCCTCAAGTTTTTGCTATGTGTGTGAAGCAACACTAAGTGACTGTTTTGAGTTTTGTTTGTGCAAATGTGAAATAAAACACTGTTTGCTGCACTACCTGGACTCCCTTTGACTCTATACTGCACCCGCACCACTGTCTACCAGAGCAACTCCCCACAATATATATATATATATATATATATATATATATATAGATATATATATATATATAAACAGTATATAGTGAGACAGTGACTGGAAAAGTAGTAGAAAATTGCTATATTTTGCCTAGGTTTCTTTCATATACAATGTACTAGGCCACAGGAAGTGGATATCTGAACTAGGAAAGCTGGGTGAGATATCAGCAATCCAGGATAGATGGGTTGTTTGCTAAGGACTTTAGTTAATGGTGTTGTCGGGCCTGGATTTTTATGAAATGATGAGCAGGTTGGTAGTGGGGCTCATCATTCCCTTCCTGTCCAGAACAGGTTTCCTATATAGCTCTCAGCCAGGTGATGGAGCTCAGCTTATTTCTGGGCTATAAAGGTCTCCTATGGGAGCATGGCAGCATGGGAGCATGGGGGGGGGGGTAGGACGCTCACTGGTTGAACCGACTGTCTTTCACCATTACTGCTGAAGTCTGCTAAAACGTCAAAAAGGGCACTGTAAGTTTACTCTGTTGTGTGTCTTGTGGTTGGTAGTAGGCCGTCCGTATAGAATGGATGACCTCAGCCAAGCAGGAATTTATTTTTGTGTTTTTGACTGAATGTAAATGCTTTTTGTTTATGTATGAAAATAAAGAAAATGGGCAAAGCCCTGTATGAACTGTACCGCAGTGTCACTGTTTCCGATTGCTGTGCCTACCACTATTGAGCAGTAGTGATGTCGCGAACATAAAATTTTCCGTTCGCGAACTTCCGCAAATGTTCGTGAACGGGCGAACCGCCATAGACTTCAATAGGCAGGCGAATTTTAAAACCCACAGGGACTCTTTCTGGCCACAATAGTGATGGAAAAGTTGTTTCAAGGGGACTGACACCTGGACTGTGGCATGCCAGAGGGGGATCCATGGCAAAATTCCCATGGAAAATTGCATAGTTGACGCAGAGTTGGGTTTTAATCCATAAAAGGCATAAATCACCAACAATCATACATTTTTTTGAACAACGTGGTTTAAAACATCTAGTGTGTGTATACGATCAGGTATGATGTTGTATCGATAAGGGTTGCGCCTGCTTCACAGACATTGACAGACCAAACTCCCCTTTTAATGCACCGCAAACAACCGCAAACAGTTCATTTGCACAACCGCAAACTCCCCATTTGCACAAGGTTGGATACCAAGCTAGTCATGTCCCGGTGATGTCATTGAAGGTTTCTTCTTCCTCCACCCAACCACGAACAACACCAAGGGTCCCTGAAAGGTGAATTGAATTGATTTTTCGAACGGGGAGATGGTTAAAAAAACGCTGGCTCCCTCCCCTTTGTTTTTATCCATGGTCACTGTGTCTACGCCGTGCAATTTACTGTCACACCCGATATGAGTGGTATTTTCTGTAGTACTATTCTCATCAGTTTAATCCCTCTAACATCCCCAATCTGGGGTCCATTTATTGAATTGATTTTTCGAACGGGGAGATGGTTAAAAAAACGCTGGCTCCCTCCACTTTGTTTTAATCCACGGTGACTGCGTCTGCGCCGTGCAATTTACTGTCACACCCGATATGAGTGGTATTTTCTGTAGTACTATTCTCATCTGTTTAATCCCTGTTACATCCCATATCAGGGATTGTCTTTTGTGAAAAAAAATTTAGGCCGGGCCCGGGTACCTTCGACTGCCTTCACAGTGACAGACCAAACTTGCATACACCAAACTGAATTGATTTCAGGAACCGGGAGATAGAAAAAGCAGCTTGGTCGGTCCTCTTACTCCCAAATTGGGGCACTGCGCGTGCACAGAGCAATGTGCTGTGACACCCTATATGAGTGGTGTCTTAACTAGTACTATTCCTATCAGTTTAATCCCTGTTACGGACCCTATCCAGGGACGTGTGTCGAATTGATTAAACATTGTTGAATTAACGAACCATTACGACATCATGAAATAATTTAGTTCTAAGCTCTGTACTTGCATTGTATTGGAATTGATGGGGATTTTTTTAATTGTCTGCATTATTTCTAATAAACTATTAAGATACTTTATTATGATTTTTTATTTTATGTATTAAAAACCCATACAACATAAAAAAAGGTAAATTAATGTTTTTTCTATGAAATATTATCCAGCCGTCCAGTCGCTTTTGGTCTGACCATAATGAAGCAACGGCCTTATCATCTGGGGTGTGGCAACATTGCCAACACACTCATAGAGGTTATGATTGCTTCATTGTGATAGCCCCTTCACCACAACAAGGTAACGATCATGAAGGGGAATTGACACTTGTATGTCCCTTTTTTTTTTTTTTGGTTTGTTTTTGCAGCCACAGTGCTGCACCATAGGACAGAAAAATAATGGCATTGTTGCAGCCGCTATTGTGGCAGCGGCCGGAAAAATTGATGTTTTCCAGGCAGAAAAGTGACTAAAACATTGCGGCTTGAACCCTAGTTGGTGGTGGAGAATTCACGAAAGTCATCCGGTATGCAGACAATAAATACAGCAGCGTGGGGACCATTTTGAGGCCAAGGCATGTAATCAGGCCTTTTGTTAGTCAAACATATCCCCCACTGTCAGTCCCTTCGGGATCTATGCCTCATTCATCTTTATGAAGGTTAGGTAATCAACACTTTTTTGACCAAGGCGACTTCTCTTGTCAGTGACAATGCCTCCTGCTGCACTGAAGGTCATTTCTGACAGGACACTTGAAGCAGGGCAGGCCAGAAGTTCTATCGCAAACTGGGATAGCTCAGGCCACAGGTCAAGCAGGCACACCCAGTAGTGAAGGGGTTCATTGCTCCTAAGAGTGTCGATATCTGCTGTTAAGGCGAGGTAGTCTGCTACCTGCCGGTCGAGTCGTTCTCTAAGGCTGGATCCCGAAGGGCTGTGGCGATGAATAGGACTGAAAAAGCTCCGCATGTCCTCCATCAACAACACATCTGTAAATCGTCCAGTCCTTGCCGCCGTGGTAGGAGGAGGATTACACTCACCTCTTCCCCTGTTAGATTCCCGTTGTGCTATGACATCCCCCTTATAAGCTGTGTAAAGCATATTTTTTAGTTTGGTTTTGAACTGCTGCATCCTTTCCGACTTTTGGTAATTTGGTAACATTTCTGCCACTTTCTGCTTATACCGGGGGTCTAGTAGCGTGGCCACCCAGTACAGGTCGTTCTTCTTCATCCTTTTTATACGAGGGTCCCTCAACAGACATGACCGCATGAAAGACCCCATTTGAACAAGGTTGAATGCAGAGCTACTCATTTCCCATTCCTCGTCCTCACTGATGTCATTGACGGTCTGTTCTTCCCCCCAGCCACATACAACACCATGGGTCCCAGATAGGTGACAACAATGAGCACCCTGGGGTGCCTGCTGTGGTTGGTCATCCTCCTCCTCAAAGCCGCCACATTCCTCCTCTCACTCCTCTTCCTCATACTCCTTTTCCAGCGTTGCCGCAGGTCCGGCAAGCGATGATGACAAGGCTGTTTCTGGTGGTGATGTTGACCACAACTCTTCCTGTTCAGCTTCACTCTCATCTACAGCCTGATCCAGCACTCTTTGCAGGGCACGCTCCAGGAAGAAAACAAATGGGATGAGGTCACTGATGGTGCCTTCGGTGCGACTGACTAGGTTTGTCACCTACTCAAAAGGATGCATGAGCCTACAGGCATTGCGCATGAGTGTCCAGTAACGTGGCTAAAAAATTCCCAGCTCCGCAGAGGCTGTCTTAGCACCCCGGTCATACAAATAGACGTTGACTGCTTTTTCTTGTTGGAGCAGGCGGTCGAACATTAGGAGTGTTGAATTCCAATGTGTCGGGCTGTCGCAAATCAAGTGCCTCACTGGCATGTTGTTTCGCCGCTGAATATCGGAGAAGTGCGCCATGGCCGTGTAGGAACGCCTGAAATGGCCACACACCTTCCTGGCCTGCTTGAGGACGTCCTGTAAGCCTGGGTACTTAGGCACAAAGCGTTGTACGATGAGATTCAACACATGTGCCATGCACGGCACATGTGACAACTTGCCCAAATTCAATGCCGACAACAAATTTGTTCCATTGTCACACACCACTTTGCCGATCTCCAGTTGGTGCGGGGTCAGCCACTGATCCACCTGTGCATTCAGGGCGGACAGGAGTGCTGGTCCTGTGTGGCTCTCTGCTTTCAGGCAAGTCAACCCCAAGACAGCGTGACACTGTCGTATCCGGGATGTGGAATAGCCCCTGGGGAGCTGGGGGATTCAGTTGATGTGCAGCCAGATGCCGCAGCAGAAGAGGACTCAGCCGAGGAGGATATTGAAGAGGATGGAGTAAGAGTAGAGGAGGTGGCAGTAGGTCTGCCTGCAAGTCGTGGCGGTGTCACCAACTTCGCTGCGGAGCCACGCATTCCATGCTTGTCAGCCGTCAGCAGGTTGACCCAATGCGCAGTGTACGTGATATACCTGCCCTGGCCATGCTTTGCAGACCAGGTAACAGTGGTCAGATGGACCCTTGCCCCAACACTGTATGCCAGAGATGCCATGACTTCATTTTCAATGACATTGTAGAGGTTTGGGATTGCCTTTTTTGAAAAAAAAAATTTGTCCGGGTACCTTTCACTGTGGTGTCCCAATAACGACAAATTTTTTGAAGGCCTCAGGCTCCACCAGCTGGTATGGTAAAAGCTGGCGGACTAAGAGTTCCGTCAAGCCAGCTGTCAGTCGCCGGGCAAGGGGGTGATTCTGTGACATTGTCTTCTTACGCTCAAACATGTCCTTGACAGACACCTGACTGTGGGCAGATGAGCAGGAACTGCTGAAAGTGAGAGGCGGAGTGGAGGTTGGTTGAGAGGGGGCAGGGAGGACAGCAGTGGTTGACGTGGCTGAAGATGCTGGACCAGGAGGAGCATGGGGGCTTTGAGTTTGTGTGCTGCTTGTACTCATGTGTTGATCCCATAGGCATTTGTGATGTGAGATCATGTGCCTTCGCAAAGCAGTTGTACCGAGGTGGGTGTTGGACTTCCCACGACTCAGTTTCTTTTGGCACAGGTTGCAAATGGCATTGCTGTTATCAGAGGCAGACACACAAAAAAATGCCACACTGCTGAGCTTTGTAATTACGGTATTCTGGTGGTGGCAACAGCATGCGTTGACTGGCGTGCTGTCTGGCTGACCCCGGGTGCCGATACATGCTGTCTGACTGTGCAACTAACTCCTTGCGACGACCTCCCCCTGCTTCCAACTCGTCTCCTCATTCTCTCTCTGTCTCCCCTTCTGAACTTTTCCCCTCTTCTTCTCTTCGAGCAGGCACCCACGTGGCATCCGTGGACACATCGTCATCATCAACAGCTTCACTTGTATCTGACAATTCAGCAAAGGAAGCAGCAGTGGGTACAACATCATCATCATCACACTGTACGTCCATGTGTGTAATCCTGCCTGACTGAGACATATCCCTGTAATCTACATGATCTGGCAATAATGGTTGCGCATCACTAATTGCATCCAACTGATGTGTAAATAACTCCTCTGATGGATCAAGTGAAGCGGCTGTGGTGGCTGTGGTGGTAGTGGTGGTGGTGGCGGCGGGCGGGAGCGTGGTAACTTGAGAGCGGGTGACCGAAGCTGAGCTGGAGGAGGATGGTGCGTCAAGGTTCTTAGCGGAAGCTGTTGAAGATTGGGTGTCCTGTCTAAGCTAGTCAACTATGACCTCAGAATTATTATTATTTATCGGCAAGCTACTGTGCCACCCAGTATCAGTGTTTGGCACTGGCAGTGGGCACACTACAGTCAGTGGAAGTGGGCCTGACACACACTGGCAGCAGGCAAGCAACTGAATTTAGACTACTGTCTAAAAATGAAATGCCTTTTTTATCGGCAAGCTACTGTGCCACCCGGTATCAGTGGTTGGCACTGGCAGTGGGCACACTACAGTCAGTGGAAGTGGGCCTGACACACACTGGCAGAAGGCAAGCAACTGAATTTAGACTACTGTCTAAAAATGAAATGCCTTATTTATCGGCAAGCTACTGTGCCACCCGGTATCAGTGGTTGGCACTGGCAGTGGGCACACTACAGTCTGTGGAAGTGGGCCTGACACACACTGGCAGCAGGCAAGCAACTGAATTTAGACTTCTGTCTAAAAATTAAATGCCTTACTTATCGGCAAGCTACTGTGCCACCCGGTATCAGTGGTTGGCACTGGCAGTGGGCACACTACAGTCTGTGGAAGTGGGCCTGACACACACTGGCAGCAGGCAAGCAACTGAAATTAGACTAATGTGTAAAAATTAAATGCCTTATTTATCGGCAAGCTACTGTGCCACCCAGTATCAGTGGTTGGCACTGGCAGTGGGCACACTACAGTCTGTAGAAGTGGGCCTGAAACACACTGGCAGCAGGCAAGCAACTGAAATTAGACTAATGTGTAAAAATTAAATGCCTTATTTATCGGCAAGCTACTGTGCCACCCGGTATCAGTGGTGGGCACTGGCAGTGGGCCCACTACAGTCAGTGGAAGTCGGCCTGACACACCCTAGCAGGCAAGCAACTGAAATTACACTAAAGTGGAAAAATAAAATGCCTTTTTTTTATGCAAAGTCCTGTGCCACATGGGATGACAGGGGTGGGCACTGGCAGTGGGCACACTACAGTCAGTGGAAGTCGGCCTGACACACACTAGCAGGCAAGCAACTGAAATTACACTAAAGTGTAAAAATAAAATGCCTTTTTTTGATGCAAAGTCCTGTGCCACACAGGATGACAGGGGTGGGCACTCGCAGTGGGCACACTACAGTCAGTGGAAGTCGGCCTGACACACACTAGCAGGCAAGCAACTGAAATTACACTAAAGTGTAAAAATGAAATACCATTTTTTGATGCAAAGTCCTGTGCCACACGGGATGACAGGGGTGGGCACTGGCAGTGGGCACACTACAGTCTGTGGAAGTCGGCCTGACACACACTAGCAGGCAAGCAACTGAAATTACACTAAAGTGTAAAAATAAAATGCCTTTTTTTGATGCAAAGTCCTGTGCCACACGGGATGACAGGGGTGGGCACTGGCAGTGGTCACACTACAGTCAGTGGAAGTCGGCCTGACACACACTAGCAGGCAAGCAACTGAAATTACACTAAAGTGTAAAAATAAAATGCCTTTTTTTGATGCAAAGTCCTGTGCCACACAGGATGACAGGGGTGGGCACTCGCAGTGGGCACACTACAGTCAGTGGAAGTCGGCCTGACACACACTAGCAGTCAAGCAACTGAAATTACACTAAAGTGTAAAAATGAAATACCATTTTTTGATGCAAAGTCCTGTGCCACACGGGATGACAGGGGTGGGCACTGGCAGTGGGCACACTACAGTCTGTGGGCCTGCAGCTCCTCACACACAGGCAGGCCAGGCAACTGCAATATATATATGGAGAAAAAAAAAAAAAGCAGACTAATGTTGCAGCCCTAAAAAGGGCTTTTTGGGGTGCTGTCAGGACGCTGTCCTTACAGCAGAGATCAGATGAGTCTTTCCGGACTGGAGTGGACACTGAATACACTAGCCTAGCTATCGATTTCCCTATTAAATCAGCAGCAACTACACTCTCCCTCCTCTCACTAAGACTGCAGCTTCCGAATGAATCTAAAATGGACTACTGTCTAAAAATGAAATGCCTTTTTTATCGGCAAGCTACTGTGCCACCCGGTATCAGTGGTTGGCACTGGCAGTGGGCACACTACAGTCAGTGGAAGTGGGCCTGACACACACTGGCAGAAGGCAAGCAACTGAATTTAGACTACTGTCTAAATTCACCGGGAACTGTTCGCCGGCGGATAGTTCGGGCCATCTCTATTGAGCAGACCACCACAATATACACTTACTCTGCACTACCCGAGTATGAAGTGTTGGTCTGTTTGTGTGTTCATTGGATTTGTTCCAAAGGTGCACGGGAGGCCAATCCATGGACATTTTTTTATTTATTTTTTTAACAGGGAAAACGCTAGTAACCCTATATACCCCAGCCGTATAGGCAGATAGTTAATAGAGATAAAAAAAAAAGCTTATATATACACCAGTTAGGGATAGCTGCTAACCAGCAACTAATACATCTATTTTTACCAGAAAAGTGACCTTGATTGGTTGGATCTGAGTCTGAGACATGGTATGTTGAGTCTAATTTCAACTTATGATGGGTCAGAAAATACCATTTTATGTTGAAAATATTGTATCCTGAGGCCATTGTATCTTGAGGGATCACTTGTATACATAGTAGATACAGATTATCATGCCCCAGAGCATTTCAAATATAATCATTTCAATAGTCCTCAGGATTTAGTTACAATTAGTTGCAATTTAGTGCATCAGTGAAAGGGAAAAGTGAATTAAACAATGGAATATGGCTAAGGCTACACTTTCATTAGTGTGATGCAGGAAGCAATGCACTGCATTCTTTAGCTACAATTATACAGCAACTTTGCTCTCATGCGTTGCAGGTGTGCTTGAGCGAATCGAGCTTCAGATCATAGATTCAAACTCCTCTGTACCACACCTGACTTCGGATTGCTAATTTTAAATGTTTTTATAGATGTAGAACTGAATACCAAATTCGGCTAAAACAAATTTTGCCTCCACAATGGCAATACATTTTAATGCTGAATGGAGACAGTTCTCTGGACAGCATTAAAATGTAGTGTCTGAACTAATCGACTTTGGATCTATGATCCGACGCTCAACTTGCTCAACACGAGTTGCAGGCAAAGTCGTTATGTAGCCATAGCCTAAAACATTGTATGTTACAATTAAAACAAGTGAGCAATTTTTCAGAGATTTTCAAACTACTCAGTGCATTTTTATAGGAAATGATTGCTTAGTGATGGGTTGTGTATGGTTTTTCTAAGTAAATGATTATGAGCTTCAATACAACACACAACCTGTGGCACTCTTTTTTGGGGGGGATGAAAGCAGCCATATGTTCTACTTCTGGGATACCATTTTAAAACAAAAGTATAATAAATCTATCTATCTATCTATCTATCTATCTATCTATCTATCTATCTATCCCACCTTTAAACTTCAATTCATTTTTAAATATCTGTAGATGTCAGTTTAAAATCATAACACATAACAAATAGGTCAGGAGACAATTTAGGCTTAATACGTGAGTTTCTGTAAGAAAATGCTTCATGGACAATCATTAACTAAAGATCTATACATCAGCAAAACTGAAATTGAAATCTAAAGAGCAACTTGGGGATTTCATTAGTTAGTGGACAATCTGTTTCAGTGCTTGGTTTCACAAGCTCTAGCCAATCATAAGATCAACTGAGCTCTTATAAGTCACTAGAGAAAAGACTCCTTTCAAATGCCCTGAGAAGAGTAACTTATTAATCCCCATGAAAGTTCTCTGGCATGTCTAGCTGAAATAAGTGTAATTGGCGGCTCTACTCATTTCATTATTGATTGTAGAGTGTCCCAGATGGCATTCTCACCATTAGCACTTTATTTTAAGATAACACCTTTTATAAAAAGAAGCTATGATAAATAATAATTATGCATTTTTTAAAGTAGTTACAAAATTATTGCTTCTAATACAACAGTGGTTTTAGAGAACATGCAGATGGAAACAATAACACATTATATGAAGTACCAGTTAGCAAGAATATGTAAAGGCTGATTTTGGAATAGGTTTAAAACACTGGAAAAAAAATTGAAATCTGATCTACTTCACAAGTACTGTATCGTGCTAAAGATGAAAATCATTGTGTAATAATGACCATGTGCATGTAATTTTAAGGGATAATATACACTGATAGTAGTCTTCTGATGACGAAAACATATTCAAATACAATAACATTTTGCCAGGAACCCAATGGTCTGAAAGCAATATGGCATTCAAATTTTACCTGAAATCCTGAGGATCTTTTGAGAAATCAATCCAATATAAGGAGTGTGAAACATGATAAAGACTACTGAGAGAAACATAAAAGGATGTGTTGTTACAGAATGCTGAGAATTTGACATACCATAGAATTTTTATGAGGAGAAACCTGGAAGATACATATGGGGCTATGCACAGATGCGTATTTTTGTGGATCCATGTTGCTGTTCCACACATTATATAACGTATCCTATTCATGTCCATATTGCGTACGAGAATAGCCTTTATTAATGTGAGAAAGAAAAACACGGAATCCCTACGTCAATGATCTGTTTTTTGCAAACCAAAGTCTTTACACAGCTGTGTGCATACAGCCATATCTCAACAGTGGAGAAATAATACTGAATGAGGGAAACAGTTGTTTTTGTAATAGCTGGTGTGGCAGGCACTGTAGCTGATATTATTACAAATTTGTTGCAACTGACCCTATCATAGGTCCAATTCTCTAATCTCGTTATTAATGATTTTGTGGATTGGATTGAGAGTAATGTCAGTTTTTGCTGAAGACAAAAACTGTGTAAGATATTTAAATTCCATCTTATTCTCAAATATTACAGACAGACATAAATATGCTGGCAGCCTGGGCAAGAATTTCAATGTTGATAAATGTACCGTGATGCACCTAGGCCACAGAAATCATATGGCTGCTGTAAGAGGGCACAAGGTTCCGTCGTCGGCGGAAGGTACGTGTCACCGAGGTTCCTGGCCTCGGTGAGATAAGAGCCGGATTTTTTGTGTCAGCAGCAGCTAGTGCTGTTTGACACATTGATGTTTATTATGGCTACAAAGCCGATCCGGGCCGGCTCCTATTGGGAATAGTCAAGTGCTGGGTGGGAGACTATTCCCCACGGTCCAGGCCGGACTTTTTCCGGGCCTTTAAAAGGCAGCCACCTCAGCAAGTGGGAGGGAGTGATTATCCTGGAAGCTGCTGGTGTTACTGTGGAGCTCTCAGGGCTGGAAGCAAGAGCTTGCAAAGAGGTGTGCAGTCTGCCTGGAAGCCTGAGGTTGGACTTTCCTGCGGCTGGGCTGACAGCCGGCTGCGAACAAGCACCTAAACCACACAGGTGATTTGATCCCGTCTTGGACTTTTGTTTTCCCTCAAGTTTTTGCTATGTGTGTGAAGTAACATTAAGTGACTGTTTTGAGTTTTGTTTGTGCAAGTGTGAAATAAAACACTGTTTGCTGCGCTACCTGGACTCCCTTTGCCTCTATACTGCACCCGCACCGCTGTCTACCAGAGCAACTCCCCACATTGCATACAAAATAAATAGAATATATAAAAATATTCTGGCTACAAGTAAATGAAAGACATCAGCTGCAAAAGCAAACAAGACTTTAAAGTGTGTATAAGATAAAAACTTGTGATCCCAATGACATTTTACCCATTTTATAAATCCCTTTGTATGGCCACATTCAGTGATTCAGTTTTGGGCTCCATACACTATAAAGTATATGGGATAACTAAAAAGGGCTCAGAGACTGGCAACTAGATTAATAAATGGTAAGGTAGGTCTGTCATAATAAGTGATGAGCGAAGTATTGAAAAATTAGATTCAGCTGCTCCACCGAATTTTACAAAATTATTTGCTTTGTGAGGAACTACTTCGTCAAAAAGTGCATTTCTTTGTAAGTAGTGGGTGCAAAGATGGAGCGGCAATTGCGCTGCCCTCCATCATTGTACCCCTCAGATGCGGTGTTCATAGCTGTTCCAGTGTAAAAAAAAAAAAAAGATCATACTTACACCCATCGATTTGATGGCGAAGAACCAGCAGCCACCATCTTGATTGAAGATCTAGCACAAAATGATGACATCATCATGTCGGCTGGCATGGTGACATCATCCATAACGGCGCATGGGATTTTGTGCTTAATCTCTAATGGATGAAGGAAGTATGATTTTTTTTTTTTTTTTTTTACCACCATTCAGGCAAATTGAAATTTCCCTGAAATTCAAATGGAATTCCACTTTGTAGAGTTCAATTCAATCGATCCTAGTCATAATGAGATGCTTAAAAAATTGGGCTTGCTCAGCTTGTATAGATGTATGAATAGATGAACTGGCACGTAATTTTATTCCAAGAACTGTACAATGGACTAGGGGTCATTGTTTATATGTGGAGGAAAGGCAATTCAGTCAGAGTAGTCAAACTATGAAATGCCCTACCCCAAGAGGTACTAATGGCATACACTATCTCAGCATTTAAGACGAAATGCTTATCTAATTACAAATGACATAATTAACCCCTTAACACATGTACATCGCTTGTATGGAGCGACTGCTGTGCAAAGCCCACTCCATATGCAGCGGGTGCTGGCTATATAATACAGCAGACACCCAGCCACAATGATAGGGAATGGTAATAACGCCAAACCCGTCATTTAACTCTACTGATGCCGCAATGCATCTCTGAGGTTAGGTATAGGGATGCTGCTCCCTCTGTGTTCTGTCTTCATATACGTTCACACAGTGTGCAGTCTGACATTCAGCATAAACCATTCCTGTCTTACAAAAAAGAGGACTGTTTTCTGTAGTCTAACTTGTTTATTGGTCAATAGGATTGTGAATTAATAAAACTATAAGAATACAAATAACATGTATAAGTGTAAGGCATAGCATGTATCACCAGAAAGCATAGAAGAGCATGTATTCTAACATTTGCATAACACTGAGCAGATGTCCAAAATGACTGCTTATACATGGTTTGCATGTCTAGCATCTATCAATATAACAACTTCTTCCCTGAGTAACACTTATGCCTAGCTAAACAGCACTGCATAACATAATATCCCTGAGACAGAGGTAGATGTCACTCACCAGATATACTTGCACAAATATGGTGGGATTTAAGAAGGAGAAATGCAGGAGACAGGTCTCCTAATGTCCTGTAACATAGAGACGGAAGACTGGGCTTCTCTTTCCCAGAATGCCTTGCACTACCCACAATGCCTAGCACCTCCCAACAATACAATAATCTTTATTAACAGAAAACAAAGTACAATACATTTTTACCACCACTAGATGGTGCTGTTACCTAACTAAGAACAGTAATAGCAAACTGAAAGCAGAATTGATCTGTAATGATACTGAAATGAATCTCCAAGTGCTGGGACAGAACACATTGAAAGTGTAGGGCTCCAATCTGTTAACATGACAGCCTGGGCACTGCTGAAGCTTCCCAAGTCTGCCATGGTAAGCCGCCTACTAAGATGTGGACAGCTCAGCAGGCAGCGCATCAGAATCCAATTCACCATAATAGATTTTTATTAGGGTGAATGCAACAAGGGATCAAAATATCCAAGGTTCTAGCCCCCTAAAGGGGCTATATGTTATTGTTAAAAAACAAAAAACAAAAAATATACTAAAAGTTTGAATCAGCCCCCCTTTCCCAATTTTACATATAAAAATATATAAACAATAAAAAATAAACATATCACCGCTCATAAAAATGTCAGAACTATTAAAACATTTTTAAAACATTTACTGCGGGGTGAACGCCATAATAGAAAAAACAATAAAAACACATAAGTCGCCATTTTAGACACCTTTTTCCCCAAAAAAAAGTTGAATAGCAATGATCAAAAAGTTTTACACACCCTAAATATGGTGCCAATAAAAACTAGTTTGTCCCACAAAAAACAAGCCCTCATACACCTATGCAGAATTTAAGTTACAGCTGTCAGATTATGGTGTATAAATTTTGTATTGCCATAATAGTATTGAGCCGGAGAATAGAATTAGTTTTAGCGCACAGTTTATGTCAAATCTAGTGATGAGCTCGGCACATAGTGGTACTTGGCCGATTACCACATGTGCTCGAGTGCAATGCTCAAGTCTCCTCCCCGCACGTTTGGCGCTTTCTAAGCAACCTAAAAACGTGCAGGTAAGTAATGCCCTTCACTGTAATGCCGTAGCCATGTTAGCTACTGACATTACAGTGATTGGCTGGCCGTAACGCATCATCGGAGGTTATATAGCACCCGATGACATGTGCTCAGATCAGTCATAGTCAGGGAGAGCAGAGCTTAGGAAGGGAAAGAGTGTAGGGAGTGAAATTCACAGTTTTTATTCTAAGAAAGCTTTTCAAAGACCCAAAAGTCCTTTTAAGGAATACTGTGTGTGTGTGTTTGACAGCAGCAAGATATTTTTACCTGCGCTAAATTTATCAGTCTCAGGGACATCCATGATCAGTAAGGGACAGATGCAGTGCAGGGAGAGAAATTTGCTGTTTTTACTACCATAAACTTTTCAAAGACCCCAAAGTCCTTTTAAGGACTACTGTGTGTGTGTGTTTGACAGCAGCAAGATATTTTTACGTGTGCTAAATTTATCAGTCTCAAGGCCATCCGTGCTGAGTAATGGACAGATATTGCAGGGAAAGAAATTTGCTTTTTTTTACTACCAAAAGCTTTTCAAAGACTGTGTGTGTGTTTGTCACCAGCAAGATATTTTTCTTTAATACCTATTAGTGACATATACAGTACTGTACATCATCCGCAGACTGTGTATTTTTGCGTAAATTCAAATAATCAGCGCCACATTTATTGTCTATAATGTGTGTGCATTTAACCACTTGAAGACCACAGGTTTACACCCCCCTAGTGACCAGGCCCTTTTTTACAAATCCGCACTACGCTACTTTCACCGTTTATTGCTCGGTCATACAACTTACCACCCAAATGAATTTTACCTCCTTTTCTTCTCACTAATAGAGCTTTCATTTGGTGGTATTTCATTGCTGCTGACATTTTTACTTTTTTTGCTATTAATAAAAATGTAACGACATTTTTGCAAAAAAATGATATTTTTTACTTTCTGTTGTAAAATTTTTCAAAAAAAAATACATTTCTATATAAATTTTTCACAAAATTTGTTGTTCTACATGTCTTTGATAAAAAAAAATCCAATAAGTGTATATTTATTGGTTTGGGTAAAAGTTATAGCGTTTACAAACTATGGTGCAAAAAAGTAAATTTCTGCATTTTGAAGCAGCTCTGACTTTCTGAGCACCTGTCATGTTTCTTCAGGTGCTAGAATGCCAGGATAGTATGAATACCCCCCAAATCACACCATTTTAGATAGAAGACACCCCAAAGTATTCACGAAGGGGCATGGTGAGTTCATGTATCATTTCATTTTTTTTCACAAGTTAGCGGAAAATGACACTTTCTGAGGAAAAAAAAAATAATAAAGTTTCCATTTCTGCTAACTTCTGGCAAAAAAAAATAAAATCTCAGACGGACTCACTATGCCCCTCAATGAATACCTTGGGGTGTCTACTTTCTGAAATGGGGTCATTTGTGGGGTGTGTTTACTGCTCTGGCATTTTGGGCGGGGCTAAATTGTGAGCAGCCATGTAAAACCTAAAGGTACTCGTTGGAATTTGGGCCCCTTTACGCATCTTAGCTGCAAAAAGTGTCACTCATGTGGTATCGCCGTACTCAGTAGAAGTAGGGCAATGTGTTTTGGGGTGTATTTTTACATATACCTATGCTGGGTGAGAGAAATATCTCTGTAAATTGTCAACTTTGTGTAAAAAAATTTAAAAAGTTGTCGTTTACAGAGATATTTCTCACACAAAGTATGGGTATATATAAAAATACACCCTAAACACATTGCCCTACTTCTCCTGAGTACGGTGATACCACATGAGTGACACTTTGCAGCCTGGGTGCAAAGGGGCCCTAAAACCAATGAGTACCTTTAGGATTTCTACAGGCCATTTTTACGCATTTGGATTCCAGACTTCTTCTCACGCTTTAGGGGCCCCTAAAATGCCAGGACAGTATAAATACCCCACATGTGACCCCATTTTAGAAAGAAGACACCCCAAGGTATTCCGTGAGGGGTATGGTGAGTTCATGTAAAATTTTATTTTTTGTCACAAGTTAGTGGAATATGAGACTTTGTAAAAAAAAATAAAAAAAAAAATATCAATTTCCGCTAACTTGTGCCAAAAAAAAAAAATTTCTGTGAACTCGCCATGACCCTCACGGAATACCTTGGGGTGTCTTCTTTCCAAAATGGGGTCACTTGTGGGGTATTTCTACTGCCCTGGCATTTTAGGGGCCCTAAAACGTGAGAAGAAAAATGCGGAAAAATGCCCTGTGAAATCCTAAAGGTACTCATTGGAATTAGGGCCCCTTTGCGCATCTTGAGAGAAATATCTCTGTAAACTGACAACTTTGTATAAATTTGTTTTAAAAGTTGTCATTTACAGAGATATTTCTCTCACCCAGCATGGGTATATGTAAAAATACACCCCAAAACACATTGCCCTACTTCTCCTGAGTACGGCGATACCACATGAGTGACACTTTTTTGCAGCCTGGGTGCGCAAAGGGGCCCTAATTCTAATGAGTACCTCTTAGGAGGGCATTTTTAAGCATTTTTCTTCTCACGCTTTAGGGCCCCTAAAATGCCAGGGCAGTAGAAATACCCCACATGTGACCCCATTTTGGAAAGAAGACACCCCAAGGTATTCCGTGAGGGGCATGGCGAGTTCACAGAAGATTTTTTTTTTGGCACAAGTTAGCGGAAATTGATTTTTATTGTTTTTCTCGCAAAGTCTCCCTTTCCGCTAACTTTTGACAAAAAGTAAAATTTTTCATGGACTCACCATACCCCTCAGCGAATACCTTGGGGTGTCTTCTTTCCAAAATGGGGTCATTTGTGGGGTGTTTGTACTGTTCTGGCATTTTGGGCGGGGCTAAATTGTGAGCAGCCATGTAAAAGCTAAAGGTTGGAATTTGGGCCCCTTTGCGCACCCAGGCTGCAAAAAAGTGTCACTCATGTGGTATCGCCGTACTCAGGAGAAGTAGGGCAATGTGTTTTGGGGTGTATTTTTACATATACCCATGTTGGGTGAGAGTAATATCTCTGTAAATTGACAACTTTGTATTAAAAAAATTAAAAAGTTGTCGTTTACAGCGATATTTCTCACACAAAGTATGGGTATATGTAAAAATACACCCCAAAACACATTGCCCTACTTCTCCTGAGTACGGCGATACCACATGTGTGACACTTTTTGCAGCCAAGATGCGCAAAGGGGCCCTAAAACCAATGAGTACCTTTAGGATTTCACAGGCCATTTTTACGCATTTGGATTCTCACGCTTTAGGACCCCAAAAATGCCAGGTGAGTATAAATACCCCACATGTGACCCCATTTTGGAAAGAAGACACCCCAAGGTATTCCGTGAGGGGCATGGCGAGTTCACAGAAAAAAAAAATTTGGCACAAGTTAGCGGAAATTGATATATATATATTTTTTTACAAAGTCTCATATTCCACTAACTTGTGACAAAAATAAAATTTTGCATGAACTCACCATACCCCTCACGGAATACCTTGGGGTGTCTTCTTTCTAAAATGGGGTCACATGTGAGGTATTTATACTGTCCTGGCATTTGAGGGTCTCCATAATCATTACACGTATGGCCAGCATTAGGAGTTTCTGCGATTCTCCTTATATTGAGCATACGGGTAATGAGATTTTTTCCGTTCAGCCTCTGGGCTGAAAAAATAAAATAAAAATTAACGGCGCAGATTTTTCATTCGCATCGATCAATGTGGATGAAAAAATCTCTGCCAAAATCAGTGACTGCGGTGCGGTGGGCTGGGCGCTAGCTACCTAACAAGTAGCTAGCTAACTGACGGTGATAAGGGACCCTTATGCCCCATTCACACGTCCGCAATTCTGTTTGCGGAACGGAATTGCGGACCCATTCATTTCTATGGGGACAGACTTTGTCCCGCTCGGATCCGGAATTACGGATCCGCGCTCCGGGTCTGCACTTCCGTTCCGCAAAAATATAGAACATGTCCTATTCTTGTCCGCAATTGCGGACAAGAAAAGCATTTTCTATATAGTTCTGTGCGGATCTGCAAAATGCGGAAAGCACATTGCCGGTGTCCGTATTTTGCGGATCCGTAGATCCATGGATCCGCAGATCCATGGATCCGCAAAACACATACGGACGTCTGAATGAGCCTGTAGGGGGTGATTAGTGACAGGGGGTGACAGGGGGTGATCAGGGGGTGACATTGGTGATCAGGGGGTGACATGGGTGATCAGGGGTTAATCAGTGATGGGGGGTGGGGGAGTGTGTGTGTGTAGTGATTGGTGCACTTTACCTTTGTTTCCTCTGGTGGTCCCAAACAAAGGGACCACCAGACGAGCAGACAGCCGGCATATCAGACGCTGTTTACAAAACAGCGTCTGATATGCGATTTAAATGCGTTTTTTTCCGCATCTACAGCCTGCCAGCGCATGATCAGCGCTGGCAGGCTTTAGTTTCAGTTGTCCCGGCTCCGATCACATGAACGCGCGCGCGTTCATGTGAAATCTCAGGTCTCACGAGATGACGCCGATAGGCGGCAGTGAGACCTGAGAGAGCCGCCGCGCTGACGCCCATCAGCGTTTGCGTGGCGGCAAGTGGTTAATACACATCAGTTACATATACAGTACTGCCTCCGAAAACTGCTTCTTCAGCGTAAATTTAAATAATCAGGGGCCAGCCCTCATCTACTGTCTCTGTAGTGTGTGCGTGTAATACACGTCCATGACATATACAGTACTGCATCCGAAAACTGTTTCTTTAGTATAAATTTAAATAATATGGGCTAAATGTAGTGTCCATAGGGTGTGGCTTTCTGTGACATATACAGTACTCCAGCCAAAAACTGTTTCTTTAGTGAAAATTTAAATTATCTGGGCCCAATGTAGTGTCCATAGTGTGTGTCTTTCTGTGACAAATTCTGTACTATATCCTAAAACAGTGTCTGTAGAGCAAATTTAAATAATATGGGCCTAATCTTAGTGTCTATAGTGTGTCTTTCTGTGACAAATTCTGTACTACATCCGAAAACAGTGTCTGTAGCGCAAATTTAAATAATCTAGGTCTAATCTTAGTGTCCATAGTGTGTGGCTTTCTGTAACAAATTCTGTACTACATCCGAAAACAGTGTCTGTAGAGCAAATTTAAATAATCTGGGCTTAATCTAGTGTCCATAGTGTGTGTCTTTCTATAACAAATTCTGTACTACATCCGAAAACAGTGTCTGTAGCGCAAATTTAAATAATTTGTGCCACATCTACTGTGTGTACGTTTAATACATATCACTGACATATACTGTACTTTATCCGTAGATGGTGTATGCTAGTCTGTGACATTATCAGGGCTACATCTCCTGTCCTGAATACCTTTTTTAATCTATTAACACATACACTTACAAATCCTACGCTACTGTACGTATGACATACTTTTAAGCATATATAACATTTAATATTAAGAAGGCGGCCAGCAAGGGCCGTGGAAGTGGGCGTGATGCTGATGGTGCATGAAGAGGCCGTGGCCCTGGGTCGCCTCCAGGTGCGATAACCCTCAAAACATTATTTGGAAGTGCCTTACGGTCAGCTGACCCTCTAAAACATAATTTGCAAGTGCCTTAAGGGCAGCTGAACCTCTAAAACATAATTTGCGAGTACCTTCAGGGCAGCTGAACCTATAAAACATCATGTGCAAGTACCTTCAGGGCAGCTGAACCTCTAAAACAAAATTTGCAAGTGTCTTCAGGTCAGCTGACCATCGAAAACATCATTTGCGAGTGCCTTCAGGGCAGCTGACCCTCTAAAACATCATTTGTGAGTGCCTTCAGGGCAGCTGACCCTCTAAAATATCATTTGCGAGTGCCTTCAGGTCAGCTGACCCTCTAAAACATCATTTGCGAGTGCCTTCAGGGCAGCTGACCCTCTAAAACATTATTTGTGAGGGCCTGCAGGTGATCTGACCCTCTAAAACATTATATGTGAGGGCCTGCAGTTGTTATGACCCTAAAAAAAACATGATTTGCGAGAGCCTGCAGGTGAGCTGACCCTGTAAAGCATTATATGTGAGGGCTTGCAGGTGAGCTAACCTCTAAAACATTATATGTGAGGGCTTGCAGGTGAGCTGACCCTCTAAAACATTATATGTGAGGGCCTGCAGTTGAGCTGACTATAAGAAACATGAATTGTGAGGACCTGCAGGTGAGCTGACCCTTTTAAACATTATATGTGAGGGCCTGCTGGTGAGCTGACCCTCTGAAACATTATGAGCGAGGGCAGCCTAAAAAGATTGTAGATATGATGGAGGAGGAGTAGAAGAACAAGAAAAGGAAGATTGAACCATAAAATCTTTTTTTGTGGTGGCAGAGGTGCATGGGAATACAGTGTATTCAGTACATTATAAACAACACATTTAAAGTGTCTTTATGTTCAGACGCTTTCCTCTGGTGGAGTAGAGAAGTCAGGGGCAATCCAGGCCTTGTTCATTTTTATCGGAGTCAACCTGTCAGCATTTTTAGTTGACAGGCGGATACGCTTATTTGTTGTAATGCCACCAGCAGCACTAAATACCCGCTCTGACAAAACGCTGGCGGCAGGGCAGGCCAGCACCTCTGAGGTGTAGAGTGCCAGTTTGTGCCATGTGTCCAGCTTGGACACCCAATAGTTGTAAGGCACAGAGGGATCAGTGAGGACGCTGACACAGTATGCTATGTACTCCTTCACCATCTTCCAAAATTTTTCCAGCCTTGTGACACTAGGCCGCCATCAGGGTAAGGGTGCTGGCGGGGTGTCATGAAACTGTCTCAGGCTTTGGAGAGTGTTGTCCTGCCTCTGCTGGAAGTGCTGTGTGTTCCCCTCATCTCCACTCCTGGGTTGCCCAAGGAACTACATACTCTGCCGCCAGCATTGTGGGGCTGTAAATTTTTCGGCGAATTACATTCTGTTATTGGATCATTTTGCTTTTCCTGTCCACCACAGGAATGAGAGATGAGAAGGCCTTTTTGGGTGGCTTTACATAGGTTATCCTGTGTATAGGATGGACTCTGAAGTTATGATTATTATGGTTTGAGTTTGAGTTTATGACTAGGTTGTAAAATATGTTATGGTTATTTGGTTATTTAAGAGTTAATTAACAGACAATGCCATTAGATTACCTCCACTCTTGTTTGTTATGTTTTTATTTATATTAATGTATAAGTTTAGGATGTTTGTTGTGCATGGGACATATATGCTGTATGATTACCATGTGTGTGAGCTTGCCAAGCTTCAAAGCTGCCAACACGTTAAGGCCATTATCAGACACAACCAACCATGCCTGTTTGTAGGTTGAGTGGCGAGAGTCACAGCTCAGTCTGCTTTCCCATTGTCGTGCTACACTGCTTCCAGCTACTGACTGATGGCTGACTGGTGCTGCAAGATGAGAATTGAGAGGTGGAAGTGGAGTAGGAGTAGGAGAAGGTGGGTTTACTGCAACTAATGTAGGTGGTAATAAAAATCCTGATGGAATGTGGGCCTGCAATCCTTGGTGTTGGTAGCACCTGTACCATCCCAGGGTACAACTCGCTACCGGCCTCCACAAGGTTCACAATTGTCCATGTGTCAGTCGTTAAGTGGACCTTCCCAATAACTGCGTTGGTCAGGGCACGGGTGATGTTACGGGACACAATTGCTGGTGTAAAGCGAGGATGGCACACCAAGAAAAATAGTGGTGGCTGGGGATTGAGTAACGAGGGACGGCCGCCGCCATGAGGCTGAGGAAAGAATCGGTGTCCACAGGCCTAAATGGCAACATTTTCAGAGCCAGCAATTTTTAAAGGTGTGCATTTAGTGCTATGGCCTGTGGGTGGGTGGGTGGCTGGGTATTTGCGCTTACGTTCAAAGGCCTGGGTTAAGGACATCTGTACGCGAGCCTATTTGGTGTGGCCTGCCTTCTCCCTTTTGCCATCCCACAGCCTCTTTCAGCCTAGTGCGGTGCTGTGGATCCCCCTCTATACTGCTGTCCTCGCTTGGCTTGCCACCTTCCCAAGTTGGGTCAGTGATATCATCGTCCACCACCCCCTCTTCCACTTTCTCAGTCTGGTCATCCTCCTGACTTGTGTTGACCTAACAAGACCTTCACTTATTGACAACTGTGTCGCATCCGCATCACCCACCTCGTGAAACACTAATTGCCATTCCCCACTGTCATCTTCTTCTGACTGTGGAGGCTGAAGAGTTTGGAAATCAGTGCACAAGATCTCCTCATATGCCTCTTCAGGGATGGTCAGCTCATCTGTAGGCCCTCACCTACAATATTTTAGAGGGTCAGCTCACCTGCAGGCCCTCCCCTACAATATTTTAGAGGGTCAATTTACCTGCAGGCCCTCACCTACAATATTTTAGAGGGTCAGCTCCCCTGCAGGACATCACCTAAAATATTTTAGAGGGTCAGCTCTCCTGCAGGCCATCACCTACAATATTTTACAGGATCAGCTCACCTACAATATTTTACAGGGTCAGCTCAGCAGCATGCACTCGCCCTTAATGTTTTCAATGGTCAGATCAGCAGCAGACCCTCGCCCCTAATGTTTTAGATGGTCAGATCAGCAGCAGACCCTTGCCCGTAATGTTTTAGAGGGTCAACAGCAGGCCAACAATGATAATTTTTCAAGGGTGTGTATGATGCCCCCTATGTGTAACAAAGGTTCCTTGTAATTTTTGGCAGCCCTTTCACTTAGTGCATAGGCTTTATGAGTGTAGGAGTCCCACTACCTAAACAATTGTACCACAATGTGATATTTATGTGATATACAGGCTGTTTCGGAGTGCCTCTTCTATGTAATTTTTGGCAGTACTTGCACTTTATATACAATTGAATATACAGGAAAGAATGTTTCCTTACAATTTTTCCTGTAAAATTGATAGTTTTTGCGGGAGTTTTGGGCGTATTTTTGTCAGTCTGTAAAAGTGGCGTACAACTCGGACAACATGGTTCCCAGCAGGGACCTGGGAGTCCAAGATGCATCCAGACATTGTCCCCATGCTGTTCCCGATCCATTTTGGTGGTGTTTCTGTCACTTTCTGACCTTTTCCAATGAACCAGGCCCCCTCCCCTCTTCAGAGCAGGGGGTGCCTGGTTGTCTCCCATTGACTTCCATTATACTCGGGTGCTCGGTCGAGCACACGAACATAGCTATGTGTTTGGCCTGAGCACCCGAACACCCGAACACCCGAATACTTTGGTGTTCGATCATCACTAGACAAATCCCCCCCAAAAACCTTGGTGGTTTACCCCACAAATAATTTTTTTCCCATTTTACTGTACTAGTCGTGGCAAACTAAAAAAGTATATTGTGTCCCACAAAAAATAAGCTCACATATAGCTATGTTAATGAAAAAACAAAAAAGTTGTGCCTGTTGGAATGTGGGGAGCTAAAATTTAAAAATGCAAAAATTAAAATAGGCTCAGTCCTTAGTTAAAGGGATTGCCGGAGTGGTTTATACTGATCATATATCCTCAGAATTAAGGATGAGCAAATTGATTCTAAACAAATTTGATTTGTTACAAACTTCACTAAAATGCGTGTTCGCCAAATAAATCGGAAGTAAGATGAGTGTATTGATTCGTAATGAACCAGGTTTGCTACGAATTCCACAAAAAAATTGGCCACCAAACAAAGCTGAAGCTTTTCAGGTTCACTTCAGACGAATCCAGTAAAATGATGTGCAACGCCATTTTACTGCACATTGGCGGGAAACATCACGAGGGAGAAGAAAGAGGCACACATGTCCCAGGGAGGAAGTGAGGTGGCTGGACTTTCCATAATTGTATCTCTGGCTGACAGACCGTCTGGATCAGTCAATCAGAGGGGGAGCATGCAGTCTGTCTTGAGCTGATGAGGGTGGATGGATTAATGCAGTGTCTCAAAGAAAACTATTTTAAAAAATATACAGAGGCACAAGCAAAAGCATATTTTCTAGTGTAACAGGGACAGTGTATGGAAAGAATAGAAATAAATAGAGGGTTTTTGATTAGGGAAAGCAGTTTGAGAGAGTGAGGGGCTGAGTGGCTGGTGCATAGTGCTTAATAATACAGCTGCTAAAGAACACATTCTTGCTGTTCTGTGCCACAAAACCAACCAGCTGCAAGAAAAAACAAAAAAAAAACACTTTTTGTTTTCTCATTTGAACAGAGAGAGAGAGATGTTTTTTTTTTCCCCAAAACCTTAGTTTCACATTATTTTCGCCAGAAAAGGACCCCAATAGCATTATGCTGCTGAGTAATTGCACATTTATTTTCAGTGCATTACATGTCTGTTGTTATTAAGCATGCTGCATTATAGCAAAACAGTGAACTGCATTATAGCAATAACAGGGAAATAAAACACAAATGACACCATAGACACAAATATTATTGTTATATTTTTCATGGTGGGGTTATAATAATCACATTACAAGTTTGCAAAATGTGTTTTACATTAGAGAAGGGGCATAAAAGCCCCGGACCTGCCCAAAATGCCTATTTTTTGGCAGGTTTTTGTTAGCCTCATTTTTGGCCTAGGACAACGCAAATGTGATGAACAATCCTGGCAAATTCGTGACAGATGGCATCTATCTATGATCCAATCTATTTATTGTTTTATATCTGTCCACCTACATAGATTCACCTATTTTAGATTTTTGTGTTCTTGACTGAGGATAAATATGTTTTTTCTTTTACTAATAAGATAACCCCTGAACCTATGCCCATATGTCTTAAAGGATAGAACAAATAAAATTTAATTTAATGAAGCTTGCTATGGAAGTCAGTGAATGTGGTATTTAGTATTAGGTTCCCGTCTTAAAGAGATCACCTTGACACTGGCAGAAGGGCACAAATAATTTTGTACAAAAGTATTTGGCAAGAATCTCACATTTACAATGTAGCGTTAGTATTTTATATAGTGATAGTAGATGGTATGGCATTATTATTCCTATTTTATTGTTTGTGTTTGCAGAGTGCTGTTGCATTTTGTTTGTTCTTTATTTTTGTATTTTCAGCCATTGGAATGTACTGACTGACCCCGAGTTTTGTTTTTCATATGTCTTAAATTGTTATTCCGGTAGGTAAAAGTCATCTCCTATCAAAACTATTAGATTGGACCACATTAATCACTAAAACAGGTGCCCTGTACCCCTGATGCTTCCCAGAAATGAATGTAGCGGCTGGTTCCACTTACGTGCAACCTCTTTATTAATTTCTATGGGAGTAATGGAGCTTTGTACTCAGCTATCTACTGAACTCCCACAGAAAAGAATGGAGTGGACACACAAAAGTGTGACCAGCCACTCCGGGCATTTCAGTGGAGCAACAGGGGTATGGAGCCCCTGTCCTCATTATTGGTGGGGCTCCCCAGGGGCGGACTGGCCAAAGACCTTACAGGGAAAATTCCCAGTGGGCTAATGCCCAGGGGCCCACCTGAACCGTCCTCATGTCTGGCAAGTGGAAGTTTTTGGGGATTATTTTGTGCTGCACTGTGGTTTTTGGCTTTGTTGGGTGGCATAATGTGCCACAATATGGTATTACTGGCCCTGCCTACTTGCGTTGGCCCTGCCTTTCATCAATTTGGACCCAACAACAAAACGGGGCCACTTTTAGTATTTTTTCAAGGGCCACTTTAATTTACCAGTCTGCCCCTGGGGGTCCCGGTGGTAAATTGCACCTACTGGAATACCCCTTTAAGGGGTTGTCTGGCCTTTGAGCTGAGAACCTCTGCAAAACAAACAGATGGCTTGGTTCAGTGTCCGCTGCAACCAATCACAGGCCTCAACAGTCACAGAGGCTTGAATATTACATCACTGCTGTGACATAGCATTCAAGCCACTGTGACTGCTGAAGCCTGTAATTGGCTGCAGAGGACATTGGACAAAGCCACTTCCTGGTTCTGCAGTGGGACCACAGACTGAAAATAACATAGTAACATAGTTTATAAGGCTGAAAAAAGACATCTGTCCATCCAGTTCAGCCTGTTATCCTGCAAATGATCAACAGGACTATTTTTTCCATCATGTATAACGGAAGCAAATTGAACCGTTATGTGCCCCAATAAACATGTATTAGGACGAAGCAAAATGGAATGCCTCTTAAAAGCTTCAATTTTGCATTTTGTCCTAGAAATCCGTTATATTCCATTATAACTCTGTGATAACAGAACCTATAATGGAATTCAATAACGCCGATGTGAACCCACCCTTACTGTAACAGCAGAGTAAATAAGTCTGTTAATTGTGTCAGTGACACAATTTTTTTTTTTTTTTTATAACACAAAGCCATTTTATTGGTCTAACTGTAATAGAACATTTAATCAGTCTGTTAATTGTGTCGGTGACACAGAGCAATTTTTTTTTAAATAACACAGTATTTTAATCCGTCTAACTTTAATAGGAGATTTAATCAGTCTGTTAATTGTGTTGGTGACACAAAGCAATTTTTTGGTGTTCAACACACGGCTTTTGCATCTGTATTACTGTAATAGCAGAGTAAATCAGTCTATTAATTGCGTCAGTAACATAAAGTCATTTTTTGGGGTTTATCACACTGCCTTTGCATCTGTCTTACTCAGGGATGGGGCAAGGATTTTTGCCACCCTAGGCAAGATAAAAATTCCCCCCCCCCCCTTATCAGATGATCTGCCCATATCATGACAACACATATGTTCCACCCCTTTCTTAGCATTTCAATTAAAAGAGAGTTATATGTTGCAATAAAGCCCCATATTAGGAATGGTGGAGAATAAATACCATTACTTATAGATAAAGAAACAAGCCTGTGTATTAGATTGTTCGCTTACTTGTAGAGTTTAGCGAACAGTTCGAGCATAGTTCGGGTTCGTACCGAATTTTGGGGTGTTCGGGACATGTTGTTCGGTGATTTCTTCCAGCTTTCTGCACAGCAGCCAATCAGCTATCGTTTTACTTCATGCACTAAGAAGCAATCACAGCCATGCCTACTAATGGCATGGCTGTGATTGGCCAAGTGCAGCATGTGACCCAGCATCTATTTAAGCTGGAGTCACGTAGCGCTGCACGTCACACTGCTCTGATTAGTGTAGGGAGAGGACGCTGCTTCTGTGAGGGCGAGATTAGGCAGGGAAAAGTCAGCAAAAGCACCTAATGAACTGATCGATCTACAGCTGTGAATGATTCAACTTCTGCTAGTTAATTGCGCACTGGTTTTTAGGCTGCACAGAGCGTTTTTGTGTAACTTTTTTCTGGGGTGATCGGTGGCCATTTTGTGACTTGTGGTGCACCAGAACAGGCTGCCACCAAGTCCATCAATCCATCAAAACTATTTTTATTTTTTTTTCTATATCCTACATCAGGGGCTTGGCTGTGCTTATTGTTACCCCTAGAAACTCAGTATAGCAATCTCTATATTTTATTAAGGGGTTAAATACAATTGCCAAAATAGCAATACCCTGAATCTGGTGTTCCAACGGTTGCAGGCCAAGTGTTAATCTGTCCGAAAAAGGGTATATTTTGTTCTGGGGTGAAAGACAATTGCCAATATAGCAATACCCTGAATCTGGTGTTCCAACGGTTGCAGGCCAAGTGTTAATCTGTCCGAAAAAGGGTATATTTTGTTCTGGGGTGAAAGACAATTGCCAATATAGCAATACCCTGAATCTGGTGTTCCAGCGGTTGCAGGCCAAGTGTTAATCTGTCCGAAAAAGGGTATATTTTGTTCTGGGGTGAAAGTCAATTGCAATATAGCAATACCCTGAAATTGGTGTTCCAGCTGTTGCAGGCCAAGTGTTAATCTGTCCGTAAAAGTGTATATTTTGTTCTGGGTTGAAATTCAATTGCCAAAATAGCAATACCCTAAATCTGGTGTTCCAGCTATTGCAGGCCAAGTGTTAATCTGTCCGTAAAAGGGTATATTTTGTTGTGGGGTGAAATTCACTTGCCAATATAGCAATACCCTGAATCTGGTGTACCAGCGGTTGCAGGCCAAGTGTTAATCTGTCTGAAATAGAGTATATTTTGTTCTGGGGTGAAATTCAATTGCCAAAATAGCAATACCCTGAATCTGGTGTCCCAGCACTGGCTGGCTAATTATAATAGTGTCCGCCACAACATATATTTTGTTCTGGGTTGAAATTCAATTGCCAAAATAGCAATACCCTCAACCTGGTGTTCCAGCGGTTGCAGGCCAAGTGTTAATCTGTCCAAAAAAGGGTATATTTTGTTCTGGGGTGAAAGACAATTGCCAATATAGCAATACCCTGAATCTGGTGTTCCAGCGGTTGCAGGCCAAGTGTTAATCTGTCCGAAAAAGGGTATATTTTGTTCTGGGTTGAAATTCAATTGCCAAAATAGCAATACCCTAAATCTGGTGTTCCAGCTATTGCAGGCCAAGTGTTAATCTGTCCGTAAAAGGGTATATTTTGTTGTGGGGTGAAATTCACTTGCCAATATAGCAATACCCTGAATCTGGTGTTCCAGCTGTTGCAGGCCAAGTGTTAATCTGTCCGTAAAAGGGTATATTTTGTTCTGGGTTGAAATTCAATTGCCAAAATAGCAATACCCTAAATCTGGTGTTCCAGCTATTGTAGGCCAAGTGTTAATCTGTCCGTAAAAGGGTATATTTTGTTGTGGGGTGAAATTCACTTGCCAATATAGCAATACCCTGAATCTGGTGTTCCAGCTGTTGCAGGCCAAGTGTTAATCTGTCCGTAAAAGGGTATATTTTGTTCTGGGTTGAAATTCAATAGCCAAAATAGCAATACCCTGAATCTGGTGTCCAAACACTGGCTGGCAAAGTATAATAGTGTCAGACAAAACATATATTTTGTTCTGGGGTGCAATTCAATTGCCAAAATAGCAATACCCTGAATCTGGTGTTCCAGCGGTTGCAGGCCAAGTGTTAATCTGTCCGAAAAAGGGTATATTTTGTTCTGGGGTGAAAGTCAATTGCCAATATAGCAATACCCTGAATCTGGTGTTCCAGCTGTAAGAGGCCAAGTGTTAATCTGTCCGTAAAAGGGTATATTTTGTTCTGGGTTGAAATTCAATTGCCAAAATAGCAATACCCTGAATCTGGTGTCCCAGCTGTTGCAGGCCAAGTGTTAATCTGTCCTTAAAAGGGTATATTTTGTTCTGGGGTGAAATTCAATAGCCAAAATAGCAATACCCTGAATCTGGTGTCATAGCACTGGCTGGAAAGTATAATAGCGTCCGCCAAAACATATATTTTGTTCTGGGGTGAAATTCAATTGCCAATATAGCAATACCCTGAATCTGGTGTCCCAGCTGTTGGCAGGCCAAGTGTTAATCAGTCCGTAAAAGGGTATATTTGGTTCTGGGGTGAAATGCAATTGCCAAAATAGCAATACACTGAATCTGGTGTCCCAGCTGTTGCAGGCCAAGTGTTAATCTGTCCTTAAAAGGGTATATTTTGTTCTGGGGTGAAATTCAATATCCAAAATAGCAATACCCTGAATCTGGTGTCATAGCACTGGCTGGCAAAGTATAATAGTGTCTGCCAAAAAATATATTTTGTTCTGGGGTGAAATTCAATTGCCAAAATAGCAATACCCTGAATCTGGTGTACCAGCTGTTGCAGGCCAAGTGTTAATCTATCCGTAAAAGGGTATATTTTGTTCTGGGGTGAAATTCACTTGCCAATATAGCAATACCCTGAATCTGGTGTTCCAGCTGTTGCAGGCCAAGTGTTAATCTGTCCGTAAAAGGGTATATTTTGTTCTGGGGTGAAATTCACTTGCCAATATAGCAATACCCTGAATCTGGTGTTCCAGCTGTTGCAGGCCAAGTGTTAATCTGTCCGTAAAAGGGTATATTTTGTTCTGGGGTGAAATTCAATAGCCAAAATAGCAATACCCTGAATCTGGTGTTCCAGCGGTTGCAGACCAAGTGTTAATCTGTCCGTAAAAGGGTATATTTTGTTCTGGGGTGAAATTCACTTGCCAATATAGCAATACCCTGTATCTGGTGTTCCAGCTGTTGCAGGCCAAGTGTTAATCTGTCCGTAAAAGGGTATATTTTGTTCTGGGGTGAAATTTAATAGCCAAAATAGCAATACCCTGAACTGGTGTACCAGAACTGGCTGGCAAACTATAATAGTGTCCGCCAAAACATATATTTTGTTCTGGGGTGAAATTCAATTGCCAAAATAGCAATACCCTGAATCTGGTGTCCCAGCTGTTGCAGGCCAAGTGTTAATCTGTCCGTAAAAGGGTATATTTTGTTGTGGGGTGAAATTCACTTGCCAATATAGCAATACCCTGAATCTGGTGTTCCAGCTGTTGCAGGCCAAGTGTTAATCTGTCCGTAAAAGGGTATATTTTGTTCTGGGGTGAAATTCAATTGCCAATGTAGCAATACCCTGAATCTGGTGTCACAGCACTGGCAGGCAAAGTATAATAGTGTCCGCAACCAAGTATCCGATAAAATCAAGTGTGCACTGCGCAACACATTTATGTAAAGGTCCAACTATCCACAGATACGTGGACCAGTAAGCACGGCCAGGGACGCTATATCTCCCTAACTGCACACTGGGTAAATGTAGTGGCGGCTGGGCCCCAGGCGGAGAGTTCCTTGGAGCACCTCCTTCCGCCGCCAAGGATCGCAGGGCATCATTCTTTGCCTCCTGTAGCCTCATTGTCGTACTCGGCTTCCTCCTCCTCTGCTTCCACCAGCTCATCCTGTAAGCCACACACCTTCACCCCCAACTTCAGCACAGGAGTTGTGGCGGGGTATTGAACAGCAGACCGACGAGTAGTTTCTGCTGGTGGGCCTCAAGCCCGGCCTGGTGGTGAGCGATAATGGGTGAAATCTCGTTGCAGCTCTGGGACTAGCCGGTTTGACGCACATCCCTTGCCTGGCACATGTGCTGAATTTGGTGGTGCAGAAGTTCATTCACAACTACCCCGACATGTCAGAGCTGCTGCATAAAGTTCGGGCCATCTGTGCGCGCTTCCGGCGTTCACATCCTGTCGCTGCTCGCCTGTCGGCGCTTCAGCGTAACTTCGGTCTTCCGCTCACCGCCTCATATGCGACGTGCCCACCAGGTGGAACTCCACCTTGCACATGCTGGAGAGACTGTGTGAGCAGCAGCAGGCCATAGTGGAGTTTCAGCTGCAGCACGCACGCGTTAGTCACACTGCGGAACAGCACCACTTCACCACCAATGATTGGGCCTCCATGCGAGACCTGTCTCCCCTGTTGCGCTGTTTCGAGTACTCCACCAACATGGCCAGTGGCGATGACACCGTTATCAGCGTTACAATACCACTTCTATGTCTCCTTGAGAAAACGCTTAGGGCGATGATGGAAGAGGTGGTGGCCCAGGAGGAGGAGGAGGATGAGGGGTCATTTTTAGCACTTTCAGGCCAGTCTGTTGAAGTGGCTCAGAGGGAGTTTTTTTGAAACAGCAGAGGCCAGGTACAAATGTGGCCAGCCAGGGCCCACTACTGGAGGACGAGGAGGATGAGGAGGAGGTGGAGGAGGATGAGGATGAAGCATGTTCACAGCGGGGTGGCACCCGACACAGCTCAGGCCCATCACTGGTGCGTGGCTGGGGGGATACGGAGGACGATGACGATACGCCTCCCACAGAGGACAGCTTGTCCTTACCTCTGGGGAGCCTGGCACACATGAGCGACTACATGCTGCAGTGCCTGCGCAACGACAGCAGAGTTGCCCACATTTTAATGTGTGCGGACTACTGGGTTGCCACCCTGCTGGATCCCCGGTACAAAGGCAATGTGCCCACCTTACTTCCTGCACTGGAGTGTGATAGGAATATGCACGAGTACAAGCACACACTGGTAGACACGCTCCTGAGAGCATTCCCAAATGTCACTGGGGAACAGATGGAAGCCCAAGGCGAAGGCAGAGGAGGAGCAAGAGGTCGCCAAAGCAGCTGTGTCACGGCCAGCTTCTCTGAGGGCAGGATTAGCATTGCGTAAATGTGGAAAAGTTTTGTCTCCACGCCACAGCTAACTGCACCACCACCTGATACGGAACGTGTTAGCAGGAGGCAGCATTTCACTAACATGGTTGAACAGTACGTCTGCACACCCCTCCACGTACTGACTGATGGTTCTGCCCCATTCAACTTCTGGGTCTCCAAATTGGCCACGTGGCCAGAGTTAGCATTTTATGCCTTGGAGGTGCTGGCCTGCCTGGTGGCCAGCGTTTTGTCTGAACGTGTATTCAGCACGGCAGGGGGTGTCATTACTGACAAACGCAGCCGCCTATCCACAGCCAACGTGGACAAGCTGACGTTCATAAAAATGAACCAGGCATGGATCCCACAGGACCTGTCCCTGCCTTGTACAGAATAGACATTTATAACTGCCTCCCCCTATACCATGTATTCTTGTACTCTGGGGCACTTATTTATTGAATCCTCATTTTTTTAACTTTACCATGATCTTGCGGTGCAACCCAAAGTTGAATGAAACTCTCCTCAATCTTGGCGCCGGTGCCTAAATAACTTAAAGTGGCCTTCTCCAGTGGTGGGTGATATGACGCATGATTCCTTGCTGTTGGACCTCTCTCCTCTGTCTGGGTGCTGGGGCCTACATATCTGGATGTGGCCTTCTCCAGTGGTGGGTGATATGACGCCTTATTCCTTGCTGTGGGACCTCTCTCCTCTGTCTGGGTGCTGGGGCCTAAATATCTGGAAGTGGTCTTCTCCAGTGGTGGGTGATATGACGCCTTATTCCTTGCTGTGGGACCTCTCTCCTCTGTCTGGGTGCTGGGCCTTAATAATAAATGAAAGTGGCCTTCTCTAGTGGTGGGTGATATGATGCCTTATTCCTTGCTGTGGGACCTCTCTCCTCTGTCTGGGTGCTGGGGCCTAAATAACTGAAAGTGGCCTTCTCCAGTGGTGGGTGATATGACGCCTTATTCCTTGCTGTGGGACCTCTGTCTGGGTGCTGGGTCTAAATAACTGAAAGTGGCCTTATCCAGTGTTGGGTGATATGACGCATGATTCCTTGCTGTGGGACCTCTCTCCTCTGTCTGGGTGCTTGGGCATAAATAACTGAAAGTGGCCTTCTCCAGTGGTGGGTGATATGACGCATTATTCTCTGCTATGAGACCTCTCTCCTATTGATATTGGTTAATTTTTATTAAATTTTAATTCATTTCCCTATCCACATTTGTTTGCAGAGCATTTATCTACATTTTGCTGTCTTTTGTAGCCCTCTAGCCCTTTCCTGGACTATTTTACAGCCTTTTTTAGTGCCCAAAAGTTCGGGTCCCCATTGACTTCAATGGAGTTCGGTTTAGGGGGCTCATACCATGGGGTAGTAATAAAGCCCACCATTCACCCCCCCCCCAGTAGAAATAATTCTCCTTATAATGTGACAGTGCAAAAAATACCCCTTGTAATTCCCCCAGTTCAGCTAATGTCCCCATATTGCCCCCATAATGTGCTAGTATAAAATACCCCTATATAGTGCCCCCAGTAAATGTCCCCATAGTGCTCTTCTCCCCCCTCCCTCCTAGTGCCCCCTATAATGTACCAGTATAAAATGCCCCATATATAGAGCCACAGTAGATGCCCTCAGTGTCCCCCATAATTTGTAAGTATAAAATACCCCTTCTTAGTGCCCCCCGTAGATGACCCCATAGTACCCCTCTCCCCCCTTCCCCATAGTACCCACAATAATGTGTCCCAGTATAAAATGCCCCTATACAGAGCCCCCATATGAAATAACCTTTCTTTGTGACCTCAGTAGATGCCTCCATAGATGTCCCCCAATAATGTGCCAGTAGCCAGAGCTGCCCTATCATGTGCCAGTAGTCTGAGTCCCCCATCATGAACATGTGCCAGTAGCATAGGCCCCCTCTATAAGTGCCAGGCTGCCAGTAGCCAATAGCTACCCCCCCCCTATAATGTGCCAGTAGCCAATAGCCCCCCTATAATGTGCCAGTAGCTATTGGCCCCCATATAATGTGCCAGTAGCCATAGGCCCCCTATAATGTGCCAGTAGCCATAGGCCCCCCTATAATGTGCCAGTAGCCATAGGCCCTCCTATAATGTGCCAGTAGTAGCCATAGGCCCTCCTATAATGTGCCAGTAGTAGCCATAGGCCCCCTATAATGTGCCAGTAGTAGCCATAGGCCCCCTATAATGTGCCAGTAGCCATAGCCCCCCTATAATGTGCCAGTAGCAATAGGACCCCTATAACATGCCAGTAGCCATAGGCCCCCCTATAATGTGCCAGTAGTAGCCATAGGCCCCCCTATAATGTACCAGTAGCCAAATATCCAATGCCATTGCCTATTGCCAATTTGCCAGCCAGTCCAGACCATAATTAGCCCCCCCATCATGTAGTCCACGTCCACCATTCATGATTCTGTCCAAGACAGATTATGGGGGCACTATGCCTTTTGCCAGCTAGTCCAGACCATAATTAAACCTCCCCCCCCCCCTTTACCTCACCTCCTGGTCTGGACCTGTCCTCCTGAGTCCTCCTCCTCGGCTGTAGGGAATCACTCAAGGCTCCCGTCTCCAGCCTCCAGCGCAGCGGCTTAAGTCAGGCGGCGCGATGACATGACATCATCGCGCCGGTCTGCCGGGCTTTGATAGGCTGCCGGCGCCCGGCAGCACACCTCCCTGTCTCCCTCCCCTGCCCTGCGCGGCGCTGTGTGCAGCGCAGGTAAGAAAGGATGCTTATTCTTAGCAGCGCAGCAGTAACAGCATCCCCGTTTGATTATCATGACGGTCCGGCGGCGTCCCCCTTGTAAATTGCGCCCTAGGCGGTGCCAGCCCTGGTCTTACTGTAATAGGAGAGTAAATCTGTCTGTTTATTGTGCCAGTGACCTATAGCCATTTCTGGGGTGCAGAATCTCATTTGCACCCGTTTATAAAATTATAAAAAAATTAGGGGAGCATCAACTAGGGGACGTGATCGTGGTCATTGTGGTGCTGCTGGTGTTGGTGGCGGTGGAGCTCCTGCTGTAACGAGAGGACACTGTTGGTCTGTGCCAGCTACATACCCAAATGAAGCACCTTCCTCTGGTGTATGCAGGTGACAGGACGTTCTGCGCCATTTCGTAAGCCTGAATACTGCTCTAAGAAGGCCAGAACAAGTAGAGACGGTAATAGATTGGATGGCTAACAGTGTCTCCAGTTCCTTCATGTTGTCTTCCACCAGGTCTCCTGCTGAAAGCGCACAGTTAGAACCAGTGGAGTGTCTCCTGTTTCTTCATGTTGTCTTCCACCAGGTCTCCTGCTGAAAGCGCACAGTTAGAACCAGTGGAGTGTCTCCTGTTTCTTCATGTTGTCTTCCACCAGGTCTCCTGCTGAAAGCGCACAGTTAGCACAGCGGCCCACTGTATCTGTCTTCCACCACAACCCCTGCTAAGCCCCAAGTCATGCAGCAGCCACTTATGATTTTTGATGACTCTGCTGGCAGGCTTTCCATGGGCAATACACCTATCACTGCCCCAGAAGTACAAGCGATTGAGTGTACTGATGCCCAACCAATTATGTTTGAGGATGAGGACATGGGAAGACCTCCACAGTGCATATTTGCTGATGATGATGAAAACATAGGTGTCAACTTCTGCGGCTTTCTGCACTGTGCAGACTGGCAAGTAGGGCAGGGGTGAGGAGTGGGTGGAAGATGATGTGGAGGATGATGAGGTCCTAGACCTAACATGGCATCCAGATCATCAGAGTGACTTGTGCAGTTCGGAGAAAGAGGTGGGGGTCACGCTGCACCAGCCGCAAAACAAAAGAGGGAGCAGGGTATAAAAGCATAGTGGCCGGCCCCCAGCGAGTACGCCTGCTAATGCCCACAGCCAGCTCAAAGGAGTTCCCTGGCGTGTCAGTTCTTCTGGCAATGTGTTGATGACAAGACCCAGGTGGTTTACACGGTGTGCTGTCAGAGCCTGAAGCAAGGCATAAATGTTCTAAAACTTGGGCACCACCTGCATGACCAGCTATCTAACTGCATAGCTCAAGCTGAAGTTGAGTAGACACCTGAAAAACCACTAAAGATCTGAGGCTCCTCCTGCTCCCTCTTCTGCAGCAGATGTGAGGGATGCTCAGTGTCACCGAACATTTCCACACTGTCCCATGGAAGCGTTTAGCTTTCCATCCCTCAAACACTGGGGAGAAAGAGGAAGTACCCCCCTACCTATCCGCAAGCCCTGGCTCTGAATGCCAGCATTTTAAAATATCTGGCCTTTGAAATGCTGCCATTCCGTCTGGTGGAGACGGTGAGTTTTAAAAATTTAATGATGGCGGCTGTCCCACGTTATATTATTCCCAGCCACCACTACTTTTTCAGGCGGGCCATCCCTGCATGAACAAGTGGCAGAAAAAAATCAGGTGTGTGCTGCGCAATGCCATCAGTGGCAAGGTCCACATAAACAGCGATACGTGGACCAGTAAGCATGGGCAGGATGTTATATCTCCCTAACTGCCCACTGGGTAAATGTAGTGGTGGCTGGGCCCGAGGCATAAAGTGGTTTGGTGCATGTCCTACCGCCACCGAGGATTGTTGGACATTACTAGGTGCCTCCTGTTGCCTCCTCTTTGTCCTACTCCACTTCCTCCTTATGTTCCTCCTCTACTGCCTCCTCATCAGGTCAGTGCAACACCTGCACCACCACAGCCAGGGGGAAATGACAGCAGGCTGTTTTGAAATTCATGTGTTTGGCGTAAAAAAAAAAAACGCACAACACGCAGGAGCTGTGGGCGGGCATGGAAGAATAGACTGATGAGTGGTTGGTGCCGTGAAGCCTGGTGGTATGTGACAACAGGCAAAATGTTGGATCAGCTCTGGGACTAGCCGGTTTAAAGCAGATCCCTTGCCTGGCGCATGTGCTGAATTTGGAGGTGCAGAGGTTCCCTGATGTGTCAGAGCTGCTGAAGAAAGTGTGTGCTGTATGAGCACATTTTTTTGGCATTCTCACCCTGCTGCTGTTCACCTATCTGCGCTGCAGTGTAACTTCTGCCATCCCGCCTGATATGCAAAGTAAACAAAAAATAGGGTAGGACAGCACTACCTATTGGAAACACTCAAACCAGTCCGTTCAGTGGCGGTACCCAAGGTGTTAGATCCTGGCCTCTGGATCCCAAGACGCAATGCAATAGTCGAAATAAACCACAGCACTTCCAACTTCAAAGTAGTTCCGTGTTTATTCTTCACCCAGCATGCAATGTTTTGACTCTATTGAGTCTTTATCAAGCAGAGTACAATACAACAAATGACCAAATTTTATACCTGCCACCATGGGGTCTGTCTTCTGTTGACGTGTCTTCAGTATGGGTTGAAGGTGGGGCATAGAGTACATGGCATAATTTTTTAGTGGTTATACCATTAGTGTTCTGTGAGCATGGTGTGGCGCTATAGAGCCTAAGGGCAATATGTGGCATTAAAAACAGTGGTCCCTTCAGGATATCCACGATATAGGGCCGTGTATGCGGTTTCCTCTATGAGCTTATGGGTATTAAAGGGATAGATCTCTCCCCAGGGATAGGGATAGAGAATATCCTGCATACCTTAAGTGAATGGCTAATTTGGATTGATGACCCCGACACACACTATTGATGTGGTATTGTGACGGGGCCTATATGTACGGTCCATTTGTGTGAATGGGTGGGTAGTATTTTGGACCACAATTTATTTCCTCTATATAGGAGGTAATGTGTGCTATCCTCTGCTCTGGACATATAGTGTAGTACTATGGTTTATTAACTCCTGTCACCACCGACTTCCCATATGAAGCCTACAGCACTGTACGATCCCGGCTTGGAAGTATTTGTATTCCTTGTTTGTATACCCTCTAAAATGCATGTCTGATAATTAGAAGTTATGAGGTTGGATCTTTATGTATACTTCAATTAAGCGCACATTGTGATATAGCGTCAGGCAGGCATCCTCTGCTTCTCCCGTTTGCTGATACATTCTAGCATAGGGATAGCAGAGTTGCTTAGCAAAGGTACACAGAGCGAAGCATGTGACCGGAAGCCACGTAGCGCTGCCACAGGATCTGCTTTCCACGCGGTTGCCGGATACTTATGTAGTGTACGGGAGTTGTAATGCCCGTCACTACAGAAGGGTCACTTGAGTGCTGTCGTTCCTCTCATCTATGGGGAGGCTGGTATAAGTCCTATTCATAAAATGCAATGTAATTTAATGCTATGTAATTCCCTGTTACTGTGTTATTGCTATATTCAGGCCTGCTAGGGATTTTATTCCAGCTCTAGTCACTAGAGGGAGCTAGGGAGCCATAGTATATATAAGGCCCAGTCAGGGAAGGAGAAAGCAGATTAGGCTGTGTCTGAGTTAAGCACAGGCCATGAGCCTGTGAAAGCAGAGCAGGCCTGGAGCCTGCAGACTAGGGGAGGGCATTGCAGTCCCTGTAACCGGGTTCCAGATCCAAGGAGAAGGTTCCCCTCCTACGTCCATATCTGCAGAAGCAGGAGTCAAGCTGAGGCAATCCCTAGAGCAAGAGGTACAGTAATGTCAGAGGAGGTACGCAGCAAACTGGAGATTCAAGGATATAAGCCAGAAGTAGGGCATTGGGGCCTTGAAGTATAATTGCCAGTCAGGACAAGCCAGGAAGAAAGTAAGGTTCACCTGCAATTCAAAAGTCCTGTTACTTAACCCTCTGTTTACCTTGCTGGATATAAGCCTGCTGTAATTGAGATTGTACCGAAGCCAATTGTCTGCAAAAGAACTGTTTAACCACTTCAGCCCCCCTAGCTTAAACACCCTTAAAGACCAGGCCACTTTTTACAATTCCGCACTACACTACTTTACCCGTTTATTGCTCCGTCATGCAACTTACCACCCAAATGAATTTTACCTCCTTTTCTTCTCACTAATAGAGCTTTCATTTGGTGCTATTTCATTGCTGCTGACATTTTTACTTTTTTTGCTATTAATCAAAAATTACCGAAATTTTTACAAAAAAATGACATTTTTCACTTTCTGTTGTAATTTTTTTTTTAAAAAACTACATTTCTATATAAATTTTTCTCTAAATTTATTGTTCTACATGTCTTTGATAAAAAAAGTCCAATAAGTGTATATTTATTGGTTTGGGTAAAAGTTATAGCGTTTACAAACTATGGTGCAAAAAAGTGAATTTCGGCATTTTGAAGCAGCTCTGACTTTCTGAGCGCCTGTCATGTTTCTTCAGGTGCTAGAATGTCAGGATGGTATAAATACCCCCAAATCACAGCATTTTAGAAAGAAGACACCCCAAAGTATTCGCGGGGGCATGGTGAGTTCATGTATCATTTCATTTTTTTCACAAGTTAGCGGAAAATGACACTTTCTGAGAAAAAAATAAATAAAAAGTTTCAATTTCTGCTAACTTCTGGCAAAAAAAAGAAATCTCAGACGGACTCACTATGCCCCTCAGTGAATACCTCGGGGTGTTTACTTTCCGAAAAGGGGTCATTTGTGGGGTGTGTTTACTGTTCTGGCATTTTGGGCGGGGCTAAATTGTGAGCCGCCATGTAAAATCTAAAGGTACTCGTTGGAATTTGGGCCCCTTTGCACCCAGGCTGCAAAAGTGTCACACATGTGGTATCGCCGTACTCAGGAGAAGTAGGGCAATGTGTTTGGGGTGTATTTTTACATATACCCATGTTGGGTGAGAGAAATATCTCTGTAAACTGACAACTTTGTATAAAATTTTTAAAAGTTGTCGTTTACAGAGATATTTTCACACACAGTATAGGTATATATAAAAATACACCCCAAAACACATTGCCCTACTTCTCCTGAGTACGGCGATACCACATGTGTGCCACTTTTGCAGCCTGGTGCAAAGGGCCCTAAAACCAATGAGTACCTTTAGATTTCACAGGCCATTTTTACGCATTTGGATTCCAGACTTCTTCTCACGCTTTAGGGGCCCCTAAAATGCCAGGACAGTATAAATACCCCACATGTGACCCCATTTTGGAAAGAAGACACCCTAAGGTATTCTGTGAGGGTATGGTGAGTTCATGTAAAATTTTATTTTTGTCACAAGTTAGTGGAATATGAGACTTTGTAAAAACAAAATAAAAAAATAAATAAATAAACTATTTCCGCTGACTTGTGGCAAAAATAAAAATTCTGTGGACTCACCATGCCCCTCACGGAATACCTTGGGGTGTCTTCTTTCCAAAATGGGGTCACATGTGGGGTATTTATACTCACCTGGCATTTTAGGGGCCCCTAAGTGTGAGAATCCAAATGCATAAAAATGCCCTGTGAAATCCTAAAGGTACTCATTGGTTTTAGGGCCCTTTGCGCATCTTGGCTGCAAAAGTGTCACTCATGTGGTATCGCCGTACTCAGGAGAAGTAGGGCAATGTGTTTTGGGGTGTATTTTTACATATACCCATGCTGCGTGTGAGAAATATCGCTGTAACGACAACTTTTACATTTTTTTATTCAAAGTTGTCAATTTACAGAGATATTTCTCTCACCCAGTATGGGTATATGTAAAAATACACCCAAAACACATTGCCCTACTTCTCCTGAGTACGGCGATACCACATGTGTGACACTTTTGCAGCCAAGATCGCAAAGGCCCAAATTCAATGAGTACCTTTAGGAGGGCATTTTTACGCATTTTCTTCTCACGCTTTAGGGCCCTAAAATGCCAGGGCAGTATAAATACCTCACATGTGACCCCATTTTGAAAGAAGACACCCAGGTATTCCATGAGGGCATGGCGAGTTCATAAAATATATTTTTTTGGCACAAGTTAGTGGAAATTGATTTTTATTGTTTTTCTCACAAAGTCTCCCTTTCCGCTAACTTTTGACAAAAGTTTAATTTTCATGAACTCATTATGCACCTCAGCGAATACCTTAGGGTGTCTTCTTTCCAAAATGGGGTCACATGTGGGGTATTTATACTGCCCTGGCATTTTAGGGGCCCTAAAGCGTGAGAAGAAAAATGCGTAAAAATACCCTCCTAAAAGGTACTCGTTGGAATTTGGGCCCTTTGCGCATCTTGGCTGCAAAAAGTGTCACTCATGTGGTATCGCCGTACTCAGGAGAAGTATGGCGATGTGTTTTGGGGTGTATTTTACATATACCCATGCTGGGTGAGAGAAATATCTCTGTATATTGACAACTTTGAATAAAAAATGTAAAAAGTTGTCGTTTACAGCGATATTTCTCACACCCAGCATGGGTATATGTAAAATACACCCTAAACACATCGCCCTACTTCTCCTGAGTACGGCGATACCCATGAGTGACACTTTTGCAGCCAAGATCTAAAGACCCTAAAACCAATGAGTACCTTTAGGATTTACAGGCCATTTTACGCATTTGGATTCTCACGCTTTAGCACTCCTAAAATGCCAGGGCAGTATAAATACCCACAAGTGACCCCATTGTGGAAGAAGACACCCCAAGGTATTCCGTGAGGGGCATGGCGAGTTCACAGAAAAAAAATTTGGCCCAAGTTAGCGGAAATTGTTTTTTTTTTTTTTTTACAGTCTCATATTCCACTAACTTGTGACAAAAATAAAATTTTGCATGAACTCACCATACCCATCACGGAATACCTTGGGGTGTCTTCTTTCTAAAATGGGGTCACATGTGGGGTTTTGTACTGCTCTGGCATTTGAGGGTCTCATAATCATTACACGTATGGCCAGCATTAGGAGTTTCTGCGATTCTCCTTATATTGAGCATACGGGTAATGAGGTTTTTTCCGTTCAGCCTCTGCGCTGAAAAAAAAAAATGAACGGCACAGATTTCTTCATTCGCATCGATCAATGTGGATGAATAAATCTCTGCCAAAATCAGTGACTGCGGTGCGGTGGGCTGGGCGCTAGCTACCTAACAAGTAGCTAACTAACTGGTGGTGATAGGGGACCCTTTATGCCCCATTCACACGTCCGCAATTCTGTTTGCGGAACGGAATTGCGGACCCATTCATTTCTATGGGGACAGACTTTGTCCCGCTCGGATCCGGAATTACGGATCCGCGCTTCGGGTCTGCACTTCCGTTCCGCAAAAATATAGAACATGTCCTATTCTTGTCCGCAATTGCGGACAAGAAAAAGCATTTTCTATATAGTTCTGGCAATGTGCGGATCTGCAAAATGCGGAAAGCACATTGCCAGTGTCCGTGTTTTGAGGATCTGCGGATCGGATCCGCGGATCCGTGAATCCACGGATCCGCTAAACACATATGGACGTCTGAATGGAGCCTTACAAGGGGTGTGATCAATGACAGGGGGTGATCAGGGGTCTAGATGGGGTGATCAAGGGGTTAATAGGTGAGGGGGTGGGGGGTTAGTGTAGTGTTTGGTGCAACTTTACTGTGTTACCTGGTCCTCTGGTGGTCGATCCCAGAAAATGGGACCACCAGAGGACCAGGTAGCAGCTATATCAGACGCTGTTCATAAAACAGCGTCTGATATAGCTGTTTGATGCGATTTATATCGCATCTACAGCCTGCCAGCGATTGATCATCGCTGGCAGGCTGTAGTACAACTCTTCAGACGCCAGACGCTGTGAACGCGCGCGCGCGCGTTCACAGGAAGTCTCGCGTCTCGCGAGATGACGCCCCGGCGCGTCCGATCAGAAGAACAGGACCGCCCGCAGGACGCAATCCTGCGTACGGCGGTCCTGAAGCGGTTAAGAGAGTGCTTCTGTATTACCACTGTTTGAGTAAAGTTGGAATTCTGTTTCAAGATACAAGTCTGCACCTCCATTATTCCCACTATAAATACGGTGTGCCACCGTTTACTGGCACTGGCGTCACGAAACATCAGGGACTTAGCCATAGGCACGTTAATCTACAATACCAAGGGCACCTCACCTTGCACCTGGCTGTGTCCCTCCAGAACCCAGAGAGTGCCCCAGAGGAACAGTGTGCCGGCCTCTCCATCACTGGCATTCCCCAGGTTAGTCCCACACATTGCTCTGACTTGGGGATGCTACACTTAACCCCCGTGGAATGGGAGGATGCCATCCACCATACCGGATTCATGAGGAAACTCTGACAACGAGTCCCTGTGTGGCCCTCTTCAGCCTCCAGTAAGTGGAATAATACACTGTTATTTGATTGTATGGTGTGCAATTGTATTTCTAATTTTGTAATATACACTCTTAGGTATAATGACCTGTAAGGGGAGGGATTTAAATTGGGGGGTTGAACCAATTAGCTCTAGGTGGCAGCGTTTCGACTCAATAGAGTCGAAACGCTGCATGCTGGGTGAAGAATAAACACGGAACTACTTTGAAGTTGGAAGTGCTGCGGTTTATTTCGATCATATGCAAAGTACCCACAAGGTGGAACTCCACCTTGCACATGCTGGACAAACTGTGCAAGCAGAGGCAGACAATGGTGGAGTTCCAGCTGCAGCATTCACGGGTTAGTCGCTCTGCAGAACAACACCACTTCACCAGTGAGTGGGCCTCCTTGCGGGACGTGTGTGCCATGTTGTGTTGTTTCGAGTACTCCACCAACGTGGTCATCGCTGATGACGCCATCCTCAGCATTACTATCCCACTTCTATGTCTTCTTTAAAAAACGCTTCGGGCAATGATGGATGAGGATGTGGCACAGGAGGAAGAGGATGTGGAGCAGGGATCATTCCCACGAATTATCAAGCCAGTCATCCGCAGGTGGCTCGAAGGGTGGGTTCCTGCACAAACAGCGGCCAGGTACACAACTGTCCAGCCAGGGCACAGGTTTGAAGGGTGCGGAGGATGAGGAGGAAGAGGAGTATCCACGTTCACAGCAGGATTGCACCCACATCAGCTGACGAGCATCACTGGAGCGTAGCTGGGGGGATACAGAGGACACAAATAATAAACCTCCCACAGAGGACAGCTTGTCATTGCTTTTGAGCAGCCTGGCACACATGAGCGACTAAATGCTGCAGTGCCTGCGCAAGGACCGCCAAGTTGCCCTCAATCTTACTAGTGCTGATTACCTGCTCGATCCCCACTACAAGGACAACGGGCTGTCCTTACTTCCATCACTGGAGCATGAACAGAAGATGCGCGAGTACAAGCGCAAGCTGGTAGACGCGCTACTGATGGCCTTCCGACCTGACAGAGGGGGCTAGGTGGACGCACAAGGCGGAGGAGGAAGTCGCCAATGCAGCTGGCGCACTGTCAGCACCTCAGTAAGAGGGTTAGCATGGCCAAAATGTGAAAAAGCTTTGTCAGAACGTCACAACATCCAGCACCACCATCTGATACGAACCATCTTAGCAGGCAGCATTTTAGCAACATGGTGGAACAGTATGTGTGCACACATCTGCACGTACTGACTGATGGTTCTGCCCCATTTAACTACTGGGCCTCCAAATTAGGCACATGGCCTGAGCTTGCCCTTTGCGTCTTGGAGGTGCTGGCCTATCCTGTGGCAAGTGTATTGTCCGAACGAGTGCTTAGCTTGGCAGGTGGGGTGATCATGGAAAGGTGCATCCGCCTGTCCACAGCCAACTTGGACAAGGTCACGTTCATTAAAATTAATCAGGCATGGATCCCACAGGACTTGTCCATACCTTGGCAGATTAGAGAGGTATATCGGCTGCCCCCTGCCATTGTTATTAGCAATTTCTGCATTCTCTTTGCTATTTCCCAATGTTTTGGGCCTCCGCAAACAAAAAAACTAAATGTAAGAAAATAAATAAATAAATGAACAAAATTTAAAAAAAAGTTGGCTACTTCTTCCGCCTCTTCTACCTGCACTGCCATATCTGCCTCTTCCGCCTGCACTGCCATGTCCAACTCCTCCACTTGGACCTCCACCTCCTGGCTCAAGATTATTATGTCTTATATTGGCAGGGTAGAGAATCATACCGGCCGCATCCAGCCATTTTTATACTCCAGCACACTTTGTGCATTCACTTTGCTAATTCACAAAGTTTTGGGGCCTCCAGAAACAACAACAACAAAAAAGTAAGAAAAAAAATAAAAATAAATAAATGTTGGCTACCTCTTCTCCCTACTCCACCACCTCCACTTCCTCCTCCTCTACTTTGACCTCCACCTCCTGGCTCAAGAATTTTACAAGAGTAGAGAAGTATACCGGCCACACAAAAATTGGCTACTGGTCACACAAAGAATTAACAGACAAAAAAAAAAAGAAATTAAAGAAAAAAAAAAAAAAAGTACCACAAAACAGTGTTGGCTTCCTCTTCCACCTACACCGCCACGTCCACAGCCTCTTCAACTTCCTACTCAAATTGTACGTCCGCCTCCTGGTTGAAGATTGTTATTTTTATTTTTTTTTGCATTCTTTGTTCTTTGAAGTCATTTCCCTATCCACATTTTTTTTTCAGGGTTATTGTACTTTTCTTACCCCAATTTAGGATCCTTTTGCAGCCCTCTAGCCCTTTCTATGACTTTTTTTTCAGTCATTTTTCAGTCCCAAAGTTCGGGTCCCTATTGACTTCAATGGGTTTCGGTGTTCAGGGTCAAGTTCGGAACCCGAACCGAACTTTGAAACAAATTGCCTGCTGATACACAGGAAAAAAATATATTTGTGCATGCAAACCAGGAGTTTTGTGACTGCAGTGCATTACACTGAGCTTCCCACTTACGAGCAAACACCCTCCCCTCACTGTGAAACTCACACACGACTCTGACCCTATACTCTCCATCTCTGATAAAACCCTCACTTTTAATTAAATATATCCCTAAACTATTCCTGTCTAGCTTGTGTCTGTAATTGTTGTCTGCCAGGACACATGGCACTCAGATCCTCTCACATGCAGGAATGACAAGAGAAGCATAAATGGGTAGGGCTGCTCCATTAGCTAGTGAAGGTACCATCCACCTTAGGCCTCATGCACACAAACGTATTTACTTTGCGTGTCCGTTCTGGTTTTTTTTGCGGACCATATACGGAACCATTCATTTTAATGGGTCCACAAAAGAAACAAAAGTTACTCCGTGTGCATTCCGTTTCCATATGTCCGTATTTCCGTTCTGCAAAAAAATAGAACATGCCCTATTATTGTCCGCATTACGGAAAAGGATAGTACTGTTCTATTAGGGGCCAGTGCAGTGTCCCACTACCCACGTGGGTACTGCAAAGTTTTTGTGTTATGCTTTGTATGCTTTATATAACCTGTTTTATGCTGCAGTGCATCTTTATGCATAATGCCTGCCTACAGGTGTGTTAGATTACATTACACTGAGCATACCACTAGGGGGAGATAACACATCCCATATATAGCCCAGCTCAGGCCTAGCTAGTCAGTGTAGAAAGTCAGTCTTCAGCCCTGAGCTGAAGTGTCCATATTCTGTTCAGGACTCTGCTAAGAGTTAGTGAACACCAGCTAGAAGTCTAGCTTCAAAAAGAATATTAATCCACCAGGAACTAAAGGAACATAGACCTAAAGGGTTACGGACATCTCTACAAGCACCTTAGGACCTTTGGAGTTAACTGGTGAAGGAATTACTAGTCTCCGGCATCCTCACTAACCCGCACTGGAATAACAGGGACCAGCATTGAAGTCACCTACTAGTAAGCATAAAACCTACATTATTAATAGCTTGAGAGACAGACATCACACCTGTGAGCAGTGGACCCTTTGCAGCTTTACCTCTGTACGGGTACCTCATACCCGTATGTACTGTTTTAAACTTGGATGTAACTGTTACTAGGAGCAACGTTCAGTAAAAGTCATAAGTTGGATTTCTCTGCTGTCTCAGTTTCCAATTCCTCAATTACTACTACTATAAATGGTTGTACCACCACAAAAGGTACTGGCGTCACGACAATCAGAGACCTTGCCATAGGCATATTATTACAGACCACCAAGGGCACCTTGAACCACTATCTGGCCTGTGTCACTTATCAGAGTGTGCCACAGAGAATGGTTGTGCTGTTCTCCTCATCACTTATGCAGGCCTGCCCAAGGATGACATAACCGTGAGTAACCAGAACTGTGTTTTTCCCTCGGAAACCCTTAATTGCTCACACCGTGACCTCACATATAATTCCCCTGTCGGTGTGGCACACTGCACCAGCTGTTCCGTTCCACAAAATACTGAAATGTACATGGACGTCATCCGTATTTTTTGTGGATCCGTTTTTTTGCGGACTGCAAATAACATACGTTTGTGTGCATGACGCCTTAACAGGTTGCACCAGAGGCACAACACTCAGAGGGGTTTTCCAGGATTTACATCACAGGCTACTGCACGTACTGCAACTCCGATAACCAGGGAGGGGGCAAACTTTATCAAGCAGGGTAAGTAGAAAGATTCTGGCAGAGCTGCCCATTTCAGTGGAGTAAGTACTCAGATACAATTCTGTATTTGTAACCTTTATTAGTAGATGACTAAAGTGTTTCAGCAGGGGCGTACATAGAAATAATGGGGCCCCATAGCAAAACTCAGAATTGGGCCCCCCTCCAATAAAAAGTCCAATTATTATAGCTAGTGAGAGTGTGGGGTACATTAAGGGTTAAATAAAAGGTTAGGATTTGTTCACATCACGTTTTTACGTATATGTTAGGGGGGTGGGTGGGGGTGGGAGTGCAGCACTCAACGCTTTTCTATGCCACAGAGTCCAGTAGAAAAAACATAAACGTTAACATACACATTTCTCTTTCAAACTCTATGATGAAGGATGCACTGTATGCATACATAAAACGGATGGAAAAAATGGGATATGAACTCGGCGTCTCATGCACATGACTGTATGTGTTTTGCAGATCTGCAAAACGCGGAAGCCGCCTGTGTGCCTTCCACAATTTGCGGAACGGGCGGCCCATTATAAAGATGCCTATTCTTGTCCGCAAAATGGATTAGAATAGAACATTGTCTATTTTTTTTGAGGAGCCATGGAACAGAGCAACGGATGCGGACAGCACACGGAGTGCTGTCCGCATCTTTTGCGGCCCCATTGAAGTGAATGGGTCTGCACCTGAGCCGCAAAAACTGAGGCTCGGATGCGGACCAAATCAATGGTTGTGTTCATGAGCCCTAAAGCAGAGGAGAGCCTATAGGGTTAATTACTGCAGCAGGACACTGGTCAATAGGACCCCCGGGACAGATCTTCTGCAGGTCCACAGCATTAGATCTCTGTCTCACAGCTCAACTTCTCCCTTTGTTATTAACAGAGAGCAGGGCTGAGCAATTTTAGTCATGTCCCATCCTTTTACCTCAGAGGTAGGCTATCTGGAGCATCCAGCACATGCCTCACATCCCATATGATAGAATATATTTACACTACAGTGAGCAGAGCTGAGGCTCCTGTTTGACCCTGACCCTAGCAGCTGTAAATTCAGTCACCCTGCAAACAGCGTGTCTTTCTGTCAGCCCCATCATGCAGAGCGTTTCTGACCACCCAGCGACTGGCTGTAACTGGCGGTGCTGGGGTTAAACAAACAAAGAGAAGTACGGAGGACCCAGAGGAGGGGAAGCATGTGGGACATCACTGCTGATAAGTAAGTCCAGGGCTGGACGCTGGTACTTTACCAGGCTGCTTGCTGTGCAGGGGCGTAACTACCAGGGAAGCAGGGGAAGCAGCTGCTTCGGGGCCCGGGCTTACGTGTTGTCCTCACTCCTCTCCTCCCCTGGGTAATCAGCACGTGTCCTCGCTCCTCTCCCGATCGCTAATTACACAGTGAATCGCAGTGTCCTCTCGCCCTTGTCTATTTAAAACTTATTTATTCTTTCTTTCAGAAAAGCTTGCCCTGGGGATCAAACCTGCGACCATTAGGTTCAAAGGCAAGACACTTAACCACAAGGCTATATCAGCTGCATAGCCAGATAGCTATTAAAAAAAAAAAAAATAAATAAATAAATAAAATTGACCTCTAGATGTGGAGAACTTTGATAGTGTATCCATACACATTACAGCTGCACCAGCACATTGTATATGGATGTAGCAGGGCTTGGTGTGTTGGGGAAGCTGTAATGTGTATAGATACACTATCAAAGTTCTCCTTATCTAGAGGTCTTATTTTTTTTTTTTTTTAGCTACCTGGCTATGCAGCTGATATAGCCTTGTGGTTAAGTGGCTTGCCTTTCATCCTAATGGTCACAGGTTCGATTCCCCTCACAAACTTTTCTGAAAGACAGGACAAGTATATGTGTTGTTTTTTTTTTTTTTTTTTTAATACTGGACTTTTACTTTACTGCCACAGGGAGGAGGGGCTATTGGCACTATGATATTGGCAAATGGGGGGGAGAGATAGGCACTTCATATTGGCACACACATTAGGGGGCAGGGGGAGAGGATGGCACTATGATATTGGGATGGGGGAAGACAGAGGCACTTGATATTGGCACATTATAGGGGCACTATGGGGAGAGGAGCACTATGGGGGCATCTGGTGCTATATGGCTGGCTACTGGCACATTATAGGGTGGGTTTATATGGCTGACTACTGGCACATTATAGGGGGGTTATATGGCTGGCTACTGGCACATTATAGGGGGGCTGGGGGGGGCTATATGCCTGACTACTGGCACATTATAGGGGGGCTATATGGCTGGCACATTATAGAGGGGGAGCGAAACGCGCGGGTAGGGGGGCCCAATACAAAAATTTGCTGTGGGGCCCAGTCATTTCTAGCTACGCCCCTGTTGCTGTGGGACATCACAGAGGGGCGGGCACATCAGGCAGTGAGCTGCTACCTGATTGGAGGAAGCAGCTGCTCGCTCTCCTGTCCTCCCTCCTTCCACTGGCCGGCCTGCTGTTATCAGCGCAGCACTAGCGCTGCGCATAGTGCAAAATGTAAATATGGCTGCTGACCCAAAAGCACTATAAGTAGCCATTGCCTGTATTTATCTCTGTTACTAATGCAGTGGGTATTCAGGTCGGAAAGGGGGCGGAGCCATGCAGCCTGGCCGGGCCCCCTAACCTCACGGGCACCATAGCCAGTGCGTGGTCTGCCTATATTGACGGTACGCCACTGTGTTTCAGGACAGAACAGGCTCCTTCCTTAGATTCCAATCAATTCCAATTGTCAAATCCCATCCATCTGGCCATTACCAGTAGTTACACAGACGCCTATTGATCCACAAGGAAACCTGTCAGATCAAACCACGTGTTGCCAGTCTCGTCTATCTCCTGCCACCTGTCACGGGAACGTCCGTGACACTTATTATATCATCATGTATTTTAGTTAGCCATTAAAGGGTATCAAATTACAAAATTTAATATTGTTTCTCTTTTGGAGAGCCTCAAGACTTATGTTTATAAGAAACACATAAAGAATTACTGGACAACCCACAAATGAACTCAAAACCCACAAAAGAACATATAGAGTATCAGTTAAAGGGGTTAGTGTACTGCTCTCATTAAGAGAAACAAAATAAGAGTCTTGCAGGTCTGATACCTGTTAATGGCTAACAAAATAGAAGCAATGGTGTAACAAAGCAAGCCTCTGAGAAAACTTCTCTCTCTGAGACATGGTGCATTGAATAGACCTTTAAAATACAACAGAATATCAAAAGTCTACTTGAGAATGAGCCCTTCCTTAATTATCCTACAGATAAGCTGTGTGAAAGTGTCATGGTCTTTAAATTGATATAATCTTATAACCTGATGTCCCCACTATCTCTTTAGATCTTGTAGTGTGCCATAAATCCCTGAGACAAATTCAGTCCAGCATTTAATGTGTCAAGCTTATAGCCCTGTTGTGCGTTGGGGATCTGGATCTTGTCTATTGTCATTATATGTCTACATGTTTTGCATCATCTTATATTACAGGGATAAGTTCCTTTTCTGTGGTACATAGCAATGAACTAATAAAAATTCTTCTCAGATTTAGAGGTTGTTGGTAACGTAGCAAGGGAGGATCTAGGAAAATAGTTTGTTGGCTATCCTTATATTGAACACAATGTAATTTTTAGCAGTTTTTCTCAGTCAGTACCTCTAGTTATCGGTCGTAGGTCACTACTAGAGGTGCACACTGGTTCTGTTTCCTTCTATTGGAGAAGCTAATTTTTGGGTATTCTGGTGGCTTTTATGATCTGACTTTCAGTTGAAGCAGGATGATAGCCCTGATGTAAAAATGCCCTTTTTAGATGTTGTAAAACAGGCATCCTCAAAATGCGTCCCTCCAGCTGTTGCAAAACTACAACTCCCAGGATGCCCTAACAGCCTACAGGTATCAGCCTACAGCAGGGCATTGTGGGAGTTGTAGTTTTAAAACAGCTGGAGGGCCGCATTTTGAGGATGCCTGTTGTAAAAGATCAACCTTGTTTGATGGGCAATTGTACCTGATGGCCTGACTATAGAACAGGGGCTGGCTGGGATGGGGGGCAGGGAGGCAATTTCCCCCCAGGCTGCCCTAACTCAAGTAAAAAAACGGCCTCTGGGGCGAGGACCGCCGGCGCATATGGAAGGAGATTTCTTCTCACGCCCTGGGCCGCGCCTCTCCTTCTACCAGGCTGGAGCGCTGCGCTGGCCAATCGCAGCGCTCAGCTCACAGCCTGGGAGGTTTTGTAGATTACTAGTATTGTAATTAGCAGCACAGATTGGTGGTCTGACCAGAGGTATAATGAAAAATATTTTTTTCTTATTGTCCCCCTCTAAAACCTATATAACTTATAGGGCGAAAAACACGGTACTTGCTTGCTCCTCCTCCTGATCTCCCCTTCCCTTTGCGTACGCCGTGCACCATGGATGGTGAGCTGATTCGGTGGTGCAATGGGCCACTTCACTGGATTTGCCCCCCAGGACTGAGGCTGCCAGCCCTCCCCTGCTATAGAAGATGGATTTTCTAGTGTGTTTGAGGTGGAAACTGTCTCATTTCTGAGGTATGTAGGTTGATTGATAGGTTTCTGATACAGGGCTGTCTTGAAGCTTTAGGCCCCTTTCACACGGGAACGCATTGCTAATTCATTGGCCCACAAGCAAGCAGCAGGGAGGAATCGTGTTCAGACGAATATTCTAAAAAACAAATATATAGCAATATAAATTGCGATATGTTTGTTATTAGAATATTCGTAATTTTTTTTCTGAAGTGAACACACATGATTCCCCCCTGCTGTCTGGTTCCCTAAAAAACTGTGATTACATGTCCATAGGATTTCAGCCCGCTCCAGTGGGAGATTTAACGATCTCGCAACAGTGAATAGTCTTTTCTTAAGACTATTCAACTAATAGAGGGCGCTATTGAGTCATGAACAGTGCCATCTATTGGTTACATAGTCTTATGACAAGACTATTTGCTGTCGTGAGATCATATTCGCTATATTGCTCTATATTTGTTTTTTTTTGAATATTCGCTATATATTGCTCTATATTCGTTTTTTAGAATATTCGTAATATTAAAAAAAAAGAATATATAGCAATATAGCGAATATTCTAAAAAACGAAGATAGAGCAATATAGCGAATATTATCTCAAGGAATTTCAGTAGCCGGGAAAATGTGCCAATATGGGAACAACCTCAGAACCTCACATGTTCCTAAGTATATTATTCTGGGAAGACATACAAATTGGACAGATAGATTCTTACTTATGACTTCAATATATAAAGTATTGTAATTAGCAGGACTATATAAAGTACATCAAGTAGTGATTTTAAATACAGTGTACACTCTATATTCGTTTTTTAGAATATTCGCTATATTGCTATATATTTGTTTTTTAGAATATTACGAATATTCTAAAAAATGAAAATAGAGCAATATAGCGAATATTTTAAAAAACTAATATAGAGCAATATAGCGAATATGATCTCACAACAGGGAATAGTCTTGTCATAAGACTACGCAACCAATAGAGGGCGCTGTTCATGACTCAACAGCGCCCTCTATTAGTTGTATAGTCTTATGACAAGACTATTCCCTGTTGGGAGATCGTGAAATCTCACATCTGATGGTACATTCTAATCCTGGAGGCATTCCCATGGTGATGGGGACTCTCCATGCGCACAGGAAGTCAGCAACAGGCACTGACTGGAGCGGGATAAAACCCTAGGCAGCCCGGATACGTAAGAACTGTTTTTTGGGAAACCAGACAGCAGGGAGGAATCAATCATGAGTGTTACTTCATTAAAAAGTGACAAATATTCTAATAAGGAATATATAGCACTTTATTCAATATATTGCTATATATTCATTTTTTTCGAATATTCGCAAATATATCACAAATATTCTACAAAATATTCATCAAATATCACGAATTCAAATTTAGCCCATGCTGCTCATAACTAGTCTTTACACTTAACATGTATTTTTCTTTGTTTCTAATCTCCTGAGACAACTTTTGCCTTAGCTTTCTTTGGTCAGTGTTCAGTGTGGTAACCACCATAATGCCAAACAGCACAGTGACTACTTTTCACCCTTTAAAGGGGTTGTCTCATCATAGACGATGGAGGGCATATCGCTAGGATATGCCCCCATTGTCTTATACGTGCGGGTCCCACCGCTGGGACCCGCACCTATATAGAGAACGGAGCCCTGCAAGGTGGTGGCTGGAGGACTTCGGTCAGACCACCACCAAGCTGGGTCCACATAGAAGTGATTGGAAACATCCCACGCATGTGCTGCCCTCGCTCCATTCATTTCTATGGGGCTGATGGAAATAGCCGAGCCAGCACTCGACTATTTTCGCCGGCCCCATAGAAAATGAATGGAGGATGGCTGCGCATGCACAGTCTGCCCTCCTTCACTTGCAGGGCTCCGGTCTCGATATAAGACCTATAAGACAATGGGGGCATATCCTAGCAAAATGCCCCCTTTGTCCATTATGAGACAACCCCTTTAAATAGGCAGACTGGCTGATTAGGAGTTTGAAGACACCTGTGATGTTAATTATAGGACATATCTTAGTTTAAAATGTCCCTTTGGTTAAATAACTTTCAATCTTTTCTAGGGTTACCATAATTTTTCTCAACATCAGTTTCATAAATTTTTTTATTTTTTTAATTCTTCTGTTGAACCACAATTCAAAAGAAATGTCCTATTTTCATTAGCTGATTTTCAGTATATGTTTATTTATTATTACTTTTGTCAGTTACAAGTTATTTCAGTGGTCATTGTGGGTTTTTCTTTCTATAACGGAATGGATTACTAACAAATTTAGTCTAAATGTATAGGAATGCTTGATTTTCAACAAACATATCACTATATCCCAAGAGCATAACTGTATGGGTTCAGTGGAGCAGTCACACCAAATTCCTGATCATAGAGAGACACAAAAGCCTCTCTACACCTCTACCATAAGAAGATAGCAATATTATAAAAACACATGATAGGGTTACCTGTTAATGATTAACTTTGGGGACCAGGAGTTTTAAGTTATGTTTTTCATATACCCTGTCACATATCCTGGTGTTTTCTTGGTATTGTCATTCAAAGTCTGCTTCATAAAGCAGACACCCGTGGCTCATGTCCGTGACTGACTATAATGCCGGTCGCGAACATTTAACACTGGAAATATTGTGGTCAAACCTGACCACAGCATCTGAGCTTGTGCAAACCCAGAGGCGAGCACCTACGGGTATGCACCGGTTCCTCTGGTGGCGATCGGAGAAGCAGGAGCTTGTATGTAGAAGTCCCTGTCATAGAGAATGACAGGAGGCTGCTGAATAGTGTTTCAAGCTGACAGAGGCTCTATAGGAAACTAGTACATCTCTCATAGACTCCAATGCTAATGCATCAAGAGTCTATGAGAATAACAATCTAATGATTTCTTGTTATAGTTCCCTATGGGAACTATAAAAAAGTGTAGAAAAAATAATATAGTTTAAAAAATTATAGAACAATTCAAATCTGCCCCTTTTCGTCAAAATAAAAGTAAAAAAGCTAAAAAAATGAAAAAGGCACATCATGGGTGCCACTTGTCCTACCTCCTCTAAAGGCATTGTCTAAGTGAACCCCTTGATCTTCACAGTACCCCTGATAGTAGGGATATACTTTTCCGAGGGGAACACCAGATTGCTACCTCTTTAGGAGGATTAGCACCCAAGGCAGCTGGTCCAGGCAGACCAGGAGGTACCAGATCAAGGTACCAGAGGTAGATGTAGTCAACAGGCAAAATCGTAACCAGGAGCAATAGTGCAGGACCGAAGGATTAGGCAGAGGCAAAGTCAAACAAGCAATACGTCAGGGCAGGCGGCACAGGTACAGGTCAGGTAATCCGGGTCTGCAACAGGAGAGTCAAGGCAAGCAGGCAGGGATCAAATAGGTAGCGGAGTCCAGAAACACAAGCATGAGTCAGGTACACAGGAACACAAGCAGAGTTAACAGCAACCTAGCAAGACACAAGGACCTTGACGTTGAGGCATCTGGGAAGGGAGCTGAGCCACTTATATACATGCAAGAGGGCTAGGATTGGTCAGTGAGGTCACATGATCTAAACCATAAATAACAGGAAGTGATACATGCCACCCCTTAAGGAAGTGCTGCATGGAACAAGCAGCAAGCATGCTGTGGCCAGAGCTGAATGGGAAATGTGAGCCATGGACAGAGCCCAGGACTGCAGCGGCGAAAATGACCATGCTATAAATACTATAAATAATAATATAAATAATTTCCCCGTATGGCAAACGGCAAAATGAAAAAAAAAATGTAAAATTGCCAATTTGCCGTTTTGGTCACTTAATTTCCCACGAAAAATGAATTGTAGTTCTAATAAGTGTGCGCCTTTATGTTTCCCACAATTTTATTTCAGTACCTTTCAAATGATGGGAGCTATTTTTAAAGATTTAAAGATTTTATCAGGACATAATTATTGTATGCTTCTGTTAAATGTTAGATTGATATTTGGTCTTAGTCTGGTAGAAGATGGTGTTTTAATACTGTTTGGTATATTTCCAATTTCTATTCTTAAGCTTTTGGCTCTGGAGGATGTTCTGCTTGACTGGAGCTTAATGATTGATCCTAGCTAATTACATGGTCCTCTTGTACAGTAAAATTGCTTGCTCTTATAACATTTAGATGTAGGGAAACTTTAAATAATTTTGTTAGGGCTAACCTACTTGTTCAAACATGACCCCTTAATATATTTCTGAAGCATCTGTAAAAGTCAAAGAAGACTTGAAAACAGCATTTCCCACAATTCTAAGAGCCTCATTTAAATATATTAATGAAATGAATAAGAGGTCATGCAGGAGACCAACAGATCATCATTCCATATGGGATATGAAGAGGAAGCTTTTTTTTTCCCAACTGCCAGTCATTTGAAGAAACATCAATCATTATGTCATCACAACTTTCCATTTATATTCAGCACCAAAAGGACACAATATTACAAAATCTCATTATATATTTTGAAACACTGAAAATGAGTAAACTGTAATAAGCACTAACATTGATTTTTTTTTTTTTTTTTACACATAATTTTTTTAGTATATGTTTCCAATGCATGTATCCAATGAATTGTTAGAACACAGCTGTGAGGTCCAGACACAGAAAATAAAAAGTGAACATATTTCCTAGAAACATTAAAATATAGCTAAAAAATAGAGTGGTTGACATGTTTAAATAAAAACGCATCTATTAGATCCAGCAGCTCTGATTCAAGCCCCTTTCACACGGGCGTGATTTCCGCGCGGGTGCAATGCGTGAGGTGGACGCATTGCACCCGCACTGAATCCGGACCCATTTATTTTTATGGGGCTGTGCACATGAGCGGTGATTTTCACGCATCACTTCTGCGTTGTGTGAAAATTGCAGCATGCTCCAGTTTCTGCGTTTTTCACGCAACGCAGGCCCCATAGAAGTGAATGGGGCTACGGGAAAATCGCAAGCATCAGCAAGCAAGTGCGGATGCAGTGCGATTTTCCTGCATGGTTGCTAAGCCACGGGACCCGATCTTTATTATTTTCCCTTATAACATGGTTATAAGGGAAAATAATAGCATTCTTAATAAATAATGCTTTGTAGAATGAGGATTAAGGGGTTAAAAATAAAAAACTTAACTTACCCTAGCCACTTGATCGTGTAGTTGGCGATCTCTCTTCTCTCTTCAAGCATTAGCTGCAGTCTAAAGGACCTGTGATGATGTCGCATCACATGGTCCATCACTGTGCCTGGCAGAACTAAGAATAGTCTGCCCAAAGGCTGAAAACTCAGCTAGACTCTCATCTAGTCTATAATGGGAGATGAATGTTGATTCAGAGCTCCAGGAGGCAGCTTTGCAAATCATGTTGAGAGGCAGAAGACTCCTCTCGGCAAAAGAAGTAGCCACAGCTCTAGTAGAGTGGGCCTTCACGAATCCCGGAGGGTCCAGAGATTGGGAAGCAAAGAATTCCTCAATAGCCTCCTCAATCCACCGACTGATTGAAGGTTTGGATGCTTTACAGCCTTTAAACTTACCGGCAACAGGATTAGCAGATTCTCATCTTTCCTGAAGTCCTTTGATCTATCCACATAGATCCGAAGACATCTAGAGACGTCCAGAGGATGTCTAGCAGGTTCCTCGGAGGAGGTAGTAGATGTCGACAGAATCGGGAGGAATATCACTTGGTTGATGCTCTGTAAGGAAGTAACTTTAGACCTAAAATACAGGAGGAATCTAAGAAGGACCTGGTCATATAAGAAAATTGTATAGGGCTCATGTGCTGAGAGAGCTTGAAGCTCAGAGACCCTCTTGGCCAAAGTCACTGCAAGGAGAAGCACAAACTTTCAAGTGACAAACTTGATGTCCACCTCCTCTAACGGTTCAAAGGGGAGATGCTAACTCCCTGAGAACTACTGAAAAATCCCATTGAAAAATGGGTCTCAGTACTGTAGGCTTTAATCTTTCAGCTCCTTTATGAACCGTTTGATCAGCGGGTCCTGAGAAAAAAGTCTGTTAAGGCAATCTGAGATAGCTGAAACTTGAACCTTCAGAGTAGAAGGGCAAGGCCTCTATCAAGGGCGTCTTGCAGGAACTGAAGGAGAGTAGAGAGGGGCGGATCTGCAGAGGCGACCTCAGTTGAGGTACAACAGGATGAGAATATCCTCATAATACGAGAGTAGGCTCTCTTGGTAGAGTCCACTCTAGAATGAGACAGCGTTCTCAGGACCGACTCTGAAAGCCCTTCTATTCTGGGAAGGGACTGATCAACCTCCAGGCTGTCAGGTTGAATCTGTGCAGATCTGAGCAGAGGTGAGTGTCCCACGACACCAGGGTCTGCTGTGGGGGGAGTCTCCAATATTGTCCTCGACTCAACTGGGTAAGCTAGGTAAACCAGTGTAACGGACCGTTTCTGCAGACAAGGGATAAAAACCGTTTAGGCGATCGGCCCCCTTTACAGAGATATAGGCACAGCTACTGCAGAACACCAAACTCCCGAACTGGATACAAAATAGCACTCCAACTCCCGTACTGGAACCTCCCAAATAGCTGCTAGCAGACGAACAGGAAAAGCAGACAATCAGCTTACACTCCTGGCAATCAGTCTCTAACAGCATACAGTGAATCCCCCCAAGAACGAGACGAGGCTCCGTATTGATGGTAAACAGGAATTCTCAGTTTATTGAGGGCTACCTGCCCGGTATTTATCCAGGTCTCCCACCTGGTGGACACTCCCCTAGGGGACCAGAAGGAAGACTGCGACACGGGATACAGCAGCTAATCACACACAATGGGACAATACAGACACCCCCCAGCATATCCCTCCCCTCTGCCTGTGATACAATCACCCTACATGGGTAATGTAATCATCACAGGCAGGAGAATACACAATGTCTTCTGTCCTGGAGACAATTGAGAGTCATTCAATTATCTCTCAGGACAAAGGGAAATCTCCAATTCACACGTGGGGACAATAGGACAGACATCACTATTCAATATACAATGTCCCACCCTTTACAATACACACAGACATTTCAGAGACAAGACTCCGTTATGCACATGGGGACACAAAACAAGCATTACTGTTAAAATACACCAGGTAAGACACATTACATTAAAACTATACATTTAACATATCCCCAGATAGCTCAGGTCTGAGCGCACATTATTAAGTGAATGGCGCTCAGACCACACGAATACAGTTTAATCGCCATGGAGCCAAAGTCTTTACAGTCAGTTTCATACGAATGGGCTCCATGGGATTCCTATCTGAGGTATAACACATTCAACCAAAACTACCGAACCCCAGGCAGAAAAGCACGAATTAAGCTTTTCTGCAGGTAAAAAAATATGTCTATTAACAGGGGGCCATAGTCCAAAGGCAGCAGGTGAGCAACCAGGCTTCTCCAATGCAATGTGGCGAGATTGGTCTCGTCACATCTCTCCCCTTTTCCAAACAGACTAACAGGGTATCTGACCTCCTGCCGGTCAGTGCCCTTGTTAGTCCAGCAGCCCACCCACAAAACACAATCAACAGCACAGCCCACCCACAATAGTTACTGCAACTGGGTAGAGGAGAAGCTTGTCCATGTCCAGGTGCCTCACCACAGCTGTGCTGGGTACGGGTACGCTGACTTGGTGGGGTGCTGCATGGGCAGAGACCCGCGTCACTCTGCCCTGTTGCCAGCGCTACTGGGAGGGTAGCCTGGTTGAAGCCTGGTTGTTGGAGGGGGAGACCGACTGTCTCCCCTTTAGATATACAGTCCTGCTGCTGGAGACCGACTGTCTCCCCTTTGGTTACACAGCTCTGCTGCTGGAGACCGACTGTCTCCCCTTTGGTTACACAGCTCTGCTGCTGGGGAAAGGAGACTGAGCTCTCTATTCCCTGCCCATTAATGATCCGCCGCTGGGGAGAGGTGGTAGTAAGCTCCTCTCCCATACATACCTTCCTCCTCAGTGGAGGGAGACCGACTGTCTCTCCTCCCAATACAGAGTCCTGCTGCTGGAGAAAGGAGACTGGGCTCTCTATTCCCTGCTGGTTACTCTCCCGCTGGGGAATGGAGCTCAGGCTCCCAATTCCCTGCAATATCTCCCGCTGGGGAATGGAGCTCAGGCTCCCAATTCCCTGCAATATCTCCCGCTGGGGAATGGAGCTCAGGCTCCCAATTCCCTGCAATATCTCCCGCTGGTGAATGGAGCTCAGGCTCCCAATTCCCTGCAATACCGGTGGAGAGACCTCGGTCCCCTCTCCACCTGCCGCCTGGGGTTCCTCCCAGTAAATTTCAATAATATCTTCCCAGCGGAATGGGTCTGGAACTGGATCTGTCACCTTGCTGTCCTGCTGAGCCTTCCCAATGGAGTGGAAGAGATCTCGGTAGTCCTGCTCCAGTTCCCACTCCAGGGTTGCTAGGTGAGCCAGGTCTTGCTCTACCTCATGGGGGTCATCCCCGTCATGCCTAGCCTCCCTCTCGTAGAAAATGTCCTGAAGTCTGTTCTGCGCAGGACTCCCAAAGTCAGGCTCTGCAAAGGACTCCCATAACAAGCCAGAACCATCAAACTCCTCTCCCTCTGGCTTGTCATGCTCGGCTGTCCAGGGTATATACTGTGCCATATACCACCAGAGCGCCTGGTAGGCATCCTCCAGCCATAGCTCCTGCCATACCCGGTGCTCTAGTTCCTTCACCCATTCATCCAGGGGCTGCTTTCCCAGAAAGGGCATCCGCAGGGCCACTTGCTTCTGCCACCGCTGCTCTTCACTGGGGAGACTCTCACCCCGCTGGTATTGTACATTGTCCAGGGCCTGGTACCAGATGCCTTTCCTTAATGCATCCCGGCCATCCAGGTCCTCCTCCTCGTATGACACTGCTGGTTCCATTCTGTTGCTTTTAGGGTCGCTGTACTGGGACATGCGTTGCCCCCACTTGTAAATCCAAGGAAATGGTGTCTCCTGTAGTTGTCCTTCTGGCTGTAGGAACGATCCCACCGCTCGCCACCAATTGTAATGGACCGTTTCTGCAGACAAGGGGTAAAAACCGTTTAGGCGATCGGCCCCCTTTACAGAGATATAGGCACAGCTACTGCAGAACACCAAACTCCCGAACTGGATACAAAATAGCACTCCAACTCCCGTACTGGAACCTCCCAAATAGCTGCTAGCAGACGAACAGGAAAAGCAGACAATCAGCTTACACTCCTGGCAATCAGTCTCTAACAGAATACAGTGAATCCCCCCAAGAACAAGACGAGGCTCCGTATTGATGGTAAACAGGAATTCTCAGTTTATTGAGGGCTACCTGCCCGGTATTTATCCAGGTCTCCCACCTGGTGGACACTCCCCTAGGGGACCAGAAGGAAGACTGCGACACGGGATACAGCAGCCAATCACACACAATGGGACAATACAGACACCCCCCAGCATATCCCTCCCCTCTGCCTGTGATACAATCACCCTACATGGGTAATGTAATCATCACAGGCAGGAGAATACACAATGTCTTCTGTCCTGGAGACAATTGAGTCATTCAATTATCTCTCAGGACAAAGGGAAATCACCAATACACACGTGGGGACAATAGGACAGACATCACTATTCAATATACAATGTCCCACCCTTTACAATACACACAGACATTTCAGAGACAAGACTCCATTATGCACATGGGGACACAAAACAAGCATTACTGTTAAAATACACCAGGTAAGACACATTAAATTAAAACTATACATTTAACAAATCCCCAGATAGCTCAGGTCTAAGCGCACATTATTAAGTGAATGGCGCTCAGACCACACGAATACAGTTTAATCGCCATGGAGCCAAAGTCTTTACAGTCAGTTTCATACGAATGGGCTCCATGGGATTCCTATCTGGGGTATAACACATTCAACCAAAACTACCGAACCCCAGGCAGAAAAGCACGAATTAAGCTTTTCTGCAGGTAAAAAAAGATGTCTTTTAACAGGGGGCCACAGTCCAAAGGCAGCAGGTGAGCAACCAGGCTTCTCCAATGCAATGTGGCGAGATTGGTCTCGTCACAACCAGGATCTCTTCGGCCAAAACAGTATGATGGCTATCACCGAGGCCTGATCCTGACAGATTTCCATCAATACCCTCGGAATCATGGAAAACGGAGGGAAGATGTATGCCAGCCTAAACCTCCAGGATGTTGACATAGCGTCTAACACCAGGGGGTTGTCCTCCCTGTAAAGGGAGCAAAACCTCTCCACCTTGGCATTGAACCTTGTTGCCATGAGATCCACCTCTGGCATACCCCACTTGAGGACTATCTGCTTGAATATCTCCGGATGTAAAGAGCACTCCACCGATGGAAGACCACGGCTCAGCTGATCCGCTATCATATTGAGGGAGCCTTGAATGTGGATCGCAGATAATTGGGAAAGTTACAACTTTGCCTAATCCAGAAACACCCCAATCTCTGACAGGAGGGGAAGTGATCTCGTGCCTCCCTGCTTGTTGATATAAAGTAAGACAGTCATATTGTCTTACTGGACTTTCACCGCTTTGCCCCGGATCTGAGGGACTAAGTGAAGGAGGGCTAGCCAGATAGCTCGAATCTCGCGGAGATTGGATGAAAGAAGCCACTCCTGAGGAAACCAGGTCCCTTGAACTGGAGTGTCGTTTAGGTGAGCGCCGCAGCCTACTTGGGAAGCATCCATAGTCAATATGACCCAGGTTGGCTGGGTCATAGACTTCCCATCTATAAGATGGCACCACCATCTGAGGGAATACCGAGTTCGCCAAGACAGGAAGCACAGGGAGTTTAGCAAGGTAGGGCTGCCATTCCATTTGGAGAGAACCTCTGACTGTAGAGGGCGGAGGTGCCAAAGAGCCCAAGGGACTGCTTCCGCAGACGCTGATATGAGCCCCAACATCTTCATGAGAGTCCGGATTGGGACTCGCCGGGGAACGAAAAGGAACTTGCTGTGTTCTGAACCCGGGATCTTCCTTCTGTAGTCAACTGGAGCGACATCCCAGTGGAGTCGATTATGAAGCCTACATATCTTACTGAATATACACCTACAAAAAAGGCCCCAAAATGACTCAAACGGCTGCGGCAAAAAACCAGAGCACTACATACAATAATTGCTCAGCAGGAACAAGAGAAGACACAGCCCAAGTATGCAAAAGTATAAAGATTTATTAACAAATAAATAAATAGACAATTGATAACGAATACATACACATTAATTGTGCGGTGGAGGAGCACAAAGTGAATGCCCAAGAACCACCACTGACACTGAATATCCCCACACCACATAAAATAGTTAAGCACTCAATAGTATAACAACGGTAAGGTTGGAGGTCATAGTAAACCCCAAAGGATTAAACAACATGGCCAGAAAATGCATGAAATAATCAGACAGTCTAGGACACAAATAACATACCGTTGGCCATAGTATAAGGGGGGAAGTCAGCACCAGTGGAACAGAACACCCTCAACGCGCGTTTCGCACTTCGCTTCTTCAGGAGGTACAATAACATTCCCAAAAGACCTCCCAATTATAGTGCAGTGCTCGCCTTGATTGGTTAGAAAATAATTATCTAATTAAGGACAGCCGTTGTTTAGTATCGAGCGAGCTTACCCTGGTGATGCGGACGCGGTCCTCCACGAGGACGCCGGCTCGTCAGGAGGTGGAGTGACACGCTTCTGGCGCGTCAGTCCAGCTACCAAGGAGACCGTGCGGCGTCATCACGTGGACCCGCCCGCAGCGCACCACGGGAACTCGCTACAGCGGTAGTCATGGTAGCGAATTATACAAAGGGGCACAGGACGGAAGCCGGATATGCAATATGGAATCATATAGAGACCAAAAAATATAAGAAGATAACCCCAACTATAAGATCTCATAATGCAAAGTGATAGTGTATATGTAGTAAAAACTATATTTAATTCAAGGTACAGGATAATAAATACAAAAAGTGACAAAATAAAAAATAATGATAATCAAAGTTAGTGAATTCAAAACTAAAAATCTAAACTCATGATCAAAAAATACACGATTAGAAATACAACACGTGATATATCAAACATGATTAGTGTACAAGTGCATTGCATAAAAAAATCAAAAAACATGATCAAAAAATACAATATATAATTGGTGAATAAAGAACGTGTCAGTCATAATAGAATTCATTCAGATAAAACCATCGACGTCCACAATGATCCATAGGGCAACAGTCCATATATCGGTCCAAAGAACAAAAAGAAGATAGCTATCCTGGGAGGGCTAACAGGGAAGGCTATAGAAATAAATAGACATAATTAAAAACATAAACCCACAATAACATATAATAAAATTATAGAAAGGATTTGAAACTCAAGGCTTCATTAAGGCCATATGGTAACACAGTATTGAGCAGTACCATCCATTTGGTCTCCAATTGTAAGAGCCGGCGCTTTACATCACCGCCTCTAACTCCCAGTCGGACACTATCTATACCCCTAAAAACTATTTTGTTGGGGTTACTCCCGTGAAAATCACGGAAGTGTCTTACTAAGGGTTTCAGCTTTTTAAGTCCCTCTTGATCTGAAATTTCTCCTGCTGCCCTGATGTCCCGGGCATGTTCCAAAATTCTCACTTTCAAAGCTCTGGTTGTCATTCCAATATAAATAAGACCACAGGGGCAACAGGCATGATATACTACAGCCTCCGTGGTGCAAGATATATGATGCACTATTTTATATTCCTTATTGCTACCCGAGTCAGTAAAAGTGTTGGTTCTCATCATCAACCTGCAAGCAGTGCAGTTTCCACATTGGAATGAACCCCACTGGGGGCACTTATCACCAAAGGGACTTTTGACTCCTGGGGCAATGTAGTGGCTTCTAGTAATCATATCCTTTAGATTTTTCAATCTTTTCCAGGCCACAGACGGTCGTGTTGAAATCACCCGTTTCAAGTCTCTATCTGTAAGTAGAACATGCCAGTGTCTATTTAAGATCTCTAGTTGTTCACGCCATTGAGCATTGAAAGGGGTGATATATCTCGGATGTTCCGGGCCCTGTTCTTTGCCATTTCTACCATTCTTCAAGAGCAGATTATCTCTGGAGATGTTTTTAGCTCTCATATAACCCCTATGTATGGTCTGACGACTATATCCTCTCTCCTGGAACTTACGGGTCAGATCCGCCGCCTGTCGTTCAAACCTAGCATCATTAGAGCAGATCCTTTTCGCCCTATAAAATTGGCCAACAGGTATAGCTTTTTTAACCTGTGGGTGATGGGAAGAGGAGAAATGTAGCAAAGAGTTGGCCGCCGTGGGCTTTCGGTACATATACATGCCCAAGGAGCCTGTTCTGTTCCTGGGGCTGTGGGAGAGGGAGACGGTCCTGAATGAGAGGGGTCACGACGCCGTAGTCTCATGGTCAAGATATATAGATGATATTCTATTTATTTGGCAGGGCTCGGCGTCCCATTTAGAGGAGTTTCTACGTGAATTAAACAACAATGAGCTAAATATTAGACTTACTTGGAAATATAGCTCAGTATCGGTGGAATTCCTTGATGTTTCGATCCAGGTTGAAGAAGATGGCTCCTTGGGCATGGATATGTACCGAAAGCCCACGGCGGCCAACTCTTTACTACATTTCTCCTCTTCCCATCACCCACAGGTTAAAAAAGCTATACCTGTTGGCCAATTTTATAGGGCGAAAAGGATCTGCTCTAATGATGCTAGGTTTGAACGACAGGCGGCGGATCTGACCCGTAAGTTCCAGGAGAGAGGATATAGTCGTCAGACCATACATAGGGGTTCAATGAGAGCTAAAAACATCGCCAGAGATAATCTGCTCTTGAGGAATGGTAGAAATGGTAAAGAACAGAGCCCGGAACATCCGAGATATATCACCCCTTTCAATGCTCAATAGCGTGAACAACTAGAGATTTTAAATAGACACTGGCATGTTCTACTTACAGATAGAGACTTGAAACGGGTGATTTCAACACGACCGTCTGTGGCCTGGAAAAGATCGAAAAATCTAAAGGATATGATTACTAGAAGCCACTACATTGCCCCAGGAGTCAAAAGTCCCTTTGGTGATAAGGGCCCCCAGTGGGGTTCATTCCAATGTGGAAACTGCACTGCTTGCAGGTTGATGATGAGAACCAACACTTTTCCTGACTCGGGTGGCAATAAGGAATATAAAATAGTGCATCATATATCTTGCACCACGGAGGCTGTAGTATATCATGCCTGTTGCCCCTGTGGTCTCATTTATATTGGAATGACAACCAGAGCTTTGAAAGTGAGAATTTTGGAACATGCCCGGGACATCAGGGCAGCAGGAGAAATTTCAGATCAAGAGGGACTTAAACAGCTGAAACCCTTAGTGAGACACTTCCGTGATTTTCACGGGAGTAACCCCAACAAAATAGTTTTTAGGGGTATAGATCGTGTCCGACTGGGAGTTAGAGGCGGTGATGTAAAGCGCCGGCTCTTACAATTGGAGACCAAATGGATGGTACTGCTCAATACTGTGTTACCATATGGCCTTAATGAAGCCTTGAGTTTCAAATCCTTTCTATCATTTTATTTTATTATATGTTATTGTGGGTTTATGTTTTTAATTATGTCTATTTATTTCTATAGCCTTCCCTGTTAGCCCTCCCAGGATAGCTATCTTCTTTTTGTTCTTTGGACCGATATATGGACTATTGCTCTATGGATCACTGTGGACGTCGATGGTTTTATCTGAATTAATTCTATTATGATTGACACGTTCTTTATTCACCAATTATGTATTGTATTTTTTTATCATGTTTTTTGATTTTTTATGCAATGCACTTGCACACTAATCATGTTTGATAAATCACGTGTTGTATTTCTAATCATGTATTTTTTGATCATGAGTTTAGATTTTTTTGAATTCACTAACTCTGATTATTATTATTTTTTATTTTGTCACTTTTTGTCCTGTACCTTGAATGAAATATGGTTTTTACTACATATTCACTATCACTTTGGATTATGACATTTTATAGTTGGGGTTATCTTCTTATATTTTTCGGTCTCTATATGATTCCATATTGCATATCCGGCTTCCGTCCTGTGCTGTGCCCCTTTGTATAATTCGCTACCATGACTACCGCTGTAGCGAGTTCCCGTGGTGCGCTGCGGGCGGGTCCACGTGATGACGCCGCACGGTCTCCTTGGTAGCTGGACTGACGCGCCAGAAGCGTGTCACTCCACCTCCTGACGAGCCGGCGTCCTCGTGGAGGACCGCGTCCGCATCACCAGGGTAAGCTCGCTCGATACCAAACAACGGCTGTCCTTAATTAGATAATTATTTTCTAACCAATCAAGGCGAGCACTGCACTATAATTGGGAGGTCTTTTGGGGATGTTATTGTACCTCCTGAAGAAGCGAAGTGCGAAACGCGCGTCGAGGGTGTTCTGTTCCACTGGTGCTGACTTCCCCCCTTACACTATGGCCAACGGTATGTTATTTGTGTCCTAGACTGTCTGATTATTTCATGCATTTTCTGGCCATGTTGTTCAATCCTTTGGGGTTTACTATGACCTCCAACCTTACCGTTGTTATACTATTGAGTGCTTAACTATTTTATGTGGTGTTGGGGATATTCAGTGTCAGTGGTGGTTCTTGGGCATTCACTTTGTGCTCCTCCACCGCACAATTAATGTGTATGTATTCGTTATCAATTGTCTATTTATTTATTTGTTAATAAATCTTTATACTTTTGCAAACTTGGGCTGTGTCTTCTATTGCTCCTGCTGAGCAATTATTGGATGTAGTATATCTTACTGAAGTCGACGGGCTCACGTTCGACTTTTCGACTTCTGCCAGGTGATGAACCAACCTAGGTGGAACAGAAAGGAGATTGTTACCTGAAGAAGTTGGGTTAGGACCGCTGAAGCAGAGGCTTTCAAAAGCCAGTCGTCCAGATAAGGAATGATGGTCAGTCCTTGAAGTCTCAAAGCCGCCACCACAGAAACCACCTTGGTAAAAGTGTGAGGGGCAGAAGAAATGCCAAAAGGAAGGGCATCAAACAGAAGATGCCTGACGACACCGGACACCTGGACCGCGATCCTGAGATACTTCCAGGAAGCAGGATGGATCGGGATGTGCAGATATGCATCCTTGAGGTCCAGGGTTGCCATTATGTCTCCAGGATTGAGGACGTGAACTACTGACATGATGGTTTCTATATGAAACTTCACCTTCCTTATGAACCGATTAAAATACTTCAGATCGATAATCATCCGGAGATCTCCTGAAGCCTTGGGAACCAGAAAAACTGGTGAATAGATCCCTAGGCCCCGTTCTCCTGCCGGAACCTCCTCCAGAGCCCCCTTGCAAATGTAGGCCTCCAGGATCGCCTGCCTGGCAGCTTGTAGAAGGTTGGACTTGACAAACCTGTCCGGAGGAATAGAGGTGAGGTTGACTAAATAACCCTCGGAAATGATGTTCAGGACCCAGGGATCCGAGATCTCTTGGATCCACTCTTCTCAGAAGTAGGAGAGATGACCCCGACGGGTACATGAAGCATAGGAGTGGGGGAGCTTACTAGCAGGACGGCAGAAGTAACGCGAATAACCAAGAGCCTGGTAGAGGCCCGTAGTCAGGAGGAGGATTTTCCATCTTTGGCTCCTCCACGAGAGCGCCTCAAACCCCTTTGCTGCGCTCTCCAGTCACTTTGAGACCTTGCTTGCTGGCCAGACCTACCACCGCGGTCTTGGCTACCCTGCCCTCGAAAGGACTGCTGGGGAAGGCTCTTCACCTTCTTGTATGAAAGGCCCTCCATGATCTTATCCAGCTCTGAACCAAACAAATAAATGGGCTCGAATGTAAGGCCACATAAGCTGTATTTTGAGGAATTGTCAGTGACCCAAGGCTTAAGCCAAAAATGCCTATGGCCGCCGACCCCAGGGCCATGGATTTGGCCAGTAGCTTCAACTGGAGCTGTGCGGTATCGCACAAGAAGTCCGTAGCCAGGTTGATGGTCTTGAAGGCAGCCAGTATGTCGTCCTGGGAAACCCTCTGGTCCAAGTCAACTTGAATTTGATTCAGCGAGACCCTCCGGTGTAGAGGCCTGTAGAGACCTCAGAAGCCGCTATGGCTATGTAAGCGGAAGCTGTAGCTGCCGTGTGACCCCGTCTTAGAGTGCAGTCTGCTCTCCAGTAAAGGGGGTCCTGTAGGCTAGACCCATCGTCTGCAGGAACCAGAGTGCACTTGGACAACTTGGCAATAGCCATGTCCACCTTGGGAATGGATCCCCATGAATCCACCAAGGGTTCCCATCGGGAACATGGATTTAAACTTCTTTGTTAAAACCGGACCCTTTCCAGGTTTTTTACACTCTATAAACATGACAGAGAGGAGGGTCTCATCCGCTTTGAAAAAAACTATGTGCCCGACTAGCGGGATCGGAAGGCTCCCCACGGTCAACATCATGTTCCCCCGACCTGATGGACTTGAGCAATTTCTGTGTCTTTCCAGGGGGGAAAAAACACGACGTCAGCTCCTCCTCATCCGAGGAGGAAGAAACTAAGGAAACCAAGAAGGTCTCTCTACCGGGACAGAGGTCTCCATAGGGGCCTGGGCAGGCATACAAATCCTTTCCATCTAGCAGGCCTATGACTCCCTTAATAGAGCCATTGATGCATATTCTGCAACGTAGGTTCACTAGAGGGCAGAACCCTCTAACGGCAGCTGTAACATCTGGAGTAGATTAAGTCAACGGAACCAGGGATTCCCAACCAGTCTCCCAAGCTGGTATTTGCCCAGCCTTAAGCTGTTTTACCTTCTGCGATCTCATGAGTTCAGGAATGATCAGCTTACAATAACCGTTGACCGATACAATGGTAGCAGGATAGATGCTTCCTCTTGGAATCCACTTTCCTGCCTTTGAATCCCGCGGAGAAGACATCAATGTGGGAAAAAAGGGACAAGTAAAACATTTGTAAACCACCTATCTCCGCAGGAAAGGTAGAAAAACAGACCGAAGGCAGCTGAGGACCGGAGGAAAAAAAACACCACAAGTGGAAGAAGGATAAGAAATAAAAATACTTAAAATTTTCGCATGAAAACGCGAAAAAAAAAAATCACATCCGCGAAAAAAATTGCGTCTGTGAAAAAATCGTGCCCTGATTACCCGGAAGTGACGCAAAGGAGAATCCCTGCGTCACCTACGGAAGATGGCGGCGCCCAGGGACCAAGAATCCTGGACCGAGGACGCCGCCCAAATACCCCAACCAGGCGCAACTGTGCGGGGCCGGCAGCAGATAAGCTGCCGGCCAAACTGACAAGGTAGCTAGGAAAGGGCAAAACCGTTACCCAAACGAAAAGAAGGCTCCCCGCACTTTCCATAAGAAAAGGGGGAACAAACCGCCTAGTCCACCTGTCCGGGAGGACAGAAAAAAACACAGTGGGCCGGGGGTTGACTTCCTCCTTTTAAGGAGATACCTAATTGTTAAATTGAGTTATTAGTCTTGGGCTCATTAAACATTCTGCCGGTCCTACCAGTCCACGGGGGGTGGTTAACCCCATCTGTGCTGCTGGTAGGACGTAAGGGAATAGAAGTTTTAACAAATCTTGGGATATGACAAGGAAGGTGTACAGATGGATATTTCGCTTGGCTATTTTGCTGATTGGGAAACACAGCTTTTTAAGCAGAATAAAAAGTAGAGTGTGGGAGCGTGCAAGTGTGTTTTTTTTTTTTTTTCTTTTTTCTTTTTTTTTCTAATATGTTTTGAGTTCTGTGTGACCTGAGATTGTGACTTTAGATTCAGGGACTTTAGGAGGTGACTGCATTTATTGACTTATTTATCATTTTTATTGCATGGTATAACTTTTCTATCTAGTGTAATTATAAAGTTAGAGGTAATTCAGGGTAAGTTCAGGGACATGGACAAACCACACCAATGCCCACGTTGTACACATTTATTTACAAAAAGGTCACATAGACCTACTAAATCCTTTTAGGGGTTACCACATAGATATTAAAACGTAACCTTTATTATATTTTATAAAAGCTGATACATTTATTTATCCACCCAGTCCCATTAAAATTATCAGGGAAGGAATCAGATATTCCACTCAATACTGAATGAGTGTAATCCGCTTTTACTTAGAGGTACTGCTTATGGCTGCAGTTCACTTTGCTGTGTTACAATGTGTGCATCTGCTATAGGTTAATGCATATGTTTTTCTACATTCCTATCATGAATCCAGCGCATTTGTTGCTCAACATTGTGCTTGATGGCAACCTACAACTTTGTTGCAACACTGGAATGTGTAGCCAATTGCTCACTCTTTGAAGCTTTTTGGCAGTCAGATTCTGATTGTAAGTCGGTGTTGCAACAATGTGATTGTATAATAGAGCAGATTTCTATTTGATTCTACTGCACTTATGAAATAGAATCCGACAAAAGCAGCATACCCTCCCTCCCAGACCCACCCACCTCCTATCAAAAAGCAAGGACAGCATCCATCTTAGATTAATTCTGAAGCTGCAGTGCTAATTAGAGAAGGGAGAGTGCTGCTGCTGCATTAATATAGGAAAAGCGTTAGCTAGGCCAGTGTTCTGTGTCCACACCAGTCCTAAAAGACTCATCTGCTGTAAGGACAGCGTCCTAACAGCACCCCAAAAAAGCCCATTTTAGGGCTGGTACATCAGTCTGCTTATATATATATATATATATATATATATATATATATATATATATATTGTAGGAAGGCACAAGGGACCATCATAGATGGCAGATATGTGTCACCGAGGTTCCTGGCCTCGGTGAAGTAGGAGCCTATAGTATGTGTGTCAGCAGCAGTAGCTGACTGACAATTTGGTTATTTAGCATAGCTGAGAAAGCTAATCCGGGACGGCTCTTACTGGGAGTAGTCATAGTGCTGGGTGGGTGACTACTCTCCACGGTCCAGGCCGGGTTTTGACCGACTTATAAAAGTCAGCCAGCAGAGTCAGGTGTGTGTGTGTTCACCTGGCTGACGGTGGAGCTCTGCATGGTGGTGAGTTTTTGGAGCCGAGCAAAAGCCGACCAAAGCAAGTTCCCATACACTCTGGGAGGACTACGGTACTGTGCCCTAAACAGAACTGTGTGATTTCTTTTGGATTATGGAGTGTATTGTTTTGTTTTAAGTGTTGGCTAAAGCCAGCTGACCCCTGCTGTATTGTTGTGTGCCAACAATAAAAGACAGTTGTTACTTTGATTTCCACCATGAAAAGACTGCTGTGTGTGTGTTTATCTGGAAGCTACCATTTGGGAAATCCCTACAATATATATATATATATATATATATATATATATATATATATATATATATATATATATATATATTTTGCAGTTGCCTGCCCGTGTGTCAGAGGCCGCAGGCCCACAGACTGTACTGTGTGCACACCACTCATATAGGGTGGCACAGTACCTTGCAGATAAAAAAATAATTTCATTTTTACCCTTTAATATAATTGCAGTTGCCTGCCAGTGTCGGGCCCACTGACTGTAGTGTGCCCACTGCCCACCACTCATATAGGGTGGCACAGTACCTTCCAGATAAAAGTCATTTAATGTTTACCCTTTAATATAATTTCAGTTGCCTGCCAGTGAGTGTCAGGCCCACTGACTGTATTGTGCCCACCACTCATATTGGGTGGCAAAGTACCTTGCAGATAAAAAAGTCATTTAATTTTTACCCTTTAATATAATTGCAGTTGCCTTCCAGTGTTTGTCAGGCCCACTGACTGTATTGTGCCCACTGCCCACCACTCATATAGGGTGGCACAGTCCATTGCACGGCGCACGCGCAGTGACCTAAAATTCAAACGAAGCGGACCGAGCATGGGTCTTTTTCCATCTCCCGGTTCCAAAAATCTATTCACTACACTGGTCCTGGCCCTGATAAGGGACAAAACAGAGATTAAACTGATAGGAATAGTACTTCGTTAACATAGGCTGCATTGGTGGCAAATTCCATTGTAAGTGCCCAAAATTAGAAGGAAGCGGAGAGAGTCAGCTTTTTTCCTCTATCTCCCCATGCAAGGATTCAATTCAATACAATACACATCCCCTGATAGGGGACTTAAAGATTAAAATGGTAAGAATAGTAGTTCACACTATTTGTACTGGTGGCACAGTACATTGCGTGGCACACGCGCAGAGCCCCAAATTGGAAGTAAGAGGACCGACCAATCATCTTTTTCCATCTCCCGGTTCCTAAAATCTATTTGATACACGTCCCCTGATAGGGGACGTAACAGGGATTAAACTGGTAGGAACAGATTTTTTTACTTAAAAAAAAGAGGTCAGCCTCTGCGGAGCTGGGTATTTTTTGGCCGTGTTACTGAACGTTGATGCACAATGGCTGTTGGCTCATGCGTCCTTTTGCGGAGGTGACAAACCTGGTCAGTCAAACCCAAGGCAACATCATCGACCTCATCCCATATGCGTTTTTTCTGGGGCGTGCCCTGCGAAGAGTGCTGGATCAGGCCGTAGATGAGCATGAAGAGGAAGAGTTGTGGTCACATCACCACCAGAAGCAGCCTCGTCGTTGTCGATTGCTGGACCTGCGGCAACATAGAGAGAGGAGTCTGAAGAAGAGGAGTAAGAGGAGGAAGGTGGCTTTGAGGAGGTGGAAGACCAACCACAGCAGGCATCCCAGGGGGCTTGTTGTCACCTTTCGGGGACCCTTGGTGTTGTACGTGGCTGGTTGGAGGAAGAGACCTTCAATGACGTCAGTGAGGACAAGGAACGGGACATGGCTAGCTTGGTATCCAATCTTGTGCAAATGGGGAGTTTGCAGTTGTGAAAATGGACTGTTTGCGGTGCGTTAAACGGGGAGTTTGGTCTGTCAGAGTTTGGTCTGTCACTGTGAAGCAGGCGTAACCCTTACACTACCTGATCGATACAACATCATCAAATAACTGGGACAATGTCCTAAAAAATAATACAGGCACAAAGTGGGACTTTTTAAAAAGTGTCCAAAAATTTTGTTTTGAAATATTGGAATAAAAGGGTTAAAAACAAAAATAAAGTGATGTGAATTAATAGAAATGTAAAGAGGAGAATAAATAACAAAAAGAAAGGAAAAAATAGAATATGTAAAAGAGAGATAAAGGCAGCTAAGCTGGAGACTGAGAGGCTCATTAACCACTTCCCGACCGCCTAACGCACAACTGCGTTCTCGCGGCGGTCGGGCTGTTCTGGGGCGCCGCAGATCTGCGTCATCTCGCGAGACGCGAGATTTCCTGTGAACGCGCACGCGCGCGCGTTCACAGTAGCGGGCGTCTCAGGAGTTTAACTACAGCCTGCCAGCGATGATCCATCGCTGGCAGGCTGTAGATGCGATATAAATCGCATCAAACAAGTATATCAGACGCTGTTTTGTGAACAGCGTCTGATATAGCTGCTACCTGGTCCTCTGGTGGTCCCATTTGCTGGGATCGACCACCAGAGGACCAGGTAACTATGTAAAGTTGCACCAAACACTACACTAACCCCCCACCCCCTCACCTATTAACCCCTTGTTAACCCCTTGATCACCCCATCTAGACCCCTGATCACCCCCTGTCATTGATCACACCCCTTGTAAGGCTCCATTCAGACGTCCAAATGTGTTTTGCGGATCCGTGGATTCACGGATCCGCGGATCAAATCCGCGGATCTGCGGATCCACAGATCCTCAAAACACGGACACCGGCAATGTGCTTTCTGCATTTTGCAGATCCGCACATTGCCAGAACTATATAGAAAATGCTTTTTCTTGTCCGCAATTGCAGACAAAAATAGGACATGTTCTATATTTTTGCGGAACGGAAGTGCAGACCCGGAGCGCGGATCCGTAATTCCGGATCCGAGCGGGACAAAGTCTGTCCCCATAGAAATGAATGGGTCCGCAATTCCGTTCCGCAAACAGAATTGCGGACGTGTGAATGGGGCATAAGGGTCCCTTATCACCGCCAGTTAGTTAGCTACTTGTTAGGTAGCTAGCGCCCAGCCCACCGCACCGCAGTCACTGATTTTGGCAGAGATTTTTCATCCACATTGATTGATGCGAATGAATAAATCTGTGCCGTTCATTTTTTTTTTTCAGCGCAGCGGCTGAACGGAAAAAATCTCATTACCCGTATGGTCAATATACGGAGAATCGCAGAAACTCCTAATGCTGGCCATACGTGTAATGACTGCGGAGACCCTCAAATCCCAGGGCAGTACAAACACCTCACATGTGACCCCATTTTAGAAAGAAGACACCCCAAGGTATTCCGTGAGGGGTATGGCGAGTTCATGTAAAATTTTATTTTTGTCACAAGTTAGTGGAATATGAGACTTTGTAAAAAATAAAAATAAAAATCAATTTCCTCTAACTTGTGCCAAAATTTTTTTTTCTGTGAACTCGCCATGCCCCTCACGGAATACCTTGGAGTGTCTTCTATCCACAATGGGGTCACTTGTGAGGTATTTATACTGCCCTGGCATTTAGGGTCCTAAAGCGTGAGAATCCAAATGCGTAAAAATGCCCTGTGAAATCCTAAAGGTACTCATTGGTTTTAGGGCCCCTTTGCGCATCTTGGCTGCAAAAGTGGCACACATGTGGTATCGCCGTACTCAGGAGAAGTAGGGCAATGTGTTTTGGGGTGTATTTTTATATATACCCATACTTTGTGTGAGAAATATCTCTGTAAATGACAACTTTTTAAATTTTTTATTCAAAGTTGTCAATTTACAGAGATATTTATCTCACACAGTATGGGTATATGTAAATACACCCCAAACACATTGCCTACTTCTCCTGAGTACGGCGATACCACATGTGTACACTTTTGCAGCCAAGATGCAAAGGGCCCAAATTCCAATGAGTAACTTTAGGAGGGCATTTTACGCATTTTCTTCTCACGCTTTAGGGCCCCTAAAATGCCAGGACAGTATAAATACCCCACATGTGACCCCATTTTGGAAAGAAGACACCCCAAGGTATTCGCTGAGGGGCATAGTGAGTCCATGAAAAATTAAACTTTTTGTCAAAAGTTAGCGGAAAGGGAGACTTTGTGAGGAAAAACTATAAAAAAATCAATTTCCACTAACTTGTGCCAAAAATTTTTTTCTATCAACTCGCCATGCCCCTCATGGAATACCTTTGGGTGTCTTCTTTCCAAAATGGGGTCACATGTGGGGTATTTATACTGCCCTGGCATTTTAGGGGCCCTAAAGTGCGAGAAGAAAAATGCGTAAAAATGCCCTCCTAAAAGGTACTCATTGGAATTTGGGCCCCTTTGTGCATCTTGGCTGCAAAAAAGTGTCACTTATGTGGTATCGCCGTACTCAGGACAAGTAGGGCAATGTGTTTTGGGGTGTATTTTTACATATACCCATGCTGGGTGAGAGAAATATCTCTGTAAATTGACAACTTTGAATAAAAAATTTAAAAAGTTGTCATTTACAGAGATATTTCTCTCACCCAGCATGAGAATATATAAAATACACCCCAAAACACATTGCCCTACTTCTCCTGAGTACGGCGGTACCACATGTGTGACACTTTTGCAGCCAAGATGCGCAAAGGCCCTAATTCCAATGAGTACCTTTAAGATTTCACAGGGCATTGTTACGCATTTGGATTCTCACGCTTTAGGTTCCCTAGAATGCCAGGGCAGTATAAATACCCCACAAGTGACCCCATTGTGGAAAGAAGACACCCCAAGGTATTCTGTGAGGGCATGGCGAGTTCACAGAAATTTTTTTTTGGCACAAGTTAGCGGAAATTGATATATATTTTTTTTTTTTATTTTGTTTTTACAAAGTCTCATATTCCACTAACTTGTGACAAAAATAACATTTTACATGAACTCACCATACCCCTCACGGAATACCTAGGGTGTCTTCTTTCTAAAATGGGGTCACATGTGGGTATTTATACTGCCCTGGCATTTTAGGGGCCCCTAAAGCGTGAGAATCCAAATGCGTAAAAATGCCCTGTGAAATCTAAAGGTACTCATTGGTTTTAGGGCCTCTTTGCACCCAGGCTGCAAAAAGTTCCACATGTGGTATCCCCGTACTCAGGAGAAGTAGCGCAATGTGTTTTGGGGTGTATTTTTATATATACACATGCTGGGTGTGAGAAATATCTCTGTAAATGACAACTTTTTAATTTTTTTTATACAAAGTTGTCAGTTTACAGAGATATTTCTCTCACCCAACATGGGTATATGTAAAATACACCCTAAACACATTGCCCTACTTCTCCTGAGTACGGCGATACCACATGAGTGACACTTTTGCAGCCTGGTGCACAAAGGCCCAAATTCCAACGAGTACCTTTAGGTTTTACATGGCTGCTCACAATTTAGCCCGCCCAAAATGCCAGAACAGTAAACACACCCCACAAATGACCCCATTTCGGAAAGTAGACACCCCAAGGTATTCACAGAGGGGCATAGTGAGCCCGTCTGAGATTTTTTTTTTTGCCAGAAGTTAGCAGAAATGGAAACTTTATTATATATTTTTTTCCTCAGAAAGTGTCATTTTCCGCTAACTTGTGAAAAAAATGAAATGATACATGAACTCACCAAGCCCCTCCGCGAATACTTTGGGGTGTCTTCTATCTAAAATGGTGTGATTTGGGGGTATTTATACTTTCCTGGCATTCTAGCACCTGAAGAAACATGACAGGTGCTCAGAAAGTCAGAGCTGCTTCAAAATGCCGAAATTCACTTTTTTGCACCATAGTTTGTAAACGCTATAACTTTTACCCAAACCAATAAATATACGCTTATTGAATTTTTTTTATCAAAGACATGTAGAACAATAAATTTAGAGAAAATTTTACATACAAATGTAGTTTTTTTTGAAAAATTTTACAACAGAAAGTGAAAAATGTCATTTTTTTGCAAAAATGTCGTTAAATTTTTATTAATAGCAAAAAAAGTAAAAATGTCAGCAACAATGAAATACCACCAAATGAAAGCTCTATTAGTGAGAAGAAAAGGAGGTAAAATTCATTTGGGTGGTAAGTTGCATGACGGAGCAATAAACGGTGAAAGTAGTGTAGTGCGGAATTGTAAAAAGTGGCCTGGTCATTAAGGGTGTTTAAGCTAGGGGGGCTGAAGTGGTTAACAAAAACTAACCCTAGAATATTCTTCAAATATATAAATGGTAAAAAGGTTAAACCTGAAAGTGTTAGCTCTTTATTTCTGTGTATCTCAGGAGAATTAGGTAATGTAATAGACAGACTCTTCTTTCTCATATTTATGGATCTGTTTAAGGCCTCTTTCACACTGCGTAGTGCTCCCATGGCCCTATTGCGGCCCGCATACGGCCGCATACGACATTCACTTGAATAGGTCCGCAAATCCGGAGATGCGGTGCGGAACAGAACCACGGAACGGAGCACTATGAAGTGCTTCCGTGGGGCTCTGTTCCATGCTTCCATTCCACAAAAAATAGAACTCGTTCTATCTTTTTGCGGAACGGACGGATCGCAGACCCTATTCAAGTGAATGCATACGGCTGTCCCCCGGTCGGTGCCCGTGCATTTCGGACTGCAATTTGCGGTCCACAGCATGGGCACGGCGGGACAACGACCGTGTGAAAGAGGCCTAACAGCATTGCCACTTAGCAAATCTGGTGCCAATATTCAAACAAAGGTGAAAAACGGAGCCCCAAAACTATAGGCCGGTAAGTAACTGTTGAGGGTAAACTGTTTGAAGTTTTTTTTTAACAGATGCTATCCAGTAGTATCTCAATGAAATTAAGTGTATAACACAGTATTAGCATCTATTGGTCTTGTCAAGCTAATTTAATCAGTTTCTATGAGGAAGTAAGTTCTAAACTGGACGAGTGTGATTCAATGGATGTTGTATGTGTAGCTTGACTTCTCCAAGTCAATTGATACTGTGCTACATAAAAGGTTAGTACATACAATGAGAATCTTGGAATGGGGGAAAATGTGTGTATGTGGGTTAGGCTACATGCACACGACCGTTGGTGTTTTGCGGTCTGCAAACCGCGTATCGACAAAACACGGAAGCTGCTCCGCGTTCTGTTCCGCAATTTTCGGAACGGAACGCGGCCCATTATAGAAATGTCTATTCTTGTCCGCAAAACGGACAAGAATAGGACATGCTCTTTTTTTTGTGGGGGCATGGAACGGAGCAACGGATGCGGACAGCACACGGAGTGCTGTCCGCATCTTTTGCGGCCCCATTGAAGTGAATGGGTCCGCGTCTGAGACGCAAAATATGCGGCCCGGACGCAGACCACAACAACGGCCGTGTGCATGAGGCCTTAGTAATTGGTTCAGTGATAGAAAACAGAGGGTGGTTATTCATGGTACACAAAAAGATTGGATCCTAGTCACTAGTGGAGTATCATAGGGGTTAGTATTATGCACTATTCTCTTCAATACATAGTATATATTAATAATCTTGTAAAGGAATTCCACGGTAAAAAGTAAATTTTTGCTGATAAAACTAAACTGTGTAAATTAACACAAAAGAGTGCAGTATACTGCTACAGATTGATCTAAATAGATTGGAGACTTGGCCATAGAGGTGGTAAATTAAGTTTAATACTGACACATCCAAACTTAACTGAAGCACCAAGTGTCAAGCAGCTGTTGCCATGGCAAATAAGATTATGGGGTGCATCAATAGGGGCATAGATCCATATGACTAGTGTTGAGCGAATTTAAGCTGACAAAGTATTTCAACCTGAATTTATTATTGTGAGGCAGTGACAGAGATTTATGGCAGGAGTTTCCATGTCTTCCCCGGTAATCATCAGATCTGGGGCAGAACCAGGTGCCACAATCAGTCTGGGATAAGAGACAAGCCCAGACTGTCAGTTAGGGGAGAGTGTTTGGTGAAACAGTCTTGAGGAAGCTCTGTACAAGTGGTCTCAACTTTGGCTGAGGGGCCACGGGGCTAGGTGATAGCCGGAACTTTGAGGGACGCCGTGACACCTGGGACTAAGGGTCAAGAGGCCGGAGTCAGGAGGACTACCGGGCCACAATCCCCCAGAAACTATTAAAGGGTTATAGCCGTAAGGCTGTGGGACTATAGGGCTGAAGAAAGCTGCACTTATGTTCCTTGTGTGAACAGCCCTCTGTATAGGTGAGTAAGGGCCTATGTTTTTGTAGTAGTTAGTGCCTAGATGGGCAGGTCTATATTCTGTATGATTTATGTTTTTGGTTGTGGCAAAAATAAATCTAACATTTGCACCTGAAATCCGATTCTTGGGGGAGAATATTGTGAGAATGACCCCCGAAAGAGAGCTAATCACTCACAGTATGTACTGGTGGCATGTATTTTTCCTTCCCATGTGCATAACCTTACATTTGTCATTTTTTAACCTCATCTGTCCCTTCTCTGCCCAAGCCTCCAATATATCCGGATCCATCTGTAGCTGTGTACTGTCAGTTTTCGTGTTAATTACTTTACACAGTTTAGTGTCATCTGCAAAAAATATATATATTACTGTGCAAGTCTTCTACTAGATCATATAAATATATTATATAAATATATTAAAGAGAATAGGGCCAAATACTGACCCCTTACATACCCCACTAGTGATAGTGACCCAATCTGAGTGTGTACCAGTTACTTACCCACATAAAACATTTTCTCCCATTAGGGTGCCCTCCTCCTACGCTCGGTACAGGGGCAATTAGAATACAAAGTTTCCAAGATCTTAAAAGTCAGAAAGATTCAGGATGCATTGCAGTACCTCATTCATTGGAATTGGTTATGGTCCAGGGGAGAGGTCTTGGGTGCCGGCTAGGGAGGTGTATGCCAATCAGTTAGTCTAAAGATTCCATGCTATACATTCTGATAAACCAGCTCCCCAGAGGCCCCCATAAAAGAGGGGGGAACTGTTATATACTTACTTGTCCATTCTCCTATAAAGGGGCTGGGCCAAGGTGGTCATGTCATCTCACATCAGGGTCATGTGGGCATGGACCAATCAGATCCAATGCTGGTACCCCAAGTGTGATGATGTCAGTGCCGGGTCACGTAGGAATCCAGCGCTATTGACTAGGGTTGTTTCAATACCAAAATTTTTATTCGGTTTCAATACCATAAAAAAGTATTGCGATACTCGATAACATTCGATACCACGCGAAAAAAAAAAAAAATGAAAAAAAAAAAAAAAAGCTGCGTGCATTCCGCATTTTATGGAACATCCGGCCCATAATCAAACAGTCCTATCCTATTTTTGGGGGGCACGAGGTGACAAAAATAAAAATAAAAAATATGGTGAATCGCGCAGTTTTTCTTCTTTTTTTCTTCTTTTCTGGCGTTCACCGAATAGGAGATATCTTTTAATTTTTTAATAGTTTGGACTTTTCGGACGTGGCAATATGTAATATTTTATTTATTTATTGTTTATATATTTTATATGGAAAATTGGGAAAGGGGGTAATTAATACTTAATATTTTGGTGTGTTTTTTTAACTTTTTTTTTTTTTTTTTTTTTTACAGTTTATTTAATAACTACTTCCCCCCCCTTAGGGTCTAAAACCTGGGATCTTTTAATACCTTGTTTATTTACCCTAATAGAGCTCTATCATGTTGAATAGGATCTTACACTCTCCCTGCTGCCCTGTGCATAGTGCACACAGTAGCATGGAGCTAACCATGGCAGCCAGGGCTTCAGTAGTGTCCTGGCTGCCATGGTAACCGATCGGAGCCCCAAAACTGCCACTTGCCACCGGAGCCCTGATCAGAAGCTGCCACTGCCACCAATGAGAAGAGGTGAAGGGATTCTGTGGCCACTGCCACCAATGATTTTAATACTGGGGAGGGGGGGAGGCCGCCCTGCACCACCAATCTTTTTAATACTGTGGAGGGCAGGGGCTGTGGCCACTGCGCCACCAATGATAACTAATGTTTAATATATCACAAATGCAGGTGGTGGCAGAAACACCTTGTCAAAATCCTGCCTCTGACATGGCACTGCGATCAGCAGCAGTTAACCCCCTTTAGAATATAGTGCTATATCTTCGTATTTGCGAAAAGTGTTGATCGCGAATATTCTAATCGTGAACTTATCGCGAATATTGACACTTAGCAAAATCCCTAGCAACCAGTAGGAAAGTTGCCTATCCCTTAGTGTTGATTTCAAATTTTCTAATCGCAATTTTTTATTGCAAATATATTACATTGCCGATTTTCGCAATCAAGTAAATAATGACTGGAGATCACAAATTCTCAAATTTGCAAATTTATGGCAAATATTCGGCAAAAAAATTCACGAAATATCGCAAATTTGAATATTGCCTATCTGGCTCATCACTAATTATTTCTAAAGTCAATTGTCAGTAGCAGTGTCTTCAGTGTGTTTGAGGTAAGGGAAGCATATTTTATAGCGTCCTTAAGTTCCAGAAAACAAACTTGAAAACCATTTCACTTTTCACTTCTTATGCTAACTTTCATGAGTACTTAGTAGTGTGATAGTTTGAGAACAGACAATGAGCCAGACAATGAGAAATTTAATCAGCAGGTAACATTCTGCTACTGAATTCCCCTTTGGGCATGGTTTGCTTTGGCAACCCAACCAATACTACTGTGTGGGTACAGAAGGAAAGATCTAGAAGACAGGATGCTTCACTGGTGCAGTGGAGGTGTATGATTGCCTAAGCAACTGATTGCAGCCATCTGCAACAGACATATCAAGGATTGGGGACTTGCTGCAGGAACAGGGAGCTATATCAGATACCTGACACCCCTGCCAATCAGCTGTTTGAAGAGGATGTGGTGCTCCATGCGAGCACTGCTTCCTGTTTATTACGTTGCACTTCAAAGAGCACCGCCTCCTCGTCAAACAGTTGATCGGTAGGGCTGTCAGACCCCGGCCGATAAGATATTGATTACCTATCCTGACTAGGTATGAGCGAACCCAAACTGGAAAGTTTGGGTTCTTACCGAACATCGAGATTTCCGGCATCCAAACACAGACTTTGTCACGAAAGTCAGTGTTCGAGTTCAGATGCGGAGTAAAGTTTGATGAAAGGCTGCAGTGCAGCCAATCAACAAACTTTTTAGCTTTGGGCACTTTGAAGTCATCACAGTCATGCCTAGTATTGGCATGGCTGTGCTTGACCAGCACAGCACGTGACCTAGCCTGTCTAAATGCTGGCTCATGCGTGGTGCTGACATTCTTCTCTAACTAGTGTAGGGACAGTGTTAGGCAATAAGGCTCTGGTTGCAGTCTTCAATAAGGCTCTGGGTGAAGTCGGAAAAAAAAAATGCTGTGTAGGGGCAGTCTGCAAAAACACTTTACAGGGACAGTGTGCAATACGGCTCTGGGTATAGTCTGCAAAAATGCTGTGTGTGTAGTCTGCAATAAGGCTCTGGGTGCAGTCTAGAATAAGGCTCTGAACCTGTGACACAGAAATACAATGGTTAATCTGTCTGTTAATTCTGTGTGTGACGTAAACCCATTTTTTGGGGTTAAATACAGTACAGCTCCTTTACATCCATGACTCGGAAATACAATAGTTAATCTGTCTGTTAATTGTGTGTGTGACATAGACCAATTTTTTTGGGGGAAATACACCTCATTTGAACCTATGACACAGAAATACAATTGTTTGTCTGTCTGTTAATTTTGATGGTGACCTCAAAGAAAGAGGAGAGCATCAAATAAGGGACATGGCCATGGTGTTGGTGGTGAAGCTCCTGCTGCAGTGCTGCGTTCCCTTCGTTCTATGCCCTGCCTTGTGGCTATACAGCAGTTTACGACCACATAAGGGGTGTTTCTGAAAACTACAGAATCAGGGCAATAACTATTTAGTTTTGTTTGACTGTTAACCCTTGCTTTATTACCGGAAAATATGGATTAAAACGGAAATTTGCCAAAACATGGTTGTTTTGGCACCGTTTTTTTTTTTTTTTTAACGCCGTTCATCCGAGAGGCTGGGTCTAATGTTATTTTTGTAGGGCAGAGTATTACGGACGCGTCAATACCTAATATGTCTACTTTTTTTGATGTATTTAGATTTTACACTATTTTATCATTTTAGGAAGAAAAAATAATTTTACTATCTCCATAGCCTGGGATCAAATTTTTTTTTTTGTTGTTGGGGTAACTATCTAATGTAGGGGCTCATTTTTTGCGTGATGAGATGGCGGTTTTATTGGCACTATTTTGGGGGGCATATGACTTTTTGATCGCACACTATTACACTTTTTATGATGTAAGGTAACAAAAAAAATGGCTTTTTTTTACTTTTTTTTTTTTTTTTTTTTTTACAGCGTTTATTTGAGGGGTTAGGTCAAATGTTATTTTTATAGAGCACATTATTACAGACGTGGCAATACCTAATATGACTACTTTTATAAAAGTTGGCTTCAGCATGACATCATTAACCAACTTTGGAAAAAAAAAAATTGTACCTCCACATACTGGAAGCCATAATTTAATTTTTTTTTTTTTGGGCGACTGTCCTATCTAGGGGCTCATTTTTTGCGGGATGAGATGGCGGTTTGATTGGCTCTATTTGGGGGGGGGGCATTTAATTTTTTTTATGACGTGCTATAATAATTTCTGGGATCTAAGGTGACAAATTTATTTTTTTTTTTTAACATGGTTTTTAATTTATTTTTAAAAGGGTGTTTATCTGAGGGGTTAGGTAATATTTTATTATTATACATAAGATTGTTACGGACGCGACGATGCCCAATATGTATGGCTCCCAGACTTTGGATACACTAAAACAACATTTTTAAAAAAACCTATATACAATAAAATAATTTATGGGAAAAAAAAAAGCTGTTTCCGTGTTTCCAAAGTCTGAGAGCCATAATGTTATGTTTTTTCTAGGGGACTGTAGGGAATTATAATAATTTAGTACTCCATGGAAGTGTGATACTCCCTGAAGCAACCGTCAATGCAGAGGCCCGGATGATCGGGGCAAGTGTCACATTGAGTAGTGGTGTCCTTCCGTATCCCCCTCTTGCGACACACTCTGCACTTTTTTTGGGTTCGTCCCCTCTTTCCAGTATGGGGGACCACACCTGGAAAATGTTGGCCGGGGACGACCCGGGCGCCTCCAATTCCCGAGGTACTCCGACCTGCTCTTTCCCGGTCTGAAAAGATCAGGTCCTTGAGGACTGCCTCATAGAACTGGAGGAAAGTCTCTGTGCTGCCAGCGCATCGGCATAGTACAAAAGCGTTGTACAAGGCAACCTGTACCAAGTAGACCGCAACTTTTTTGTACCATGCCCGGGTTTTGCGCATGGCATTATATGGTGTGAGGACTTGATCAGATAGATCAACTCCTCCCATATACCGATTGTAGTCGACGATACAATCGGGTATGAGGTCCGTTGCCGCGGTTCCTCGCACAGAGACTGGGGTGATGCCATTACCATGGATTGTGGTCAGCATAAGGACATCCCTCTTGTCCTTATATCTCACCAGCAACAGGTTGTCGCTGGTAAGGGCACGGGTCTCACCCCTGGGGATAGGTACCTGGAGGGGGTGGTTAGGGAGGCCGCGATGATTTTTCCGCACGGTCCCACAAGCGAACGTGGATCTGGCGGAGAGGGCCTGGAACAAGGGAATACTGGTATAAAAGTTATCCACGTACAGGTGGTAACCCTTATCCAGCAGTGGCTGCACAAGGTCCCACACAAGTTTCCCGCTAACACCCAGAGTGGGAGGACATTCTGGGGGTTGAATACGGGAATCTCGTCCCTCGTAAACACGAAATTTGTAAGTGTACCCTGAGGTACTCTCACAAATTTTGTATAGTTTCACGCCATACCTCGCTCGCTTGCTGGGAATGTATTGGCGGAAAATGAGTCTCCCCTTGAAAGCAACGAGGGACTCATCAACCGCGACCTCCCTTCCAGGTACGTAGGCCTGCGCAAATGCGGCCCCAAAGTGATCTATGATCCGCCGTATCTTGTACAGCTGGTCATAGGCAGGATCACCTCGGGGGGGACATGCTGCATTATTTGCATAATGCAGACATTTCCGTATGGCCTCAAACCGGGTACGTGCCATAGCCATACTGTACAGTGGGGTCTGGTAGAGGAAGTCCCCACTCCAGTAATGCCTGGCACTTGGTTTTTTGACCAGGCCCATGTGCAGCGCGAGGCCCCAAAACGTCCTCATTTCGGCTGCACTGACTGGCGTCCAGCCACCGGGCTTGGCCAAAAAAGAGCCTGGGTGCTGAGCGACGAACTGTTGGGCGTACAGATTCGTCTGCTCCACCATCAGATTCACAAGTGGGTTACTGAAAAAAAAACTGAAATAGTCTATTTCAGTAAATCCCACTGTGGGAATCTGGATTCCTGGATTGCCAACAAATTCAGGAATCGCAGGCTGATTGACCCCCCCTGGGGGGGTCTAGGGTCACACAACTAAGTGCTGTGGACCCCAGACACCCAGGTGCACTTACTTTAGATTCTGCTGCTGGGGCTGGAACACTGGATGGCTGGGGCTGTGGATGGCTGGGGCTGTCGGTGGCTGGGTGAGCTGCTGGGGCTGATCGGGGGTCTGCTGGGTCGGATGGGGTCCTTCTGGGGTCTTCCTGGGGTGCGATGGGGCATCTGGATCCTCCGGCGGCACGACAGGCAGTGTGCTGAGGGGAGAAGCTCCGGCGGTTAGCGTCTGCCACCGCCCCCCTGCACAGCCAATCAGGAAAATTTGTGGCCAACGGTAAGGATGGTGATTGGTAGTGTATTATAGCACCACTGATCACCATCCTGTTCCGGGTTATCGGGTCACCTGAGACCCGAATGACCCAGAACCGCAGAAAACCGCAGGTTTGAATTGACTTGCGGTTTTCTGCGATCGCCGACATGAGGGGGTCACAGGACCCCCCTGGGCATTGTGCCAAGATGCCTGCTGATTGATTTCAGCAGGCATCTTGTTCCGATCACCGCCACGTGCGCAGCGGTGATCGGAAATTCACAGGGCGTACATGTACGTCCTTCGTCCTTAAGGGGTTAATAGTGTCCGCCAAAACATATATTTTGTTCTGGGGTGAAATTCAATTGCCAAAATAGCAATACCCTGAATCTGGTGTCCCAGCAGTGGCTGGGAAAGTATAATAGTGTCCGGCAAAATATATATTTTGTTCTGGGGTGAAATTCAATTGCTAAAATAGCAATACCATGAATCTGGTGTTCCAGCAATTGCAGGCCTAGTTTAAATCTGTCTGTAACAGGGTATATTTTGTTCTGGGGTGAAATTCAATTGCCAAAATAGCAATACCCTGAATCTGGTGTCCCAGGAAAGGCTGGCAAAGTATAATAGTGGGTATATTGAACTCAAGGTGTATATACAAGTGCTGAGAGGGTCATCCTCAGGCTAAGGCCTCTTGCACACGGGTGTCATGTTTGACGCCCGGATAAGAGGCGGGTGCGTTGCGGGAATATGTGCGTTTTTCCCGCGTGGGTGCAAACGTTTGCAACACGTTTTGCACGCGCGTGAGAAAAAACGCCATGTTTGGTACCCAACCCGAAGCCGGACTTCATCACTGAAGTCCGGTTTCGGGTCTACTGGAGAATTGATTATTTCCCCTTATAACATGGTAAGATGGACCATGTGATTGGACCATGTGATGTGACGTCATCACAGGTCCTTTAGATCATAGATGCTGCAGGGAAAGAGAGGACAGATCGCGACTACGCGATCAAGTGGCTAAGGTAAGTTAACTTTTATTATTTTTAACCCCTCCCTCTTCATTTAACAATGCATTCTTTATTAAGAATGCTATTATTTCCCCTTATAAGTAACATAGTAACATAGTATATAAGGCCGAAAAAAGACATTTGTCCATCCAGTTCGACCTGTTTCCTGCAAGTTGATCCAGATGCCATGTTATAAGGGGAAATAATAGAGATTGGGTCCCGTTGCTAAGCAACAATGCGGGAAAATCGCAACGCATCCGCACTTGCTTGCGGATGCTTGCGATTTTCCTGCGGCCCCATTCACTTCTATGGGGCCTGCGTTGCGTGAAAAACGCAGAATATAGAACATGCTGCGATTTTCACGCAACGCAGAAGTGATGCGTGAAAATCACCGCTCATGTGCACAGCCCCATAGAAATGAATGGGTCTGGATTCAGTGCGGGTGCAATGGGTCCTCCTCACGCATTGCACCCGCGCGGAAAACTCGCCCGTGTGAAAGGGGCCTAATTGTCCAGTTTGGAAACCCAGAAGTTGAATGTGGCAGACCCAGTGGCGTAGCTAGAAATGACTGGGCCCAACAGCAAATTTTTGAATGGGGACACATTCCCCCAGTAATTTTCTTCGCAACTTTCATGCCACCCCCATTTCTGTGGCTACTAAAGAAGGCTCTCTCAGGCCAGGCCCGACAGCTGGTCCTTCCGTTTTCTACACTGTCTATACTGCCATTGTATGTAATTTAATTGTAATATACTGTTGAGGGGGTCCTGGCAAACTCTTAGTCCTCCTCCTCTTGGATACGCCCCTTCTGGGTCAGGGCCCCAAAGCAGCTGCTTTCCCTGCAACTATGCCCCTGGGCAGACTATTCCATGATTTTGCTGTAATGCTGCCTCTTGCTTAGATGTTCCATATCTGCTGTTGTTGCTGGTTGTTGTGGCGTGGTGACAAAGCTTTTTCACATTCCGGCCATGCTAACCCAGCCTTCTGAGGTGCGGGCGGTGACCCAGCTGCATTGGTAACTTCTTCCTCCTCCTTCTCTGCTTTTGACTTGTGCTTCCCCTGAGCCCCCGATGTTAGGTGTGAATGCTATCAGCAGCGCGTCTATCAGTGTTGGCTTCTTCCGATCACTCTCCAGTGACAGAAATAAGGACAACACGTTGTCCATGTAACGGGGATCCAGCAGGGTGGACACCCAGTAATTAGCACAAGTTAGAATGTGGGTGTATCTCGCCAGTCGTTGCACAGTCACTGCAGCATGTAGTCGCTCATGTTTGCCAGGCTGCCCAGAGGCAAGGACAAGCTGTCCTCTGTTGGAGGTGTATAGTCTGTGTCCTCCTTATCCCCCCCAGCCACGCTCAAGTGATGGCCATGAGCTGCTTTGGGTGCCACCCTGCTGTGAACACAGTTTAATCTCCTCCTCCTCATCCTCCAGAACTGTGCCCTGGCTGGAAAATTGTGTACCCACCTGGTCTATGTTGGTGCAGGAACCCTCCCTCCGAGCCAGCTGTAAGGCATGTATATAGTTTTTTTTGTTCATGTAGTTTATGTGACTTATAGTTATTTAAATATGTTTATAAGTAAATTTGTAAATAGTTTGTAAATGGGCATTAAGGAATGGTTTGAGTGAAATGGGGGGGGGGGGGAGTAGGGTGGGAGGCTGCTCGGGTTAATTTTCTCTTTTTTAAATGTTCCTTGTATAGTTTTTGTTCCCATTAATAATAAAAAGTCCTGATAACCATGGAAATGTTACCCAACAATTTAACCGACAAATTTAATATAATTATTTGCCTGTCACATCTGCGGCTCAGGCCGCAGGGATCCTTGAGCACCAATAAAAGTGAATTTGTCCCACCAGAATCTAAGAGCTGGATTAACTAAATTGATTTTCATTGTCAGGTGTTCAGGAATTCCTGCACCAACAAATTCAGCACATGTGTCGGGCAAGGGATGTGTGTTAAACCGGCTATGCCCAGAGCTGCTACAATATTTTGCCGCTTATCGCACACCACCAGGCTGGGCTTGAGGCTCAGTGGCACCAACCACTCATCGGTCTGTTGTTCCATGCCCGTCCACAGCTCCTGCGTGGTGTGGGGTTTGTCCCCCAAACCGATGAGTTACAGAACAGCCTGCTGTCGTTTCCCCCTGGCTGTGCTGATGTTGGTGGTGAAGGTGTTATGCTGAGCGGATGAGGAAGTGGTACAGGAGGAAGCAGAAGAGGAGAAAGAGGCAAAAGTAGGCAAAGTAAAATGTCCTGCAAACCTCGGTGGCGAAAGGACATGCGACAAACTGCTATCTGCCTCAGGCCCAGCCGCCACTGCATTTACCCAGTATGCAGTTAATGAGATATAATTTCACTGCCTGTGCTTACTAGTCAGCGTACCAGTGGTTATGTAGACCTTGCCACAGGTGGCGTTGCACTGTGCGAACATGATTTTGTCTGCCACTTGGTTGTGCAGGGCAGGGATGGCTCACCTGGAAAAGTAGTGGCGGCTGGGCAACACATGCTGAGGGACAGCCACCACCATAAGGCTTTTAAAACTCTCCATCCATCAACACTGCATGTATATAGTTTTGTTTGTTCATATAGTTTCTCTGAGTTATAGTTATTTAAATATGTTCATAAGTCAATTTGTAAATAGAGTAAGGTAAATTTGTTCATGAGTAAGGACCGTAATGTTTTTAAAGGTCTGAAATGCATTGTTCGTTGAGCCCATTTCCTCTACTGAAGATTTTAACCTGATGGAATAAAATGTGCAATTTTTAAGAAGCTGGATTATCCTGTTATTTCACTTTAAATTTGTAAATTGTTTGTGAATGGGCATTAGTGAGTTGTTTGAGTGAAATGGGAGGGTTGTAGGGTGGGAGGCTGGTAGGGTTGATATTCTCTTTTTTAAATGTTCCTTGTATATATTTTTTTACTATTTATAATAAAAAGTCATGATAACCGTGGAAATGTTAACCAAAAGATGGCCACAGATGGCCTTGTGCTGTGCACACCTGATTTTTACGCCAATTGGTTGTGCAGGGAAGGGATGGCTCACCTGACAAAGTAGTGGCATCTGGGAACCACGAACTGTGGGACAGCCACCGCCATAAAGTCTCCATCCATCTCCACCAGACAGAATGACAGCATTTCAAAGGACCAGGAATTTTGAAATGCTGGCATTCAGGGCCAGGGATTGCAGGTGGGTAGAGGGGTACTTCCTCTTTCTATTTCTCTTTCTCTCCAGTGTTTGGGAGAACAGCTGTTAGCTGAACACTTCCATGGGATACGGTGGAGATGCCTGGTGACTAGAGTTGAGTGAACCCGAACTGTATAGTTAGGGTTCGTACTGAATTTTGGGGTGTTCGGGACACGGACCCGGACATTTTCAAAAAAGTTTGGGCTTGGGTCCGTTGTTCGGCGATTTCTTCCCGCTTTCTGAAGGGCTGCACAGCAACCAATCAGCTAGAGTTTTACTTCTTTCCCTAAGAAGCCATCACAGCCATGCCTACTAATGCCATGGCTGTGTGTGGACAAGTGCAGCATGTGACCCAGCCTCTATTTAAGCTGGAGTCACATAGCGCCGCCCATCACTCTGCTCTGATTAACTCCTTAAGGACGAAGGGCGTACATGTACGCCCTTGTGTCCTGGTACTTAAGGACCAAGGGCGTACATGTACACCCTGCGAATATCCGATCACCGCTGCGCATGTGGCGGTGATCGGAACAAGATGCCTGCTGAAATCAATCAGCAGGCACCTTGGCACAATGCCCAGTGGGGTCCTGTGACCCCCCCATGTCAGCGAACGCAGCAAATCTGTAGTCTCTGATCCGCGGGGATCAGAGACTAAAATATGCCCCAAATTTATAAATATTAACCCCCTGCATCTCGCCATGTTTGTGTCCCCCCGGGGGGGGAGGATTGCGGGCGGTGCTGCGGGTCCTTTCAAATGCTTTCCCTGGTGTCTAGTGGGTATAGCAGGGGGTCAGCACATTGCTGACCCCCTGCTATAAACTGCTGACATCTGTGCTGCAGATGTCAGCAGTTTAACCCCTTCTATACCGTGGTCCATACGGACCGCGGTATGGAAGGTGTTAACATGGAGGGAGCTCCCTCCCTCTCCCATCGGGGGGCTGCTGTACCTTTGCAGCCCCCCGACAGGATAGGATAGCAGAGGGAGGGAGCATCCAGTCTACATACATTTTTGGATTCAATAGTAGGCTTTTTTTTTTTTTGCAATATCCTACATCAGGGGTTGTTCTAATTGTCACACCTTGAAACACAGGATAGAAATTGGTATATTTTATTGAGGGGTGAAATTCAATTGCCAAAATACCAATCTCCTAAATCTGGTGGTCCAGCTGTGGCTGGCTAAGTTTAATACTGTCAGTCAAAGGATAGATTTTTTCTGGGGTGAAATTCAATTGCCAAAATACCAATCCCCTAAATCTGGTGGTCCAGCTGTGGCTGGCTAAGTTTAATACTGTCCGTCAAAGGATAGATTTTTTTCTGTGGTTAAATAAAATCCCTGAAATAGAAATCCTAAACATCTGTGCTTTCCGCTGTTCCTCTCAAAGTGTAATTCTGTCCGCAATAGGGTATATTACATTCAGCGTGTTAGCGTCTAAATACAAGGACTGAAAAATAAATCCTCTATATTTGCACACGCTACTGTGCATCTCCAAGTGTATATCTGTCCGTAAAAGTATATATTACACTCAAGGTTTAAATACAAGTGCTGAAAACGTAATCCTCTATATGTGCACACGCTATTGTGCATCTCCAAGTGTATTTCTGTCCGTAAAAGGATACCTTTCAGCCAGGGCCTAAATACTAGACCTAAAATTGATATTTCCCTAAATCTGTGGTTTCTGCTGTGCCTGTATTAGTGTAATACGGTACATAAATAGATAGCTAGATAGTGTTAAGTGCCTGTAAAAAAAGGCCTTAATTTGAACTATATACATTGGGACAAATACGTTTTTCCTTATTGACGTAAACGGTAACAATGAGGAAAACATATAATAAGGGACACGGACATGGTCGTGGTGGTGTTAGTGGACTCTCTAGTGCTGGGAGAGGACGTGGCCATTCTGCCACAGATATCTGTCCTACTGAGTCAATTACCTCAGGTCCCAGTAGCCACAAGAATCTACAGCGATATTTGGTCGAGCCTAATGCCGTTCTAAAGATGGTAAGGCCTGAGAAAGTACAGGCACTAGTCGATTGGGTGGCCGACAGTGGATCCAGCAGGTTCACATTATCTCCCACCCAGTCTTCTGCAGAACACGCACAGGTGGCGCCTGAAAACCAAGCCAATCAGTCTGTCACATCACCCCCATGCATATCAGGGAACCTGTCTGAGCCTCAAGTTATGCAGCAGTCTCTTATGCTGTTTGAAGAATCTGCTGGCAGGGTATCCCAAGGGCTTCCACCTAGCCTTTCCCAAGCAGTGGAAGACATAGAATGCACTGACGCACAACCACTTATGTTTCCTGATGAGGACATGGGAATACCACCTCAGGAGAGTCAGCACGTCTCTGATGAGGAAACGCAGGCGCCAACCGCTGCGTTTTTCTGAAGTGTGCAGACCGAACAGGAGGTCAGGGAGGAAGACTGTGTGGAAGACGATCAGTGGTGTATCTTGGTTTTGTGCTGCCCTAAGCGAGACTAAACTCGGGCACCCCCCTAATATAAATTTGAACCGCCCCTTCCTTTCAAGGCCAAACCCCTTCCTCTGTAAACCCCGCTCTTCCTTTTAGTCTCCACCCTTTCCTGTATTTAAAAGTGAATAACGACAGCCAAACACCCTTCCAGGACCTCACACCCCTCCCTAGATCCCACTAAGTGTCATCCACAGATCCACTCCCCCCCTTAAGTGCCATCCACAGATCCCTCCCCCTTAAGTGCCATCCACAGATCCCTCCCCCTTAAGTGCCATCCACAGATCCCTCCCCCTTAAGTGCCATCCACAGATCCCTCCCCCTTAAGTGCCATCCACAGATCCTTCCCCCTTAAGTGCCATCCACAGATCCCTCCCCTTAAGTGCCATCCACAGATCCCTCCCCTTAAGTGCCATCCACAGATCCCCCTTAAGTGCCATCCACAGTTCCCCTCCCTTAAGTGCCATCCACAGATCCCCCCCCATCCAGTGCCATCCACAGATCCCCTCCCTTAAGTGCCATCCACAGATCCCCCCCATCCAGTGTCATCCACAGATTCCCCCCCCCTTCTCAGTGTCATCCACAGATTCCCCCTTCTCAGTGTCATCCACAGATTCCCCCCTTCTCAGTGTCATCCACAGATTCCCCCCTTCTCAGTGTCATCCACAGATTCCCCCCTTCTCAGTGTCATCCACAGATTCCCCCCTCTGTGTCATCCACAGATTCCCCTTCTCAGTGTCATCCACAGATTCCCCCTTCTCAGTGTCATCCACAGATCCCCCCAGTGTCATCCACAGATTCCCCCATCCAGTGCATCCACAGATTCCCCCATCCAGTGCATCCACAGATTCCCCCCATCCAGTGCATCCACAGATTCCCCCCATCCAGTGCATCCACAGATTCCCCCCATCCAGTGCATCCACAGATTCCCCCATCCAGTGCATCCACAGATTCCCCCTTCTCAGTGTCATCCACAGATTCCCCCCATCCAGTGTCATCCACAGATTCCCCCCATCCAGTGTCATCCACAGATTCCCCCATCCAGTGTCATCCACAGATTCCCCCCCAGTGTCATTAACAGATTCCCTACCTGCCCAGCACCGCCTCCTCCCAGCCCAGCGCCGTTGTAGGTAATTATTATTCACTTCACTGAGAAGAGAAGAGAAGCGCCGGAAGACTCACACAGGCGCACTGGCAGGCGCATGCGCACTTCAATGCCTCTGCCAGTGCGCCTGTGTGAGTCTTCCGGCGCTTCTCTTCTCTTCTCAGTGAAGTGAATAATAATTACCTACAACGGCGCTGGGCTGGGAGGAGGCTGGGAGGAGGCGGCGCTCTGCAGGGAGTAGCGGTCCCGGCGCACCCCTACAGCGCGGCCAGCCAAAAAAGATTTCTATCACTGAGGCAAACAGGGCATTTTGCCGCCCCATTGGAAGTGCCGCCCTAGCCAAATGCCTTGTTTGCCTCGTGATAGATACGCCACTGAAGACGATGCAGGGGACGATGAGGTCCTAGATCCCACATGGAATGAAGGTCGTGCCACTGACTTTCATAGTTCAGAGGAAGAGGCAGTGGTAAGACCGAGCCGAACAGCGTAGCAAAAGAGGGAGCAGAGTGCAAAAGCAGAACAGCCGTCGCCAAGAGAATTCGCCTGCTACTGGCCACCGCCACCAGGGACTGAGCACCCCAAAGGCAGCTTCAAGAAGTTCCCTGGCATGGCACTACTTTAAACAATGTGCTGATGACAAGACCAGAGTGGTTTGCACGCTGTGCCATCAGAGCCTGAAGCGAGGCTTTAACGTTCTGAACCTTAGCACAACCTGCATGACCAGGCATCTGCATGCAAAGCATGAACTGCAGTGGAGTAAACAACTTAAAAGCAAGGAACTCACTCAGGCTCCCCCTGCTTCCTCTTCTGCTGCTGCCTCGGCTTCTTCCTCCGCCTCGGGAGGAATGTTGGCACCTGCCGCCCACCAAACAGAGGATGTGCCACCGACACCACCACCTGCATCACCAAGCATCTCCACCATGTCACACGGCAGCATTCAGCTCTCCATCTCACAAACCTTGGAGAGAAAGTGTAAATTCCCACCTAGCCACCCTCAAGCCCTTGGCTTGAATGCCAGCATTTCTAAACTCCTGGCCTTTCAAATGCTGTCATTCAGGCTGGTGGACACAGACAGCAACAAACAGCTGATGGCCATGGCTGTCGCACAGTATGTTGTTGCCAGCCGCCAATACTTCTCCAAGACAGCCGTGCCTTCCCTGCAAAAACTAAGTATCTGATAAAATCAAGTGTGCACTGCGCAACACCATCTTTGGCAAGGTCTACCTAACCACAGATATGTGGACCAGTAAGCACGGCCAGGGACGCTATATCTCACTAACTGCACACTGGGTAAATGTAGTGGCGGCTGGGCCCAAGGCGGAGAGTTCCTTGGCGCATGTCCTTCCGCCGCCAAGGATCACAGGGCATAATTCACCTGTAGCCTCCTCCTCCTCCTACTCGGCTTCCTCCTCCTCTGCTTCCACCAGTTCATCCAGTCAGCCACACACCTTAACCACAGCCCAGGGTAAACGTCAGCAGGCCATTCTGAAACTCATATGTTTGGGAGGACAGGCCCCACACTGCGCAGGAGTTGTGTCGTGGTATTGAACTACAGACCGATGAGTGATTTCTGCCAGTGGGCCTCAAGCCCGGCCTGGTGGTGTGCGATAATGGGCGAAATCTCGTCGCAGCTCTGGGACTAACCGGTTTGACGCACATGCCTTGCTTGGCGCATGTGCTGAAATTGGTGGTGCAGAAATTCATTCACAACTACCCCGACATGTCAGAGCTGCTGCATAAAGTGCGGGCCGTCTGTGCGCGCTTCCGGCGTTCTCATCCTGCCGCTGCTCGCCTGTCTGCACTACAGCGTAACTTCGGCCTTCCCGCTCACCGCCTCATATGCGACGTGCCCACCAGGTGGAACTCCACCTTGCACATGCTGGAGAAACTGTGCGAGCAGCAGCAGGCCATAGTGGAGTTTCAGCTGCAGCACGCACAGGTGAGTCGCACTGTGGAACAGAACCACTTCACCACCAATAACTGGGCCTCCCTGCGAGATCTGTGTGCCCTGTTGTGCCGTTTCGAGTACTCCACCAACATGGCCAGTGTCGATGATCCCGTTATCAGCATTACAATACCACTTCTATGTCTCCTTGAGAAAACACTTAGGGAGATGATGAAAGAGGAGATGGCCCAGGAGGAGGAGGAGGAGGATGAGGAAGAGGGGTCATTTCTAATACTTTCAGGCCAGTCTTTTAGAAGTGGCCCAGAATGAGGTCTTTTGCAACAGCAGAGGCCAGGTACAAATTTGGCCAGCCAGCCCCACTACTGGAGGATGAGGAGGACGAGGATGAGGAGGAGGATGGGGATGAAGCATGTTCAGCGTGGGGTGGCACCCAACGTAGCTCAGGCCCATCACTGGTGCGTGGCTGGGGGAAACGGAGGACGATGACAATACGCCTCCCACAGAGGACAGCTTGTCCTTACCTCTGGGCAGCCTCGCACACATGAGCGACTACATGCTGCAGTGCCTGCGCAACGACAGCAGAGTTGCCCACATTTTAACGTGTGCTGACTACTGGGTGGCCACCCTGCTGGATCCCCGGTATAAAGACAACGTGCCCACTGTAATTTCCGCACTGGAGCGTGATAGGAAAATGCGCAAGTACAAGCGCACGCTGGTAGACACGCTTCTGAGAGCATTCCCAACTGACACGGGGGGACAAGTGGAAGCACAAGGCGAAGGCAGAGGAGGAGCAAGAGGTCACCAACACAGCTGTGTCGCGGCCAGCTCCTCAGACAGCAGGGTTAGCATAGCCAAGATGTGAAAAAGTTTTGTCACAGCGCCACAGCTAACTGCACCACTCTCTGATAGGGAATGTGTTAGCAGGAAGCAGCATTTCAACAACATGGTGGAACAGTACATGTGCACACGTCTCCATGTTGTAAGAGGGTGCAAGGTGTTGTTTTTGATAGCAGGTACGTGTCACCGAGGTTGCTGGCCTCGGTGAGGTAAGAGCCGGGGTTTTTGGTCTGCAGCAGCTAGTGCTGCTCTGTTAAATAGCATGGCTGCAAAGCCGATCCGGGCCGGCTCTTACTGGGAGCAGCTAAAGAGTAGGGTGGGTGGCTGCTCCCCACGGTCCAGTCCATGTTTTGGGGCTGGGTATAAAACGCAGCCAGCAGCTGTGTCTGGGTGTGTGTGATTATCCTGGAGCCTGCAAACAGGGCTGAGGAATTCTCTGTCCTGGAGGAAGGAGCTCAGCAAGGTGGTGTTGCCCTGCGACCTGAAGGTGGAATCGCCTGCGGCTGAGCCGACTGCTAGGTGTGAACCCGCACCTAAACCACCCAAGGTGACTGGACCGTGTGTTGGCCTGTTTTTGGTTTTTCCACATGATTTCTGTTGTGTATGAACTGTCACCAAGAGACTGTTTTCATTTCTGGTGTGCAAGTGTGAATAAAACACTGTTTGATGCACAATCTGGACTCCTTGTTTTGCCTCTAAACTGCACCCGCACCGCTGTCTACCAGAGCGACTCCCCACATTTGGTGGCGGATGCGGGCATGCGCAGTGAGGCTGGCGTGAACGCCGAACTTTGTTTTTGCTGGGCAAAAGTGAATGTCCTATATTAAGCCGGCAAAGTTGCAGCCTGTGATCCCCGACAAAATGGAGGCGGCTGTGAAAGCCCTCATAGAGGCTAACGTGCAGCAGCGGGAGACCAACCAGCTACTGCTACAGCACGTGATGGCGTTGCAAGCGGCAGGAGCGTCCCACCGCGTCCACGATGCCCGGAAAGCTGTCCGTACCGCGATCCCTAAGATGACCCCCTCGGATGATGTTGAGACCTATCTGGCGGTGTTCGAGAAGGTGGCCGTGAGGGAGAAATTACCCCGAGAACAGTGGGCAGAGGTCATCGCTCCGTTCCTGGCGTCTGGACCCCAGCAAGTATTTTTGACCTCCCAGGTGACCAAGCAGCTGACTACCCGACTGTGAAAGGTGAGATCCTGGCAAGACTGGGGGTGAATGTTTTGGTCCGGGCCCAGCGGGTGCATCAGTGGGAGTTTAACCCGGCTGAACCCGCCCGGCCACAATACTATGACTTGCTACAACGGTTGCAAAATGGCTGCAGCCAGACATACTGACTCCCACTGCTATGCTCGACCGTCTGTTAGCCGATGTCTTCTGGAGGGCTTTGCCTTACCCTCTCCAGCACTGGATCGGCCAGGTATCGCCCACCAATGCCCTGGAGATGGTCGACCTGGTGGAGCGGCACGAGGCCACCAGAAACCTGCAGGGGAGTCTTGCTGGGAAGGGGTCAGTTAAACCCCGGAGGCCTCTGCCCCAGTTCCAACGTCCGCGACAGAGCGGCCTGCACGGAATATACCCCTGCGAGCCCGCCTCCCGTGGTATGCTGGAGGTGTCAGGAGCCAGGCCACATCAGGGCCGACTGTCCGCGCCGGGATGAGCTGATGGAGGTGAACTACGGGGTCGCCACTCCTTGTATGCACGGAAGCTGTGCGCAACTGGCACCCGTGAGGTACAAGACCATAACCACCTGTGTCAGGTAGAGGTGGGAGATTCGCTGGCGGTGGCTCTGCTGGACTCCGGGAGTTTAGTCTCCTGGTAAGGGCTGCCCTGGTACGGCCTGCGGAGTATACTGGCCGTAAAGTCGGGGTCCTGTGCATCCACGGAGACCTGAAAGACTATCCCACTGCACTAGTGACTTTGTCCACAGCGGCTGGTAGGTGGACCCACGAGGTGGCTGTCGCTACTACACTCCCACACGAACTAATACTTGGGAGGGACTTCCCGGTTTTCCGGCGCTGTGGCCGGCAATAAAGGTATCTGAGGGACCCGAGACAGGGGTGACCCTAGCAGAGTGGCCTGATACCGCTGGAAGGCCAGAACCCTGGGAGCCCGAGTCTGAAGGGCCGGCGGTAGGGGTGACCACTGCTCCGGCGGTAGAGGGGGAAACAACCCCACTGAGTGTAATGGTGGGAGACACGGAGGACTTGCCACCGGGACCTGAGTTGGCAGACCTCAATGTCTCCGGGGAAAATTTTGGGACCGCACAACACCGGGACCAAACCCTAACCAGGGCCTGGGAGAATGTGCTGGAAATTGATGGTAAACCCCAGAAACCAGGGGCTGAATTAATGTTCCCACGATTTATTGTTCTACAGGATATGTTGTATCGGGTGAACCAAGTCCGAGGTGAACCTGTTGAACAGTTGGTGGTGCCCACAGCGCATCGCAAGCTTGTCATGGAGCTTGCCCACCAACATGTTCTTGGGGACACCTGGGGTGGCAGAAAACCCAGGACCGCATACTGCAGCGGTTTTATTGGCCCGGTGTGTTCAAGGAGGTAGAAGATTATTGTAAGTCCTGTCCAACCTGTCAGATAACTAGCCCCCAGCCTCATTTCCGTAGTCCTCTGGTACCTCTGCCAATTATTGAAGTACCGCTTGAGCGAATCGCTATGGATTTAATTGGGCCTGTACCAAAGTCTCGCCAGGGGCCACCAACACATTCTGGTAGTTCTCGACTATGCCACTGGGTATCCGGAGGCGGTGCCTCTGCGACATACCTCAGCTAGGCTCATTGCCAAAGAGTTAATGGAGATGTTTTCCCGTGTGGGCCTGCCAAAAGAGGTTCTGACAGACCAAGGGACCCCTTTATGTCCAAAGTAATGAAGGAACTGTGTAAATTGTTGCGTATAAAGCAGTTACGGACGTCCGTTTACCATCCGCAAACAGACGGTCTTGTTGAGAGGTTTAACCAAACTCTAAAAATATGTTAAAAAGGGTGGTGTCTAGAGATGGGAAGGACTGGGACCTGCTTCTGCCCTATCTCATGTTCGCAGTGCGAGAGGTACCCCAGGCCTCTACTGGGTTCTCGCCTTCGAACTGCTTTATGGCAGACACCCTCGGGGCCTGTTGGATATCGCCAAGGAAGCATGGGAACAACAGCCTGTCCCCCACAAAAGTGTCATTGAGTATGTCACCCAGATGCAGGAACGGATAGAAAGGGTGTTGCCGCTGGTCCGGGAGCATATGGAGGCAGCGCAACAAGCCCAGAGTAGGGTGTATAATCGTCAGGCTCGGGTACGGGGCTTCCATCCGGGAGATCGGGTTTTGGTTCTGGTACCCACCCTTGACAGCAAGTTCCTAGCTAGGTGGCAGGGCCCCTATGAGGTGATCGAGAAGGTAGGGGAAGTAAATTACAAAGTACACCAGCCAGGCGGCGCAAGCCGGAGCAGGTGTACCACGTGAATTTACTTAAGCCGTGGAAAGATAGGGACACAGCCGACGACCACAGCCCCGGCCAGGGCTTCTAGGTGAAAAGGGTCCAGCCCCACAGTTCGAGGCCTGTGAAGCAGTAACCACGGTAAAAATTGCAGACAGCCTGTCTTCCAAACAAGTTCAGGAAGTCAGGGAGTTCATCAGTCGGAACACGGATGTGTTCTCGGACCTCCTGGCCGCACGCCTCTCATCCAACATGACATCGTCACTGAGCCTCAGGCCAAGATCCGGTTAAAACCATACCGGGTACCCGAGGCTCGGCGACGGGCCATCGCGGAGGAAGTACAGTTAATGTTGAAGCTCGATGTCATTGAGGAGTCGAAAAGTGAGTGGGCCAGTCCCATAGTCCTAATACCCAAGCCGGATGGGACGTTGCGGTTCTGCAACGACTTTCGCAAGTTAAATGAAGTATCCAAGTTTGATGCGTATCCCATGCCCCGAGTAGACGAGCTGGTTGAAAGTTTAGGACAAGCCCGTTATTTTTCTGTGCTGGACCTCACTAAAGGGTACTGGCAGGTACCCTTAACGGAGTCGGCTAAGGAAAAACCGCATTTGTTACCCCGCAGGGCCTGTATCACTACAAGGTGTTACCCTTTGGCCTGCATGGCGCCCCGCCACTTTCCAAAGGTTAATGGACATAGTGCTGCGACCACATCGCCGGTACGCCTCGGCCTACTTAGATGATGTAGTCATCCACAGCACCGACTGGGAAAGCCATTTACCCAAGGTGCAGGCGGTAGTGGATGCCCTGAGGAAAGCCGGACTGACCGCTAACCCAAAGAAGTGCTCCATAGGGTTAGAGGAGACAAAATATCTGGGATATGCAATTGGGCGGAGTCATCAAACCTCAGGTAACCAAGGTAGAGGCCATTCGTAACTGGCCCCGACCGGTCACCACCAGGCAGGTAAAGTCGTTCCTGGGGATTGTAGGTTACTACATGAGGTTTGTGCCCCACTTTGCCACAATAGCAGCGCCGTTGACAGACCTCTTGAAGGGGCGAAAGTCTGGGAGGGTTAGCTGGAGTGAGAAGGCGGAGGAGGCTTTCGCGCGTTGAAGTCGGCCCTGTGTGGGTCCCCGGTTTTGGTGACACCCGACTTCAACAAGGAGTTTGTCGTACAGACCGACGCTCGGAGGTAGGCCTCGGTGCGGTACTGTCTCAGGAGGTCAACGGGGAAGAACATCCCGTTGTCTTCCTGAGCCGTAAGCTCAATCCCGCCGAGTCCAGATATAGTATAGTGGAGAGGGAGTGCCTGGCTATCAAGTGGGCACTCGAATCTCTCCGCTACTACTTGTTAGGGAGGAGGTTCCGTCTGGTGACCGACCATTCCCCCTCAAATGGATGAGTCAGGCCAAGGAGAGGAATGCTCGGGTCACCAGGTGGTTCCTATCTCTTCAGAATTTCAAATTCTTCGTGGAACACAGGGCAGGCCGCTTGCAGGGCAACGCAGATGCCCTGTCCCGCGTCCACTGCCTCACGTGTGTTCACCCCTCAGGGCTGAACAAAGGGGTGTGTAAGAGGGTGCAAGGTGTTGTTTTTGATAGCAGGTACGTGTCACCGAGGTTGCTGGCCTCGGTGAGGTAAGAGCCGGGTTTTTGGTCTGCAGCAGCTAGTGCTGCTCTGTTAAATAGCATGGCTGCAAAGCCGATCCGGGCCGGCTCTTACTGGGAGCAGCTAAAGAGTAGGGTGGGTGGCTGCTCCCCACGGTCCAGTCCATGTTTTGGGGCTGGGTATAAAACGCAGCCAGCAGCTGTGTCTGGGTGTGTGTGATTATCCTGGAGCCTGCAAACAGGGCTGAGGAATTCTCTGTCCTGGAGGAAGGAGCTCAGCAAGGTGGTGTTGCCCTGCGACCTGAAGGTGGAATCGCCTGCGGCTGAGCCGACTGCTAGGTGTGAACCCGCACCTAAACCACCCAAGGTGACTGGACCGTGTGTTGGCCTGTTTTTGGTTTTTCCACATGATTTCTGTTGTGTATGAACTGTCACCAAGAGACTGTTTTCATTTCTGGTGTGCAAGTGTGAATAAAACACTGTTTGATGCACAATCTGGACTCCTTGTTTTGCCTCTAAACTGCACCCGCACCGCTGTCTACCAGAGCGACTCCCCACAATGTACAGACTGATGGTTCGGCCCCATCCAACTCCTGGGTCTCCAAATTGTCCACATGGCCAGAGCTAGCCTTTTATGACTTGGATGTGACGTTCATAAAAATGAACCAGGCAAGGATCCACAGGACCTGTCCAACCTTGTGCAGAATAGGCATTTATAACTGCCTCGCCCTCAACCATACATTCTTTTATTCCAGGGCACTTCTTTAATGAATCCTCTTTTTTTTTTAATTGTACCATTATTTTGGGGGCAACACCAAGTTGAATTAACCTCTCCTCTGTCTGGGTGCCAGAGGCCTACATTTCAGCTAAACGCCTGCTGCTTTAGTGCATGACATTAACCTCTTTTTTCTGTCAAATGTCCTCTCTCCTCTGTCTGGGTGTCAGGGGCCTAAATAACTAAAAAGTGGCCTGTCCCATTGGTGGGTAACATGATGCCCGTTTTGCTGCTATGGGACCTTTCTCCTCTGTCTGAGTGCCAGGGGCCTACATTTCAGATAATCGCCTGTTGCTTTGGAGGTTCACATTATCCTCTTTTTGATGTTGAATGACCTCTCCTCTGTCTGGGTGTCAGGGGCCTATATTTCGTTTACTTACTTGCTGTCTTGGTGGGCGACATTATCTCTTTTTACTGTCAAATAACCACCCCATTGTGTGGGTGTCAGGGGCCTATATTTTGTTTACTTGCTTGCTGTCCTGGTTGAAGACATTAAAGTCTTTTTACTGTCAAATGACCTCTACATTGTCTGGTTGTTAGGGGCCTATATTCCATTTAAACGCTTGCTGTCTTGGTGGGAGACATTTAACTATTTTTACTGTCAAATTACCGCCCCATTGTGTGGGTGTCAGGGGCCTATATGTCGTTTAATCATTTGTTGTCTTGGTGGGATATATTAAACTCTTTTTACTGTCAAATGACTGCCCGATTGTGTGGGTGTCAGGGGCCTATATTTTGTTTAATTGCTTGTTGCCTTGGTGGGAGACATTAAACTCTTTTTACTGTCAAATGACCTCTCTCTGTCTGGGTGTCAGGGGCCTACATAAATGATAATGGCCTGTTCCATTGCAGGTTGACCTAAGGCCTGTGTTGCTGTTATGGGACCGCTCTCCTCTTTGCGGGTGCCATGGTCCTCCTGAATTAGTAAATGAGGCCGGTGGCACTGCTGGGTCAAATCAATACTGTCTTGGCGTGATTTCAACTCTCCTCTTTGTGGGTCCCGTGGGCCTGAATGTTTAAATAAGGCCTGTGGCCCTGCAGGCAGACATGATTCCTTCTTGGCTGTGATGAGAACTTCAACTCCTATAGCATTCCCACCTGTTGCCACCCCAACCTCCTATTCCACCTCCTCCTCCAAGTTGCCAATTGATACTGGTTAATTATTATTTATTTTAAGTCATTTCCCTATCCACATTTGTTTGCAGGGGATTTACCTACATGTTGCTGTCTTTTGCAGCCCTCTAGCCCTTTCCTGGATGATTTTACAGCATTTTTAGTGCCCAAAAGTTCGGGTCCCCATTGACTTCAATGGGGTTCGGGGTCAAGTTCGGGTCGAGTTCGGATCCCGAACCCGAACATTTTCATGAAGTTAGGCCGAACTTCTCGAACCCAGAACATCCAGGTGTTCGCTCAACTCTACTGGTGACGGATGTGGTGACGTTGCTGCCACCTCCTCTGTTTGCTGGTTGGTTGGTGCCACTGTCACTCACTTGGACCCAGGTTTAGAATGTTTATTTTTAATTTCTATGCATTTTATGTTATTGAAAGTTATTTCCCTATCCAAATTTGTTTGCAGGACAAATGTCCTACTCTGAACCCCATTTTGCTTCCTTTTCCAGCCCTCTAGCCTTTTCCAGGACTTTTTTACAGCCATTTTAGTGCCCAGAAGTTTGGGTCCCCATTGACTTCAATTGGGTTCGGGGTCAGGTTCGAGTCCCGCACACGAACTTAGCGGCGAAGTTCGGCCGAACTCGGCGAACCCCAACATCCAGATGTCCGCTCAACTCTACTCTTATGCTGTGGACTCAGACTTTTCCTCCTCCTCTGGAGCAACAAGGCCACCTGGCACCCCTCAAAGTGAGAATGTGACAACCACCACCAGTGTCTCCACACGGTCTCATGGAAGCATTCAGCTTTTCATTCCCAAAACACTGGAGAGAAGGAGGAAGTACCCCCCTACCAAACCACAAGCACTAGCCCTGAATGCCAGCATTTTCAAATTCCTGGCCTTTAAAATGCTTAACCCCCTTCAGTATATAAGAACCTCCCCAGCTGCCATTTTGCGCAGTTTTTTGAAGTTCTGAGAGAGACAGCAGTATTATTGCTGTGCTCTCTGCTTTCCTATGTCATTACATTAGATAGTTAGTTAGCTTATATACATATAATACAGATAGTTAGTGGGTGATACTGTAGATTAGATTGTGATATAGTGTAGCTGTACTGTTCTGCTGTCCATAAATACATGCTACAGACATAGTGTTGTGATGTCACAGCAATATTTAGTGCACCAATCAGAAATATGTAGTCAGACCTGCTAAAATGTTTAGTTGCATGTATTGCGCATAATTAGTGCAGATTTGCAAAATTACGAATATGTTGGAGCACTCTATCTGCTGTAGGGGGATTAGCTCGGTTTCGGGCTCACTTTCACAAGTATCTTCAGGACACACGGTATCAATGTCCAAACAGTGCCTTTATTAGTGGCACATCACACAAAAGAATAACGCAATACAAAATAAACACCTGCCCAGCTGGGCTCTCACTAAACAGATTACAATCATAATAATCATACATGAACAGTGACACTATATAATGGAGAAATACAATAGTACACTGAACATAGACAATAGTAGCGGAGAAATGTACAATAAGAATCCAAAGGTGATTACTCCAGGTTGTAGTATCACTTCGGATTTATCAGTAATCACAAATATAATATGCAGGAAATCCAAGGGTATGATAACAGATATCCAGGGAGTTGGATTATCATTAAGGAAAATAACTTAGACAATACCAGTATATAATACAATAGAGACAATTAGGATAATAAACCTGATCGTAAAACTTGTAACAAGGTTATTTGTGGCTATTATAACTTACCTATGCCGCAGGTGGAGAGAAAGGATGGGAGAGCAGGACGCAAGCGAGAGTGCCATGCATATAGCATGTTAGGTATCAGAATGGCGTCTGTCAGGTAAGTGGGAGCAGGGTAATTTATATCTGTGCGCGCTAAAGAGGTAGGGCGCGGCCTAGTGTTGAGACGTTAGTGCGCATGACCGGAAGTGGATGCGTTTCAGCTTGGAACGCATCGCAAATCGAGTCATGTATGTCTAAAAACATCAGTGAGGGAAGAGGATGTCGAAGATATAATCAACCTATAGATGGAAGAGATGATTATAATGGGAGTATTGGAGGTTGTATATACCGGTCGTATCGTAGACCGGAAGTACATGCGTTCCACTGTGGAGCGCATCGCGTCACATGATCTATATAGGAGTTATCAAGAGGCCGGAGTACAAGCGTTCCACAGTGGAACGCATGACCGGGCTGTGTACTAAGGTGCAGTATAGTGAAATATAATGTAAAATAAGAATTGTATGTAAATGAATGTAGGGAACTGTGAATAATGGGATAGAACTGGAATGTATTATGTGTAACGTAAATGATGGTACAATAAAGAAGGAATGAGAGAAGGAAAGAATAAGAGAAGAATAAAGGCAGAGTGAGAGGAGGAGAGCCCAGAGATAATCAACATAGTGTGATACAGTGCCAAGAGGAATATAGATGGGAAAACAAGAGGAGTAGGAAAATGAGGATATAGAAATTATAGAAATTACCCAGACAAAAGGATATTGGACTGTGGCATGGAAGTATTCTAACGGGCCTGGAAAGGAGAAGAGATCAGATATTAGTAAATGAACACCAAAATATCATAAAGCATATTAAGTAAAACATTGAATCTCATATTCACGGTTTAGACCTTTTGGTGTTAAACTGTCCAGTTTATGGATCCAAAAGGCCTCCCTCATCTTAAGCAAACGGATCCGGTCACCTCCTCTGCGTAGTGCAGGAACATGTTCTAATACTAGAAACTTCAATTGTGAGATGTTATGGCGCCTCTCATGAAAATGGGCCGGGACTGGTAATAATAGGTTGCTGTTACGGATTCTGGATTTGTGTTGACTGATTCGATCTCTGATTTTTTGTGTTGTCTCACCTACGTATATAAGGCCGCAAGGATATTTTAGCATGTAGACCACGTGGTCTGAGTCACAGGTGAAAAAGTCGCGGATAGGTATAGATTTGCCTGTCTGTGGGTGTGAGATATTTGCACCTTTAATTACATGTGAGCATTGCATACAACCCAGACAGGGGAAGGTGCCTTTCTTACGTGTTTTTAGAAACATTTGTCTAGGTAGTCGTATATTGGAGCCCTCATCTGCATGGACCAATAAGTCTCGCAAGTTTTTCGGACGCCTGTTACAAGATAAGACAGGTTGTCCAAATTCCAATATTGTAGGGTATGCTTTACCTAAGATTGACCAGTGGCTATGAATAATGTTTAACACCTTCTGGGCACAAGGATGATATGTGTGAATGAGCGGGATACGTGGAGCTTGGGGCAGAATTTTAATCTTCTGGGAGATTTGTTTCTGGGTAATGGATTTGGGATAACCTCTCTCTAGAAATCTATTTTCCATCTCTTTGATACTGAGCTTCTCTCGTAGGGGCATCCTGTACAATCCTGTTGATTCTATGATATTGTGAATTAGGTAATGATTTTTTGGTGTTAGGTGGGTGAAAACTTGTAAAATGTAAGAGGTTATTGCGATCGGTGGGTTTGCGAAAGAGGTCAGTCATGAGTGCGCCTGAGGTGGTTCGTCTTATCGTAGTATCCAGGAAGTTGATAGTTGAATGATCATAACTAATAGTAAATTGTAATTCTGGGTAGATAGAATTTATATACTCATGAAATTCTAGTAATGAGTCCAACGGGCCCCGCCAAATGCAAAAATATCATCAATGTATCGTTTCCACACTGTGGCGTGCCTGATGAAAAGATGACTGGTATAGATGTAAGTTTTTCGAAATGGTCCATATAGCAGTTTGCATAGGGCGGGGCCACGTTGGACCCCATTGCCGTACCCCGTTTTTGTAGGAAAAAAGTATCCTGGAAAAGAAAATAGTTGTATGTGAGCACTATGTGCAAAAGATCCAAACAGAAGTTTAACACTGAAGTCTCTGTGTTGACAGAAATGAGTAATTCTTTAACCGCATTAATGCCCTTATCGTGTTGAATCGAAGTATATAAACTTGCCACGTCCCAGGTGACCAAAAAGATTCTGTGGGTAGTGGGTCAAGTTGTGTGATGATACGTAGGAAGGCTTGGGTATCCAACAAAAATGACTTAGTATTTTTGATGTGTGGTGTAAGTAATTTCTCCAAACAAATGGAAAGTGGAGATAATATGGAGTCCGTGGATGCCACAATTGGTCTTCCGGGGGATTCTCTAAGTTTTTATGGATCTTGGGTAAGACGTAAATTACTGGAATTATAGGGTGTTGTTTTGTAAGGAAAGAGATGGTGGCGTCATCAATAGTACCCATGTTTCTGTGTTTTTGTAAAGTCACCCTGATCTCTGAGGCTATTTTGTAAGTTGGATTATGGTCTAGCTTCTGGTAGACTTCAATGTCACTAAGTTGCCGCTGAATCTCAGCAACGTATTGGGCCTTGTCCATGATTACCATGGCGCCTCCCTTGTCGGCTGGTTTTATTACCAGTCTTTCATCCTGATTGAGGGATTTTAGAGCCTGTCGGTCAGTAATACTAAGATTATGTGTAAACTTATATTTCCCTTTATTAAGTTCCTTCCTAAAAGTATTTATGTCCCTCTGAATTAAATTGATATAGGTCTCCACTGGGGGTTTGTTCTTTGGTGGGTTATATGTACTTTTATTCCTTAATCCCAGGGATTTAATGGAGACAGGAGAGTTGTCAGTCTGTGTGACTGTTAATGGTTCTTTTGTTCCCCAAAGTGTGCTTTTAGTCTAATTGCACGAAAGAATCTGTGAATGTCCATGTCGAGTTGGAATGTGTCCAACGCTCGGGATGGACAAAAGATAGTCCTTTCTGTAATACAGACAGTTGGGCTGGACTGAGGGTAACAGAAGAAATATTAAAGACTAATGACTGTACCTGGGAACGCGTTGTTATAGAAGTGGTAGCTGTGCCGGAGGGAGGATCAGTTCTATTTCCTCTCCTGGGGCCTCGTGGTGGGCGGTATCGTGGTTGGGACTCGTCACTGGATGCTGAACGATACGAGTCCATTGATGGAGATCGTCTTTCCGTCTGATGTTGTTTGTAGGTTGAAAAATCAAGCCACTTGTACACGCGGTTGAGGCGGTATCTCGGTGTCTCATAAACTTTTGCTTTTCGCCATTTCAATTGCCGTAAGACAATTGAAATGACGAAAAAGCAAAAAATTATGAGAGACACCGAAGATTACCGCCTCAACCGCGTGTACAAGTGGCTTGATTTTTCAACTCATTTCTGTCAACACAGAGACTTCAGTGTTAAACTTCTGTTTGGATCTTTTGCACATAGTTCTCACATACAACTATTTTCTTTTCCAGGATACTTTTTTCCTACAAAAACGGGGTACGGCAATGGGGTCCAACGTGGCCCCGCCCTATGCAAACTGCTATATGGACCATTTCGAAAAAACTTACATCTATACCAGTCATCTTTTCATCAGGCACGCCACAGTGTGGAAACGATACATTGATGATATTTTTTGCATTTGGCGGGGCCCGTTGGACTCATTACTAGAATTTCATGAGTATATAAATTCTATCTACTCAGAATTACAATTTACTATTAGTTATGATCATTCAACTATCAACTTCTTGGATACTACGATAAGACGAACCACCTCAGGCGCACTCATGACTGACCTCTTTCGCAAACCCACCGATCGCAATAACCTCTTACATTTTACAAGTTTTCACCCACCTAACACCAAAAAATCATTACCTAATTCACAATATCATAGAATCAACAGGATTGTACAGGATGCCCCTACGAGAGAAGCTCGTATCAAAGAGATGGAAAATAGATTTCTAGAGAGAGGTTATCCCAAATCCATTACCCAGAAACAAATCTCCCAGAAGATTAAAATTCTGCCCCAAGCTCCACGTATCCCGTTCATTCACACATACCATCCTTGTGCCCAGAAGGTGTTAAACATTATTCATAGTCACTGGTCAATCTTAGGTAAAGCATACCCTACAATATTGGAATTTGGACAACCTGTCTTATCTTGTAACAGGCGTCCGAAAAACTTGCGAGACTTATTGGTCCATGCAGATGAGGGCTCCAATATACGACTACCTAGACAAATGTTTCTAAAAACACGTAAGAAAGGCACCTTCCCCTGTCTGGGTTGTATGCAATGCTCACATGTAATTAAAGGTGCGAATATCTCACACCCACAGACAGGCAAATCTATACCTATCCGCGACTTTTTCACCTGTGACTCAGACCACGTGGTCTACATGCTAAAATGTCCTTGCGGCCTTATATACGTAGGTGAGACAACACAAAAAATCTGAGATCGAATCAGTCAACACAAATCCAGAATTCGTAACAGCAACCTATTATTACCAGTCCCGGCCCATTTTCATGAGATGCGCCACAACATCTCACAATTGAAGTTTCTAGTATTAGAACATGTTCCTGCACTACGTAGAGGAGGTGACCGGATCCGTTTGCTTAAGATGAGGGAGGCCTTTTGGATCCATAAACTGGACAGTTTAACACCGAAAGGTCTAAACCGTGAATATGAGATTCAATGTTTTACTTAATATGCTTTATGATATTTTGGTGTTCATTTACTAATATCTGATCTCTTCTCCTTTCCAGGCCCGTTAGAATACTTCCACGTCCAATATCCTTTTGTCTGGGTAATTTCTATAATTTCTATATCCTCATTTTCCTACTCCTCTTGTTTTCCCATCTATATTCCTCTTGGCACTGTATCACACTATGTTGATTATCTCTGGGCTCTCCTCCTCTCACTCTGCTTTTATTCTTCTCTTATTCTTTCCTTCTCTCATTCCTTCTTTATTGTACCATCATTTTCGTTACACATAATACATTCCAGTCCGGTCATGCGTTCCACTGTGGAACGCTTGTACTTCCGGCCTCTTGATAATTCCTATATAGATCATGTGACACGATGCGCTCCACTGTGGAACGCATGTACTTCCGGTCTACGAAACGACCGGTATATACAACCTCCAATACTCCCATTAGAATCATCTCTTCCATCTATAGGTTGATTATATCTTTGACATCCTCTTCCCTCACTGATGTTTTTAGACATACATGACTCGATTTGCGATGCGTTCCAAGCTGAAACGCATCCACTTCCGGTCATGCGCACTAACGTCTCAACACTAGGCCGCGCCCTACCTCTTTGGCGCGCACAGATATAAATTACCCTGCTCCCACTTACCTGACAGACGCCATTCTGATACCTAACATGCTATATGCATGGCACTCTCGCTGCGCCCTGCTCTCCCATCCTTTCTCTCCACCTGCGGCATAGGTAAGTTATAATAGCCACAAATAACCTTGTTACAAGTTTTACGATCAGGTTTATTATCCTAATTGTCTCTATTGTATTATATACTGGTATTGTCTAAGTTATTTTCCTTAATGATAATCCAACTCCCTGGATATCTGTTATCATACCCTTGGATTTCCTGCATATTATATTTGTGATTACTGATAAATCCGAAGTGATACTACAACCTGGAGTAATCACCTTTTGATTCTTATTGTACATTACTCCGCTACTATTGTCTATGTTCAGTGTACTATTGTATTTCTCTATTATATAGTGTCACTGTTCATGTATGATTATTATGATTGTAATCTGTACTCCTTCTCTCATGTAGTATCTGACGAAGGCAAATATATGCCGAAACGTAATACTGTCGCACATGAAATAACTGAAAAGAAAAAGAAAATAAACAATTTAAGCATTACTATACTGGCTGCTGTTTCTATACTTGTGTATCTATTGGGTTGGAACCCTACAGTCAGCCTCCAAACAGAGTGCGCCAAAGACAGATCTGCTCACTAAACAGAGGCATTCCCTATCTCACCTCTATAGCGCCGTTCACACCTGGAACCGGATGCGCCTTGTAGTCCTCCAGCCCCTTGGGGGATTTGGGCTCACTAGTCCTCCTGACTAGGACCCCTACAACCCACTACCAGGCGTTGCTTCGTCCCCCAAGACCAGGCTCAGAGTCTCCCTGACTCTCCTTCACACACTTTCCCCCCCCCCGACACACACATAGAGGGTTGATTTTATCCCTCCCCGATTAACCCTGCTGGCCTCACCTGGGGCCAGGGAACCTGGAATTGATTAGGGGTGTGGACTGAGAGACTCCCACTACCAACCTGACTCCCAGTCCAAAGAAATCCAGCCCATACAACTTTAACCAAACAATCTCCAGCAAGCTATGCCTTACTGAAGCAGCACTTTTCTGGATTTCAGCTATCTCACCTAGTGAAACTGAATCACCAGGTGAGATGCACACCCCCACCATATGACTACTGCAAACTTTACTGTTCACATCATCACATATCTCCCCCCTCTGTTCAAACCTGTGGGGATGAACACATATACCAACCGGATGCTCATGACAGGGCATCCGCATTATCTTATCACCTTCCAGCTTAACATTCCCCCTGGAAGATGTTGTCAGCGTCACAGGCTTCCGTTTATTTTGCCAGACCCATGCCATCAGAGCTCTGTTTGTCACTCACACTGACATCTTGCCCAAAAGATAATGTCTAAGAGGTTCCCGTGTCCATGTGACAGGCAGACCCTCTCTATATTCTCTTACACAGCCGCTTCAAAATAGCTCGCTTCTTACGACTCGCCTTTTTTTGTCTCTTTATTTTATTTTTAACAGATAGCATCTTTCGTTTTCCTTTACTCCCCACAGGGGTTATGTCAGGTTTGGCTCCAATTTCAGAGTCTACTTCTTCAGTGGCACTCCCCACTTCAGCAGACTCTTCTTCATCCTTATCTTTGGTCTCTGGAACATCCCCGGATTTCTTCCACTCCAACTCATCGGCCTTAGCTTCTTCAGGCTTTGAGTCTCTTTTGGAGTCTTCATTCACTTTATTAGCCTTCCCACCTTTCTTGGACCCAGCATCATATACTTGACTTCTTAACACCTCCTCTTTCTCATTAGGGTTGGAGGTACTGGGGTCACCAGAGTCCGTATCAGACTCTTCATTTTCTGGCAATCTCTCCAGAGGTTCACTCCAGAAACTGTTCTCCACTCGTGCAGGCTCTACGGTAGCCACCTCACAGCAGTAGACAGCATCTGTATGTTGGGCGTCAGTCCCCTCGTATTTCTTACCCAGCAGACCACTGGCTGAAGTAATGTCTTGCATGACCAAGTCTTGGCTACACACCGCCACGAGTCTCTTGGCTTCTGCATTCACATCAGCCTCATCAACCGGTTCCGCAGAAAGATCATCCATCTTCTCTGCCTCGGTCGGTACTGTAGTGCCACTATCTCCAGACCCATTCTTAATAGGATCTGCCTTCTTCGATCTTTCAGAGAATCCTCCTCTTCAGGTTTCTCCTTTTCTTTCACCTGCCGCATGAGAGCACACTGAGACTTCCCAACTCATAGATGTTCTTTTCAATGTCATCCTTTGAGCTCATGAAATCCTCCATCTTTGCTCTGAGTTGCCTGTTCAGACTCTCAAATTCATCACGCTCCTCAAGCACTTTTTCAAGGGCTTTAGCCAAGGAGAGGGCCTTGGTCTTCTTCTTAGTTTTTCGCACCAGCTTGTTAGCAGCGCTGCACTCTTGGGCCTTCTGTTCCAGCTGCTCTTCACTCTGTTCTGGTGTAACAGCAGTTGTAGGAGTACCACCATTCTTCCTTAGACACTCTGTGGGATTTCCACCCAGGGACTCTTCAAGCCCATTGTTGATGTCTACTATAGACTTTTGTGTCTTTCTGGAGTCCTTTCCCTTCCTTGGGACACCAGGCAGTAGACCCTTCAGTTCACTCATCTTTTCCGGGGTCTCCTCTTTTGACCCTTCTGCAGCCTTCTTCGGGGACTCTGTGACGACAGCTAGTCCCTTCTCTATCGCATCTAGGGACTGTGTGGCGAGAGTGAGATCAGCCTCCTGTTTGCAGCTGTACTGTCCTGTCAGGTCATCTAAGACTGTCTGGATATGAGCTTCAGACACTAGGCTGACGTCACCTTACTGAACTCTCGTCTCTTCAGATATAACGGTCATCTGGTCGCTACTAGTAACCACTTTAGTTTGGCAAGACCTCAACATGGCAGCCTCTCTCTCTGAGTTGCTATAGGTCACAGAACATGCGTTATATATACCGCTCATGTCAGTCTCAATCCTGTCCTCTAGGGGCACCAATGAGCTATTCCCTACCTGGGACATTTTATTAATCATAGAAACCTGTGGAGACTGCATATCCACTTCTAGTACGTGTGGTACACCCTCTAGGACTGCCCCATGTCCTTGCACATTTTTCACAGTGGTTTCCCTCAGTTTTGAGCTCTCAACATCAATTAGCATTTTTATACCATCCACATTTTTACCAACAGGGGGAGCTTCTTCCCCAATCACAGCCTGCAAAGGAAAAGGACTGTCATCATCCTCATCACTTCTTGTACATAGATCCACATTATCATTATACATATCAACAAACTCTGCACCTTCACTTGGCACTGTGTCTGCACCATTGTTTCAATGGTCATTTCACTTAAATCATTGTTTCTATCTGCATTTCCCTTACACCTTCATTTAAAGGGACAGATACATGTTCTGTAGGAGCTTCATCACTTTCTACAGAAGTGTCTCCATTGCCCCACATTGCGTCATGCATGAGCCTATTTGCAACACCAAGTCCATCAGTCTCTGTTCTCATCATAGTCTCACCCTCCGTGAGGACCACCGGATAGTCCACAGTATTCACATAATTGTTCCGGACAGTCATTATTCTACCTCTTACCCAGGCTAGCATGGGATCTCTAATTTTCGCCATCCCAAATCTAGCCTTGGTCACAGGCACTTTAGACAACACAGTAACATTCTCCCCTGCAGATTCCTGCGAGGGAGCAACTGCAACAGGCTTACCCGCCTGTTCAGACACAGCATTTTTCCCATAGTCACTCATTTTTTAGACATTTTCTCGCCGTAGTGCTTTATCAGTCATCGGCCCGGCAGGTAGCAACTGCTGCTGGCTCACTGTGACTGGGTCTGCCACATAATTAATAACAGCAACAGTCTTACACTTTGTTGTCACAGGTTCGGCAGTCTCGGGAGACGAGAGCATCCCACGGACATCTCTACCGAGATCATCCTCCAAAACCCAGCTTTAGGAGACCTGCCCTTGATTCCTAGTACCATGATTACCTGCAGACTTCTTACTCGAACAGTTGCTACCGGAAACAACTTGGCCTGTAGTTAAGACTTTTCCTGGACGGACAATCCAGCCGCACCCTTTAGAATCTTGCGCACAGTCGCAAGGAATATAGGAACTCCGGAGAATCGCACCGCTCGCCATCTCTTTATCTTCCCGACGGTTGCCCTTGGCAATGGCATATCTTGGCTTGTCCTCTGGAACTTTTGCATAGTGACCATACAGCGTTGAGGACCCTCTCCTCAGGGCCAGCTGCAGCTGCGCCTCCAGAGCCTTTCGCTCTGCGTCAAATTTCGCCATTTCACTTGGACCATAACCCAGCTCCTTGGCCAGGTTTTCTCAACGTTTTATATCCCAGGTACGTCGGACACATTCTGTCATGAGACCCATGGCAGCAGATTTGTCAGAAAAAACAGTTCACTTCAGAGACCACACCCGAAAAAAAAAAAAAAACTTTTCCACCAAGACAGTCTCTTCACAGGGTTTCTGGCCCTTTAAATTCACTGCCTAGCAAATCCTTTGCAATACAGCAGCATCTGCTATTTCTGCCTTGTCGTTGCCCCCAGCAACACTTTGCCTTTTTCCAGCAGGGACGACTGCCCACATCCGACACCAAATGTAGGGGGATTAGCTCGGTTTCAGGGGTCACTTTTACAAGTATCTTCAGGACACACGGTATCAATGTCCAAACAGTGCATTTATTAGTGGCACATCACACAAAAGAATAACGCAATACAAAATAAACAAAACAAACAACTGCCCGGCTGGGCTTTCACTAAACAGAGGTATTCCCTATCTCACCTCTATAGCGTCATTCACACCTGGAACTGGTTGCGCCTTGTAGTCCTCCAGCCCCTAGACTGTGCAGCAACAAAGTCCCTTGGGGGATTTGGGCTCACTAGTCCGTCTGACTAGGACCCCTGCAACCTACTACCAGGCGTTGCTTCGTCCCCCAAGACCAGGCTCAGAGTCTCCCTGACTCTCCTTCACACACTTTTTCCCTCTGACACACACAGAGAGGAGATATTTTTCCTTCCCCGATTAACCCTGCTGGCCTCACCTGGGGCCAGGGAACCGTAATGGATTAGGGGTGTGGACTGAAAGACTCCCGCTACCAACCTGACTCCTAGTCCAAAGAAATCCAGCCCATACAATTTTAACCAAACAATCTCCAGCAAGCTATGCCTTACTGAAGCAGCACTTTTCTGGATTTCAGCTGTCTCACCTAGTGAAACTGAACCACCAGGTGAGATACACACCCCCACCATACGACTACCGCACACTTTACTGTTCACATCTAGAGATGAGCGAACTTCTATTTTTAGTTCAGCGTCTAAAGTTTGGGTTCAGGTTATCGTAGCATCCTGTTATGGATTCCGCTACAGCGGACCATAACGGCATTTGGAATCCATAAGGGGATGCTTCATTGAACCCGAACATTGGACAACCCTAAGGACCTGGGGTGATGTCACCATCATGTGATCAGTGCAGGGGGCGTGACTCAGCGCTGGATTGGATAAGAGGTGATCCAGTGCTGAGCCACGCCCCCTGCACTGATCACATGACGGTGACATCACCCCAGGTCCACGGTTCGGGTTCAATGAAGCATACCCTTATGGATTCCAAATGCCGTTATGGTCCGTGGTAGCGGAATCCATAACGGGATGCTACGATAACCCGAACCCGAACTTTGGACGCCGAACTAAAAAAAGAAGTTCGCTCATCTTTATTCACATCATTACACTGCATATAAAGCAATTGTAATGTTCTGCCATGCCAACCATTTTCTCCAGTCTCAGGAAACTTGTAGCAGCTTGAAAAAAGTAGAAAATGTGCCCCTAACCTGTATTGAATGCACAATATGCGCATACTACATTGCCGATTTTCACAATCAAGAAAATATTTGCAAATTTGCAAAAATATGATGAATATTCTACCAAATATTCATGAAATATCGCAAATTTGAATATTGCCCCTGCCGCTCATCAATAGAGATTGACACTTTTATGCGGTTGCTGTCCCACAGTACGTGGTTCCCAGCCGCCACTACTTTTACAGGCGGGCCATCCCTGCCCTGCCCGAACAAGAGACAGACAAACTCAGGTATGAGCTGCTCAATGCCATCAGTGGCAAGGTCCACATAACCACTGATACATGGACCAGTAAGCATGTGCAGGGACATTATATCTTCCTAACTGTCCACTGGGTAAAAGTAGTTGGGTCTGAGGCCGAAAGCAGTTTGGGGCATGTTCTACTGCCACCTAAGATTACCAGACCGCGTATCATTGCAAAAATATCTTTATTTCCATATTAAAAAAGTGCATATAGCACATACAATTAAAAATTGCATTGGGGGGGGGTGCATAGATGGACGAAGGCTTGTGCCGAAACGCGCGTCGGGGTTGGCGCCATCCCGGAGGAGAGACGCAGTATGGGTATGTTATTATTCTTTTGATTGTATGCACTTGCACTTTGCCCAACCGACTTGTTTACCACCCCCCCCTCCGTCTCTCCTCTTGGATGCCGCCCATCTATGCACCCCCCCAATGTAATTTTTAATTGTATGTGCTATATGCACTTTTTTAATATGGAAATAATGATATTTTTGCAATGATACGCGGTCTGGTATTCTCTCTTTAGGTTGTGTTGATATATATTTATATACCACAGGCATTTTTGATATATAGTTGTGGTACTTGGGCTCATGGTGGCCCAGTATTGGCTATAACCTTTGGTGATTTTTTTGCCACCTAAGATTGCTGGATATTTCTCTGTGCCTCCTGTTCCCTCCTACTCCACTTCCTCCTCCTGTTCCTCCTCTACCGCCTCCTGATCATTTCAGCGCAAAACACCTGCACCATCAACTTCAGCACAGAAAAGGGGGAAACGACAGCAGGCTGTTCTGAAACTCATATGTTTGGGGGAAACCCCACACCACGCAGGAGCTGTGGGTGGCATAGAAGAACAGATTGATGAGCAGTTGGTGCCACTGAGCCTCAAGCTCGGCCTGGTGGTGTGTTGCCTGGTGCATGTGCTGAATTTGGTGGTGCAGAGGTTCCTGAAAAATTACCCAGATACAGTTAGGTCTATATATATTTGGACAGTGACACAAATTATGTTTTTTTTACCTGTTTACTAAAACATATTCAAATTATAGTTGTATATTAATTCTCAATTAAGCACATAAAAGGCCTGGAGTTCATTTAAGGTGTGGTGCTTGCATTTTTAAGATTTTGCAGAGAACATGCGGTCAAAAGAGCTCTCCATGCACGTGAAACAAACCATTCTTCATCTGTGAAAACAGAAAAAAACTATCTGAGAAATTACTACATTACGCACTAGTGACCTCAAAAATGCAAAAAGACCTGGACGACATTGGAAGACAATAGTGGTGGATAATCGCAGAATAATAACTATGGTGAAGACAAACCCCTTCACAACAGCCAACCAAGTGAACAACTCTCCCCAGGATATAGGCATATCAATATCCAAATCTACCATAAAGAGAAGACTGTATGAAAGTAAATACAGAGGGTTCACTGCATGGTGCAAGCCACTCACAAGCCTAAAGAATAAGAAGGCTAGATTGGACTTTTCTAAAAAAAAAACTTCTTAAAAAACCAGCACAATTCTGGAAGAACATTCTTTGGACAGATTAAGCCAAGATCAACCTCTGCCAGAATGATGGAAAGAAAGTATGGAAGGCATGGTATAGCTCATGATCCAAAGCATACCACATAATCTGTAAAACACGGCAGAGGCAGTGTGATGGCTTGGGCACGCATGGCTGCCAGTGGCACACTTCCCTAGTGTTTATTGATAATGTGACACAGGACAGAAGCAGCCGGATAAAATCAATGGTTTTCAGAGACACACTGTGTGCTCAAATCCAGCCAAATGCAACCAAACTGATTGGTAGGCGTTTCATAATACAGATGGACAATGACACAAACATAAAGCCAAAGCAACCCAAGAGTGTACATGTACGCCCTTGTGTCCTGGTACTTAAGGACCAGGGGCGTACATGTACACCCTGCGAAGTTACGATCACTGCTGCGCACGTGGCGGGGATCGGAACACGGTGCCTGCTAAAATAATTTAGCAGGCATCTTGGCACAATGCCGAGGGGGGTCCTGTAAACCCCCCATATCGGCGATCACTGCAAACCGCAGGTCAATTTAAACCTGCGGTTTGCAGCGATTTCTGACATTTCTGATCCTAGCTGGTCTGTGACCGTGGGGATCAGACATTTAATTGTCCATTTTTACATTTTTTTTTAACTCCCACCCCTGCAGCCCACTTATTGATTGGCCGGTGGACTGTGCAGGGGGGGAGTTGCGGGCAGCAATGATGAAGTGGGAGGCGCGCGGTGCGGCAGGTGTAGCATCCTTGGTGGCTAGTGGTTCTATCAGAGTGTCAGCTCCCTCCCTCTCCCATCGGGGCTGCGCCTTTGCAGCCCCCGACAGGATGGGATTGCAGAGGGAGGGAGCCCCCTCCCTCCCCATCACCCTCTGCTCAGTTCTGGCAGCGGGTGATGGTTACCATGGCAGCAGGACGCTTTCAGAGGCGTCCTGCTTGCCATGTTAATGTAACTCTGATTAGTGAAAAGTTAAAAATACAGTACAGTACACTATATAGTGTTCTGTACTGTATTATATAGATACCAGATCCTCCAAAAATAGTATTAATCAAACCACCATCTCATACCGCAAAAAATGAGCCCCTACAGAGGACAATCACCCCAAAAAATAAAAAAAATATGGCTCTCAGACTATGCAGACAATAAACATGATTTTTTTTTTCTAAAATGCTGTTATTCTGTTAAAGTAAAATAAATAAATAAAAAAGATACATATTAGTTATCGCCACATCTGTAAAAACCTGCTCTATAAAAATATCACATGATCTAACCCCTCATGTAAATACCGTAAAAAAAAATTAAATAAAAACATTGTCCCCAAAAAAATTTTTGTCACCTCACAAAAAGTGTAATAGCAAGCGATCAAAAATGTATATGAACCCCAAAATAGCCCCAACCAATCCGTCATCTCATCCCGCAAAAAATGATACCCTACATAGGACAATAGCCCAAAAAAATAAAAAAAAATATGAATCTCAGACTATGGAGACATTAAAACATGCTTTATTATGAAAAACTGAAACAAAAATTCCTAAAAAGTAGTCATATTTGGTATTGTCTCGTCCGTAACAACCTGCTCTATAGAAATAGAACACGATCTAACCTGTCAGATCAACTATGTAAATAACAATAGATAAAAACGGTCCCAAAACAGCTATTTGTTTTTTTTCAAATATATCCATTTTAATCAATTTTTCCAGTGACAAAGCAAGGGTTAACAGCCAAACAAAACTCAATATTTATTGCCCTGATTCTGTAGTTTGCAGAAACACTCATATGTGGTTGTACACTGCTGTATAGACAAACGGCAGGGCGCAGAAGGAAGGGAACGCCATATGGTTTTTGGAAGGCGGATTTTCCTGGACTGGTTTTTTGACACCATGTCCCATTTGAAGCCTCCCCAATGCACCCCTAGAGTAGAAACTCCATAAAAGTGACTCCATCTAAGAAACTACAACCCTTTAAGGGATTCAAAACTGATTTTACAAACTTTGTTAACCCTTTGAGTGTTTCACAAGAGTTAATGGGAAATGGAGGTGAAATTTCAGAATTTATATTTTTTGTTACCTTGACTCAAAAAAAGTGTATTATAGAGGAACCAAAAATCATATTTACCCTAAAATAGTACCAACGAAACTGCCACCTTATCCTGTAGTTTCCAAAATGGGGTCACTTTTTTGGAGTTTCTATTCTAGGATTGCATCAGGGGGGCTTCAAATGGGACATGGTATCTAAAAACCAGTCCAGAAAAATCTGCTTTCCAAAAACCATATGGCATTCCTTTCCTTCTGAGGCCTGCTGTTTGGCCATACAGTAGTTTACGACCACATATGGGGTGTTTCTGAAAACTACAGAATCAGGGCAATACATATTGAGTTTTGTTTGGCTGCTAACTCTTGCTTTGTTACTGAAAAAAATGGATTAAAATGGAAAATTTGCCAAAAAAATCTAAAATCTTAAATTTTATCTCCATTTGCCTTCAACTCTTGTGAAACACCTAAAGGGTAAACAAAGTTTGTAAAATCAGTTTGGAATACCTTGAGGAGTGTAGTTTCTTAGATGGAGTCAGTTTTTGGAGTTTCTACTCTAGGGGTGCATTAGGGGGGCTTCAAACGGGACATAGTGTCTAAAAACCAGTCTGACAAAATTCGCCTTTCAAAAACCACATGGCGCTCCTTTCCCTCTACGCCCTGCCGTGTGCCCGTACAGTAGTTTACGACCACACATGGGGTGTTTATATAAACTACAGAATCTGGGAAATAAATATATAAATATTGAGTTTTGTTTGGCTGCTAAGCCTTGCCTGGTGACTTAAAAAATTTATTAAAATGGAAAATTTTCCCAAAAAATCGAAATTCTGAAATTTTGTCTCCATTCTCCATTAACTCTTGTAAAACACCTTAAGGGTTAACTACGTTTGTAAAATCAGTTTTAAATACCTTGAGGGGTGTAGTTTCTAGAATGGGGTCATTTTTGGGTGGTTTCTATTATGTAAGCCTCACAAACTGATTTCAAACCTGAACTGGTCCCTAAAAAGTGGATCTAACTGTATGTCAGAGCTGCTGCTTCTGCTTGCCTGTCTGTGCTGCAGTATAACTTCTGCCTTCAGCTCACTGCTTCATATGTGATGTAGTCACAAGGTGGAACTCCACCTCCACATGCTGGAGAGACTGTGTAAGCAGCAGCAGGCGATCGTGGAGTTTCAGCTGCAACACGCATGGTTGAGTTGCACTGCAGAACAGCACCACTTCACCACCAGTGAGTGGACTTCCATGCGGGACTTGTGTGCCGAGTTGCGCTGTTTCGATTACTCCACCAACATGGCCAATGACGATTATATGTTGTCCTCAGTGTTCCTATCCCACTTCTATGTCTTCGTGAAAAAACTCTTTGGGTGATATTGGATAATGATGTGGCAGAGGAGGAAGAGGAGGAGGAACAGGAATCATTCCCATGGTTATAAGGCTAGTCATCCACACGTGGCTCAGAGGGTGGGTTCCTACACCAACAGTGGCCAGGTACACAACTGTCAAGCTAGGGCATGGTTTTGGAGGAGGAGGAGTATCCGTGTTCACAGCAGGGTGGCACCCAAATCAGCTCACGGGCATCACTGGAGCGTGGCTGTGAGGGATACAGAGGACACAGACAATACACCTCCCACTGATAACAGCTTAGCGATGCTCTGGGCAGCCTGGAACACATGAATGAATAGGTTGCCTAATTGTTACCAGTGCTGACTACTGGATGGCCATCATGCTGGATCCCTGCAACGAGGACAATGTGCCGCCCTTACTTACATGACTGGAGTGTGATCGAAAGATGCATGAATACAAGCACATGCTGGTAGATGCACTACTGACAGCATTCTCCCCTGTCAGTGGGGGCTCAGTGCAAGCACGAGGCGGAGGAGGAAGTAGCCAACGCAGCTGGGGCAACGGCACCACCTCAGAAGGGAGTGTTAGTATTGCTGAAATGTGGAAAAGCTTCATCAGCACGCCACAACATCCAGCAACATTTCAGCAACATGGTGGAAGAGTACATGTACACAAGTCTGTTTACCTACTGATAAGTCTGCCCTATTTAACTTCTGGAAACATGGCCTGAGCTTGCATTCGCCTGTCCACAGCCAACATGGACAAGCTCATTTTCATAAAAGTGAACCAGTAGTCAAGTATACCAGCCGCACCCAGCCATTGTTATACTCCACCGCATTTTGTTTGTTCTGTTTGCCATTTCCCAATGTTTCAGGGCCTCCCAAAAAAAAAAAAAACTGTGTTGACTGTCTCCTCCGCTTCTTCCATCTACACCTCCATTTCCACCTCCTCCTCCACTCGGACCTCAACCTGCTGGTTGAAGATTATTATTTATATTATATGTTATATTGGCAGAATAGAGTAGTATACCGGCTGCACCCAGCCATTGGTATACTGCACCGCAGTTTGTTCATTCTGTTTGCCATTTCCCAATGTTTTGGGGCCTCCCCAAATAAATAAAGAAAAGTTAAAAAAAATGAAAAAAAAACAACAACACAAAAACAGTGTTGGCTACCTCCTCCTTCACCTCTTCCACCTACATTGCCACGCCCACTGCCTCCTCAACCTCCTACTCCACTTGGACCTCTGCCTCCTGGTTCAAGATTATCACTTTTTATTTTTTTCTATTATATGTTAAGTCATTTCCCTATCCACATTTGTTTGCAGGGCAATTGTCCTGCTCCTACCCCCATGTTGCTTCCTTTTGCAGCCCTCTAGCCCTTTCTATGACTATTTTACAGTCATTTTACAACCCCAAAGTCTAGGTCCCCATTGACTTCTATGGGGTTCAGGGTCAATGGGGACCCCGAACCCCATAGACTTCTATGGGTTTGGGGTCAAATTCGGGTACCCAAACCGAACTTTGAACTAAATTTTGGCTGGAAACATCTAACTCAAAAATCCATGGGTCCACTCATCCCTAATCCTGACGATAAGTTATTCCCCTGCTTACCGCCACGGTCCCGGGTGTCGTATTGAGCAGTGATCTGCTACTAGTGTTTCCTTTCTGCCCTGGTCACAGCATGCTTGCTGCTTGTTTCCTGAAGCATTTCCTTAAGGGCATGCGTCACTTCCAGTGCTTTATGGGTTGGATCATGTGACCTCGCTGACCTATCCTAGCCCTCCTGCACATATATAAGTGGCTCAGCTCCTTTCTCAAATGCCTCATTGTCGAGGTCCTTGTGTCCTGTTAAGGTTCCTGATATCTGCTTGTGTTTCTGATTCGTACTTGTATTCCTGGACTCTGCTACCTGTTTGATCACTGCCTGCTTGCCTTGACTCTCCTGTTGCTGACTCATCCTTCGGTCCTGCACTGTTGCTCCTGGTTACTACTCAGCCTGCTGACAATGCCGTTACCTCTGGTACATCGCTCAGGTACCTCCTGGTCTGCCTGAACCAGCTTCCTCATGTGCCAATCCTCCTCAAGAGGGGTCTACCTGGTGTTTCCCACAGGAAAGTCTATCCCCACCATCAGGGGTACTGTGAAGATCGAGGGGTTCACTTAAACAACGCCCTTAGAGGAGGTAGGACACGGGGCACAGTGTGTTCACACCCGCTGGTTCGTGACAATAGTTTGTGACAATAGTTTTTGACAAAGTATTCAATATAAATGGCTGTACAACCCCTTACAAATTCCCGTACAGATGCTTGAAGTGTCAGCCACGGATTGCCTCACACCCAGGTGTCTGCTAGAAAACCTGAAGATAAATGTACAGAAAAGTAAACAGAAGGAAACAAAGAGAGAAGGGGTGACAGGAAAGGAAAGAGGCCGAGAAAGGTTCTTAAGCATATAATTTATTAAGTGGAATATAGTGTTTTACGAGCCCAGTAAATTACATAATGATCATTAAATTATTCCTTAGAATAAAATTATTTTAATTCTTTTGGTTTTTCTATTAATTCCAGCTTTAACATTTTAATCTGTATTGTTTTGAAGTGTTTAAAGCAATATATTTAACAATATACTATTGTTGACTTTTATAGTATGACAGAAATATCACGGATCAATAAAAAAAAATTTTAATTTGTTTTTTGTTTTCTTACTTTACAGTAAGAACATTCAAACTTTTTCAGCTCTGTTGAAAATGATTCCAGCAGTTTTAGATGTGAAATCTGGCATTTTAACACCAGAGGGCGTATGCACAACTGCAAATGAAGTTTTTAACACAAGACATGCCTGCTTCAATACAAGGTATGAAGTTTGTGACTCAAAAAAATTAAAAATCAAATCACTTTACTGATTTTACTTTCTAAATACTTAAAAAAAAACAATTCCATTGAAAGATAATGTATTATATTGAAAAAAACTGCATGAAATGATCAATAAAATGTTCATGATCATGAAATTTACCTTTTTTATTCACATTTCTTTTTTGTCTTATAGAAACATAGAAACATAGAATGTGTCGGCAGATAAGAACCATTTGGCCCATCTAGTCTGCCCAATATACTGAATACTATGAATAGCCCCAGGCCCAATCTTATATGAAGGATGGCCTTATGCCTATCCCATGCTTAAACTCCTTCACTGTATTTGCAGCTACCACTTCTGCAGGAAGGCTATTCCATGAGTCCACTACTCTCTCAGTAAAGTAATACTTCCTGATATTACTTTTACACCTTTGCCCCTCTAATTTAAAACAATGTCCTCTGCAGTTTTTCTTCTTTAAAATATTCTCTCCTCTTTTACCGTGATGATTCCCTTTATGTATTTAAAAGTTTCTATCATATCCCCTCTGTCTCTTCTTACTTCCAAGCTATACATGTTAAGGTCCTTTAACCTTTCCTGGTAAGTTTTGTCCCGCAATCCATGTACGAGTTTAGTAGCTCTTCTCTGAACTCTCTCCAAAGTTTCAATATCCTTCTGCAGATATGGTCTGCAGTACTGCACACATTACTCCAAATGAGGTCTTAGGCCTCTTTCACACTTGCGTTCTGAGGATCCGGCAGGCACTTCCGTCCTGCCGGATCTGTCAAAACGCAAGTCGCCTGAAAGCATTAGAAGACTGATCAGGATCCTGATCAGTCTTCGAAATGCTTTGAGGTTACTATGGCAGCCAGGACGCTATTAAAGTCCTGGTTGCCATAGTAGTAGTGGAGAGCGGGGGAGCGGTATACTTGCAGTCTGTGCGGCTCCGGGAGCTCCAGAATGACATCAGAGCGCCCCATGCGCATGGATCACGTGATTCATGCGATCACGTGATACATGCGTGTAGGGCGCCCTGACGTCCCTCTGGAGCGCCCCGGGAGCCGCACGGATGGTAAGTATACTGCTCCCCCGCTCCCCACTACACTTTACCATGGCAACCAGGACTTTAGTGTCCTGGCTGCCATGTTAACCATTGAGAAAAAGCTAAACGTCGGATCCGGCGATGCGCCGAAACGACTTTAAAAAAAAAAAATTTATGTTGTTTTTTTATAGTCATACAAAGAGAGCAGTCAGCTCTAAAATAAACAGACAATAAATAAAACACGCAATAAGCAATAACAACAATACATTGGTCTCCGACATTCCTATCATATATGTGGTACGTTAATGAGTCTCTAACGAGGACAGTGTAAATTATTCAAGCCATGATTTCCAATATTTATGAAAAGAGATGAGGGTATTGTTACGCTGAGCTAGCAACCGCTTATAGATGCAATAATTTGAAAGCATTTCCGTTATGTCCGAGACCACGGGGTTCATTGGACTTACATCACCGAGCTATCAAAAGTTTAGCTTCTAATATGGCATAATAGTTTCCTAGGAGTACCTGGGACATGCTCCACTCCTAGAGAAAGAGGAGCTAAACCAGGGGTTAGGCGAATATGGCGTTAAACAATGTTTTGACGCATAGCTGTAGTGTCTGACCAAAAAGGTTGGAGGGCTGGGAAGTTCCAGAATAGGTGTATTATATTACCAAGAGACCTCTGGCAATGGCAGCATTTATTTTCTACTTTCGGAAGAAAAGTGTGTTAGTTTAGCAGGGGTATAATACCACCTCATCAGCAATTTATGGTAAACCTCTAATAAATTGGAACACGAGCTGGCTCTAAGAGATGTATTAATCACTGTACGCCATTCTTTATGTGTGTATGATCTTTGAAGATCCTTCTCCCAATTTAATAGGTGAGCCCATTTTTTTCAGATCTAAATCCCCCATGAGGGTCCTGTATATGTGTCTGGTGGGTATCAGCGTATCTCCATTTGGTAGGGAGAGAGAGTTGTAAAGAGGAAGCGGGAGGGAAACCTTCAGTTGAGGGCTATTTCCTAATACATGGGTAATTCTCATATACTGTACTCATACTGTTTTGACTCTGGAACTGCAAAAAATGGCCTGGATGGATGAGAAAGGCCTTCATGTTTTTCCATCATACAAGTCAGCAAGTAGACGGATGCCTCTACTCTTCCAAAAGGAGGTAGACAAGTCTGGCAATAGAAACTCTAGTATCGCAGAAGGGGGATGTCTTTAAAAGGATATTCCTTGGGAGTAGTTTTGAGCATTGCTTTCCATGCTTGAACTGAGGCTCTGAGAGATAGTACAGGATGCTCCGTTTTAATAGCATGCACCAGTAATAGAGCTGTGAGTAATTTCCCTGTATTAAGCTCTGTTTCTATTGCAGGCCATCCAACAGCATACTCTTGTCTCCACCACTATCTCAGATGTTTGAGCAATATTGCTTCATAATAGTGTTGGAGGGGGGCGTGGCTTGACTATGGCGGTGTGAAGACGCACGTTGAGGGGGCTCCCGCCACAAGGCGAGATTCCTGAGCCATATCCAGCTTGCTCTGCTCTTATGGTGCGCACACAAAAGGGGCCTTCTGCCAGCACCCCATCGGCGAGCCCAGCAGGGGACAGAGGCGACATCCAGCGCTATTTCCCCGCCGAATCTCCCTGGGCCCTACCTACACCAGGCCGTAACCCGGGCGCTGCGCCATTCACCCCGAACCTCCTTCCAGCTACCCAGGCGCCATCAGTGGGCCGTACAGCACAGAAAGGAGCCCTTACCGGGGGCCTGGGCCAGATGACACCTCAGAGCCGTCCTGCTGTGTCCGACGCTGACCCCTCGCTACATGCCGCGGAGCAGCCGACATCTTGTGGCGGGAACTACGTCGGAGCTCCGGCTACTTGCTCAGGTACTGGGGCCATGGCGGGTGGTGCAGACGCACCTGGTCACTGGGACATCAGAGAACAACTCAAGCTTCTCCCCACTAAAACTGAAATGGAGAAATATGTGGAACGGCTGGAGAATACTTACAAATCTGAACTATCCACACTCAAAGCTGGTGTTCAGGCCTTGGAGGAAAGGGTGGAGGAGGTTGCCTCCTTGCATGATAATACTGCGGCACAGCCCGACGACCTTATAGCATAGGGTGCTCACAGAGACCGCCATATAGCTCAGCTGTACCGCTTGCATGAGGACATTGAAAATCGCAATAGGCGAAACAACATCAGGGTAAGGGGGCTCCCTGAAGCCACTAAAGCGGAGGACCTCATCTCCACTCTACAAGGTATATTCAGCTCTATCTTGGGAGAACCTGTCTCAGGCCGCCTTGAGCTTGACAGAGCCCACAGGGCTTTAGCCCCAATAAGCACCGACCCCAACAGGCCGAGAGATGTCATATGCCGCCTCCATTACTATGCTGTAAAAGAAGAGATCATGAAAAAGGTCAGACACCTACCATCCATTGACTTCGACGGCGCCTCCCTAATGATCTTGCAGGACTTATCTAGGATCACACTGGCCCAAAGACGAGCCCTCAAGCCTCTACTGGAACTACTGCACGAGAAGGATATCCCGTATTCATGGGGCTTCCCATTTCACTTGGTGGTCCATAAAAATGGACGGCGTCATGAATTCAGGGATCCGGAGGACCTTGACTCATTTCTTACCGCCCTGAACCTTCCGCATGTCCTCTTGCCTGACTGGCAGCTCATTCCTCCACTCCCGTCTAAAGCTGCAGACAGACGACGTCGGAGTTCTCCATCCTCCTCTACTTCGCCACTGATGGGACTTGTGGCTTGATAAGTATTGCTCTGAGCTTGTGGCATTCTTCAGGAGGCACTCCTGAAATTCACAGCCGGCGGGCTGTGTGGCTCTATCTGCGAAGCATACACACTTATTGTTCCTTTGTGTTTGTATATGTACCTAGTGGGCTGTCCTGCTCAGTTGGCCCTGGCTGACTGTTGGCCTTCCCACCAATTTCTCTTTACCACCTGAGCTTCGTTCCACTAGGGCTCTAGTTTGTTGTATATTGCACCATTTTAACAATACTATGTTATGTTCGGCTTGGTTTTCTCGGCCTCGGGGCGGCTTCCTTAGCCCCACTGTCACTGGAAGTCAGCTCCCCAGCTTCTTTTCGTCTCCATACAAGACGAGCTGGTTTCCCCTTAGGAGACTGTGTAACCTCTTTTCTCCACTTTCGACTCCTTTCTGTTCTTTCTTTCTCTTTCTGCGCTCTTTCTCTCTCTCTGCCCTTACCCTTCCCGACGCAGTTGGGGTAGTGTTTTGCCCTGCTTCCTGGGGCATAGGTAGTTTTTCTACTCCTGACGGGTGCTGCCCTTGGGTTTCCATAACAATTTTCATCTGAACCCCATCTACTCGACAGCTTCTCCCCTTCTCCCCACTGCCCCCTGCAGTAAGTCACAGAATGAGCCCTCCTGTCATTAGACTGGCCTGAGCCAATGTAAGAGGCTTTAATGTCCCTGAAAAGAGATCTGCCATTCTCTATCGCATGCACAAAGAAAGGGTGCAGATCCTCCTCTTGCAGGAGACTCATTTTAGAGGAAATCAGGTCCCTAGAATCCCCTCCAAATTCTATAACATCTGGGTTCATAGTACAAACCCGGAAGCCAAATCCAAAGGTGTCCCAATAGGTCTTCATAAATCCTTATCTTATGTTTTTCTAGATTCACAGGTCGATCCTGGAGGCCGCTACACCTTTTTGAAATTGAAGATCCATGAGAGAGTGTACACCATCAGGAACATTTACTTACCTAATTCTGGACAGAACAAAGCCCTTACAGGTATCCTAAACAAACTTGACTCTTTTGCGGAAGGTGAGTTGTTGATGGGGGTGACTTCAACATGGTCTTAGAACCTGCCTTGGACTCGTCCACAGGTATGACAGCATTTCCCAGATCTGCTATTGTGTCGGTTAAACAAAAATTACACAAACGGCGGCTGGTTGATATCTGGCGGATCCTCCACCCTAGAGACAGGGACTACACTTATTTCTCTCCAGCACGTACTTCGTATAGCAGACTGGATAGATTCCTGATCTCTCATCACGCCCTACCCTTCTAACCCGCCTCTAGTATAGGCACTCCCATATGGTTAGATCACTCCCCAATCTTTCTGTCTCTGGAACTCCCTGGACTGGTGCCCAGGGAATGGTCCTGGAGGCATAATGAATCTTTCATGCATGACAGCGTGTGCAGGGCTGACATTATATCCTCTATCAAACTGTTCATTGACACCCACTCTTCAGATAGCACCCTACTACCCATACAATAGGAAAACTTAAAATGTGTAGTCCGGGTTTTTTTTATTAATCATGGTGCGCGCCTCAAAAAAGCAAAACGGGAGAAATTTGCTAGCCTTATTGCGCGTGTATCCTCATTAGAAAGGGCACATAAGAAATCCTTAGGCCCTGACATTTTTGCTGAATTGACAGGCATCCGTGAACAGGTTAGAGGCTTACTCACCCAACGTGCCCAGGCTAACACGGAGCGCTTTCAGAGTTATCTATATGAACACTCTAACAAGCCGGGGTGGCCTTGGCACGTTTTATACACCCTAGGCCAGTGTTTCCCAACCAGTGTGCCTCCAGCTGTTGCAAAACTACAACTCCCAGCATCCCCGGACAGCCTTTGGCTGTGCGGGCATGCTGGGAGTTGTAGTTCTGCAACAGCTGGAGGCACACTGGTTGGGACACACTGCCCTAGGGAACTGGTGGGATACATACCTTCCATAAGAGATGGTAGTGATACTCTTGTCCATCATCCTGGTAGTATTGCTGATGCCTTCCGGACTATACTATGAGGGCTTGTACAACATTCAAGGACAATTTGGGGACATGTCAGCGGATGCTCTTGAGAGTAGGATTACCGATTACATGCATGAAACCGCACTCCCGACCATCCCTCCCGGGGTAAGCGAGGAATTGGAGGGAGATCTTTCAGGGACTGAAGTAGGGGAGGTCCTGCGCGACCCGAAGGGTGGGAAGAGCCCGGGCCGAGACGGTTTTACCGCCTCCCTTTATGCTAAGAGTGTTTAACAGCATCTGCCCATGTTGCCCATTCCCTAAACAATCTTTAGAGGCGACCGTAGTCGTGCTCCCAAAACCTAACAAGGACCCAACTGTATGCGGCCACTACAGGCCTATTTCACTTATTAATTGTGATATTAAAATATATGCCAAGGCGATAGCAAATAGTCTGAACAAAGTCCTTCCCAGCATCATTCATGGCGACCAGGTAGGGTTTGTCCCGATAGGGAAGCTAGGGACAACACCATCAGAACCATCAATCTCATCTCCCATGCCTCGACCTCCAAGTTGCCTCTTTGTCTCTTCGCAGTGGATGCCGAAAAGGCATTTGATAGAGTCAGCTGGAGGTTCATGTTAGCTGCGCTGAGACAAGTAGGCCTTGTTCCGACCTTTATAGATAGGATAAGCGTTTCTAATCCTTGCGTATCCATGCCTTCCATATTGGAAGAATTTAAGAGGTTTGGTCATCTCAGCAATTTCAAGATCAATCCTACAAAGTGTGAACTACTAAATATCTCGCTACCGACCAATAGCGCTCGTCAGTTGCAGAGCAATTTTCCCTTCAAATGGCAACATGATAGCATAACATACTTGGGTTTAAAGATACCTAGGCAGCTACATCTCCTATATCCACCTAACTACCTGGGGTTGCAGAAGAAAATGCTGGAGGACTTACAGAAATACTCCATGAAACAGCTGTCTTGGTTTGGTAGACTGAGTGTCCTTAACCAGTACAGGACCGCCTAACGCAGGGATGCGTCCTGCGGGCGGTCCTGTAGCTCTGAGATGACGCGTCGGCGCGTCATCTCGTGAGAGCCGAGATTTCCTGTGAACAGAGAAGCGCGGCACGGCAGTTAGGCTACAGCCTGCCAGCGATGATCCATCGCTGGCAGGCTGTAGATGCAAATAAAATCGCATCAAACAGCTATATCAGACGCTGTTTTGTGAACAGCGTCTGATATAGCTGCTACCTGGTCCTCTGGTGGTCCCATTTGCTGGGATCGACCACCAGAGGACCAGGTAACACTGTAAAGTTGCACCAAACACTACACTAACCCCCCACCCCCTCACCTATTAACCCCTTGATCACCCCATCTAGACCCCTGATCACCCCCCTGTCATTGATCACACCCCTTGTAAGGCTCCATTCAGACGTCCATATGTGTTTTGCGGATCCGTGGATTCACGGATCCGCGGATCCGATCCGCAGATCCTCAAAACACGGACACCGGCAATGTGCTTTCCGCATTTTGCAGATCCTCACATTGCCAGAACTATATAGAAAATGCTTGTTCTATATGTTCTATATTTTTGCGGAACTGAAGTGCAGACCCGGAAGCGCGGATCCGTAATTCCGGATCCGAGCGGGACAAAGTCTGTCCCCATAGAAATGAATGGGTCCGCAATTCCGTTCCGCAAGACGTGTGAATGGGGCATAAGGGTCCCTTATCACCGCCAGTTAGTTAGCTACTTGTTAGGTAGCTAGCGCCCAGCCCACCGCACCGCAGTCACTGATTTTGGAAGAGATTTTTTCATCCACATTGACCGATGCGAATGAAAAAATCTGTGCCGTTCATTTTTTTTTTTTTTTTTCAGCGCAGAGGCTGAACGGAAAAAAAAATCTCATTACCCGTATGCTCAATATACGGAGAATCGCAGAAACTCCTAATGCTGGCCATACGTGTAATGATTGCGGAGACCCTCAAATGCCAAGACAGTACAAACACCTCACATATGACCCCATTTTAGAAAGAAGACACCCCAAGGTATTCCGTGAGGGGTATGGTGAGTTCATGCAAAATTTTATTTTTTGTCACAAGTTAGTGGAATATGAGACTGTAAAAAAAAAAAAAAAATCAATTTCCGCTAACTTGTGCCAAATTTTTTTTTTTTTCTGTGAACTCGCCATACCCCTCACAGAATACCTTCTTTCCACAATGGGGTCACTTGTGGGGTATTTATACTGCCCTGGCATTTTAGGGGTCCTAAAGCGTGAGAATCCAAATGCGTAAAATGGCCTGTAGAAATCCTAAAGGTACTCATTGGTTTTAGGGCCCCTTTGCACCAGGCTGCAAAAAAGTGTCACTCATGTGGTATCGCCGTACTCAGGAGAAGTAGGGCAATGTGTTTTGGGGTGTATTTTTACATATACCCATGCTGCGTGTGAGAAATATCGCTGTAAACGACAACTTTTTACATTTTTTTTATTCAAAGTTGTCAATTTACAGAGATATTTCTCTCACCCAGCATGGGTATATGTAAAAATACACCCCAAAACACATCGCCCTACTTCTCCTGAGTACGGCGATGCCACATGTGTGACACTTTTTTGCAGCCAAGATGCGCAAAGGGGCCCAAATTCCAGCGAGTACCTTTTAGGAGGGCATTTTTACGCATTTTTCTTCTCACGCTTTAGGGCCCCTAAAATGCCAGGGCAGTATAAATACCCCACATGTGACCCCATTTTGGAAAGAAGACACCCCAAGGTATTTGCTGAGAGGCATAATGAGTCCATGAAAAATTAAACTTGTTGTCAAAAGTTAGCGGAAAGGGAGACTTTGTGAGAAAAAACAATAACAAATAAATTTCCACTAACTTGTGCCAAAAAAAAAATCTTCTATGAACTCGCCATGCCCCTCATGGAATACCTTGGGGTGTCTTATTTCCAAAATGAGAAGAATGTAAAAATACACCCCAAAACACATTGCCCTACTTCTCCTGAGTACGGCGATACCACATAAGTGACACTTTTTTGCAGCCTGGATGCGCAAAGGGGCCCAAATTCCAACGAGTACCTTTAGGTTTTACATGGCGGCTCACAATTTAGCCCCGCCCTTTTTTTTATCAAAGACATGTAGAACAATAAAGTTAGAGAAAAATTTATATAGAAATGTAGTTTTTTTAAAAAAAATTTACAACAGAAAGTGAAAAATGTCATTTTTTTGCAAAAATGTCGTTAAATTTGTATTAATGGCAAAAAAAGTAGAAATGTTAGCAACAATGAAATACCACCAAATGAAAGCTCTATTAGTGAGAAGAAAAGGAGGTAAAATTCATTTGGGTGGTAAGTTGCATGACGGAGCAATAAACGGTGAAAGTAGTGTAGTGCGGAATTGTAAAAAGTGGCCTGGTCATTAATGGTGTTTAAGCTAGGGGGGCTGAAGCGGTTAAAATGGACGTCCTTCCACGGTTCTTATATTTGTTCCAGACTATACCAATTCTTGTCCCTAAAAGGTTCTTTGCTTCCCTGCAAAAAGCCTTCTCCAAATTTATTTGGGGAGCTGGTAGAGCTAGATCGTCGGCCTCGGTTCTGACTAAACCTAAGACTAGAGGGGGTTTAGGTCTCCCTGACCTGCAGCTCTATCATGCTTCAGCGGTCTTGATGAGACTGATCAACTGGTCTGATAGGAAAACAACTAGGGTGTGGGTTCAGATGGAGAGAGACCTTTCCCCTATGGAGCTAGACGTGGCTCCTTGGGTCCCCATTAGACCACCTTCTGAACAATGGCCCTTCTTGGCGAGGCACACGCTGTCATGTTGGGATCATTGGACCACAAAATACTGCCTCTCCTCCAAATGCGGACCTCTAACCCCGATCATGGGTAATCCGGACTTTGTCCCGGGTTGCCAGTCCCGGGATTTCTTAATTTGGCAGAGGGACTCGGTCCCCAGAGTGCCTGATATTCTTAATCAGAATACTATCCAGTCTTACGAGGCCATCGTCCCTGAGGATAGGTGAACGGGGTCTTCCTGGCTTGCTTACTTTCAGGTGAGAGTATTTGTGCAGCGTCTATTGGGTGGAGTGTCGTGCCCTGACCACAAAGCCTTCGAGACCATTTACATGCGCCCTAGCTCCCACTTTAAATTACTCTCACAGCTCTATCAAATATTGCTTGACCTGGGGATTCCGGGAACGGCTCCCTTTTTTAGAAAATGGGAATCTGATCTACAAATAACCATTTCGGATGAAGAGATCAAGAGGATGTGTACACTCCCTCATGGCATGTCACTAGCGGCATCTGCTAAGGAAAAGAATTATAAAATACTGGCCAGATGGTATTATTGCCCTCTGAAATTGCCCAAAATGTTCCCGGCTGCCTCCAATCTCTGCTGGCGGTGTAAGGCCGATACGGGCTCCATTCTTCATGTTTGGTGGAGCTGCCCTCCCATTAAGGGATTTTGGGACCAGGTCGTTACTGCATATACTAAATTCTCAGGGTCATCTGTTCATAGCACACCCAAGGCAGCTCTGTTATCGCTAATTCCAGGCACACTGGCTCAAATAAAAAGGAACGCATTACGATTCTTCTTCACGGCTGCACGTATGGTTATCCCCCGACACTAGAAAGCCACTCGTGTCCCCTCCATGGGTGAATGGGCAGCGGAGCTCCGACACCTCCTGAGGATGGAGGAACTGATAGCCTTTGCACACAACACAGAGACCACGTTCCATGACAGATGGCACTCCCTGATTGAGTTCCTTGGTTCACCTGACTTCCTCACGTGGATCCGAGCTGGTGATAGTGGGATAGGTGGGGGGACTTGAGAGTGGGGGTGAGGGCTCCTCCTGACTTTATTGACTTCCTTACCTTCAACAGCTACACCTTCTTATCTTTCCTGTTTTCTTTCTTCTCTCTTACTTGTTATGGGGCTATACTAGTTAATTTGATTGTACTAGTACAGGGTTGTTGATATACTTATGTATTCTGAAGCCCTGATTGCGTCTTTGACGTGTCTTACTATTCACTACTATTTTGCTCACATTACGTGATACCCCATGTGATATTGTATTTTGTCAGTATACACCTCTCTTGCATTATGGATCCTGTGTGATCCGATTGATATGCTACTCTTTGCCTTCAATGGTATTATTTGTTGTATTGTACCCTTACTTTATAACTTAATAAAGATATAGTACACATAATAGTGTTGGAGGTTCGAGACTCCCATCCCTCCCCTTCCCCTGTGGGCATTAGTGATGAGCGGCAGGTGCCATATTCGATTTCGACGAAATTCGCGAATATTCGAATGAATATTCGTTTCGTATTCGTCGAAATCGAATATTCGTCATTTTTTCTAGTTATCGCGATTAAAATGCGATTTAAATAATCGCATATTGCGATTTGTACTTAAGGCTACTTTCCTATTGGTTTCATATCTAGAATTAGCGAGGATGACGAATATGACGAATGTATTCGTCATATTCCTCAAAACGAAGATAACGAAGTATTCTACATCTTCGTTTTAGCAACCTATTCGTCAACCTCGCTAATTCTAGCAATCAAATAGGAAGGTTGACTATAGAGACAGCTGTAGTTAAATTGCTATGCGATTTTTTTTTAATACAATAATTATATTACTTGATATGATAATATTATTATAAGTATTCTATTTATTAAAAAAAAAAATCGCATAGCGAATTTAACACAGCTGTCTGGTAAGTCAACCTTCCTATTTGATTGCTAGAATTAGCGAATAGCGAAGTTGACGAATAGGTTGCTAAAACGAAGATGTAGAATACTTCGTTATCTTCGCTTTGAGGAATATGACGAATACATTCGCCATATTCGTCATCCTCGCTAATTCTACCAAGCCAACCATAACTTCTGTGCTCATGGAGCGTCCCCATCACCATGGGAACGTCTCCATATACTAAAATGTACTGTCGGATTTGAGGAATTACGTTGAAATCGCAATGCGATTAATTCAAGTTATATTAATCGCATTGCGATTTCAACTTAGAGCTGGGTTTATAATGGGTCAGCTTGCTAGAATTAACTGAAGTTAACGAATATGGAATATAGCAGCAGTGCTAAGTTGAAATCGCAATGCGATTAATTTAACTTAAAGTATTCGCATTGCGATTTCAACTTAGCACTGCTAGTGCATAGCTATATATTCCATATTCGTTAATTCTAGCCTATGTAAGATAGCAGTGCTAAGTTGTAATCGCAATGCGATTAATATAACTTGAATTAATCGCATTGCGATTTCAACGTAATTCCTCAAATCCGACAGTACATTTTAGTATATAGAGATTTTCCCATGGAAGGGGACGCTCCATGAGCACGGAAGTCGGCAGAAGCGGCAACGGGCACTGACTGGAGCAGCCAGGAAGCCAGGAATCCTCATGACAGGTAAGAACTACTTTTGGGAAGTGGGAAAGAAAAAAATATAACTAAAAAAAAAAAAAAAAAAAACGAATATTCGAAATAGCGAATTTATAGCGCTATATTCGAAATATTCGCGAATTAGCGAAGTGCCGATATTCGCTAAAAAAATTCGCTTTTCGAATATTCGCGCTCAACACTAGTGGGCATATAAAATAGAGGCTGCGACTCTAGGGTTGCTGTTTCCCCAAATAACTTTGGTAAAGGAATTGCTAGAGTGCGAAAATAATAAAATATCTTTGGTAACACCATTTTCCTATAGATGACTATCCGTCCTAGACAAGTGAGTTCTACTTCTGAGTACCTAGTCCCTTTGTAATTAAGTAAATAAGGGGTCATAATTACATGAAAGAAATCTGGTGATTGGGAAACATAGCTGGATCCCTAGATAGGTTAGGAGCGATGTTGCCCACTGAAAAGGGAACTCTTTTGAAATCGCAGTTTTTAGGGATGGTGGAATCTTGATAGCTAGTATTTGTGATTTGGTCTCATTGATCTTGTAAAAGGAAACCTCTTCAAACGACAAGATGATAGATGAAGCAGCTCTTAAAAAAGACAGAGGATCTGACAGTCAGTATTACAACGTCAGAAATCAAGTCTAACTCGTGTTGTCGGCCACCCCCTGATATACCCTTAATCGTCTCCGACATTCTGATTTTCTCAGTGACTGGCTCCATCACCATCAGGAACAGAAAGGAAGATGTCCCATCCCTGGTGTGTTCCATTAGTAATGGAGAATGCCTGAGAAAAAGTGCCATTTATTAGTACACGAGCTGATGGCTGGGAGTATAGTACATGAGCTGATGGCTGGGAGTATAGGGCCTAAATAGCTTGCAAAATAGGTACCTGGAATTCAAACTTGGACAAAACCGCAAATCCCCATTGATTCCGATCAAGCGCCTTTTCTGCATCCAGAGTAAGGAGCAGAGAAGGCATCTGTAGTCTCTTCGCCTGTTTGATAAGTCCCAAGATTCATTGTGTACCATCTGGAGCCTGTCTGCCTCTATTAAACCCCACTTGATCACTATGAATAATCTGACCGAAGACTTGTAGTGGTCTATGGGACACTATTTTAGCATACAGTTTTACGTCGCAGTTGAGCAGGGAAATAGGGCGGAAGTTGACTGGGACATCAGAGGGTTTACCCGGCTTTGGAATAGTGACTATTGTGGCTTGTAGCATCTCTGCAGGAAATTGCTTCCCACTCATTACTGCATTAAACATGGTCACCAAATGAGGAGACAGTAATGGGGAAAATATCCAATAATATGTGTGGGCTTTAAGGGATTTTATTGCCGACAGTAGCTCCTAATTGGAAATGGGGGTGTTCAAATTGGAGATTTGGTCTTTAGTTAGAGATGGAAGGTTGATACTCTCTAGGAAAGAAGTTACACCCTTGTGTGGAGGTTGAGGAAATGAAGGGTCTGACCCTAGATTGCATAATTCACACTAAAGGCTTCTGCTATATCGGTAGGATGCATTATTTTCGACACGCCATCCCGAGCTAATACATAGGGCACATTGGTCTTTTGCAATAAAGGTTTGACCTTCCTGGCCATCAATCTACTCTGTTTGTTATGTGAATCATAATAAGATATACAGAGAGATCATATTCCATTTGCAAGAAAGAGTGGGCCTCATGACGAAGAGACATCAAAGTCTTATGAAGAGTAGAAGAGGGGGTTTCGCGAATCTGGGCATCTACTTTGGTTGGTTATGTTAATTTAGCATCTTTGCACCGCTTAGTGAGAGCTCTGTTGAGAATTCCTCTAATAGTAGCTTTATTGGCCTGCCATAGAATAAAGGGGTCAACATTGACAATGTTAAGGAGAAGTATTCAGATATCTGAGAGTCAATATGTTCTTTGGCATAGCAGGTATACATTGTTCCTCCAAGGTCTATGGGGTGGAGGCTGTGAGAAAACAGAGAATGTGCAATATATTGGTGCATGCTCAGACCATGAACAATTCCCTATTGTGGAACATCTCACCATTGGGAGCAAGATTCTATCGGTTATAATCAAATCAATGTGGGATAAGGATCTGTGGCGAGGAGAGTAAAAGGTATTCTCGAGAGCAAACATTTAAACAGCAAAAAGTGTCATACAGATTTTTAGCCCCTAACCACCTTCGCAAAGTTGGAGGAGACATTCTGCCACGCCCCGTGGAGTCAAGCCCTTTATTGGGGATGATGTTGAAGTCCTCACATAGCATCAAGGTACCTTTCTTGTTTTTTTTTAATTTAGTTCAATACTTTATTTAAAAATCGTAATTGCGATTTGTTCAGGCATAAATATTGGCTATAGTCGGAGTAGTTGACTCCACAGAACATTCGAGGACAAGATATTTGCCTCCATCATCGGCTAAAATATTCTCTATCCGAAATTGTATGTAAGGAGTCTTTAACAGCAATAGCTACTTCTGGTAGTTTTTTTCCAGAGTTGGCTAGGAATATTTGGGAAAAACCTCGATGGGAAAAAGCGGGATGTTTATATTTGAAAAGTGTGTTTCTTGTACATACGCAATATCAGCATGAACTGCTCGGGCATCTCTCCACAGCGAGGCTCTCTTATATGGGGAGTTTAGGCCCCTGGAGTTAATAGACATTAGCTTAACCGCCATGATATCTATTAGGGGTATTCGCATCACAAAACAACATCACAGTGAAAACATTAGAACAGTAAGCAAATCACAACATCTGTTGAGTGAAATAATAAACCGGGGACCCGTACTTCCAGGGTCCCGAATTTTTACAGGGTGTTATATCAGTTCAAACCTTACAGCTCCTACCGTCTATTCAAAATAAATCCTGAAGATCCCAATTATGATTATAAAGTCAGTCACTCACAGTGGACCACTCCAGTGGGACACAAAGACATGACACAGATGGTACCTTTGTTTAGTTTTTCAGATCATCCAAATCGCCCCAAAAGTAGTTTTTATGATATGCTAATGAGCAGTTGCAAGTGTCCAGGGGCAGTGAGTTTGCTGAAAGTGCCCAAGTTCCCCTGCCTCACTCGCACCTTACTCCACCCCTCAGTTAACTCCGTCCAGTCCTGTGGCACGGTGACATCATATTTCCCTACAGGCTGTTCCCACATCGCTGCCGGGTCAGGACATGCATAGTGTTCTGCCCACTGTGAGCAGAGGCACAGAGATATGCAGTGCGTGTGCGCCGATTTCACGCCAGTAACTGGCGCATGCGCACTGCATATCTCTGTGCCTCTGCCCACAGTGGTCAGTCACATTTATCAGCATCTACTCCAGGACGTGAAGAAGTGGAATGACATTCTGTAGTCCTGGTGACTGAGAAATATAGTGGCCTCCTCAAAAGGCCTGAGCAACTGGTGGTCACACGCAAGAGATATCACTGGCTAACATCGACGTAACACAGGGGAGTGCTCTTGTCTGCTTGCATCATCAAGAAATCATTCATGGCCTTCCTCTGCTCATATAGTCATTTCAATATGTGGAGGGTAGAGTTCCATTGGGTGGAAATATTGCATATCAGGCGATGTTGGGGAACGCCATTCTACCTTTGCAACTCACAGAGGACGTGTTTTGCAGAGTAAAAGTGGCTGAAGTGCATTTACAGTTTCCTGGCCATTTTCAAGACGTCTTGCAGTTGGGTAGAAGACTTCAGGAATCGCTTTACAACCAGATTAAAGAGGTGTGCCATGCAGGACACATGGGTCAGCCCTACTTGATGCGGCGCTGGCACGATGTTGTTCCCATTATCAGAGACCATGTTTCTGTCGGGGTACCCAAAACCAAACATGAACTTTGGAGCAAAACTTCGTGTTCTTTGTTCGGAGTTTAAATAAAGCTTCTTTAAAGTCTGCAGTGCAGCCAATCAACAAGCATTTAAGTTGTGGGCACTTGGAAGCTATGACAGTCATGCCTAGTATTGGCATGGCTGTGATTGGCCGGAGCACCATGTGACCCTGCATGCATAAATGCCAGATCACATGGTCCCATTCTTCTCTGACTAGTGTAGGGATATGATGCTGCTGCAGTGAGGGACATGTTAAGCTTTTATTTTTAAGTCCATTTTTAAGTCCAAATACTTACTTGGGATTTTAATTCTGTAGTAGACCTAAAGTCATTATTGGGGATCAAAACTCCGCATTTTCATCTGTCTGTTATAGGAGGTTTAATCAGTCTGTTAATTGAGTCGGTGACAATAAATAAATATTTTTTTGGATAACACCGCATTTTTATCCATCTAACTGTAATAGATTTAATCAGTCTGGTAATTCATTTGATAACAATAAAGCAAGTTTTTATTTTAATAACAACGCATTTTCATCCGTCTACCTGTTATAGGAGGTTAAATTAGTCTGTTAATTGTGTCGGTGACAAAAATACATTTTTGGTTTTAATAACACCACATTTTCATCCGTCTAAGGCCTCATGCACAACACCGTATGTATTTTGCGGTCCGCAAAAAACGGATCCGTAAAAAATACGGATGACATCCGTGTGCATTACTTATTTTGCGGAATGGAACAGCTGGCCCCTAATAGAACAGTCCTATCCTTGTCGGTAATGCAGACAATAAAAGGACACGTTCTATTTTTTTGCGGAACGTAAATACGGACATACGGAAACGGAAAAATATTACAGACACGGAATGAAAATAGGTTTGTGTGCATGAGGCCTAACTGTTATAGAAGGTTTAATCAGTCTGTTAATTATAGATGGCACTCAAATATCTGGGTCAAATTGAATAATATCCAATTCTATATTAGAAATAAATTTAATATATTCAGTTGCAAAAATAATAACAAAACAATGTGGATCCACACATCACACCAAAATAAAAACAGTATTAAGAACAATATTAAGAACAATCTTAAAACCACCTGATCTGTGTAATTATAGCTATAGATACACGAAGTCCTCAAATCTCTATATAGTTCATATAATGTTTGGAGGTAGATTATTTCAGAGATGAATAAATAAATAAATAGATAAGTAAATAAATAGTGAATTCATGTGCTGAGGGTCCGATATTTTCTGAGTCTCATATAGTCCATGCATTCAATATTAGTAGTAATATTGATCGATACTACCCCAAATTATAGTCAATTCTCAGAGGGTCTCCGTTGTAGCCTGTGAGGGTAATTGTGAGCGTAATACACCGCCCTAGAATAACATCTATTGTTCCAATCAGATCTTAGTGAGCTCAATAGCATGTGCTTATAAGGTGTAGAAATATATTACTGTTGCCGCTAGCTGCTTACCGATCTTCAATCCTGATAGTATCTTCGGCACTGTATGTGCCGCTGTGCAGCTCTACTGCTACAAGCTCCGACACGTATCTCTCTGCGGTGATCGCTCTCGGCGTTCCACGTGGCGTCCCACGTGAGTAGATAGGTGCTGAGCGCTCCGGTATTGAAGTGTGACGATCGTCCTGAAACTCCAATATAATGCCAATATGTCGCTGGCTCCTTTGGGAAGGAGCCAGCGACATATTGGCATTATATTGGAGTTTCAGGACGATCGTCACACTTCAATACCGGAGCGCTCAGCACCTATCTACTCCACGTGGGACGCCACGTGGAACGCCGAGAGCGATCACCGCAGAGAGAATACGTGTCGGAGCTTGTAAGTAGTAGAGCTCGCACAGCGGCACATACAGTGCCGAAGATACTATCAGGATTGAAGATCGGTAAAGCAGCCGAAGCGGCAACAGTAATATATTTCTACACCTTATAAGCACATGCTATTGAGCTCACTAAGATCTGATTGGAACAATAGATGTTATTCTAGGGCGGTGTATTACGCTCACAATTACCCTCACAGGCTACAACGGAGACCCTCTGAGAATTGACTATAATTTGGGGTAGTATCGATCAATATTACTACTAATATTGAATGCATGGACTATATGAGACTCAGAAAATATCGGACCCTCAGCACATGAATTCACTATTTATTTACTTATCTATTTATTTATTTATTCATCTCTGAAATAATCTACCTCCAAACATTATATGAACTATATAGAGATTTGAGGACTTCGTGTATCTATAGCTATAATTACACAGATCAGGTGGTTTTAAGATTGTTCTTAATATTGTTCTTAATACTGTTTTTATTTTGGTGTGATGTGTGGATCCACATTGTTTTGTTATTATTTTTGCAACTGAATATATTAAATTTATTTCTAATATAGAATTGGATATTATTCAATTTGACCCAGATATTTGAGTGCCATCTACACTTTTATACTTTTCCTGTTTTACGAATTACATCTGGACCAGGGTGTAGTCCAGGGTAGAGTGAGCACCAATTTTTCGTGTCTATTGGAAGGGTGAGCCGGTTAAACCTATTTTTTTATAGTCTGTTAATTAAGTCGGTGACACAAAACAATTTTTGGGTGTCATAACACTGCATTTTCATCCGTCTGTTATAAGAGGTTTAATCAGTCTGTTAATTGTGTCGTTGACATGAAGCAATTTCTTGGTTTAATAACACCGCATTTTCATCCATCTAAGGCCCCATGCACACGACCGTTGTTTGTTTCCGCGTCCGTTCCGTTTTTTTTTCATGGATAGGATGCTTCCCCATTCATTTCAATGGGTCCGTCAAAAAATGCGGATGGTCAACCGTTTTTGATCCGCATCCGTGATCCGTGTTTTCATTCCGTCAAAAAAATAGTGCATGTCCTATTTTTTTCACGTTTGCGGACAAGGATAGGCCTTTTTACAATGGATCTGCCATAAAAATCGGATCCGTCAAAAAAAACGGTCCGTCATCCGTTTTTTTTGACGGACGCAAAATTTGCAGGAGTAGCGGACGCGGAGGCAGGCAACGGTCGTGTGCATGTAGCCTAACTGTAATAGGAGATTTAATCAGTCTGTTAATCCTGTTGGTGACATGTAGCCATTTTTTGTTTGCAAAACACTTCATTTGCACCTGTGATACAGAAATACAATCGTTCGTCTGTCAGAAAATTTGTTCGTTGGAGCATCAAATAGGGGACGTTGCCGTGGTGCTACTGGTGTTGGTGGAGCTCCTGCTGTAGGGAGAGGACGATGTCAATCTGTGCCATCTATGCATCCAAATAAAACAACTTACTCTGGCGCACACAGGAAACAGGAGGTTCTACGTCATTTGATAGGTCCAAATACCGCTTTACAAATTGTGATGCAAGAACAAGTAGTGGCAGTAGCAGATTGGATGGCTGACAGTGCCTCCAGTTCCTTCACACTGTCTCCCACCCGGTCCCCTGTTGAAAGAGGGCATCCATCTCCCACCTCAATCTCATGCACATTAGCCAAGCAGGCTGAGCCCCAGGTCATGCACCAGGCCATCCACCTAACCCTGCCCCAGAAGTGGAAGAGATTGAGTGCACTGGTGCCCAACCACTTATGTTTGAGGATGAGGACATGGGAGGACCACCACAGCGCATCTCTGATGATGTTGATGACGAAACACAGTGTCAACTGCTGAAGCTTTTGGCAAGGAGGGCAGTGTAAGGAATGTACCGAGGCATACAGATGTCCCCACGACAGTGAGTGCCAGGTGATCTTTGAGACTGGCAACATGTGGTTTGATTTGACATGTTTACCTTGTGGATCAATAGACGTCTGTGTTGTTTCTGGTACTGGCCACACCCTTAACCTCCAGGTGTTGCTATTGTGGTCATTTTACTTTCCCTATTTATAGTTGTTTCTCCCACAATGGTGTACAGTTTATAGCTTCAGTTGGACCTGTGGATAGCTGGTGTTTGGATCTCGGCTGAGTTATAGGTGCTGCCACAGCTTCTTGGAAGTTAAGTGTTACATTTCCATTATGTAAATGTTTGTATTTTGGCTTTTCTGTGTGTTGCATTTCTTTGTTGTTTTGTATTAGCACTTAGGGATAGAGTTGAGCGAACACCTGGATGTCTTAGATGACTTAAAATAAAATAAAATAAATAAAAATTAACCAATATCAATTGGCAACTTGGAGGAGGAGGAGGTGGAATAGGAGGTTGGGGTGGCATCAGGTGGGAATGCTATGGGAGTTGAAGTTCTCATCACAGCCAAAAAGGATTCATGTCTGCCTGCAGTGCCACAGGCCTCATTCACAGACTCAGGGCCATGGCACCCGCAAAGAGGAGAGCGGTCCGGTAACAGCAACACAGGCTTCAGGTCAACCTGCAATGGAACAGGCCATTATGATTTATGTAGGCCCCTGACACCCAGACAGAGGAGAGGTCATTTGACAGTAAAAAGAGTCCCACCAAGACAACAAATGATTAGACGACATATAGGCCCCTGACACCCAGACAGTAAAAAGAGTTGCAGAAGAAAGAAAAATTCCAGCACTCCAGCAAATTCAGTATAAAAGCCTTTGCATCCTTTATTTTCGGTGAACGTAATTGGCATACAAGGATAAGTTTTCCAGCATAATTACACCCGTGCAGCGGTCTATGCGTTTCGAGCGTTACCGCTCATACTCATGACCTGAAGTAAAAAGAGTTAAATGTTTGCCACCAGGACAGCGAGCAAGTACGTGAAGGTTAGGCCCCTGAGACCCAGACAGAGGAGAGAGGTCCCATAGCAGCTAAAGAGGCATCATGTCACCCACCAATGGAGAAGGCCACTTTCAGATATTTAGGCCCCTGGCACCCAGACGGAGGAGAGGTTCATTAAACTTTGGGTTGCCCCGCAAAATAATGGTAAAATTAAGAAAAGAGGATTCAATAAAGAAGTGCCCTGGATTACAAAAATATATGGTTAAGGGGAAGTAGTTATAAATGTCTATTCTGCACACGGGATGGACAGGTCCTGTGGGATCCATGCCTGGTTCATTTTTATGAACGTCAACTTGTCCACGTTGGCTGTGGACAGGCGCCTGCGTTTGTCAGTAATGACGCCACCTGCCGTGCTGAATACACGTTCAGACAAAACGCTGGCCGCCGGGCAGGCCAGCACCTCCAAGGCAATAAAGGCTAGCTCTGGCCACGTGGACGATTTTGAGACACAGAAGTTGAATGGGGCCGAACCATCAGTCAGTACGTGGAGGGGTGTACACACTTACTGTTCCACCATGTTATTGAAATGCTGCCTCCTGCTAACACGTTCCGTATCAGGTGGTGGTGCAGTTATCTGTGGTGTGGTGACAAAACTTTTCCACATCTATGCCATGCTAACCCTGCCCTCAGAGGAGCTGGCCGTGACACAGCTGTGATGGCGACCTCTCGCTCCTCCTCTTCCTTCGCCTTGGGCTTCCACCTGTTCCCCTGTGAAATTTGAGAATGCTTTGAGTAGCGTGTCTACCAACGTGCGCATGTACTCGCGCATCTTCCTATCACGCTGCAGTGCAGAAAGTAAGGTGGGCACATTGTCTTTGTACCAGGGATCCAGCAGGGTGGCAACCCAGTAGTTAGCACACGTTAAAATGTGGGCAACTCTGCTGTCGTTGCGCAGGCACTGCAGCAAGTAGTCGCTCATGTGTGCCAGGCTGCCCAGTAGTGGGCCCTAGCTGGCCACATTTGTACCTGGCCTCTGCTGTTGCAAAAAACCTCCCTCTTAGCCACTTCTAAGAGACTGGCCTGAAAGTGCTAAAAATGACCCCTCTTCCTCCTCCTCCTCCTCCTGGGCCACCTCCTCTTGCATCATCGCCCTAAGTGTTTTCTCAAGGAGACATAGAAGTGGTATTGTAACGGTGATAACGACATCATCGCCACTGGCTATGTTGGTGGAGTACTCTAAACAGCGCAACAGGGCACAAAGGTCTCGCATGGAGGCCCAGTCAATGGTGGTGAAGTGGTGCTGTTCCGCAGTGCGACTGACCCGTGCGTGCTGCAGCTAAAACTCCACTATGGCCTACTGCTGCTCGCACAGTGTCTCCAGCATGTGCAAGGTGGAGTTCCACTTGGTGGGCATGTCGCATATGAGGCGGTGAGCGGGAAGGCCGACGTTACGATGTAGCGTAGACAGGCGAGCAGATGCAGGATGTGAACCCCGGAAGCGCCCACAGACGGCCCGCACTTTATGCAGCAGCTCTGACATGTCGGGGTAGTTGTGAATGAACTTATGCACCACCAAATTCAGCACATGCGCCAGGCAAAGGATGTGCATCAAACCGGCTAGTCCCAGAGCTGCGACGAGATTTTGCTCATTATCGCACACCACCAGGCCGGGCTTGAGGCTCAACGGCAGCAACCACTCGTCAGTCTGTTGTTCAATACCCCACCACAACTCCTGCGCGGTGTGGTGTTTTTCCCCCAAACATATGTTTCAGAATGGCCTGCTGACGTTTACCCCGGGCTTTGCTGAAGTTGGTGTTGAAGGTCTGTGGCTGACTGGATGAGCAGGTGTATGAAGAGGAGGAGGAAGCCGAGTAGGAGGAGGAGGCTACAGGAGGCAAATAATGATGCCCTGCGATCCTTTGTGGCGGTATGACTTGAGCCAAAAAACTCTCCGCCTGGGGCCCAGCCGCCACTACATTTACCCAGTGTGCAGTTAGGGAGATATAGCGTCCCTGGCCGTGCTTACTGGTCCACTTATCTGTGGTAAGGTGGACCTTGCCACAGATGGCGTTGCACAGTGCACACTTGATTTAATCAGATACTTGGTTGTGCAGGGAAGGCACGGCTCTCTTCGAGAAGTAGTGGCAGCTGGGAACAACATACTGTGCGACAGCCATGGCTATCAGCTGTTTGAAGCTGTCTTTGTCCACCAGCCTGAATGACAGCAATTCAAAGGCCAGTAGTTTAGAAATGCTGGCATTCAGGCCCAGGGCTCGAGGGTGGGTAGGTGGGAATTTACGCTTTCTCTCCAATGTTTGTGAGATGGAGAGCTGAATGCTGCCGTGTGACATGGTGGAGATGCTTGGTGACGGAGGTGGTGGTGTTGGTGGCACATCCTCTGTTTGGTGGGCGGCAGGTGCTAACATTCCTCCCGAGGCGGAGGAAGAGGCCGAGGCAGCGGGAACAGGGGGAGCCTGAGTGAGTTCCTTGTTTTTAAGATGTTTACTCCACTGCAGTTCATGCTTTGCATGTAGATGCCTGGTCATGTAGGTTGTGCTAAGGTTCAGAACGTTAATGTCTCGCTTCAGCCTCTGATGGCACAGCGTGCAAACAAGTCGGGTCTTGTCGTCAGCACATTGTTTGAAGAAGTGCAATGCCAGGGAACTCCTTGAAGCTCCCTTTGGGGTGCTCGGTCCCTGGTGGCAGTGGCCAGTAGTAGACGAACTCTCTTGGTAGCGGCTGTTCTGCTTTTGCCCCCTGCTCCCTCTTTTGCTACGCTGTTGGCTCTGTCTCACCACTGCCTCTTCCACTGAACTATGAAAGTCAGTGGCACGACCTTCATTCCATGTGGGGTCTAGGACCTCATCGTCCCCTGCATCGTCTTCCACACAGTCTTCCTTCCTGACCTCCTGTCCGGTCTGCACCCTGCAAAAAGATGCAGCAGTTGGCACCTGTGTTTCATCATCATCAGAGACATGCGGACTCAAATATCGCTGAAAATTCTGGTGGGTACTGGAACCTGAGGTAGTTTGTTCACTAGGACGTGTGGCTGTGGCAGAACGGCCACATCCTCTCCCAGCACCAGAGGGTCCACTAACAACACCACGACCATGTCCTTGTCCGTGTCCCTTACTAGATGTTTTGCTCATTTTTACCGTTCACCACATTAAGAAAAAATTATTTGGCCTAATGTATTAAATTCAAATTCAGGCCTTTTTTTTTTAGGTCCTGGATGAAAGGTATCCTCTTACGGACAGATTTACACTTGGAGATGAACAGTAGCGTGTGAAAAAATATATAGGATTATGCTTTCAGCACTTGTATTTTAACACTTTGTGTAATATACCCTTTAACGGAAAGAAATACACTTAGAGATGCAAAACAGTGAGTGCAAATGTAGAGGATTATGCTGTATTTTAACACTTACTGTAATATACCCTTTAACGGAAAGAAATGCACTTAGAGATGCAAAACAGTGAGTGCAAATGTAGAGGATTATGCTGTATTTTAACACTTACTGTAATATACCCTTTAACGGAAAGAAATGCACTTGGAGATGCACGCTGAGTGTAATATACCCTTTTACGGACAGATTTACACTTGGCCTGCAACAGCTGGAGCACCAGATATTGGGTATTGCTATTTTGGCAATTGAATTTCACCCCGGAAAATAATATATCCTTTGACGGACACTATGAAACTTGTCCACTCACAGCTGAAACACCAGATTTAAGGTATTTCTATTTTTGCAACTGAATTTCACCCCAAAAAATAATATATCCTTTGACGGACACTATGAAAATTGTCCAGTCAAAGCTGGAACACCAGATTTACGGTATTCCTAGATTTTGAAACTGAATTTCACCCCAGAAAATAACATATCCTTTGACGTTCACTATAAAACTTGTCCAGTCACAGCTGGAACAAAAGATTTACGGTATTTCTATTTTTGCAACTGAATTTCACCCCAGAAAAAAAATATATCCTTTGCCGGACACTATTAAACTTGGCCAGCCACTGCTGGGACACCAGATTTACGGTATTGATATTTTGTCAATTGAATTTCACCCCATAACAAAATTTATCCTTTGCTGGACACTATTAAACTTGACCAGCCACTGCTGGGACACCAGATTTAAGGGATTGCTATTTTGGCAATTGAATTTCACCCCAAAACAAAATATATACTTAGCAGGATACTTTGAAACTTGTCCATTCACAGCTAGAACACCAGACTTACGGTATTGCTATTTTGTCAATTGAATTTCACCCCAGAACAAAATATATCCATTGCCGGACACTGTGAAACTTGTCCAGTCACAGCTGAAACCACTGATTTACGGGATTGCTATTTTAGCAATTGAATTTCACTCCAGAAGATAATATATCCTTTGACGGACACTATAAAACTTGTCCAGTCACAGCTGGAACACCAGATTTACGGTATTGCTATTTTGGCAATTGAATTTCACCCCAGAAAATAATATATCCTTTGCCGTACACTATTAAACTTGGCCAACTACAGCTGAAAGCACTGATTTACGGTATTGCCATTTTGGCAATTAAATTTCACCCCAGAACAAAATATATTCTTTGCCGGACAGTGTTAAACTTGGCCAGCCATTGCTGGGCGACCAGATTTAGGGGATTACTATTTTGGCAATTAAATTTTACCCCAGAACAAAATATATTCTTTGCCGGATACTATTAAACTTGGCCGGCCACAGCGGAAACCATTAATTTACAGTATTGCTATTTTGGTGATTGAATTTCACCCCAGAAAAAAATATATCCTTTGCCGAACACTATTAAACTTGGCCAGCCACAGCTGAAACCACTGATTTACAGTATTGCTATTTTGGCAATTGAATTTTACCCCAGAAAATTATCTATCCTTTGCCGGACACTATTAAACTTGTCCAGGCACTGCTGGGACACCAGATTTAGGGGATTGCTATTTTGGCAATTGAATTTCACCCCAGAACGAAATCTATCCATTGCCGGACACTATTAGAATTGTCCTGCCTCTGCTTGGACACCAGATTTATGGGATTGCTATTTTGGCAATTGAATTACACCCCAGAAAAGTATCTATCCTTTGCCGTTCACTATTAAACTTGGCCAGCCACAGCTGAAACCACTGATTTATGGTATTGTTATTTTGGCAATTGAATTTTACCCCAGAACAAAATATATTCTTTGCCGGACACTATTAAACTTGGCCAGCCACAGCTGAAACCATTAATTTGCGGTATTGCTATTTTGGTGATTGAATTTCACCCCAGAAAAAAATATATCCTTTGCCGAACACTATTAAACTTGGCCAGCCACAGCTGAAACCACTGATTTACAGTATTGCTATTTTGGCAATTGAATTTTACCCCAGAAAATTATCTATCCTTTGCCGGACACTAATAAACTTGGCCAGCCACTGCTGGGACACCAGATTTATGGTATTGCTATTTTGGCAATTGAATTTCACCCCAGAACAAAATCTATCCTTTGCTGGACACTATTAAACTTGGCCAGCCACTGCTGGGACACCAGATTTAGGGGATTGCTATTTTGGCAATTTAATTTCACCCCAGAAAATTATCTATCCTTTGCCGGACACTATTAAACTTGTCCAGGCACTGCTGGGACACCAGATTTAGGGGATTGCTAATTTGGCAATTGAATTTCACCCCAGAACAAAATCTATCCTTTGCCGGACACTATTAGAATTGGCCAGCCACTGCTTGGACACGAGATTTATGGGATTGCTATTCTGGCAATTGAATTTCACCCCAGAAAAGTATCTATCCTTTGCCGGACACTATTATACTTTGCCAGCTACAGCTGAAAGCACTAATTTACGGTATTGCTATTTTGGCAATTGAATTTCATCCCAGAACAAAATCTATCCTTTGCTGCACACTATAAAACTTGGCCAGCCACAGCTGAAACCACTGATTTACGGTATTGCTATTTTGGCAATTGAATTTCACCCCAGAACAAAATATATCCTTTGCTGGACACTATTAAAGGGATTCTTTCACCCCCAAACCCAAATTTTCACTACTTACATCATTATTTGGTAAATAGTGCCCCCATTATATAGCCACTTAACCCATAATTTTTAAACTTACAGATGATGAGAAAACGAAGTTTATAATACCTGTCAATCAATAGTGAAGGAGCCCAGGGGCGGCGTCATACCGGCCGGAGCCCAGGCCGCGCGCTCATCTAACTTTTCTACCACGCCCCCTTTCACCCAGGCGGCCCGCCCATTGTGATGCGCTCGGCCTCGTCCAGAACTGGCCAAATCCCGCGCCTGCGCCGTGGATTATGTACTGTGGGTCTTTTTATTGTATTGCATAAAAATGTATGAGAAACACATACTCTGCTTTGAAAATGTATTTGGTGAAATTCCTAGGGAGGGAGAGAGGGAGGCAGGCAGGGTGACAGCCAGCTCCAGCGCCCACGACTCTTCCTGAGGCTCCGATCCTGCGCTGGTACACTATCGCAGTACGGGCCCCGCGCCTGCGCACAGGGTAGCCCGATGCTTGCGCCAGTAATCGGGAATCCAGTGCGCAGGCGCGGACTGCCCGATCCACGGCGCAGGCGCGGGATTTGGCCAGTTCTGGACGAGGCCGAGCGCATCACAATGGGCGGGCCGCCTGGGTGAAAGGGGGCGTGGTAGAAAAGTTAGATGAGCGCGCGGCCTGGGCTCCGGCCGGTATGACGCCGCCCCTGGGCTCCTTCACTATTGATTGACAGGTATTATAAACTTCGTTTTCTCATCATCTGTAAGTTTAAAAATTATGGGGTAAGTGGCTATATAATGGGGGCACTATTTACCAAATAATGATGTAAGTAGTGAAAATTGGGGTTTGGGGGTGAAAGAATCCCTTTAAACTTGGCCAGCCACTGCTGGGACACCAGATTTAAGGGAATTGATATTTTGACATTTGAATTTCACCCCAGAAAATGATCTATCCTTTGACGGACACTATTAAACTTGGCCAGCTACAGCTGAAACCACTGATTTACGGTATTTCTATTTTGGCAATTGAATTTCACCCCGTAACAAAATCTATCCTTTGCCAGGCACTATTAAACTTGGCCAGCCACTGCTGGGACACCAGATTTAGGAGATTGCTATTTTGGCAATTGAATTTCATCCCAGAAAATTATCTATCCTTTGCCTTGACACTATTAAACTTGGCCAGCCACTGCTGGCACACCAGCTTTAGGGGATTGCTATTTTGGCAATTGAATTTCACCCCAGAACAAAATCTATCCTTTGCCAGACACTATTAAACTTGTCCAGCCACAGCTGGGACACCAGATTTACGGTATTGCTATTTTGGCAATTGAATTTCACTCCAGAACAAAATATATCCTCTGCCGGACACTATTAAACTTGGCCAGCCACAGCTGAAACCACTGATTTACGGTATTGCTATTTTGGCAATTGAATTTCACCCCAGAAAAAAATATATCATTTGCTGGACACTATTAACTTCTTACCGACCGCCTAACGCAGGATTGCGTCCTGCCGGCGGTCGGTCTGTTCCTCTCTGAGGCGCGGGCACGTAATCTCGCGAGAGGCGAGATTTCCTGTGATCGCGTTGGGGAGAAGTTAAACTACAGTCTGCCAGCGCTGATCGTGCGCTGGCAGGCTGTAGAAGTTAAAAAAAAATGGCATATCAGACGCTGTTTTGTTAACAGCGTCTAATATGCTTGCTGATCGTTCCTTTGGTGGTCCCTTTTGCTTGGGACCACCAAAAAAAACTTTTATAAGTGCACCAATCACCACACAGACCCCCCCATCCATCCCCCCCACCCCCGTCACTGATTAACCCCTGATTAACCCCTGATTAACCCACGATCACCCCATGTCACCCCCCTGACACTAATTACCCCCCTGTAAGGCTCATTCAGACGCCCGTATGTGTTTTGCGGATCCATGGATCCGCGGATTCGCAAAACACGGACACCGACAATGTGCTTTCCGCATTTTGCGGATCCGCACATTGCCAGAACTATATAGAAAATGCCTTCTCTTGTCCGCAATTGCGGACAAGAATAGGACATGCTCTATCTTTTGCGGAGCTGCGTCCGGATGTTTGGTGGCCGAAACCCGAAGTTTGTGGCTGCAGCTCCGCAAATGCTGATGCGGCGAGCGCATAGTGTGCTCTCCGCATCACCGTCAGCCCCATTCACACTGAATGGGTCCGCATCTATTCCGCAGAATTGCGGAATAGATGCGGACATTTTTGTGAACGTGTTAATGGGGCCTTACTACTTTTTTTTTTGCACATTTTTTGGCAGAGATTTATTCATCCACATTGATCGATGCGAATGAGGAAATCTGAGGCTGAACGGAAAAAAAAAATCTCATTACCCGTATGCTCAATATAAGGAGAATCGCAGAAACTCCTAATGCTGGCCATACGTGTAATGATTGCGGAGACCCTCAAATGCCAGAGCAGTACAAAAACCTCACATGTGACCCCATTTTAGAAAGAAGACACCCCAAGGTGTTCCGTGAGGGGTATGGTGAGTTCATGCAAAATTTTATTTTTTGTCACAAGTTAGTGGAAAATGAGACTGTAAAAAAAAAAATAAAAAAAAAATAATTTCCGCTAACTTGTGCCAAATTTTTTTTTTTCTGTGAACTCGCCATACCCCTCACAGAATACCTTGGGGTGTCTTCTTTCCACAATGGGGTCACTTGTGGGGTATTTATAGTGCCCTGGCATTTTAGGGGTCCTAAAGCGTGAGAATCCAAATGCGTAAAAATGGCCTGTGAAATCCTAAAGGTACTCATTGGTTTTAGGGCCCCTTTGCGCATCTTGGCTGCAAAAAAGTGTCACTCATGTGGTATCGCCGTACTCAGGAGAGTAGGACAATGTGTTTTGGGGTGTATTTTACATATACCCATACTGTGTGTGAGAAATATCGCTGTAAACGACAACTTTTTAAATTTTTTATTCAAAGTTGTCAATTTACAGAGATATTTCTCTCACCCAGCATGGGTATATGTAAAAATACACCCTAAAACACATTGCCCTACTTCTCCTGAGTACGGCGATACCACATGAGTGACACTTTTTTGCAGCCAAGATGCGCAAAGGGGCCCTAAAACCAAAGAGTACCTTTAGCTTTTACATGGCTGCTCACAATTTAGCCCCACCCAAAATGCCAGAACAGTACAAACACCCCACAAATGACCCCATTTTGGAAAGAAGACACCCCAATGTATTCGCTGAGGGGCATAGTGAGTCCATGAAAAATTTTACTTTTTGTCAAAAGTTAGCAGAAAGGGAGACTTTATGAGAAAAAACAATAAAAAATCAATTTCCGCTAACTTGTGCCAAAAAAATAAAAAATTCTCTATGAACTCGCCATGCCCCTCACAGAATACCTTGGGGTGTCTTCTTTCCAAAATGGGGTCACATGTGGGGTATTTGTACTGCCCTTGCAATTTAGGGGCCCTAAAGCGTGAGAAGAAAAATGCGTAAAAATGCCCTCCTAAAAGGTACTCATTGGTTTTAGGGCCCCTTTGCGCATCTTGGCTGCAAAAAAGTGTCACTCATGTGGTATCGCCGTACTCAGGAGAAGTAGGGCAATGTGGTTTTGGGTGTATTTTTACATATTCCCATGCTGGGTGAGAGAAATATCTCTGTAAATTGACAACTTTGAATAAAAAAATGTAAAAAGTTGTCGTTTACAGCGATATTTCTCACACGCAGCATGGGTATATGTAAAAATACACCTCAAAACACATTGCCCTACTTCTCCTGAGTACGGCGATACCACATAAGTGACACTTTTTGCAGCCTGGGTGCGCTAAAGGGCCCTAAAACCAATGAGTACCTTTAGGATTTCACAGGCCATTTTTACGCATTTGGATTCTCACGCTTTAGGAGCCTCTAAATGCCAGGTCAGTATAAATACCCCACATGTGACCCCATTTTGGAAAGAAGACACCCCAAGGTATTCCGTGAGGAGCATGGCGAGTTCACAGAATTTTTATTTTTGGCACAAGTTAGCGGAAATTGATATTTTTTTTTATTTTGTTTTTACAAAGTCTCATATTCCACTAACTTGTGACAAAAATAAAATTTTACATGAACTCACCATACCCCTCACGGAATACCTTGGGGTGTCTTCTTTCCAAAATGGGGTCACATGTGGGTATTTATACTGTCCTGGCATTTTAGGGGCCCCTAAAGCGTGAGAAGAAGTCTGGAATCCAAATGCTTAAAAATGCCCTGTGAAATCCTAAAGGTACTCATTGGTTTTAGGGCTCCTTTGCACCCAGGCTGCAAAAAGTGGCACACATGTAGTATCGCCGTACTCAGGAGAAGTAGGGCAATGTGTTTTGGGGTGTATTTTTATATATACCCATACTTTGTGTGAAAAATATCTCTGTAAACGACAACTTTTAAAAAATTTTATACAAAGTTGACAATTTACAGAGATATTTCTCTCACCCAACATGGGTATATGTAAAAATACACCCCAAAAACATTGCCCTACTTCTCCTGAGTACGGCGATACCACATAAGTGACACTTTTTTGCAGCCTGGGTGCGCAAAGGGGCCCAAATTCCAACGAGTACCTTTAGGTTTTACATGGCGGCTCACAATTTAGCCCCGCCCAGAACAGTAAACACAACCCACAAATGACCCCATTTCGGAAGGTAGACACCCCGAGGTATTCACTGAGGGGCATAGTGAGTCCGTCTGAGAATTTTTTTTTTTTTGCCAGAAGTTAGCAGAAATTGAAACTTTTTTTTTTTTTTTTATTCAGAAAGTGTCATTTTCCGCTAACTTGTGAAAAAAAATGAAATGATACATGAACTCACCATGCCCCTCCGCAAATACTTTGGGGTGTCTTCTATCTAAAATGGTGTGATTTGGGGGGTATTTATACTATCCTGACATTCTAGCACCTGAAGAAACATGACAGGTGCTCAGAAAGTCAGAGCTGCTTCAAAATGCCAAAATTCACTTTTTTGCACCATAGTTTGTAAACGCTATAACTTTTACCCAAAGCAATAAATCTACACTTATTGGACTTTTTTGTTATCAAAGACATGTAGAACAATAAATTTAGAGAAAAATTTATATAGAAATGTAGTTTTTTAAAAAAAAAATTACAACAGAAAGTGAAAAATGTCATTTTTTTGCAAAAATTTAAGTCATTTTTGATTAATAGCAAAAAAAGTTAAAATGTCAGCAGCAATGAAATACCACCAAATGAAAGCTCTATTAGTGAGAAGAAAAGGAGGTAAAATTCATTTGGGTGGTAAGTTGTATGACGGAGCAATAAACGGTGAAAGTAGTGTAGTGCGGAATTGTAAAAAGTGGCCTGGTCATTAAGGGTTTTTAAGCTAGGGGGGCTGAAGTGGTTAAACTTGGCCAGCCAAAGCTGAAACCACTGATTTACGGTATTTCTATTTTGGCAATTGAATTTCACCCCAGAACAAAATCTATCCTTTGCCAGACACTATTAAACTTGGCCAGCCACTGCTGGGACACCAGATTTAGGGGATTGCTATTTTGGCAATTTAATTTCACCCCAGAAAATTATCTATCCTTTGCCGGACACTATTTAACTTGTCCAGGCACTGCTGGGACACCAGATTTATGGGATTGCTATTTTGGCAATTGAATTTCACCCCAGAACGAAATCTATCCATTGCCGGACACTATTAGAATTGGCCTGCCACTGCTTGGACACCAGATTTACGGGATTGCTATTTTGGCAATTGAATTTCACCCCAGAAAAGTATCTATCCTTTGCCATACACAATTAAACTTGGCCAGCCACAGCTGAAACCATTAATTTGCGGTATTGCTATTTTGGTGATTGAATTTCACCCCAGAAAAATATATATCCTTTGCCGAACACTATTAAACTTGGCCAGCCACAGCTGAAACCACTGATTTACAGTATTGCTATTTTGGCAATTGAATTTTACCCCAGAAAATTATCTATCCTTTGCCAGACACTATTAAACTTGGCCAGCCACTGCTGGGACACCAGATTTATGGTATTGCTATTTTGGCAATTGAATTTCACCCCAGAACAAAATCTATCCTTTGCCGGACACTATTAAACTTGGCCAGCCACTGCTGGGACACCAGATTTAGGGGATTGCTATTTTGGCAATTGAATTTCACCCCAGAACAAAATCTATCCTTTGCCGGACACTATTAGAATTGGCCAGCTACTGCTTGAACACCAGATTTATGGGATTGCTATTCTGGCAATTGAATTTCACCCCAGAAAAGTATCTATCCTTTGCCGGACACTATTATACTTGGCCAGCTACAGCTGAAAGCACTAATTTACGGTATTGCTATTTTGGCAATTGAATTTCATCCCAGAACAAAATCTATCCTTTGCTGCACACTATTAAACTTGGCCAGCTACTGCTGGGACACCAGATTTAAGGGAATTGCTATTTTGAAATTTGAATTTCACCCCAGAAAAGTATCTATCCTTTGCCGGACACTATTATACTTGGCCAGCCACAGCTGAAACCACTGATTTACGGTATTGCTATTTTGGCAATTGAATTTCACCCCAGAAAAAATATATCCTTTGCCGGACACTATTAAACTTGGCCAGCTACAGCTGAAACCACTGATTTAAGGTATTTCTATTTTGGCAATTGAATTTCGCCCCATAACAAAATCTATCCTTTGCCAGGCACTATTAAACTTGGCCAGCCACTGCTGGGACACCAGATTTAGGAGATTGCTATTTTGGCAATTGAATTTCATCCCAGAAAATTATCTATCCTTTGCCTTGACACTATTAAACTTGGCCAGCCACTGCTGGCACACCAGCTTTAGGGGATTGCTATTTTGGCAATTGAATTTCACCCCAGAACAAAATATATCCTTTGCCGGACACTATTAAACTTGGCCAGCCACTGCCGAAACCATTGATTTACGGTACTGCTATTTTGGCAATTAAATTTCACCCCAGAAAATTATCTATCCTTTGCCAGACACTATTAAACTTGTCCTGCCACAGCTGGGACACCAGATTTACGGTATTGCTATTTTGGCAATTGAATTTCACTCCAGAACAAAATATATCCTCTGCCGGACACTATTAAACTTGGCCAGCCAGTGCTGAAACCACTGATTTACGGTATTGCTATTTTGGCAATTGAATTTCACCCCAGAAAAAAAAATATATCCTTTGCTGGACACTATTAAACTTGGCCAGCCAAAGCTGAAACCACTGATTTACGGTATTTCTATTTTGGCAATTGAATTTCACCCCAGAACAAAATCTATCCTTTGCCAGACACTATTAAACTTGGCCAGCCACTGCTGGGACACCAGATTTAGGGGATTGCTATTTTTGCAATTGAATTTCACCCCAGAAAATTATCTATCCTTTGCCGGACACTAATAAACTTGGCCAGCCACTGCTGGGACACCAGATTTAGGGGATTGCTATTTTGGCAATTTAATTTAACCCCTCAATAAGATATAGAAATTTCTATCCTGAGTTTCTAGTGGTGACAATAATCATAGCCAAGCCCCTGATGTAGGAAATAGCAAAAAAAATAAAATAAAATCTAGTGTTAATGGATTAATGGACTTGGTAGCAATTTGTGCTGGTGCACCACAAGACACAAAATGGCCGCTGATCACCTCAGAAAAAAGTGACAGAAAAACGCACTGTGCAGCATAAAAACCCTTGAGCAATTAAGTAGCAGAAGTTGAATGATTCACAGCTGTAGATCGATAACTTCATTAGGTGTTTTTGCTGAGTTTTCCCTGTCTAATCTCGCCCCCACAGCACCTGCATCCTATCCCTACACTAATCAGAGCAGAGTGACGTGTGGCACTATGTGACTCCAGCTTAAATAGAGGCTGGGTCACATGCTGCACTTGGCCAATCACAGCCATGCCATTAGTAGGCATGGCTGTGATGGCTTCTTAGGGCAAGTAAAACGCTAGCTGATTGGCTGCTGTGCAGCCCTTCAGAAATTGTGAAGAAATCGCCAAACAACAGACCCGAACCCGAAATTTTTCGAAAATGTTCGGGTCCGGGTCCCGAACACCCCAAAATTCGGTACGACTATACAGTTCGGGTTCGCTCAACCTTCCTTTTGAAGGAACAGGATGTCTCATTCCTATCATTAGTACCAGGCTTCTTTACGGTTAGATAGGTCTTTAAGTATTACTGTGTATGATCTCGTCTACCTCTGGGGGTCCGTTCATACTTGTAGTCAGTCAAGGCTTTAAGTAGGGTTTTCACAAGTTGGTGTCCATGTTCCTTCCCTAGCTTTATGGCCGTATTTCCTTTCCCATTTCCCTCCTATGTTCGGTGTTGGGTTTCCCTCCCACACTAGAGCATGATATGCAGGGGTGAGGAGTGGTAGCAAAACTGATGTGGAGGATGATGAGGTCCTAGACCACACATGGCATCCAGGTCACCAAATGACATGTGCAGTTCGGAGGTAGAGTTGGTGGTCACGCAGAGCCAGCCGCACAGGAAAAGAAGGAACACTGTGCAAAAGCAGAGCAAATGCCCCCAAGCCAGTACTCCTGCTACTGCCCACACCAAACACAGAACAAACCAAAGCCAGCTAAAAAGAGTCCCCTGGCATGGCAGTTCTTTACGCAATGTACTGACAACAAGACACGGATGATTTGCACGCTGTGTGGTCAAAGCATGAAGTGAGGCATAAATGTTCTAAACTGGAGCACCACCTGCATGAACAGGCATCTAACTGCAAAGCACAAGCTGCAGTGAAGTAGACACCATAAAAACCACAAAAGCTCTGAGGCTTCTTCTGCTCCCTTTTCTGATGCGGTCTCAGCCTCTTCCTTTCCCTCTTGAGCAACAGGGCCACCTGGCTTCCCTCAAAGTGAGGATGTGACAACCACCACCAACACCACGTGTCACTGAACTTCTACACACTATCCCATGGAAGCATTCAGCTGTCCATCCCCCACACACTGCAGAGACAGAGGAAGAGTACCCTCTATCCCAGTGTTTCCCAACCAGCGTGCCTCCAGCTGTTGCAAAACTACAACTCCCAGCATGCTGGGAGTTGTAGTTTTGCAACAGCTGGAGGCACACTGGTTGGGAAACACTGCTCTATCCAACAGCAAGCACTGGCCTTGAATGCCAGCATTTCAAAATTCCTGACCTTTGAAATGCTGCCATTCAGCACGGTCAGGGACGTTATATCTCCCTAACTGCCCATTGGGTGCAGCGTTCCAAATTTGTGTGAAAGGGACTCTTTAAATTTCTGTATTCATTTAATGTACTGAAGGTATGGTATTTCCCATTTATCAGGCTGGCAATCTCATTTCACCCATTTGCCCATTGACTGCCTAGAGACAAGTGATTTAGTAAAGTTCAACTGTTTTGTTCATCAACTCCTCATCATTTCTACTACTGCACTCATCATTTTCACCTAACGGTGCTGGCGTCACGAACACAGGGGCCAAGCTGCCAAAGCACCCTAAACACCACACCATCAAGGGCACCTCAACTTCCATCTGGCTGGTGTTCCCTGTAACCAAGAGTGCCCTGGAAGATTTTGTGCTGTGTTTCCCATCACTGCACTGCTGACCCAGGGAGGCATCTGCTAACCGTGAGTGCCAAATGAACTACGACCGTCATCGGCCCACGATGCGTTCACGCATTGCCCCTGTGGTCTGGCACATTGCATGGATAAATCTTATGCAGGCTGGGCCCGAGGCGGAAAGCGGTTTGGCTCACATCCTACTGCCAAAAGGAGGCTGGTTGTTTCTTGTTGCCTCCTTTTGCCTCCTCCTACTACTCTGCATCCTCCTCTTGTTCCTCCTCTACCACTCCTCCTCATCATGTTAGTGCAACACCTGCACCACCATCTTCAGCACAGCCAGGAGGAAACAACAGCAGGCTGTTCTGAAACTCATATGTTTTGGGGAAAAACCCCACACCATGCAGGAGCTGAGGGGGCATGGGATAACAGAACAATGAGTGGTAGGTGCGACAATGGGCAAAATCTCGTAACAGCTCTGGGCCTAGCCAGTTTCATACACCTCTCTTGTTTGGCGCACGTGCTGAATTTGGTAGTGCAGAGGTTCCGAAAGTGGTTTGGGGCAAGTGCTACTGCCAAACACACAGATGGCGGGGTTAACGTGCTGTCCCCAGCCTATTTCCTCCCAAATAGAAACAATGTATACTAATCCCTGAAGGGGAATAGAGGGGGAATAATAAGACTAAAACATAACTTTTAATGCTTTAGTGTATAAAATATGCGGCAAGTAGTAAGTGAAAAAAACTACACCGAATTAGGTGAAAGCAAAGCTACTGGGCCCTTGGCCAAACACCAGGCTCAAAGAGCTCGGATAGTCAGCAGACAGCCGAGACATGTAATGTAACATAGAAACATAACCACTGTGATGTGACCAAGTCGATAACATGGAACATGCTCACCGGATCCTCAATACGGTCAGTCAGAGAGGAGGGGGTGGATCGATGAGATGGCCACTGTGAAAACCACACGGTGGGTGGATGAGGTCAGGTCTCAGTTGGTTGCTGTCGGATCCAGTACATCGGATGAACATGATAAAAGGGACTCTGCATAGGAGGAGGTAGATGGGAGCTAGATAACACACTATGGATACCCTCTGAAGGGGGAGGGGGCTATCAGACACCCTACCTACCTATACAGAGCTACCTGCCCTGAAAGTGGCGACCCCGTCTGGATACCTGTCCCTAGACCGGCCGGAGTCCCTTGTTAAGCTCTAGAGCAGAAGAGAGCTCCCATGTAAAATAGATATCTCCCGACGTGCCACGTTTCATTCGTGCCTAAATAATCATAAGGGGAGTAATGGACAAAATGGGGCTAGAAAAAGAGAGGGCTTGTATAGATATACTGGGATCGAAACTCAAATACACTGAGGGGACAATCAAAAGAAGCACCAGGTGAGCCACAACCGTACTATGTTATGGTGCTCACCCCGTCAACCAGTATATGGCCCAAAAAGGAAGGTGGATTATAAGGATGCCAGTGGGCAACTAGGTATAATCGCTTAGCGCCCTGGTCCAGTGGGAGAGGGAACAGGTCAAAGTCGGGAGGCCTCCAATAGTAAGTGCCCCCCTCTGTACACAGGCAGCTAGACTCACCTGCATGGCGACTTTAAATATGCAGAGAGTTCGTGCCAGCAGTGAGCGGCCGCGCCTCCCCTGGTGACGCGGATGACACATCCGGTCACAAGACGAGCGCGGCGGGGAGCCATGGAACGCAGGGAAACAACGCTGCGCTCCACCGCCTCCCGTCACGCACAAGCCGTGGAGCGCAGAGAGAAGACACTGCGCTCCACCGCTCACGGAAACTCAGGGGGGGCGTACTCAAAGAGGCCGTCGGGCGGAAACCTATGCTAGGGGAAGGGAAAGCATGATTGTGTTCCCTAACGGCAAAATGTAATGCCATAAGTAAACTCAAAAAGGACACAGAGCTTATTGACAGGTTAGGACCTGCTAGAGGGGCCCATGGAGAGATAGGCCAGCAGGGAATTACTTTAGATGGTAGGATCAAACAATACCAAAAGTTACTTAAAAATTACAGTTGGTCAAAAATAAAAGAATGAAAGTGGATGAATGTCCACATGAATGCAGGTGTCTTTGACATGGACATTTAAGGAGTGCCTAGGGCTCACTACCCGTAATAGGGTTTTATACCAGGCTAACAGTACATAGTAGTAAATTCCCATAGTAGGGGTGGTGTTAATCAGATAAAACAGCCAAAATGTAACTGTTCATTCAGTCCTAAGGGGTCCATGGTTTTCAAAGTTTCACATTGTAGTAAAAGCCGGTCCCAGTTGCCACCACGTCGTGGAGGGGAAACCTTATCAATGACAATAAAGGTGATCTTAGCATGGCCGTTATGGTGACATCGTATATGGTTTGCAACTGGAGTGTCCCTTAATTTCTCACTGTCATTCAGGTGCTCACCAACTCTTCTACGGAACTCGTGGATGGTTTTACCGACATATTCTTTCCCGCATTCGCAGGCCAGTCGGTATACCACTCCACGGGTTCGGCAGTTGATAAAGTGGTGAATACTGTATTCCCTCCCTGTCATCTGACTGCGGAATGATCTGCCCGTTTGCAAGTGCCTGCAAGCAATGCAGCCACTGCATCGGTAGCAGCCCTTGATGTTACATCGTAACCAATCGCAGCCAGGGGGGACAGGAGGGATATATTCACTGGACACCAGTCTATCCCATAGACTGCGGCCGCGACGGTAGGTGATATGTGGATAATCACCTATTACCTCGTGTAAGTCTGGGTCTAGCTGCAGAATTGCCCAATTACTCTGAATCACCTTCCGTATTTCCGGGGCTGCTCTGTCAAAGGTGGAAATGGTGGAAACCCCGCCATCTGTGTGTTTAATTATATTTTTTTCAGAGCATGGCAGGTTTCCTTGCCACGGGTTTCAATGCAGAGGAATGGCTGGTGGAGGCAAAATAAATTATTTCAGATAAGGAATTTGCCCAAAAAAAGTACACCCCGCTCCTTCAACACAGCCTTTAAGGAACTTACTGATATATATATAAAGACCAGATCCTTTCATGGTGGGAAGTCCAGAGTCTAGAGAACTATTTGAAACACAACATTGTACCCAGGGGTTTGAGAATCTCCCTGCACCCAGCAGTTAGAGTCAGAAACCCAGGGTTTTTGAGCAAATGGGAGCAAGAAGCCACTAACAGGTTTCTTAGTTTGATGCGTCTCCTCCTAGCAGAGGAGAAAATCAATCTCGAGACCTTTACCAAAAAACTGTCAGAACAGACGGAGGTGGTCCAGACCTTCACACACGAGGCGGAATTTGCTAACAAGGAGAAACAGCTCCAGAATACTCTTGAAAAATTTCAATATTATCTCAAGGAACGGAAGCACCGCCAGTTTGTGAGGGATCTAGCCGACTTTAAGGAGAATAAAATCTATTCCTCCATAACCAACAGGAAAAATCCAGCACCCGACTATACTGATCAATCTTCAACTGAGACTGAAATCTCAGACACTGACAGTAGACAAAAAAGACCGGGACAGTCCCCACGTGGTAGAGGTAGACGTGGTCAATTCCGTGGTGGGCCCAGAGGCAGAGATAGGCGTTTTTTAGGGGGAGGAGGGAGTCAGAATTTGAACCAACTGACTCCAGCTCCGGCATACCCTCTACAAAACTGATCTCAGCCCCAGTTAAACCCACAGGACCACAGGTAATTAATCTATCCTCACGCACTCTGTCCCCGGTTGAGATCCAGATTCTCGAGATGGGACTCTCCTTTGTGCCAACTCAGGAATATAACAGCTTCAATATTATTAAGGATCTTCATTTGTTCTCTCGGAAGTTGGGTTGGCATGAACATTTCAAGCAAAAGGAGAGGAACCAAGCTCGCAAAATGGGTATCCCGCCAGAAATTCTTTGTGATGTTCATCTCCTATATGACTTCGAAAGTGAATCAGACCATCATGAAGGTCTGGGTCCCTTCACTGGTCTTAAACCTAAGAGTGTCTTGATGCCACCCGTGTGTGGCGAATTATCGTGCATTGATGTGTTTCTCGACACGGTTTCTAGACAGATAGAGGAACTTAAACCTCCACACTACTCCAATCTTGATCTGGCCCATACTGCTGCTATCAGAGACCTTGAGAGTGACCGCTCCATTACTATAAAACCCTCCGACAAGGGGGGAAACACAGTTGTTATGGACCATGATCAATATCGGGTGATGTGTGAGGCATTATTACATGACGCCTCCACATATGAGATATTAGTGAGTGACCCTACCAGGGAATATGCTTTAGAACTAAGGGCTATTCTGGATGAGGCTAAGACCTCTAAAATTATTTCTGACTCAGAATATAAGTTCCTATTGCCATGACATCCAAGACTTTCCACTTTCTATTGTCTCCCTAAAATTCACAAGGGGACCCAGCCGCTCAGGGGACGTCCAATCGTGTCAAGGGTGGGTAACATCTGTCAGAATCTGGGGATCTATGTCGATCAGATACTGTCTCCATTTGTTACTGCACTACCCTCATACACCCGTGACACGACGGACCTCCTCAGGCGACTGGAGGGGATCCATGTGAATGGCGACACATTCTTGGCAAGTATAGATGTGGAGGCGTTATACTCCAGTATCCCACACTCACAGGGATTGAAGGCAGTTGATCACTTTCTGAGTATGCGGGGCTGTCAATACCGCGCCCACAGTCTTTTTGTTCAACAACTACTTAAGTTCACTTTGACCAGAAATATTTTCTCGTTTAACGGCAGGGTCTACCACCAGCTGAGGGGCACTGCTATGGGGAATTCCTGTGCCCCATCTTATGCAAATTTGTTTCTGGGCTGGTGGGAGGAGACCCTTGTGTTCACGGAGGAAAGGTCAACGTTGATGGACCGGGCAGGACTGTGGGCGCGGTATATCGATGACATTTTCATCATTTGGAATAGTGATTTGGTGGGCTTTAAAAGCTTGGTGGAGGGACTTAATGAGAACTCCATAGGGATACGGTTTACCTCCGAGATCGATGCCCGTTGCTTGCCATTTCTGGATGTTCTCATCTCCAAATCATCCAACGGAAACTTCAGTATACAGGAAGCCCACCTCTTCAAATACCCTATTGAAGTGGGAGAGCAGCCATCCCCTACCACTCAAGCGTGGCATTCCTAAGGGGCAATACCTCCGCTTGAGGGGGAATTGTTCCACCAAGGGGGAGTTCATCAGGCAAGCACCGGACATGCGTATCCGTTTTTTACACCGGGGGTATCCTGATAGAGTCCTCAGAGAAGCGTACAGGATGGCACTCTAGGAGGATAGAACTCACTTGCTAACCCCTACACCAAAAGCTGCCCTAACCCCGAGACTGATCCATCTCATTTCCACCTTTGACAGAGCAGCCCCGGAAATACGGAAGGTGATTCAGAGTAATTGGGCAATTCTGCAGCTAGACCCAGACTTACGCGAGATAATGGGTGATTATCCACATATCACTTGCCGTCGCGGCCGCAGTCTACGGGATAGACTGGTGTCTAGTGAATATATCCCTCCTGTCCCCTCTGGCTGCGATTGGTTACGATGTAACATCAAGGGCTGCTACCGATGCAGTGGCTGCATTGCTTGCAGGCACTTGCAAACGGGCAGATCATTCCGCAGTCAGGTGACAGGGAGGGAATACAGTATTCACCACTTTATCAACTGCCGAACCCGCGGAGTGGTATACCGACTGGCCTGCGAATGCGGGAAAGAATATGTCGATAAAACCATCCGCGAGTTCCGTAGAAGAGTTGGTGAGCACCTGAATGACATTGAGAAATTAAGGGACACTCCAATAGCAAACCATATACGATGTAACCATAACAGCCATGCTAAGATCACCTTTATTGGCATTGATAAGGTTTCCCCTCCACGACGTGGTGGCAACTGGGACCGGCTTTTACTACAATGTGAAACGCGATGGATTTTCTACTTGAAAACCATGGCCCCCTTAGGACTGAATGAACAGTTACATTTTGGCTGTTTTATCTGATTAACACCACCCCTACTATGAGAATTTACTACTATGTACTGTTAGCCTGGTATAAAACCCTATTACGGGTAGTGAGCCCTAGGCACTCCTTAAATGTCCACGTCAAAGACACCTGCATTCATGTGGACATCCATCCACTTTCATTCATTTATTTTTGACCAACTGTAATTTTTAAGTAACTTTTGGTATTGTTTGATCCTACCATCTAAAGTAAATCCCTGCTGGCCTATCTCTCCATGGGCCCCTCTAGCAGGTCCTAACCTGTCAATAAGCTCTGTGTCCTTTTTGAGTTTACTTATGGCATTACATTTTGCCGTTAGGGAACGCAATCATGCTTTCCCTTCCCCTAGCATAGGTTTCCGCCCGGCGGCCTCTTTGAGTACGCCCCCCCCCCCCGAGTTGCCGTGAGCGGTGGAGCGAGTGTCTTCTCTCTGCACTCCACGGCTTGTGCGTGACGGGAGGCGGTGGAGCACAGTGTTGTTTCCCTGCGTTCCACGGCTTCCCGTCGGGCTCGTCAAGTGACCGGATGTGTCATCCGCGTCACCAGGGGAGGCGCGGCCGCTCACTGCTGGCGCGAACTCTCTGCATATTTAAAGTCGCCATGCAGGTGAGTCTAGCTGCTTGTGTACAGAGGGGGGCACTTACTATTGGAGGCCTCCCGATTTTGACCTGTTCCCTCTCCCACTAGACCAGGGCGCTAAGCGATTATACCTAGTTGCCCACTGGCATCCTTATAATCCACCTTCCTTTTTGGGCCATATACTGGTTGACGGGGTGAGCACCATAACATACTACGTTTGTGGCTCACCTGGTGCTTCTTTTGATCGTCCCCTCAGTGTATTTGAGTTTCGATCCCAGTATGTCTATACAACCCCTCTCTTTTTCTAGCCCCATTTTGTCCATTACTCCCCTTATGATTCTTTAGGCACAAATGAAACGTAGCATGTCGGGAGATATCTATTTTACATGGGAGCTCTCTTCCGCTCTAGAGCTTAACTAGGGACTCCGGCTGGTCTAGGGACAGGTATCCAGACGGGGTCGCCCCTTTCGGGGCGGGTAGCTCTGTATAGGTAGGTAGGGTGTCTAATAGCCCCCTCCCCCTTCATAGGGTATCCATAGGGTGTTATCTAGCTCCCATCTACCTCCTCCTATGCAGAGTCCCTTTTATCATGTTCATCCGATGTACTGGATCCGACAGCAACCAACTGAGACCTGACCTCATCCACCCACCGTGTGGTTTTCACAGTGGCCATCTCATCGATCCACCTCCTCCTCTCTGACTGACCGTATCGAGGATCTGGTGAGCATGTTCCATGTTATCGACTTTTTATTGTTATTAACTTTTTATGTTACATTACATGTCTCAGTGGTCTGCTGACTATCCAAGCTCTTTGAGCCTGGTGTTTGGCCAAGGGCCCAGTAGCTTTGCTTTCACCTAATTCAGTGTAGTTTTTTTCACTTACTACTTGGCGCATTTTTTTTTACACTAAAGCATTAAAAGTTAAGTTTTAGTCTTATCATTCCCCCTCTATTCCCCTTCAGGGATTAGTATACATCAAGTGCTACTGCCACCTAGGATTGCTGGATGTTTCTCGGTGCCTCTTGTTGCCTCCTACTCCACTTCCTCCCCCTGTTCCTCCTCTAACGCCTCCTCATCATGTCAGCGCAAAACACCTGCACCACCAACTTCAGCACTGAAAGGAGGAAACAACAGCAGGCTGTTCTGAATCTCATATGTTTGGGGAGAAAACCCCACACCGCGCAGGAGCTGTGGTCAGGGGGGCATAGAAGAGCAGATCGATGAGTAGTTGGTACCGCTGAGCCTCAAGCCCGGCCTGGTGGCATGTTGCCTGTCTCATGTGCAGAATTTGGTGGTGCAGAGGCTCCTGAAAGATTACCCCGATACGTCATATGTGACGTACTCACAAGGTGGAACTCCACCTTGCACATGCTGGAGAGACTGTGCGAGCAGCAGCAGGCAATAGTAGAGTTTAAGCTGCAGCACGCATGGGTGAGTTGCTCTTCAGAACAGCACCACTTCACCACCAGTGAGTAGACCACCATGCAGGACTTGGGTGCTGTGTTGCGCTGTTTCGAGTACTCCACCGACATGGCCAATGCCAATTATGCCAACCTCAGCGTTACGATCCCACTTCTATGTCTTCGTGAAAAAAAACTTTGGGTGATGATGGATGAGGATGTGGAACAGTAGGAAGAGGAGGAGGAACAGAAATAATTCCAATGGTTATCAGGCTAGTGGTCCACACATGGCTCGGAGGGTGGGTTCCTACACCAACAGCGGCCAGGTACACATTTGTCCAGCCAGGGCACAGTTTTGGAGGATGAGGAGGATCCATGTTCACAGCAGGGTGGCACCCAAATCAGCTCACGGGCATCACTGGAGCATGGCTGGGGGGGATACAGAGGACACAGACAATACACCTACTACCAAGGACAGCTTGTTGTTGTTGCCTCTGGGCAGCCTGGCACACATGAGCAACTACATGCTGCAGTGCCAGCTCAATGACCACTGAGTTGCCCTCCTTCTTACCAGTGCTGATTACTGGGTGGCCACCCTGCTGGATCCCCACTACAAGGACAACATGCCATCCTTACTTTGGTCACTGGAGGATGTGCGAGTACAAGAGCACGCTAGTTGACACAATACTGATGTTATTCCCACTTGACAGCTGTGGCTGAGAGGAAGTACGAGGCAGAGGAGGAAGTTGCCAACTCAGCTATGGCAATGCCAGAACCTCAGAAGGGAGGGTTAGCTTGGCTGAAATGTAGTAAAGCTTTGTCAGCATGTCTCAACATCCTGCACCACCATCTGAATGGTACTGTATTAGCAGGAGGCAGCATTTCAGCAATATGGTGGAACAGTATGTGTGCACATGTCTGCATGTACTGACTGATGGGTCCACCCCATTTGATTTCTGGGTCTCCAAATTGGGCACATGGCCAGAGCTTGCCCTTTTCGTCTTGCAGATGCTGGCCTTCCCTGCGACATCTGTATTGTCCAAACGTGTGTTTAGCACGGCTGGGGGTGATTACAGACAGGCGCCTCCACCTGTCTGCAGCTAACGTGGACAAGCTCATGTTCATTAAAATGAATTATTAATAATATAGAATTGAGGCACTCAGATTGTTCGCATGCAGGCTGCTTTGGAGGTCACTGTTAAAGGTGCCGGGTTTACTGTAGAAGTCACTGTTATAATGGATACTGTTGATGTCTTTTAATGACACACACAAACATTAAATTAAATAGATTAAATATACCCATGCTAAACCGGGTCCTTCTGCTAGTAGTTTATAAGGCTGTAAAAAAAACGTCTGTCCATCCAGTTCAGCTTGTTATCCTGCAAGTTGATCCAGAGGAAGGCAAAAAAAAACAAAAAAAAAAACTGTGAGGTAGAAGCCAATTTTACTCACTTTAGGGGGAAAAATGTCCTTCCCAACTTCAATCAGAATAACTTCTTGGATTAATGACCCCTCTCTAATACATCTAGGCCCCTCTTGAACTCTTTTAGTGAATTCACTATCACCACCTCCCTTACCATAAAGAATCACCTTTTTCCAGATGCAGAGGATGTCCTCTCATTACAGTCATAGAGATAAATAGTTGATAAAAGAGATTTCTGTACTGACCCCTGATATATTTATACATAGTTATTAGATCTCTGCTTAGTCATCTTTTTTCTAGAGTGAATAACCCCAATTTTGATAATCTTGCTGGGTACTGTAGTCCACCCATTCCAGTTATTACTTTAGTTGCCTTTCTCTGGACCCTCTCTAACTCTGTCTTCCTTGTTCACAGGAGCTCAGAACTGTACAGTACTCCATGAGTGGTCTGACTAGTGATTTGTAAAGTGGCATGACTATGTTCTCATCATGGGCATCTATGTCCCTTTTGATGCAACCCATTATCTTATTGGCCTTGGCAGTAACTGCCTGACACTGGTCTCTGTAGCTTAGTTTGCTGTCCACTAAAAGTATTTTCCATGTCAATGTTACCTATTGTTTTACCACTTAATATGTACTGGTAATATGTAGTTTTCATTCCCAAGTACATAAACTTACATTTGTCAGTGTTAAACCTCATCTGTCACTTCTCTGCCTAAGCCTTCAATCTAGTCAGATCCATCTGTAGCAGTATACTGTCCACTTCCATGTTAATTACTTTACGCAGTTTAGTGTAATCTGCAAAAATTGATATTTTACTGTGCAAGTCTTCTACAAGATCATTAATACATATATTGAAGAGAATAGGGCCCAATACTGACCCCTGTGGTAGCATACTAGTGACAGTGACCCAATCTGAGTGTCTGCCGTTAATAACCACCCTCTGTTTTTTATCATTGAGCCAGTTACTTACCCACATACTGTACAGACATTTTCTTCCAGGCCAAGTATTCCCATTTTATAAATAGTGGAGTATCTCAATGAAAATAGGCAAATAACGCCATATCAGCATGGCTTCATGAGGGATCGGTCATGCCAAACGAATTTAATCAGCTTCTATGAGGAGGTAAGTTCTAGACTTGACAGCTGCGAATCAATGGATGTCGTATATCTGGACTTCTCCAAAGCATTTGACACCGTACCTCATAAAAGGTTAGTATATAAAATGAGGATGCTCGGACTGGGAGAAAATGTCTGTATGTGGGTAAGTAACTGGCTGAGTGACAGAAAACAGAGGGTGGTTATTAACGGTAGATGCTCAGATTGGGTCACTGTCACTAGTGGGGTACCTCAGGGGTCAGTACTGGGCCCTATTCTCTTCAATATATTTATTAATGATCTTGTAGAAGGTTTGCACAGTAAAATATCTATTTTTGCAGATGACAGTAAACTGGATAAAGTAATTAACACTGAAGAGGACAGTTTTCTGTTACAGAGGGATCTGGATAGATTGGAGGCTTGGGCAGAGAAATGGCAGATGAGGTTTAACACTGACAAATGTAAAGTTATGCACATGGGAAGGAATAATGCAAGTCACCCGTACATATTAAATGGTAAAACACTCGGTAACACTGACATGGAAAAGGATCTAGGAATTTTAATAAACATCAAATTAAGCTGCAATAACCAGTGTCAGGCAGCTACTGGCAAGGCCAAAAAGATAATGGGTTGCATCAAAAGGGGCATAGATGCCCGTCATGAGTAGTGTTGAGCGCGAATATTCGAATAGCGAATTTTTTTTGCGAATATCGGCACTTCGCTAATTCGCGAATATTTCGAATATAGCGCTATAAATTCGCTATTTCGAATATTCGTTTTTTTTTTTTTTTTTTTTTTTTTAGTTATATTTTTTTCTTTCCCTCTTCCCAACAGTAGTTCTTACCTGTCCTGAGGATTCCTGGCTTCCTGGCTGCTCTAGTCAGTGCCCATTGCCGCTTCTGCCGACTTCCGTGCTCATGGAGCGTCCCCATCCATGGGAACATCTCCATATACTAAAATGTACTGTCGGATTTGAGGAATTATGTTGAAATCGCAATGCGATTAATTCAAGTTATATTAATCGCATTGCGATTTCAACTTAGAGCTGGGTTTATAATGGGTCAGCTTGCTAGAATGAACGAAGGTAACGAATATGGAATATAGCAGCAGTGCTAAGTTGAATTCGCAATGCGATTAATTTAACTTGAAGTAATCGCATTGCGATTTCAACTTAGCACTGCTAGTGCCACTGCTATATTCCATATTCGTTAATTCTAGCCTATGTAAGATAGCAGTGCTAAGTTGAAATCGCAATGCGATTACTTCAAGTTAAATTAATCGCATTGCGAATTCAACTTAGCAGTGCTGCTATATTCCATATTCGTTAACTTCGCTCATTGAATCGTTAACTTCGCTCATTCTAGCAAGCTGACCCATTATAAACCCAGCTCTAAGTTGAAATCGCAATGCGATTAATATAACTTGAATTAATCGCATTGCGATTTCAACGTAATTCCTCAAATCCGACAGTACATTTTAGTATATGGAGATGTTCCCATGGTGATGGGGACGCTCCATGAGCAAGGAACTTTATGGTTGGCTTGGTAGAATTAGCTGAATAGCTAATATGACGAATGTATTCGTCATATTCTCAAAACGAAGATAACGAAGTATTCTACATCTTCGCTTTAGCAACCTATTCGTCAACCTCGCTACTTCTAGCAATCAAATAGGAAGGTTGACTATAGAGACAGCTGTGTTAAATTCGCTATGCAATTTTTTTTTTTTTTTTTAATAGAATAATTATATTACTTGATATAATTATTATAATTATTCTATTTATTAAAAAAATATATAAATAATCGCATAGCGAATTAAACACAGTTGTCTCTATAGTCAACCTTCCTATTTGATTGCTAGAATTAGCGAAGTTGACGAATAGGTAGCTAAAACGAAGAAGTAGAATACTTCGTTATCTTCGTTTTGAGGAATATGACGAATACATTCATCATATCCGTCATCTTCGCTATAATTCTAGATATGAAACCAATAGGAAAGTAGCCTTAAGTTAAAATCGCAATACGCGATTATTTAAATCGCATATTAATCGCGGTAACTAGAATAATGACGAATATTCGATTTTGACGAATATGAAACGAATATTCATTCGAATATTCGCGAATTTCGTCGAAATCGAATATGGCACCTGCCGCTCATCACTAGTCATGAGAACATAGTCCTACCACTTTACAAATCACTAGTCAGACCACACATGGAGTACTGTGTACAGTTCTGGACTCCTGTGAACAAGGCAGACATAGCAGAGCTGGAGAGGGTTCAGAGGAGGGCAACTAAAGTAATAACTGGAATGGGGCAACTACAGTACCCTGAAAGGTTATCAAAATTAGGGTTATTCACTTTAGAAAAAAGACGACTGAGGGGAGATCTAATAACTATGTATAAATATATCAGGGGTCAGTACAGAGATCTGTCCCATCACTATTTATCTCCAGGACTGTGACTGTGATGAGGGGACATACTCTGCGTCTGGAGGAAAGAAGGTTTGTACACAAACATAGAAAAGGATTCTTCACTGTAAGAGCAGTAAAATTATGGAACTCTCTGCCTGATGAGGTGGTGATGGTGAGTACAATAGAGGAATTCAAGAGAGGACTGGATGTATTTCTGGAGTGTAATAATATTACAGGCTACAGCTACTAGAGAGTGACCAGACACATCGGGCAGTATAGTGGAGAATGCCGGGAGCAACTTCACAGGCATCCTAGTGCGTGATACAGAGCGAGGACGCAATTAGAGGTAAGACTACTCTGTGCCGCGGCCTGACACGTGGGATACCACAGTCAGGACCGAAGGAGGGCTGTCTACTATACGCTGGATGCAAGTAAACTACTGTACCCCTCCCTCTGTCTGCATGATAAGGAAGCCATATGTATCACGCTGACGATCTCTGCTAACAAACTGAGTTTAATTCTGCCATCTACTGTGCCAATGTACAGGACTATTATATGAATTTAATCAAATTATAGTGATCTACGGACTATCCATTTATTGATATTATTCCTATGAATATCGGCATATAATACCAGCGGACCTAATATGAGCACTTGAATAAAACAGGACTTGGCCACATAGAGCTATATATTGACAATATAGTGATAATTTCCACGCATTAAGAATTACAGTCTTTTCAATAAGCGCTTGACCAATTAAGATCTTGTTATATATGAATGCAGTGATAATATATCACCATTGATCGAATTTGATATCAACTACAGCCTGTTGTATTGATTATTACTATTTGATATATATATATCTATATTTTTTTATATATATTTTCTATTTTCATTTTTTATTTATATTTTTTGTGATTCATCAATTGTTTCAGATTTTAATTATTAATAAATAGTTATGTTTACATCTATTCATAACTATTAAATAGCCATCTGAGGCTGCATGTGATCCAGATATTGAGTGCCGATCATTACCTTACAGTACTACTATATTTTCCTTTATGTCCGGGTGAGACATATTTTTGATCTGAGCACCTACCAGGAAGTCACCACAGTGATCTATCCATCTCTATATAAAAAACAAGTCTAGAACTTACCTCCTCCTTATTTCGACATGACCAATCCCTCATGCAGCCATGCTGATATGGCCTTATTATGCTTATTTGCTCATTAAGGTACTCCAAGATAGCATCTCTTAGAAATCCCTCAAACAGTTTACTCATGACAGATGTTAAACTTACCGGCCTAAAGTTTCCGGACTCTGTCTTTAGACCTTTTTTGGTGATGAGTGAGCATGCTCTGCTGAATATCTGTTAGGCTCGAGCATCGCTGTGCTCGGCACATGGCGGTACTCAATGCTCGAGTCTCCACCCCACAAGTTTTGCGGGTTTTAAGCAGCCAATAAAGGTGCAGGTAAGTACTGCCCTCACTGTAATGCCAGTAGCCATGTTGGCTGCTTTGCACCCGATGACACATGTTCGGCTCAGACATAGACAGGGAGAGCAGAGCTTAGGAAGGTAAAGACAGAGTAGGGAGCGAATTTCACAGTTTTTATTCTGAGAAAGCTTTTCCAAGACCCAAAAGTCCTTTTAAGGACTACTGTGTGTGTGTTTTTGAGCAGCAATATATTTACTTCCTGCAGTCTCAGGGACAGTTCTTCGGAAGGGACAGAAAAGTGCTGTTTTTACTACCAAAAGCTCAAAGACCCCAAAGTCCTTTTAAGGACTAGTGTGTGTTTGACAGCAGCAAGATATTTTTTATTTTATACCTATTAGTGACATATACTGTACATCATCCGCAGACTGTGTCTTTAATAATCTGGGCCACATCTAGTGTTCATAGTGTGTGGCTTTGCGTAAAAAATACTGAACTACTTCTGCAAACAGTATCTGTATTGCAAATTCCAATAATCTGTGCATAATATAGTGTCCATAATATGTGGTGTTCTGTAACTAATACTGTACTACATCTGCAAACAGTGTCTGTACTACAAATTTCAATAATCTGGGCCTAATATAGTGTCCATAATCTGTGGTATTCTGCAACCAATACTGTACTACATCTGCAAACAGTGTCTGTAGGGATGTAGCAGGGTTAAGACTCCTGCTGTGTTAATGAACCTATAGTTAACTAAACTGGTTAAGCAATTGCTTCTCAATGGCTTTTGTTTCAAGATAACGCAATGAGATAATGAAATTTGAGTTAAGGTTTGGAGTCTTACCCTGCTACATCTGTATTGCAAATTCCAATAATCTGGGCCTAATATAGTGTCCATAATCTGTGGAGTTCTTTAACAAATACTGTACTACACCTGTACTAAAACATCATTTGCGAGTGCTTTCAGGGCAGCTGACCCTCTAAAACAGGGATGCTCAACCTGCGGCCCTCCAGCTGTTGTAAAACTACAACACCCATCATGCCCTTTTGCAGGCTGATAGCTTTAGGCTGATAGCTTTAGATTTTTGCAACAGCTGAAGGGCCGCAGGTTGAGCATGCCTGCTCTAAAACATCATTTGCGAATGCCTTCAGGGCAGCTTTTTTTTACAAATTTATTAACCCTCAGAGGGTTGTGCGCTTTCCACTTTAGACACATTAATTAAGGGTCACATGGCCCAGGCGCTTTTTTCCAATCCCTCTGATAACCTATAAAAACACCTTTTATTTTGTATCTTTAAAACTTATACTTAATCAGGGGAACAATTAGTGATTTAAAATTCCTCAGTACAGTCAGTACGGATAGTGAAGTGAGAGACTGGATGCATACATTTTGTGAGCACACCTCACACTATAGCTCGAAACTGAACCATCTCGTCCGAAGTCCCATTTATGACATCGCTATTCTAAATACTAACTAGCTAATAATTTCCCTTATAGGGTCCCTTAACTGACTGCCTCTGAACTAAAATCAGACTTTAACTCTGCATCCCGACATGTTTCGCCAAGATTGGCGTCTTCAGGGGATGTTTGCAGGTAAAGCAAAAAGTGGGCGGGGAGCAGTTTATAAAGCCTTGGTGTCGATCAGCCCTTCTGATTAGCCTATAGTGGGCTATTTGTCATTCTGACACCTCTCTCCTCCAATGGCTTTCATTTCCACAAGTGCACCTATTGTGACGTACCTCTCCGTGTTTGGTCCATTCTTTATGTCGTCAGGTTCTTGCGCATGTCTTTGAACTTAGAATGGTTGTCGATCCGCTCCAAGTTCTACTGCGCATGTCTCTATACTTAGAAAAAATCCCGGCCGCTTTGGAATTCTACTGCGCATGACTGTGTACTTAGGCTCAGAGACACGATTTCTCGTATCCCTTTTTGCGCATGTCTTATAGTCCGATTCTTTTTCCTCTCCACTTATGCGCAAGTGTGTGGACTTAGAAAAAATCTGGCCACACTCTTTCATCTCTTGCGCATGTCTTTACACTTAGTCTTCATAACACAGATCTGTACTTGGAGAGATTCTGTAGACTTCCTCTATCTATTGCGCATATTATAGCGATTTTTACTCGAGCCTTTTATTTTTACTTAGGTCAACATTTGTTTAAGTATAATTTTTAGATCTAGTTAACATGTATCCTGTATATGTATCCGGACACATTTTATAGCTTGTCTATACATGTCTTTATCCACTTATCTCTTTGGGTCGCCTTCTCACATGTTTGGGTAACAGTCAAAAATACGAAGGGGGGGGGGGGTTCTCTCTGATTTGGCAACTCATAGGAAGAAGGGGGAAAGATCTTTACAAATCAAAAAGTGTATGATCTGAATTATATAATGATGCTTTCCTAAATGATAAATAGTTTACTCCATGCATCATTATCATATTGCTTCCTCACTTTGTCCTCATGTTCCCGACTGATGGGCAGTACTCTATGATCAAATTTATAACTTTATTTTGCCTTTTCCTACACGTAGAATTATAAAAATGATGCAAAGGTAAACCCTTCATTGATACCCTTGGGTGAAATGGAGTCCATCGGAAGACAGAGTGGCAGTTTGTGCTACGTGTCCAGCTTGAACACCCAATAGTTGTAAGGCACAGAGGTATCACTGAGGACGCTGACACGGTCTGCTATGTACTCCTTCACCATCTTCCAAAAATTTTCCCGCCTTGTGACACTAGGCAGCGCATCAGGGTGAGGGTGCTGGCAGGGTGTCATGGAACTGTTCCAGGACTTGGAGAGTGTTGTCCTGCCTCTGTTGGAACTGCTGTGTGTTCCCCTCATCTCCCCTCCTGGGTTGCACAATGAACTACATACTCTGCCGCCATCGTCGTCAGCTGTAAATTTATCCGCAATGACATTCTTTTCTATTATTATTATTATTATTATTATTATTATTATTATGGTTTGTGGTTGTATTATTGTTGGTATTATTATTGTTATTATGGGTTATGGTTGTAAAATATGTTGGTTATTTATGAGTTAACTAACAGGCCATGCCAGTGGTTTACCTCCACTCTCATGTGTTATGTTTTTAGTTATATTAATGTATAAGTTTGGGGGGCGGAGCCTGACGAGGAATGGAGTGAGACACGCGCCTCCACAGCTCCTGCCTTGATCCTGTTAGTTTTCCTGCCAGGCTGCCCGAAATCATGGGCAAACCACAAATTCTGCTGCACAAGGCAGAGAAGTATCACGACCGGCGTGCCGATCACAGACGTGTGACGCAAAGGGAGGGAAAAGGGAAAGACCTATCAAAGGGAGAAGGAAAGGTGGTGACCCCTAACTCACCTTGAGGCTGGCACCTGACTGCCCTGACGACCCTAGATGGGTTTTTCACTGCACGCCGATCACATGCCTAAACCCAGGCTTTCCTTAAGATGAGCCCTAAGTAGTGAGTAGGGCGGTGGGAGCACTAGTCCTTACCACTAACACTAAAGGAAAACACCAGGGGGAGGACAGACAATACATCGGCGTGCCGATCACAGACGTGTGACGCAAAGGGAGGGAAAAGGGAAAGACCTATCAAAGGGAGAGGGAAAGGTGGTGACCCCTAACTCACCTTGAGGCTGGCACCTGACTGCCCTGACGACCCTAGATGGGTTTTTCACCCGTACACCGATCACATGCCTAAACTCAGGCTTTCCTTAAGATGAGCCCTAAGTAGTGAGTAGGGCGGTGGGAGCACTAGTCCTCACCACTAACACTAAAGGAAATTCGCCCGCAGGGAGCACAAAGGTTCGCAGGGGAGGTGGGGGGATCAGAAGAAGGACAGATCGAACTTAGGACATTCCGATCAATCCTCTGAGGAGGAAGTCCAGGAGGAGGGGAGGCAGAATGAAGTGGGCCATTGTAATAATAGAAGCCCTGATAGGGAAAAGAGTGGGGAGGATGCAGCAGAGCCCACCCTGAAAGATGTGAAGGCAGCAATAGCAGGCTGTAACGCCACACTAAAGAGTCTAAATCTGCAATTTGGGAGTCTTAAAGAAGATTTATCTGTCATAAGACATGATTTGCGAAAAGTTTCAGAGCGCACTACAGAAGTGGAGCGTCGAGTTTCAGAATTAGAAGATGGCACCAAACCACTACAGAAAGCGACCAGAAATGCCGTTAAAAATATTGACTCACTTTTTGCTAAAACCGATGACTTTGAAAACCGATCCCGCCAAACAATATCCGACTGGTAGGAGTACCGGAGAAAACGTAGGGCGCCAACCATACAGACTTCATTAAAACGTGGTTGGCGGAGAAGTTCAAAGATAAAGGCCTATCCCCGTTATACGCAATTGAGCGTGCCCACCGGGTCCCCACTAGACCCCTGCCTCCAGGAAGACCTCCCTGTCCTATGATTGCTAAAGTCCTACACTATAAGGACAGAGATACTATACTTAAACAATCAAGAGATCACCCAGAGCTCATGATTAATGGGATGAAAATCTCCTTATTTCCGGATTACTCAGCTGAAGTGCAAAGAAGGAGAGCTTGCTTCATGGAAGTTAAGAAAAGGCTCCGTGGATTACAAATACAATATTCTATGATGTTTTCAGCAAAGCTGCACATAGTGGCTTTGGGAACAACAATTTTTTTGAGGATTCAGAGGTGGCGGTACAGTGGCTGGACATGAATTAGGGGCAGATCCGGAATTAAAGTTCACACACCTGAGGTGATCATTAGATACAGAGATGACTATCGCTATCTTATTCATCAGGAGAAGTTGTCCCGTGATACTGTAGCCATGGACAATGGACAGAAGTTTTGGGCAGGTGGCTGAGAGCGTCGTGCAAAGGAGGGGCGTGAGTAGAAGAAATGGTTTCTAATGTTAAGTTTATGTTATGCCTGCAGTGGAGCTGGACTGGAATGTACTGCAGGCGAAGTTGGGCTAGATTACTTTCAACGGCCCCATTCTGTTTGACTGACTTTAATGCTGAATGCACTCTAAGTTGGTTTATGCATCAAGGGGGTGGGAAGGGGAGGGCGGGTCTATTCCAGTGTCGGTATGCAAATATGCTTCTTATGTGGGTATGTGTGGAGGAATATATATGTGATATGTGTTCACCTATATGAGTTACTCAGAATAGATGGCATCGTCGGTTAATGTACTTAGCTGAAATGTGCGGGAATGGCGGAGGCCACTAAGAGGCCCAGTATTTTCCAATATCTGTCCAGACACCAACAAGTGATTTGCTGTCTCCAAGAGACGCATATGATTAAACAAAGATTGCATATGCTTCAAAAACCATGGGTAGGTTATTCTGTGCACTCGGCCTTCTCTGCATATTTTAGGGAGTTAGCATATTAATACATAAGAACATTAGATTTGAATGCTTCAAGGAATATATTAACATGGAGGGTAGGCTTGTTTGTATACACTGCACTATTAATGGTGTAAAATTAGTGTTGGCGACAATATATATTCCACCGCCATATATGGTAGTCACTCTGAGGATGGTTCTGGAGTTTCTGGCAGCGTTTCCTGATCTACCGATACTAATAGTTGGTGATTTCAACACTGTGATAAACAAAGACTTAGATAGATGTAGAGTGGTGCCGGGGTTGGGGGGTGTTGCCGAAACCTCTTTTGGTAGATTGTTAAGGGAGGTGGGACTATTGATGTATGGAGAGAGACACATCACAGCGACAAATGTTACTCCTGCTGCTCTTCCACATATATGACTTTCTCTAGATTGGATATGGGTCTTATATGCGAAATGCAGAATACTTGCCCAGGTCGGTATCTGACCATTCTTTGTTTAAGGTAGAACTGTTGCATGTGGGAGAAGTTAGACCAGGGAAAAAATGTTGGCGGCTTAATGCTTTCTGGCTTACCTTAATGGGAGATAATATGGAAGTGATTACGCAGTTACAAGAATATTTTAAACATAATTAGGGAATGGCTTCTGTACATACGGTGTGGGAGGCTATGAAAGCCTTTCTCATGGGAATCTGAAAAAAAATCGATATGTAGGATTAAATCTAGGTCTAAGGAAAAGGATTTTCAAATAGTGTGTGGCTTTGCCTAAAAAATACTGAACTACTTCTGCAAACAGTATCTGTATTGCAAATTCCAATAATCTGTGCATAATATAGTGTCCATAATATGTGGTGTTCTGTAACCAATACTGTACTACATCTGCAAACAGTGTCTGTACTACAAATTTCAATAATCTGGGCCTAATATAGTGTCCATAATCTGTGGTATTCTGCAACCAATACTGTACTACATCTGCAAACAGTGTCTGTAGGGATGTAGCAGGGTTAAGACTCCTGCTGTGTTAATGAACCTATAGTTAACTAAACTGGTTAAGCAATTGCTTCTCAATGGCTTTTGTTTCAAGATAACGCAATGAGATAATGAAATTTGAGTTAAGGTTTGGAGTCTTACCCCTGCTACATCTGTATTGCAAATTCCAATAATCTGGGCCTAATATAGTGTCCATAATCTGTGGAGTTCTTTAACAAATACTGTACTACACCTGTACTAAAACATCATTTGCGAGTGCTTTCAGGGCAGCTGACCCTCTAAAACAGGGATGCTCAACCTGCGGCCCTCCAGCTGTTGTAAAACTACAACACCCATCATGCCCTTTGCAGGCTGATAGCTTTAGGCTGATAGCTTTAGATTTTTGCAACAGCTGAAGGGCCGCAGGTTGAGCATGCCTGCTCTAAAACATCATTTGCGAATGCCTTCAGGGCAGCTTTTTTTTACAAATTTATTAACCCCTCAGAGGGTTGTGCGCTTTCCACTTTAGACACATTAATTAAGGGTCACATGGCCCAGGCGCTTTTTTCCAATCCCTCTGATAACCTATAAAAACACCTTTTATTTTGTATCTTTAAAACTTATACTTAATCAGGGGAACAATTAGTGATTTAAAATTCCTCAGTACAGTCAGTACGGATAGTGAAGTGAGAGACTGGATGCATACATTTTGTGAGCACACCTCACACTATAGCTCGAAACTGAACCATCTCGTCCGAAGTCCCATTTATGACATCGCTATTCTAAATACTAACTAGCTAATAATTTCCCTTATAGGGTCCCTTAACTGACTGCCTCTGAACTAAAATCAGACTTTAACTCTGCATCCCGACATGTTTCGCCAAGATTGGCGTCTTCAGGGGATGTTTGCAGGTAAAGCAAAAAGTGGGCGGGGAGCAGTTTATAAAGCCTTGGTGTCGATCAGCCCTTCTGATTAGCCTATAGTGGGCTATTTGTCATTCTGACACCTCTCTCCTCCAATGGCTTTCATTTCCACAAGTGCACCTATTGTGACGTACCTCTCCGTGTTTGGTCCATTCTTTATGTCGTCAGGTTCTTGCGCATGTCTTTGAACTTAGAATGGTTGTCGATCCGCTCCAAGTTCTACTGCGCATGTCTCTATACTTAGAAAAAATCCCGGCCGCTTTGGAATTCTACTGCGCATGACTGTGTACTTAGGCTCAGAGACACGATTTCTCGTATCCCTTTTTGCGCATGTCTCAGTACTTATAGTCCGATTCTTTTTCCTCTCCACTTATGCGCAAGTGTGTGGACTTAGAAAAAATCTGGCCACACTCTTTCATCTCTTGCGCATGTCTTTACACTTAGTCTTCATAACACAGATCTGTACTTGGAGAGATTCTGTAGACTTCCTCTATCTATTGCGCATATTATAGCGATTTTTACTCGAGCCTTTTATTTTTACTTAGGTCAACATTTATTTAAGTATAATTTTTAGATCTAGTTAACATGTATCCTGTATATGTATCCGGACACATTTTATAGCTTGTCTATACATGTCTTTATCCACTTATCTCTTTGGGTCGCCTTCTCACATGTTTGGGTAACAGTCAAAAATACGAAGGGGGGGGGGGTTCTCTCTGATTTGGCAACTCATAGGAAGAAGGGGGAAAGATCTTTACAAATCAAAAAGTGTATGATCTGAATTATATAATGATGCTTTCCTAAATGATAAATAGTTTACTCCATGCATCATTATCATATTGCTTCCCTCACTTTGTCCTCATGTTCCCCGACTGATGGGCAGTACTCTATGATCAAATTTATAACTTTATTTTGCCTTTTCCTACACGTAGAATTATAAAAATGATGCAAAGGTAAACCCTTCATTGATACCCTTGGGTGAAATGGAGTCCATCGGAAGACAGAGTGGCAGTTTGTGCTACGTGTCCAGCTTGAACACCCAATAGTTGTAAGGCACAGAGGTATCACTGAGGACGCTGACACGGTCTGCTATGTACTCCTTCACCATCTTCCAAAAATTTTCCCGCCTTGTGACACTAGGCAGCGCATCAGGGTGAGGGTGCTGGCAGGGTGTCATGGAACTGTTCCAGGACTTGGAGAGTGTTGTCCTGCCTCTGTTGGAACTGCTGTGTGTTCCCCTCATCTCCCCTCCTGGGTTGCACAATGAACTACATACTCTGCCGCCATCGTCGTCAGCTGTAAATTTATCCGCAATGACATTCTTTTCTATTATTATTATTATTATTATTATTATTATTATTATTATTATTATGGTTTGTGGTTGTATTATTGTTGGTATTATTATTGTTATTATGGGTTATGGTTGTAAAATATGTTGGTTATTTATGAGTTAACTAACAGGCCATGCCAGTGGTTTACCTCCACTCTCATGTGTTATGTTTTTAGTTATATTAATGTATAAGTTTGGGGGGCGGAGCCTGACGAGGAATGGAGTGAGACACGCGCCTCCACAGCTCCTGCCTTGATCCTGTTAATTTTCCTGCCAGGCTGCCCGAAATCATGGGCAAACCACAAATTCTGCTGCACAAGGCAGAGAAGTATCACGACCGGCGTGCCGATCACAGACGTGTGACGCAAAGGGAGGGAAAAGGGAAAGACCTATCAAAGGGAGAAGGAAAGGTGGTGACCCCTAACTCACCTTGAGGCTGGCACCTGACTGCCCTGACGACCCTAGATGGGTTTTTCACTCGTACGCCGATCACATGCCTAAACCCAGGCTTTCCTTAAGATGAGCCCTAAGTAGTGAGTAGGGCGGTGGGAGCACTAGTCCTTACCACTAACACTAAAGGAAAACACCAGGGGGAGGACAGACAATACATCGGCGTGCCGATCACAGACGTGTGACGCAAAGGGAGGGAAAAGGGAAAGACCTATCAAAGGGAGAGGGAAAGGTGGTGACCCCTAACTCACCTTGAGGCTGGCACCTGACTGCCCTGACGACCCTAGATGGGTTTTTCACCCGTACACCGATCACATGCCTAAACCCAGGCTTTCCTTAAGATGAGCCCTAAGTAGTGAGTAGGGCGGTGGGAGCACTAGTCCTCACCACTAACACTAAAGGAAATTCACCGCAGGGAGCACAAAGGTTCGCAGGGGAGGTGGGGGGATCAGAAGAAGGACAGATCGAACTTAGGACATTCCGATCAATCCTCTGAGGAGGAAGTCCAGGAGGAGGGGAGGCAGAATGAAGTGGGCCATTGTAATAATAGAAGCCCTGATAGGGAAAAGAGTGGGGAGGATGCAGCAGAGCCCACCCTGAAAGATGTGAAGGCAGCAATAGCAGGCTGTAACGCCACACTAAAGAGTCTAAATCTGCAATTTGGGAGTCTTAAAGAAGATTTATCTGTCATAAGACATGATTTGCGAAAGGTTTCAGAGCGCACTACAGAAGTGGAGCGTCGAGTTTCAGAATTAGAAGATGGCACCAAACCACTACAGAAAGCGACCAGAAATGCCGTTAAAAATATTGACTCACTTTTTGCTAAAACCGATGACTTTGAAAACCGATCCCGCCAAACAATATCCGACTGGTAGGAGTACCGGAGAAAACGTAGGGCGCCAACCATACAGACTTCATTAAAACGTGGTTGGCGGAGAAGTTCAAAGATAAAGGCCTATCCCCGTTATACGCAATTGAGCGTGCCCACCGGGTCCCCACTAGACCCCTGCCTCCAGGAAGACCTCCCTGTCCTATGATTGCTAAAGTCCTACACTATAAGGACAGAGATACTATACTTAAACAATCAAGAGATCACCCAGAGCTCATGATTAATGGGATGAAAATCTCCTTATTTCCGGATTACTCAGCTGAAGTGCAAAGAAGGAGAGCTTGCTTCATGGAAGTTAAGAAAAGGCTCCGTGGATTACAAATACAATATTCTATGATGTTTTCAGCAAAGCTGCACATAGTGGCTTTGGGAACAACAATTTTTTTGAGGATTCAGAGGTGGCGGTACAGTGGCTGGACATGAATTAGGGGCAGATCCGGAATTAAAGTTCACACACCTGAGGTGATCATTAGATACAGAGATGACTATCGCTATCTTATTCATCAGGAGAAGTTGTCCCGTGATACTGTAGCCATGGACAATGGACAGAAGTTTTGGGCAGGTGGCTGAGAGCGTCGTGCAAAGGAGGGGCGTGAGTAGAAGAAATGGTTTCTAATGTTAAGTTTATGTTATGCCTGCAGTGGAGCTGGACTGGAATGTACTGCAGGCGAAGTTGGGCTAGATTACTTTCAACGGCCCCATTCTGTTTGACTGACTTTAATGCTGAATGCACTCTAAGTTGGTTTATGCATCAAGGGGGGGGTGGGAAGGGGAGGGCGGGTCTATTCCAGTGTCGGTATGCAAATATGCTTCTTATGTGGGTATGTGTGGAGGAATATATATGTGATATGTGTTCACCTATATGAGTTACTCAGAATAGATGGCATCGTCGGTTAATGTACTTAGCTGAAATGTGCGGGGAATGGCGGAGGCCACTAAGAGGCCCAGTATTTTCCAATATCTGTCCAGACACCAACAAGTGATTTGCTGTCTCCAAGAGACGCATATGATTAAACAAAGATTGCATATGCTTCAAAAACCATGGGTAGGTTATTCTGTGCACTCGGCCTTCTCTGCATATTTTAGGGGAGTTAGCATATTAATACATAAGAACATTAGATTTGAATGCTTCAAGGAATATATTAACATGGAGGGTAGGCTTGTTTGTATACACTGCACTATTAATGGTGTAAAATTAGTGTTGGCGACAATATATATTCCACCGCCATATATGGTAGTCACTCTGAGGATGGTTCTGGAGTTTCTGGCAGCGTTTCCTGATCTACCGATACTAATAGTTGGTGATTTCAACACTGTGATAAACAAAGACTTAGATAGATGTAGAGTGGTGCCGGGGGTGGGGGGTGTTGCCGAAACCTCTTTTGGTAGATTGTTAAGGGAGGTGGGACTATTGATGTATGGAGAGAGACACATCACAGCGACAAATGTTACTCCTGCTGCTCTTCCACATATATGACTTTCTCTAGATTGGATATGGGTCTTATATGCGAAATGCAGAATACTTGCCCAGGTCGGTATCTGACCATTCTTTGTTTAAGGTAGAACTGTTGCATGTGGGAGAAGTTAGACCAGGGAAAAAATGTTGGCGGCTTAATGCTTTCTGGCTTACCTTAATGGGAGATAATATGGAAGTGATTACGCAGTTACAAGAATATTTTAAACATAATTAGGGAATGGCTTCTGTACATACGGTGTGGGAGGCTATGAAAGCCTTTCTCAGGGGAATCTGAAAAAAAATCGATATGTAGGATTAAATCTAGGTCTAAGGAAAAGGATTTTCAAATGCACGATAATATGCGAGCGATGGAGGAAGCATTTATGTCTAATCTTTCCGTAGAAAACAGTACTAAATTAAGAATTGCGCAGGAAGAATTTGGCTGTTATCTGCTTCAGCTATCAGAAAGAAAACTTGTCTTTTATAGACAGCAGTTCTTTGCAGAAGGGGAAAGGGCAGGACATATGCTATCAATGATTTCCAAGGCACAGCGGGGCTTCTCGTGCATTACAGGATTGATAGACTCAGGGGGTATACTTAGGCAAATAATGTGTTCTGATTTAGATATAGGAATATTTTTGCGAGAGGCTGACCTCCCTCGGTTATCACGTGAAGACTGTGAGTCACTTAATGCCCCCATACAGCTTGAAGAACTACAGAAAGCAGTAAGATCTATGGCAAATGGTAAAGTGCCAGGGTTGGATGGTCTCCCTGTAGAGATTTATAAGAATTTCACGGACACGCTTCTAGCTGAATTGCTTAAAGTATTTAATTATTCCCTTGAAAAAGGTCATTTACCTGCCTCCATGCAAGAAGCATTATTTGTAGTTCTATCCAAACCAGGCAAGGACCCAAAGCTGCCGGACTCTGACCGACCCATATCGCTGCTATCGGTAGATGTTAAAATACTTGCAAAGGTCTTGGCCATGCGTCTTTCCAAAGTAATATTATTCGTACATTCGGATCAGACGGGATTTATGCCCCAAAAATCCATGGCCATAGGATTAGAAGGCTGTTTGCTAGCCTACAGGAACCAGCGGATAATATGGGAGACAGAGCAATCTTCTCTTTAGACCCGGCCAATGCCTTCGACAGTATAGAGTGGAGATTCCTGTGGAATACATTGGAACATATGGGGTTTGGACAGAAATTCATCTCGTGGGTAAAGGTATTTTACTCTAGCCCTAAAGTGTCTATCACGGCGAATGGAGGTGTGTCTGTGAAATTCCAACTCCAAAGGGGAACTCGTGAGGGATGCCCCCTCTCGCCGTTGCTGTTTGCATTGGCAATAGAGCCACTTGTGGCAACAATACGTAAAGCCCATGACATACAAGGATTCAAATATGGTGGAGTACACAACAAAGTGACTCTGTAAGCAGATGACATGCTGCTGTTTTTGGGAGACACTGAACAATCTTTGTCCACAGCGATAAAGGTCATTGATAAGTTTGGCCAACTTTCCGGTTTGACAATTGTAGGGATTAGCTCTGGTCTCAGGGATCGTTCACACAAAGATTCTTCTTTACCACTTGATTTCTGGTCCAAACAGTGTGATTTATTTTAAGTCTTGGACTAAATTCAATTGCTGGATGTGAGCAAGTCCCAGACTGGAAAATGGGGAACAGGCACCCACCCAGCACATTGCCTGTTCCCAGTAAAAGCCTGCCCTGAACTAGCTGGAACCAGCTATACTATCTATTATGGTGTCCACAAACTACTTTAGTGGACACCTAAACTAGGGCCTTTACTTCACCAAAGCCGGGAACCTTGGTGATACATTCCTTGGTGACAGCCCTGTTCACACATGGAACACACATGCTTCTTTTGGACTTCACAGCCCATAACATTATTCACATTGCCACACAATTAATTGGCATAAGTCGGTATTAATGCTGATAGATAATCAATCCAAATCGCAAGTGTTGATAGAGAGTCAAATTCCCTGTGAAGAGAGGATTAAATACCTTGGTATACATATCTCACCCAACATTAGAGATTTTGAAGATATGAATCTTGTTCCACTGTTAAATAAATTTAGGGACACATCTAAAGCCTGGTACAAATTATATCTATCTGTAGTGGGGAGGGCGAATTTGATAAAAATGATAACGATGCCGCAGCTCTTATATATTCTGCATAATTCTCCGGTATGGTTCCCTAGGGACAAATTTGGGAAAATCAATACAATATTCAGGGAATTAATCTGGCGTAAGGGTCAACCCAGAATAAAATTAGAAACATTGCAGTATTCTAAAACTGAAGGGGGCTTGGCGATACCGAACCCCTGGATATACTATTTAGCTGCTCAATGCCAACACTTCAAGGGCTGGCTAGACCCTGGGTCTACGGATATGACTAGCCAGATTTTGAAGTCACAGATGCAAGGACAGCATATCATGATGTTACTGGAGGGAGCAGACACAAGAACTGAACGGTTAAATAGCTCCCTGCGACGTACAATGTATACAGTATGGAATAAGGTAAAACAAATTACAGGGATCAGTGGACATACGTTGTATACCTCTCTATGGGGGAATCCGATGATGCCAGAATTTAGCTCCCTGGAAGGGTTTGAGGATTGGAGGAGACATGGGTGTGGAACATTTATTAGAAGGAGGAGTTTTTCGAACATTTAATACTTTGCAAGAAGTATTTGGTATTCCCAAAGCACACTTTTATAAGTATCTGCAAATAAGACATGCATATGACACTATGATTAAAAATGGCTTCCAGATACCACAACGTGATACGGCGCTTCAACTTACTATCTCTAGGGGAGAGAAGAAAGGGTTAATTTCCGCACTGTATAGACTTCTACTGGATAAACAACTAGTATTCCACCCGTTGACCAGAATGCGTAGATGGGAGCAAGATATAGGTGAAATCTCAAAAGATCAATGGGAAGACATAATGGAAGCAATACCACTATCATCTTCAAGTGAGGGAGGGAAGCTCTCGCAATTATTCATCGTCCACAGAGTGTACAAGAAGCCAATATTTTTATACTGTCTAGGGTATAGATCGGATGCTAATTACCCAAGGTGTTCAGCAGACTCTGCAGATCTCTTACATATGTTATGGCAATGTATAGCATTATCACGGTTCTGGGAAAAAGTGCTGGAGAGTATGTAAAACGCGTACAGAATACAAATACCAAAGGATGCCAAGGTCTCTATCTTGGGATATACTACAGAACTGACCAATGATAATGTATTTAAGATAGCGATAGGGCATCTTTTATATGTGGCGAGAAAGTTGGTGGCGCAACATTGGATACAAGCTGAGCCGCTGATATTTAATGAATGTGTAACCAAGGTCAATACCATGCTCGCATATGAAAAGATTATTTTCCAGAAAAGAGGGTTTCCTGCCAAATTTGATAAACTGTGGGATCCTCGGAGGGAATACGTGACTTCTATAAGGAATGATAGATAGAACAACTGACACTGGAATGGGGGGTGTGATGGGGGGAGGTTGAATAGTTATATTGAAATTTTGTGTATTAGAGATATAGAACAGGAAGGGATGATCTATGCAATTAATATGTGGATTGCCTTAATTGTAAATTGAAAATTTAATAATGTAATGTTTATCAAAAACGTTCAATAAAAAAAGATCTGATTTAAAAAATTAATACAAAGCTGCCAACAAGTTATGGCCATCATCAGACACAACCAACCATGCCTGTTTGTAGGTTGAGTGGCGAGAGTCACAGCTCAGTCTGGTCCCTTATACCATGCCACAGCTCAGCGGCGGTGTGCTGTTTGTCACCTAGGCATGGCCTGTTGGCGCTAGTGTTGAGCGTGAATATTCAAATAGCGAATTTTTTTAGTGAATATCGGCACTTCGCTAATTCGTGCATATTGCGAATATAGCGCTATATATTCTCTATTTCGAATATTCGTTTTTCTTTTTAAAGTTGTTTATTCTTGTTGCTCTCTGGTTGTCTTCCCACTTCCCAAAAGCTGCTCTTACCTGACCGGAGGATTCCTGGATCCCAGTCAATGCCCGTTGCCGTTTCTGCCGACTTCCCGTGTGCATGGAAATGCCTCCATGCTAAAATGTACTGTCAGATGTGAGAATCACGATCTCACAAATTTGACTAAGTTGTAATCGCAATGCGATTAATATAACCTGAATTACTCGCATTGCGAATTCAACTTAGAGCTGGGTTCCAAATGGTTGTCTTGCTAGTAGAGATGAGCGAACACCTGGATGTTCGGGTTCGAGAGGTTCGGCTGAACTTCCGGAAAATGTCCGGGTTCATGATCCGAACTCAACCCGAACTTCATCCCGAACCCGAACCCCATAGAAGTCAATGGGGACCCGAACTTTTGGGCACTAAAAGGCTGTAAAAGACTCCCGGAAAGGGCTAGAGGGCTGCAAAAGGCAGCAAAATGTAGGTAAATCCCCTGCAAACAAATGTAGTTAGGGAAATGATGACTTAACATAAAATAAATAAAAATTAACCAATATTAATTGGAGTTAGGTCCCATAGCACAGAATCAGGCTTCAAATCACCCACCAAAGGAGAAGGTCGCTTACTATTATTTCGACCCCAGCATCCAGACAAAGGAGAGAGGTCCCACAGCAGAGAATCTGGCATCATATCAACCACCACAGGAGAAGGCCACTTTCAGTGACTTAGACTTTAGCACCCAGACAGAGGAGACATGTCAGATAGCACAAGCATTACATTTATACCATACAGCACAGGAGAAGGCCACTTTTAGTTAATTTGACCCCTGCACCCAGAAAGAGGAGAGAGGCCCCACAGCACATATTCAGGCATCATATCACCCACCACAGGAGTAGGCCACCATTTAGTTAATTTGACCCCTGCACCCATGTCAGATGGTACAAGCAACAGTTTTACATCACCCAGCACAAGAGAAGGCCACTTTTAGAGACTTTGACCCCTGCACCCAGACAGAGGAGAGAGGTTTCACAGCAGAGAATCAGGCATTTAGATCACCCACCACAGGAGTAGGCCATCATTTAATGGGACCCCGGCAACCATGTCAGATGGCACAAGCATCAGTTTTACATCACCCAGCACAAGAGAAGGCGACTTTGAGAGACTTTGACCCCTGCACCCAGACGGAGGAGAGAGGTTTTCACAGCAGAGAATCAGGCATTTAGATCACCCACCACAGGAGTAGGCCATCATTTAATGGGACCCCGGCAACCATGTCAGATGGCACAAGCATCAGTTTTACATCACCCAGCACAGGAGAAGGCGACTTTGAGAGACTTTGACCGCTGCACCCAGACGGAGGAGAGAGGTTTCACAGCAGAGAATCAGGCATTTAGATCACCCACCACAGGAGTAGGCCATCATTTAATGGGACCCCGGCAACCATGTCAGATGGCACAAGCATCAGTTTTACATCACCCAGCACAGGAGAAGGCGACTTTGTGAGACTTTGACCCCTGCACCCAGACGGAGGAGAGAGGTTTCACAGCAGAGAATCAGGCATTTAGATCACCCACCACAGGAGTAGGCCATCATTTAATGGGACCCCGGAAACCATGTCAGATGGCACAAGCATCAATTTTTCATCACCCAGCACAGGAGAAGGCGACTTTGAGAGACTTTGACCCCTGCACCCAGACGGAGGAGAGAGGTTTCACAGCAGAGAATCAGGCATTTAGATCACCCACCACAGGAGTAGGCCACCATTTAATGGGACCCCGGCAACCATGTCAGATGGCACAAGTATAACATTTATATCACCCAGCACAGGAGAAGGCGACTTTGAGAGACTTTGACCCCTGCACCCAGACTGAGGAGAGAGGTTTTCACAGCAGAGAATCAGGCATTTAGATCACCCACCACAGGAGTAGGCCATCATTTAATGGGACCCCGGCAACCATGTCAGATGGCACAAGTATAACATTTATATCACCCAGCACATGACAAGGCCACTTTCAGTGAGTTAGGCCTTAGCAACGAGACAGAGGAGACAGGTCAGATAGCACAAGCATCCGTTTTACAGATCACCCACCACAGGAGTAGGCCACCTTTAGTTAATTTGACCCCTGCACCCAGAAAGAGGAGAGAGGTCCCACAGCAGAGAATCAGGCATTTCGATCACCCACCACAGGAGAAGGCCGCTTTCAGTGACTTTGGCCCCCTGCACCCACACAAAGGAGACATGTCAGACAGCACAAGTATAACATTCATATCACCCAGCACAGGAGAAGGACACTTTAATGTACTTTGGCCCCGGCACCCAGACAGAGGGAAGGTTCATTCAACTCTGGGTTGCACCCCAAGATCCTAGTTAATTTCAAAAATTATGAAGGAGTGGCCAGGAGTACAAGACAACATGGTTTAAGGCAGTTATTAAGGACCAGCACCTCCAAGGCATAACATGCTAATTCTGGCCACGTGGACAATTTGGAAACCCAGAAGTTGAATGGGGCCGAACCATCCGTCAGTACGTGGAGTTGTGTGCAGACGTACTGTTCAACCATGTTAGTGAAATGTTGCCCCTGCTAACACGTTCCGTATCAGGTGGTGGGGCAGTTAGCTGTGGCGTGGAGACAAAACTTTTCCACATTTCTGCCATGCTAACCCTGCCCTCAGAGGAGATGGCCGTGACACTGCTGCGTGGGCGACCTCTAGCTCCTCCTCTGCCTTGGCCTTGGCCTTCCACCTGTTCCCCTGTGACAGTTGGGAATGCTCTCAGAAGCGCGTCTACCAGCGTGCGCTTGTACTCGCGCATCTTCCTATCACGCTCCAGTGCAGGAAGTAAAGTGGGCACATTGTTTTTGTACCGTGGATCCAGCAGAGTGGCCACCCAGTAGTCAGCACACGTTAAAATGTGGGCAACTCTGCTGTCGTTGCGCAGGCACTGAAGCATGTAATCGCTTATGTTTGCCAGGCTCCCCAGAGGTAAGGACAAGCTGTCCTCTGTGGGAGGCGTATCGTCATCATCCTCTGTATCCCCCCAGCCACGCACCAGGGATGTGCCTGCGCTGTGCTGGGTGCCACCCCACTGTGAACCTGCTTCATCCTCATCCTCCTCCACCTCCTCCTCATCCTCCTCGTCCTCCAGTAGTGGTCCCTGGCTGGCCACATTTGTACCTGCCCTCTGCTGTTGCAAAAAACCTCCCTCTGAGCCACTTCTAACAGACTGGCCTGAAAGTGCTAAAAAGGACCCGTCATCCTCCTCCTCCTCCTCCTGTCCCTGGCCCACCTCCTCTTCCATCATCGCCCTAAGCGTTTTCTCTAGGAGACATAGAATTGGTATCGTCACGCTGATAACAGTGGCATCGCCACTGGACATGTTGGTGGCAAACTCTAAACAGCGCAACAGGGCACACAGGTCTCGCATGGAGGCCCAATCATTGGTGGTGAAGTGGTGCTGTTCCGCAGTGCGACTGACCCGTGCGTGCTGCAGCTGAAACTCCACTCGCACAGTCTCTCCAGCATGTGCAAGGTGGAGTTCCACCGGGTGGGCACGTCGCATATTAGGCGGTGAGCGGGAAGGCCGAAGTTCCGCTGTAGCGCAGACAGGCGAGCAGCGGCAGGATGTGAACGCCGGAAGCGCGCACAGACGGTCCGCGCTTTATGCAGCAGCTGTGACATGTCTGGGTAGTTGTGAATGAACTTTTGCACCACCAAATTCAGCACATGCGCCAGGCAAGGGATGTGCGTCAAACCGGCTAGTCCCAGAGCTGCCACGAGATTTTGCCCATTATCGCACACCACAAGGCCGGGCTTGAGGCCCACCGGCAGCAACCACTGGTCGGTCTGTTGTTCAATACCCCGCCACAACTCCTGCGCGGTGTGGGGCCTGTCCCCCAAACATATGAGTTTCAGAATGGCCTGCTGACGTTTACCCCGGGCTGTGCTGAAGTTGGTGGTGAAGGTGTGTGGCTGACTGGATGAGCTGGTGGAAGCAGAGGAGGAGGAGGAGGAAGCCGAGTAGGAGGAGGAGGCTACAGGAGGCAAAGAATGATGCCCTGTGATCCTTGGCGGTGGAAGGACGTGCGCCAAGGAACTCTCCGCCTGGGGCCCAGCCGCTACTACATTTACCCAGTGTGCAGTTAGGGAGATATAGCGTCCCTGGCCATGCTTACTGGTCCACGTATCTGTGGTTAGGTGGACCTTGCCACAAATGGCGTTGCGCAGTGCACACTTGATTTTATCAGACACTTGCATGTGCAGGGAAGGCACGGCTGTCTTGGAGAAGTAGTGGCGCTGGGAACCACATACTGGGGGACAGCCATGGCCATCAGCTGTTTGAAGCTGTCTGTGTCCACCAGCCGGAATGACAGCATTTCAAAGGCCAGTAGTTTAGAAATGCTGGCATTCAGGCCAAGGGCTCGAGGGTGACTAGGTGGGAATTTGCGCTTCCTCTCAAAGGTTTGAGAGATGGAGAGCTGAACGCTGCTGTGTGAAATAGTGGAGACGCTAGGTGACCGTGGTGGTGGTGGTGTCGGTGGCACATCCTCTGTTTGCTGCTCGGCAGGTGGCAACATTCCTCTCGAGGCGGAAGCCGAGGCAGCAGCGGTAGAGGGAGCAGGGGGAGCCTGAGCGGGTTCCTTGTTTTTAAGGTGTGTACTCCACTGCAGTTCATGCTTTGCATGTAGATGCCTGATCATGCAGGTGGTGCTCAGGTTAAGAACGTTAATGCCTCGCCTCAGGGTCTGATGGCACAGCGTGCAAACCACTCTGGTCTTGTCGTCAGCACATTGTTTGAAGAAGTGCCATGCCAGGAAACTCCTTGAAGATGCCTTTGGGGTGCTGGGTCCCTGTTGGCGCTGGCCAATAGCAGGCGAACTCTCTGGACAGCGGCTGTTCTGCTTTTGCCCCCTGCTCCCTCTTTGGCTTCTCTGTTGTCTCAGTCTCACCACTGCCTCTTCCTCTGAACTATTTAAGTCAGCGGCACGACCTTCAGTCCATGTGGGGTCTAAGACCTCATCGTCCTTTGCATCGTCTTCCACTCAGTCTTCCTCCCTGACCTCCTCCTGTTCAGTCTGCACACTGCAATAAGACGCGGCAGTGGGCACCAGTGTTTTGTCATCATCAGAGACTCAGTCACTCTGCTGTGGTGGTATTCCCATGTCCTCATCATCTGGATACATAAGTGGTTGTGCGTCAGTGCATGGAATGTCTTCCACCGCTGGGGAAGGGCTAGGTGGACGCCCCTGGAAAACCGTGGGAGCAGAGTCTTCAAACAGAAGAAGAGACTGCTGCATAACTTGAGGCTCACACAGTTTCCCTGATATGCATGGGGGTGATGTGACAGACTGATGGGCTTGGTTTTCAGGTGCCACCTGTGCGCTTTCCGCAGAAGACTGGGCGGAAGACAATGTGGTGAACGTGCTGGAAGCACTGTCGGCCACCCAATCGACTAATGCCTGTACCTGCTCAGGCCTTACCATCCTCATAACGGCATTGGGCCCCACCAAATATCGCTGTAAATTCTGCCGGCTACTTGAGGGAGTTGTTTCACTACTTTGTGCGCCTGAGGCCGAACGGCCACGTCCTCTGCCAGCAACAGAGGCTCCACAGACACCACCACGACCGCGTCCTCGTCCCTTAATAGAATGTTTCCTCATTGTTGCGATTCAACTCGCACCACAATAAAATATATTATTTTTTAGCCCCAAAATTCCCACACTGGAAGATATAATTCCTTTTTCCGGTATTAATTACAAGAAAACTGCTGCAAATTGGACACCAGAATTTTTAATATGCTAGTTTTGGTACATAGATTCCCACACAGGGAGATATAATTCCTTTTTACAGGAGTAAAAACGTGAGGCCTACTGTTTCTGGTGCAACTAACACCAGATTGATTAAATTGGCCTTTTTTTCACCAACATTACAACACTGGACAATGTAATGCCTTTTTCCGGTATTAATTCCTTTTTACAGGAGTAAAAACGTGAGGCCTACTGTTTCTGGTGTACCTAACACCAGATTGATTAAATTGGCCTTTTTTTCACCAAAATTACAACACTGGACAATGTAATGCCTTTTTCAGGTATTAATTACAAGAAGACTGCTGCTAATTGGACACCAGAATTTTTAAAATGCTAGTTTGTGTACATAAATTCCCACACTGGAAGATATAATTCCTTTTTCCAGTATTAATTACAAGAAAACTGCTGCAAATTGGACACCAGAATTTTTAAAATGCTAGTTTTGGTACATAGATTCCCACACGGGGAGATATAATTCCTTTTTACAGGAGTAAAAACGTGCTGCCTACTGTTTCTGGTGTAACTAACACCAGATTGATTAAATTGGCCTTTTTTTCACCAAAATTACAACACTGGACGATATAATGCCTTTTTGCGGTATTATTACAAGAGGACTGCTGGTATTTCAGAACACCGGAATTTTTAAAATGCTAGTTTTGCTAGATAAATTTCCCACACTGGGAGAAATATTGCCTAACCCTTTTTACAGTATTAATTACAACAGGAGTGCTTCTTCTGGTCTAACACCAGAATAATTTTATTATTACGGTGAAAGCTTTTTTTAATTTATATTTCTGGCACATAAAAAAAAAAATATTTCTGGCTGACAGTATTGTCCTAGCTGGAACAGCACATTCATGGGATTTGCTATCCAAGTGGGTTACTTTCAGTTTCACCACTGATATATTAAATATCTTTGCAGTTAGTATGGGTGACACAAGCACAGCCAAACCCCTGATGTAGTATATCTATGAAAAAATCGACTATTACATGAGATTAATGGACGTTGTGGCAGCTTTTGCTGTAGCACCACAAGTCCCAAAATGGCCGCCGCCTATCAGCCCAGTAACATGTGCCAGAAAACCGTCTGCCCAGCCAGAAAAGAAATTGACTTTGACTGAGCAGCTGAATCGCTGTTGTTCTGATTCACAGGTGTAGATTTTTCACTTCTTTGGAGCTTTGGTTTAGACTCTGTGGCAGCTTGTGCTGGCGCACCAAAAGTCCCAAAATGGCCACCGCCGGTCAGCCCAGTTACATGTGCCAGTAAAAATCGCTCTGGCCAGTCTCAACAAAATTGTGACTTTCAGTGAACAGCTCAGCTGAGTTGTTCTGATGCACAGGTGTAGAAAGGTAGATCATTCAATCGCTTCTTTATCCCTGCCTATCTCGCCCTCACAGAAGCTGCATCCTCTCCCTACACTAGTCAGAGCAGTGTGACGTGCGGCGCTACGTGACTCCAGCTTAAATAGAGGCTGGGTCACATGCTGCACTTGGCCAATCACAGCCATGCCATTAGTAGGCATGGCTGTGATGGGCTCTTAGGGCAAGAAGTAAAACGCTAGCTGATTGGCTGCTGTGCAGCCCTTCAGAAAGCGGGAAGTAATCGACGAACACCGGACCCGAACCCAAACTTTTTTGAAAATGTCCGGGTTCGGGTCCGTGTCACGGACACCCCAAAATTCGGTACGAATTCTCGAACTGTTCGCTCAACACAAGTCAGATACAAGTGAAGCGGTTGATGATGACGATATGTCCACGGATGCCACGTGGGTGCCTGCTCGAAAAGAAGAAGAGGGGGAAAGTTCAGAAGGGGAAACAGAGAGAAGGAGGAAACGAGTTGGAAGCAGGGGGAGCTTGTCGCAAGGAGTTAGTGGCACAGTCAGACAGCATGTATCGGCACCGGGGGTCAGCCAGACAGCACGACAGTCAACACATGCTGTTGCCACCACCAGAATGCCGTCATTGCAAAGCTCAGCAGTGTGGCATCTTTTTGTGTGTCTGCCTCTGATAACAGCAATGCCATTTGCAACCTGTGCCAAAAGAAACTGAGTCGTGGGAAGTCCAACATCCACCTCGGTACAACTGCTTTGCGAAGGCACATGATCTCACATCACAAACGCCAATGGGATCAACACATGCGTACAAGCAGCACACAATCTCAAAGCCACCATCCTCCTCCTGGTCCAGCATCTTCAGCCACGTCAACCACTGCTGTCCTCCTTGCCCCCTCTCAACCACCAGCCACTCCGCCTCTCACCTTCAGCAGTTCCATCTCATCTGCCCACAGTAAGGTGTCTGTTAAGGAAATGTTTGAGCGTAAGAAGCCAATGTCACAGAGTCACCCCCTTTCCCGGTGACTAACAGCTGGCTTGACGGAACTATTAGCCCGCCCGCCAGCTTTTGCCATATCAGCTGGTGGAGTCTGAGGCCTTCAAAAAATTTGTCGCTATTGGAACACCACAGTGGAAGGTACCCGGACGAATTTTTTTTTCAAAAAAGTAAATCCCAAACCTCTACTATGTTATTGAAAAGGAAGTCATGGCATCTCTGGCATACAATGTTGGGGCAAGGGTCCATCTGACCACTGATACCTGGTCTGCAAAGCACGGTCAGGGCAGGTATATCACGTACACTGCGCATTGGGTCAACCTGCTGACGGCTGACAAGCATGGTATGCGTGGCTCTGAAGCGGAGTTGGTGACACCGCCATGACTTGCAGGCAGGCCTACTGCCACCTCTACCCCTACTCAATCCTCTTTGATATCCTCCTCGGCTGAGTCCTCTTCTGCTGCGGCGTCTGGCTGCACATCAACTAGATCCCCCCAGCTCCCCAGGGGCTATTCCACATCCCGGATACGACAGTGTCACGCTGTCTTGGGGTTGACTTGCCTGAAAGCAGAGAGCCACACAGGAATCTCATTGTACAATGCTTTGTGTCTAAGTACCCAGGCTTAAAGGACGTCCTCAAGCAGGCCAGGAAGGTGTTTGGCCATTTCAGGCGATCCTACACGGCCATGGCGCACTTTTCCGATATTCAGCGGCGAAACAACATGCCAGTGAGGCACTTGATTTGCAACAGCCCAACACGTTGGAATTCAACACTCCTAATGTTCGACCGCCTGCTCCAACAAGAAAAATCCGTCAATGAGTATTTGTATGACCGGGGTGCTAGGACAGCCTCTGCGAAGCTGGGAATTTTTTTGCCACGTTACTGGACGCTCATGCGCAATGCCTGTAGGCTCATGCGTTCTTTTGAGGATGTGACAAACCTAGTCAGTCGCACCGAAGGCACCATCAGCGACCTCATCCCATTTGTTTTCTTCCTGGCGTGCCCTGCGAAGAGTGCTGGATCAGGCTGTAGATGAGCGTGAAGAGGAAAAGTTGTGGTCACCATCACCACCAGAAACAGCCTTGTCATCATTGCTTGCCGGACCTGCGACAACACTGGAAGAGGAGTATGAGGAAGAGGAGTTAGAGGAGGAATGTGGCTTTGAGGAGGAGGAAGACCAACCACAGCAGGCACCCCAGGGTGCTTTGGGTTGTCACCTATCTGGGACCCATGGTGTTGTACGTGGCTGGGGGGAAGAACAGACCGTCAATGACATCAGTGAGGATGAGGAACGGGAAATGAGTAGCTCTGCATCCAACCTTGTGCAAATGGGGTCTTTCATGCTGTCATGTCTGTTGAGGAACCCTCATATAAAAAGTATGAAGGAGAACGACCTATACTGGGTGGCCACGCTACTAGACCCCCGTTATAAGCAGAAAGTGGCAGAAATGTTACCAAATTACCGAAAGTCGGAAAGGATGCAGCAGTTCAAAACCAAACTAAAAAATATGCTTTACACAGCTTATAAGGGGGATGTCACAGCACAACGGGAATCTAACAGGGGAAGAGGTGAATGTAATCCTCCTCCTACCACGGCGGCAAGGACTGGACAATTTACAGATGTGTTGTTGATGGAGGACATCCCTTCGGGATCCAGCCTTAGAGAACGACTCAACCTACAGGTAGCAGAATACCTTGCCTTAACAGCAGATATCGACACTCTGAGGAGCGATGAACCCCTTAACTACTGGTTGTGGAAGCTTGACCTGTGGCCTGAGCTATCCCAGTTTGCGATAGAACTTCTGGCCTGCCCTGCTTCAAGTGTCCTGTCAGAAAGGACCTTCAGTTCAGCAGGAGGCATTGTCACTGACAAGAGAAGTTGCCTCGGTCAAAAAAGTGTTGATTACCTCACCTTCATAAAGAGGAATGAGGCATGGATCCCGAAAGGACTGACATTGGGGGATACATTTAACCTAACAAAAGGCCTGATGACATGCCTTGGCCTCAAAAATTGCCCCCTGCTGCTTTATTTAATGTCTGCATACCAAATGACTTTCGTGAATTCTCCGCCACCAACTAGGGTTCAAGCCGCAATGTTTTAGTCACTTTTCTGCCTGGAAAAAATCAATTTTTCCGGCCGCTGTAACAACATCGTCTGCAACAATGCCATTATTTTTCAGGCATGTGTACATGCCTAATTTTTCTGTCCTATGGTGCAGCACTGTGGCTGCAAAAAAAAAAAAAAAAAAAGGCACATACAAGTGTCAATTCCCTTACGTCCTACCAGCAGCACAGATGGGGTTAACCACCCCCCGTGGACTGGCAGGACCAGCGGAATGTTTAATGAGCCCAAGACTAATAACTCAATTTAACAATTAAGTATCTCCTTAAAAGGAGGAAGTCAACCCCCAGCCCACTGTGTTTTTTTCTGTCCTCCTGGACAGGTGGACTAGGCGGTTTGTTCCCCCCTTTCTTATGGAAAGTGCGGGGAGCCTTCTTTTCGTTTAGGTAACGGCGTTGCCTTTTTTCCTAGGTACAGTTGTGTTCAAAATTATTCAACCCCCAATGCTGTAAAGGGTTTTAGGGAATTTAGTATACATTTGTGGTCGGATCGGCTATCAGAAAGGTGTACCTAACCTATCTAACCCTATCTACAACAAGCAGTAGAATTGTGCCATAACTGCTGCGGTAGGGCAGCCTAAAGGGGGCCACCCTAATATGAAGTGATTGTAAGATGGTGTGGGTGGGTGGGTGAAATCAGCTGAATCGGCGTCAGCCTGGGCCCACAGGTGCCTATAAATAGCCTGGTAATCAGCCTCCCCTCCCACAAATACAGCAAAGGTCTTTGCTTAATACTTGTAGTCGGATCGGCTATCAGAAAGGTGTACCTAACCTATCTAACCCTATCTACAACAAGCAGTAGAATTGTGCCATAACTGCTGCGGTAGGGCAGCCTAAAGGGGCCAAAAAGAGTAGACCTTAGTTTAAAGCAAAACATATACATACCATTACGACACCCACTTTGAACGCAAAGACACTACACAATGAAGGTGCGGAATATACCGTACATATCACAGAGACTTCTATGTACCTTACCTCTTTGTCACGTGTGCCGGCACGTCGTTCTTGGAGGTAGCTAATGTTGATGTTTTTGAAAGAGTGGTTGGTAATCAGAAACGATTTACTCCTATGTTGACCAACATATGAACATATTACGAGACGGTCTGAATCCTGAGAGCTGCAGACTGAAACAACAATGGTGAATCTGATGGAAGGGCCTAATTGAAGTCCAACCATTCGCCAAGGGCCCTGTTAATGGTAGCAAAATAATTCACCTATACTTATTCCCCAGGCCACCGCTTTAATTATTATTATTTTTATAAAGGACCCAAAAGTTAGAAGATGGCGGATGCCGTCTAACTCTAGTAATGGATTAAGTGAAATGTGTAGACTCACCAGGCCTGGGGAACCATAAGCACGAGTACATGGCTGTTCCAATTAACGAGCTAATGTTGCCTGTAATGAGGACAGAAAACATACCCACCATACTAGCAGTTGTGACAGGAAATAAGCTTAAGGTCGTGATAAACTATGTATGCTGCGCCTACAGTAGTGATAGAACTTGTTGGTGCGACACCAACACCCTCAGCCCGAGTTTGACGATGAAGCAAGCATGTCTGGAATGAAGACATAATGTACACCCAATGCCTGCCGCTATGACAGGACAAGCTTAAGGTCGTGATAGACTACGTATGCTGCGCCTGTAGTCGCGCTAGGACTTATCGTGACAGTAACGTGACAGACTTCAGTAAATCACCTGTAGTCGTGACAGGACTTATTAGTCTGTAGTCGTGACAGACTTTGTAAATCGCATGTAGTCGTGACAGGACTTATTAGTCTGTAGTCGTGACAGACTTCGTAATTCGCCTGTAGTGGTGAGACAGGACTTATTAGTCTGTAGTCGTGACAGACATCGTAAATCGCCTGTAGTCGTGACAAAACTTATTAGTCTGTAGTCGTGACAGACTTCAGTAAATCGCATGTAGTCGTGACGGGACTTATTAGTCTATAGTCGTGACAGACTTCGTAAATCGCCTGTAGTGGTGAGAGGACTCCCTGTGGACGAAACTGATAGTAGTATTATTTTTAAATTTTTCCTGAACAACCCTTTGAGAGCCGAAATTTGAGAAACGTGAAAAAATGAGACCACAGGGTCAGCTTCCTGGGAGAATGGGTCTATAATGCAAGGACAGGCAAGAGAAAAGTAACAGCGGGGAGCGAGGAAGCAAGAACCTAGAGAGGGTAAATGGGAGAAAAATGCTAACCCAGGAGAAGGTGATGTCTGAAAAGGAAGGCTTGAGATGACTGCTTGAAAAGAAAACGATGAAGACCCAACAACCTACAACAATAATGTGAGTTAGATACTAATGGCAAAAGCCCTGCATGCGAGCCTCCACAAGAAAAATTGTATTGCGAGCCACAGCTGACCGAGCCATGCGAGCGGGCCTGAAGGCAGAATAGACATAGAACCTACTGTGGCGGACCACGCAGCCGACCTCGAAAGGCGGAGTTGTGTGTGTAAAATGTAAACTGAGAAGCCATGCGTGAGAGACACTAATGGCGGGGCCATGCGCGAGAGACACTAATGGCGGGGCCATGCGCGAGAGACACTAATGGCGGGGCCATGAGCGAGAGACACTAATGGCGGGGCCATGCGCGAGAGACACTAATGGCGGGGCCATGCGCGAGAGACACTAATGGCGGGGCTTTTTTTAATTTTTTTGTTTTTCTTTTCATGCGTGAGAGACACTAATGGCGGGGCCATGCGTGAGAGACACTAATGGCGGGGCCATGCGTGTCAAACTTAAACAGAGAAGCCATGCGTCAGAGACTCTAACGGCGTAGCCATGAATGCGAAACTTATGGCAATTTTATTTTATTTTTTTATGTTTTTTTTTTTTTATAATTATTATTATTATTTTTATTTTATTTTTTAAACCACTTAAGCAGCACCAGAATGACTTGGGGACTCGCATAACCATGACAGTAACCTAGGACACTAACCAGCTTACAACCATATTGTACCCCTAACGAATAACGTGAAGAACGGTCATAGACCCCGCGGAGCCATGAGGCTGAAGCGGTCATCGGGCCCGAAGCCAAGACTGAACTAGATGACATTACAGTGACGATAGTAATTAAGTAATTAAAATGTGAGCCAGACCTGATGGGATATGGATAGACAATATTGAACCGAACCCCTTGCCTAAGTAAAACATTAAAGCAACCGTGAAATTGAACAGATGGGAGAAAAAGCCAGAGGCATTACAGTTCGCTAAGAGAGGACCCTAATCGTGACAACGTATGAACAGCTTGTGAAACATAGTAGGAAACTTACTCCTATTAACCCACTGACCGCTGAGGGACTGTATGGTGAGCTGGGGCAGGAGACCAGTCTGAGTGAATGCGAACCAGGACTAAAGAACAGCACCCAATTTCTTTTTTTTTTTTTTCACCAAAGTGAAACAGAAAAGTAGGCCTATGGAATGTAACAACTTAGTAACCATGATGTAGCAATGAAAGGGAAAATGCAGTTTTAAGTGGAAGCAGAATATAACATCTGATGTAAGAACAGGTGGGTGAATGCAGCTCTGGATGTGAGTGGTGCCTAAAACATGGTATGGGCCCAGCTCTGAGCATGAAGAGCAAGGTATAACGCAGCCGTATGAATGCCATCTGAAGTGAGCAGAGTATTAATGTGATGCAACGGCAAATGCATGAACGCAGCTTTAGTAGTGAATGGAGTATAGGACAAAACGGACGTAGCTTTTGAAGGTAACGAACCTAACCATGATCATACGACCATAAGCGCCCCACCTCCTTTGCCCCCCAGAGCGCTACAAGTCACTAACCGTGTAACCAAGTCCGATCCTACCGTGAATGCCAGCACTTGCCTGGCACCTTCTGCCATTACCCAGGCGCGAACGAACCTCCACATAATGCTGCAGGTTTTTTTTTTTTTTAAATGGGTCACCACAACACCATCTAAGAAAACAAACGTGTTTGAACATAACCCATGATGCAACGCTAATTATTCGACATATAGTGCACTTATAAACCTAGCACAGAACCGCTGACACATGCGTGCCCATACCATACAGTTCATAGATTAAACACACTTACATACAAGAGCATCAGAACTCAAATACCGGCGCCTTGACCGATCTGCTTGTGTCCCCATATACAGACCACTGATATACATTTACCAACACCTTGCATGTCTGGCTTTAACTACGGATGTGCCCCCACATGTAAAACAGGTAACAGAAAAACACGAACTTTTTTTTTTTTTTTTTTACGTATGAAACAGATATCAGAAAACATGCGACCATACCTACTCTAGGCGCATGCTACACCAATAACTATATGCAATAACCCCTAAACAGCTAGACAAAACACTAACAACAGTCCAACAGGCATTCGCCTGGCCTTTTTTGCCGATGCCCAGGTGTGAACGAGCCTCCACATGATGCTGCTGTGTTTTTTTTTTTTTTTTTTTAAATCAACCATTGATACACAAAACACAGCGTGCATAGCTTGAGCCCACTAACAACCAATGCTCAGCCCTTTAGCTCCCAAACTCTGCTTCATCCCAGAGCGCTACATGTTGTGGACCGCAGCGTGGGTCCCATGCAAACCACTCCGATCCTACCATGAATAACAGCGTCCTCCTGAGACATTCTGCCATCGCCCAGCCGTAAGGAGCCTCCACACCATGCTGCTGTATCCTAGAGCTGACACAGAGGTAGTGAAATCAGCTGAATCGGCGTCAGCCTGGGCCCACAGGTGCCTATAAATAGCCTTGTAATCAGCCTCCCCTCCCACAAATACAGCAAAGGTCTTTGCTTAATACTTGTAGTCGGATCGGCTATCAGAAAGGTGTACCTAACCTATCTAACCCTATCTACAACAAGCAGTAGAATTGTGCCATAACTGCTGCGGTAGGGCAGCCTAAAGGGGCCAAAAGAGTAGACCTTAGTTTAAAGCAAAACATATACATACCATTACGACACCCACTTTGAACGCAAAGACACTACACAATGAAGGTGCTGGAATATACCGTACATATCACAGAGACTTCTATGTACCTTACCTCTTTGTCACGTGTGCCGGCACGTCGTTCTTGGAGGTAGCTAATGTTGATGTTTTTGAAAGAGTGGTTGGTAATCAGAAACGATTTACTCCTATGTTGACCAACATATGAACATATTACGAGACGGTCTGAATCCTGAGAGCTGCAGACTGAAACAACAATGGTGAATCTGATGGAAGGGCCTAATTGAAGTCCAACCATTCGCCAAGGGCCCTGTTAATGGTAGCAAAATAATTCACCTATACTTATTCCCCAGGCCACCGCTTTAATTATTATTATTTTTATAAAGGACCCAAAAGTTAGAAGATGGCGGATGCCGTCTAACTCTAGTAATGGATTAAGTGAAATGTGTAGACTCACCAGGCCTGGGGAACCATAAGCACGAGTACATGGCTGTTCCAATTAACGAGCTAATGTTGCCTGTAATGAGGACAGAAAACATACCCACCATACTAGCAGTTGTGACAGGAAATAAGCTTAAGGTCGTGATAAACTATGTATGCTGCGCCTACAGTAGTGATAGAACTTGTTGGTGCGACACCAACACCCTCAGCCCGAGTTTGACGATGAAGCAAGCATGTCTGGAATGAAGACATAATGTACACCCAATGCCTGCCGCTATGACAGGACAAGCTTAAGGTCGTGATAGACTACGTATGCTGCGCCTGTAGTCGCGCTAGGACTTATCGTGACAGTAACGTGACAGACTTCGTAAATCACCTGTAGTCGTGACAGGACTTATTAGTCTGTAGTCGTGACAGACTTTGTAAATCGCATGTAGTCGTGACAGGACTTATTAGTCTGTAGTCGTGACAGACTTCGTAATTCGCCTGTAGTGGTGAGACAGGACTTATTAGTCTGTAGTCGTGACAGACATCGTAAATCGCCTGTAGTCGTGACAAAACTTATTAGTCTGTAGTCGTGACAGACTTCGTAAATCGCATGTAGTCGTGACGGGACTTATTAGTCTATAGTCGTGACAGACTTCGTAAATCGCCTGTAGTGGTGAGAGGACTCCCTGTGGACGAAACTGATAGTAGTATTATTTTTAAATTTTTTCCTGAACAACCCTTTGAGAGCCGAAATTTGAGAAACGTGAAAAAATGAGACCACAGGGTCAGCTTCCTGGGAGAATGGGTCTATAATGCAAGGACAGGCAAGAGAAAAGTAACAGCGGGGAGCGAGGGAAGCAAGAACCTAGAGAGGGTAAATGGGAGAAAAATGCTAACCCAGGAGAAGGTGATGTCTGAAAAGGAAGGCTTGAGATGACTGCTTGAAAAGAAAACGATGAAGACCCAACAACCTACAACAATAATGTGAGTTAGATACTAATGGCAAAAGCCCTGCATGCGAGCCTCCACAAGAAAAATTGTATTGCGAGCCACAGCTGACCGAGCCATGCGAGCGGGCCTGAAGGCAGAATAGACATAGAACCTACTGTGGCGGACCACGCAGCCGACCTCGAAAGGCGGAGTTGTGTGTGTAAAATGTAAACTGAGAAGCCATGCGTGAGAGACACTAATGGCGGGGCCATGCGCGAGAGACACTAATGGCGGGGCCATGCGCGAGAGACACTAATGGCGGGGCCATGAGCGAGAGACACTAATGGCGGGGCCATGCGCGAGAGACACTAATGGCGGGGCCATGCGCGAGAGACACTAATGGCGGGGCTTTTTTTAATTTTTTTGTTTTTCTTTTCATGCGTGAGAGACACTAATGGCGGGGCCATGCGTGAGAGACACTAATGGCGGGGCCATGCGTGTCAAACTTAAACAGAGAAGCCATGCGTCAGAGACTCTAACGGCGTAGCCATGAATGCGAAACTTATGGCAATTTTATTTTATTTTTTTATGTTTTTTTTTTTTATAATTATTATTATTATTTTTATTTTATTTTTTAAACCACTTAAGCAGCACCAGAATGACTTGGGGACTCGCATAACCATGACAGTAACCTAGGACACTAACCAGCTTACAACCATATTGTACCCCTAACGAATAACGTGAAGAACGGTCATAGACCCCGCGGAGCCATGAGGCTGAAGCGGTCATCGGACCCGAAGCCAAGACTGAACTAGATGACATTACAGTGACGATAGTAATTAAGTAATTAAAATGTGAGCCAGACCTGATGGGATATGGATAGACAATATTGAACCGAACCCCTTGCCTAAGTAAAACATTAAAGCAACCGTGAAATTGAACAGATGGGAGAAAAAGCCAGAGGCATTACAGTTCGCTAAGAGAGGACCCTAATCGTGACAACGTATGAACAGCTTGTGAAACATAGTAGGAAACTTACTCCTATTAACCCACTGACCGCTGAGGGACTGTATGGTGAGCTGGGGCAGGAGACCAGTCTGAGTGAATGCGAACCAGGACTAAAGAACAGCACCCAATTTCTTTTTTTTTTTTTTCACCAAAGTGAAACAGAAAAGTAGGCCTATGGAATGTAACAACTTAGTAACCATGATGTAGCAATGAAAGGGAAAATGCAGTTTTAAGTGGAAGCAGAATATAACATCTGATGTAAGAACAGGTGGGTGAATGCAGCTCTGGATGTGAGTGGTGCCTAAAACATGGTATGGGCCCAGCTCTGAGCATGAAGAGCAAGGTATAACGCAGCCGTATGAATGCCATCTGAAGTGAGCAGAGTATTAATGTGATGCAACGGCAAATGCATGAACGCAGCTTTAGTAGTGAATGGAGTATAGGACAAAACGGACGTAGCTTTTGAAGGTAACGAACCTAACCATGATCATACGACCATAAGCGCCCCACCTCCTTTGCCCCAGAGCGCTACAAGTCACTAACCGTGTAACCAAGTCCGATCCTACCGTGAATGCCAGCACTTGCCTGGCACCTTCTGCCATTACCCAGGCGCGAACGAACCTCCACATAATGCTGCAGGTTTTTTTTTTTTTTTAAATGGGTCACCACAACACCATCTAAGAAAACAAACGTGTTTGAACATAACCCATGATGCAACGCTAATTATTCGACATATAGTGCACTTATAAACCTAGCACAGAACCGCTGACACATGCGTGCCCATACCATACAGTTCATAGATTAAACACACTTACATACAAGAGCATCAGAACTCAAATACCGGCGCCTTGACCGATCTGCTTGTGTCCCCATATACAGACCACTGATATACATTTACCAACACCTTGCATGTCTGGCTTTAACTACGGATGTGCCCCACATGTAAAACAGGTAACAGAAAAACACGAACTTTTTTTTTTTTTTTTACGTATGAAACAGATATCAGAAAACATGCGACCATACCTACTCTAGGCGCATGCTACACCAATAACTATATGCAATAACCCCTAAACAGCTAGACAAAACACTAACAACAGTCCAACAGGCATTCGCCTGGCCTTTTTGCCGATGCCCAGGTGTGAACGAGCCTCCACATGATGCTGCTGTGTTTTTTTTTTTTTAAATCAACCATTGATACACAAAACACAGCGTGCATAGCTTGAGCCCACTAACAACCAATGCTCAGCCCTTTAGCTCCCAAACTCTGCTTCATCCCAGAGCGCTACATGTTGTGGACCGCAGCGTGGGTCCCATGCAAACCACTCCGATCCTACCATGAATAACAGCGTCCTCCTGAGACATTCTGCCATCGCCCAGCCGTAAGGAGCCTCCACACCATGCTGCTGTATCCTAGAGCTGACACAGAGGTAGTGAAATCAGCTAAATCGGCGTCAGCCTGGGCCCACAGGTGCCTATAAATAGCCTTGTAATCAGCCTCCCCTCCCACAAATACAGCAAAGGTCTTTGCTTAATACTTGTAATTGTGTTCAGAATGAAATCTTACAAGGACTTTTTAAAGAACCAAATGCAACTAAAATGACATCAATTGTTTTTGTAATACAGTATTAAATGTTTTTTTTTGTGATTTCTTCATTGACACAATTATTCAACCCCTTAAAGACTACCACTCTTAAGAACAGAGGTTCATTCAAGTGTTTTCGATCAGGTATTGAAAACACCCGTGGATGTCAAGGAGCAGCAATCAAGTATAATAAGCACCAATTAGGCAGACGTAAAATGACTGTGATACTCAGCTCCTTCTAGACATTTACTGGTGTGTTTACAGACATGGTGACGTCAAGAGAATGGTCCAGGAAGACAAGAGAAGAGGTGATTTCTCTTCACAGGAAGGGCAATGGCTATAAGAAGATTACAAAGATGTTAAACATACCAAGAGACACCATAGGAAGCATCATTCGCAAATTCAAGGCAAAGGGCACTGTTGAAACGCTACCTGGTCGTGGCAGAAAGAAGATGCTGACTTCGACTGCTGTGCGCTACCTGAAGTGCAAAGAGGAGAAAAGTCCCGGTGTGACTGCTGAGGAACTGAAAAAAGATCTGCTAGATGCGGGTACTGAAGTTTCAGCTCAGACAATAAGGTGCACACTGCGTAATGAAGGCCTCCATGCCAGAACTCCCAGGCGCACCCCCTTGCTGTCTCCAAAGAATAAAAAGAGTCGACTGCAGTATGCCAAAAGTCATGTGGACAAACCACAAAAGTTTTGGGATAGTGTTCTGTGGACTGATGAAACAAAATTAGAACTGTTTGGGCCCATGGATCAACGCTATGTTTGGAGGAGGAAGAACAAGGCCTATGAAGAAAAGAACACCTTGCCTACTGTGAAGCATGGCGGGGGTCAATCATGCTTTGGGGCTGTTTTGCTTCTACAGGTACAGGGAAGCTTCAGCGTGTGCAAGGTACCATGAATTCTCTTCAGTACCAGGAGATATTGGATGAAAATGTGAAAATGTGATGCAGTCCGTCACAAACCTGAGGCTTGGGAGACGTTGGACCTTTCAACAGGACAATGATCCCAAGCATACCTCCAAGTCCACTAGAGTATGGTTGCAGATTAAAGGCTGGAACATTTTGAAGTGGCCATCGCAGTCACCAGACTTAAATCCGATTGAGAACCTCTGGTGGGACTTAAAGAAAGCAGTTGCAGCGTGCAAGCCTAAGAATGTGACTGAACTGGAGGCTTTTGCCCTTGAAGAATGGGCGAAGATACCCGTAGATCACTGCAAGACACTTGTGTCAAGCTATGCTTCACGTTTAAAAGCTGCTATAACTGGAAAAGGATGTTGTACTAAGTACTAAGATTGAATGTCACTTGGGGGTTGAATAAAACTGATAATGATGTGAGCACAGAAAAGACATTTGTGGTTATTTCATTATAAATGTTATGTTATATTTGTCTGACTTACAAGTGCCTCTTTGATTTAATTGTAAACAAGATGACTGAAATGATCAAAATCAATGTCAAACTGGCCAAAACACTCAATTTCAGTGGGGGTTGAAAAATTTTGAACACAACTGTACCTTGTCAGTTTGGCCGGCAGCTTATTTGCTGCCGGCCCCGCGCAGTTGCGCCTGGCTGGGGTATTTTGGCAGCGTCCTTGGTCCAGGATTTGTGGTCCCTGTGCGCCGCCATCTTCCGGAGGTGATGCGGGGACTCTCCTTTTGCATCACCTCCGGGTGATTTTTTCACGGGCACGATTTTTTTCATAGATGTGATTTTTTATGCATCTTCCTGTGGAGGATTTACTGGGGGAAGGGTGGATTGGCTATCCCTCCCCTTCCCCTATTTTGGGAGGCTGTGTGCTCCAGTTCAGTCTCTGGCTACATATGCTTTTTCAGCTAGATCCCAGAGTCCTAAAATTGGTGTTGTTCCACTTGTGGTGTTTTTTTCCTCAGCTGCCTCCGGTCTATTTTTCTACCTTTCCTGCTTAGATAGGTGGTTTACAAATGTTTTATTTGTCCCTTTTTTTCCCGCAGTGATGTCTTCTCCGCGGGATTCGGAAGGCAGGAAAGTGGATTCCAAGAGGAAGCATCTATCCTGCTACCATTGCAGCAGTCAACGGTTATTATAAGCTGATCATACCTGCACTCGTGAGATCGCAGAAGCTAAACAGCTTAAGGCTGGGCTAAGACCAGCTTGGGAGACCGGTTGGGAATTCCTGGGTCTGTTGACTTAACCTACACCAGGTGTTACAGCTGCCGTCAGAGGTTTCTGACCTCTAGTGAACCTATGTTGCAGGATATGTATCAATGGCTCTGTTAAAGGAGTCATAGGCCTGCTGGATGGAAAGGCTTCCTATTCGTGCCCAGACCCCTATGGTGACCTCTGTCCCACTAGACAGACCTTTTTGGTCTCCTTAGTTTCTTCCTCCTCGGATGAGGAGGAGCTGACGTTGTGTTTTCTCCCCTGGAAAGACACAGAAGTTGCTCAAGTCCATCAGGTCAGGGGACCATGATGTTGACTGTGGGGAGCCTCCCGTTCCTGCTACTCGGGCACCTCGTGTCTTCAAAGCGGATGAGACCCTCCTCTCTGTCATGATATAGAGTGGAAAAAACCTGGAAAAGGTCCGGTTTTAACAAAGAAGTTTAAATCCATGTTCCCGATGGCTTAACCCTTGGTGGATTCGTGGGGATCCATTCCCAAGGTGGACATGGCTATTGCCAAGTTGTCCAAGCGCACTCTGGTTCCTGCAGACGATGGGTCTAGCTGCAGGATCCCCTTGCAGAGTGCACTAAGACAGGGTGTTACGGCAGCTGCGGCTTCCGCTTCCACAGCCATAGCGGCTTTTGAAGTCTCTACGTTCCTCCAATCTCGCCTGGATCAAAGTTGATGTGAACCAGAGGTTTTTTCCAGGACGACATACTGGCTGCTTTCAAGACCATCAACCTTGCTACGGACTTCTTGTGCTATTCCGCACAGCTCCAGTTGAAGCTAGCGAGGGAGCTTCCCCACTAGCAAAGCAAGTCCTGGGAACGAGGCCAAACACAGATCCTTTCTCTAGAAGCTAAGCAGCAGGTCTGTGGCTCATGGGAGACCAAGTGCGCCTTTGGCACCCTGTAACAATACTATCAAATAATGTCAGCCTTCCCCAGCAGTCATTTTCGAGGGCAGGGCAGACAAGACCCCGGTGGTAGGTCTGGCCAGCAAACAAGCTCTTGTAGTGACTGGAGAGCACAGCGAAAGGGTTTGAGGTGCTCTCGTGGAGGAGCCAAAGATGGAAAAACCACCTCCTCACTATGGGCCTCTTTGAGGCCCTTGGTTAATTCCCATTACTCCTGCCGACCTGCCAATAAGCTTCCCCATTCCTAAGCTTCATGTACCCGTCGGGAGTCGTCTCTCCCACTTCTGAGAAGAATGGATCCAAGAGATCATTGGTCCTGAATATAATTTCCAACGGTTATTTAGTCAACCTCACCTCTATTCCTCTGGACAGGTTTGTCAAGATCAACCTTCTACAAGCTGCCAAGGAGGCGATTCTAGAGGCCTACATTCAGGACTACATTTGCAAAGGGGCTCTGGAGGAGGTTCGATCTGAGATATTTCAATCGATTTATAAGGAAGGTGAAGTTTCGTGTAGAAACCATCAAGTAAGTAGTTCACGTCGTCAATCCTGGAGACGTGATGGCAACCCTGGACCTCAAGAATGCACATCTGCACATCCCGATCCATCCTGGTTCCAGGAATTATATCAGGATCACGGTCCAGGTGTCCGGTGTCGTCAGGCATCTTCTGTTTGTTGCCCTTCCCTTTGGCATTTCTTCTGCCCCTCACACTTTTACCAAGGTGGTGGTTCTGTGGTGGCGGCTTTGAGGCTTCAAGGACTGACCATCATTCCTTATCTGGACGACTGGCTTTGAAAGCCTCTGCTCTAGCAGTCCTAACCCAACTTCTTCAGGTAACAATCTCCTTTCTGTTCCACCTAGGTTGGATCATCAGCTGGTAGAAGTCGAACGTGAGCCCGTCGACTTCAGTAAGATATCTAGGCTTCATAATCGACTCCACTGGGATGTCACTCCAGTTGACTCCAGAAAGAAGATTCCGGGTTCAGAACACGGCAAGTTCCTTTCCCCGGCGAGTTCCAATCCGGACTCTCATGAAAATGTTGGGGCTCATGTCAACGTCTGCGGAAGCAGTCCCTTGGGCTCCATGGCACCTCCGCCCTCTACAGTCGGAGGTCCTCTCCTAATGGAATGGCAGCCCTGCTGGGCTAAACTCCCTGTGCTCCCTGACTTGGCAAACTCGGTATTCCCTCAGATGGTGGTGCCATCTTTTAGACGGGAAGTCTATGACCCAGCCAATCTGGGTCATATTGACTACGGATGCATCCTAAGTAGTGTTGAGCGAACAGTTCGAGCATCGTTCGGGTTCGTACCGAATTTTTGGGTGTCCGGGACACGGACCCGAACGCGGACATTTTCAAAAAAGTTCGGGTTCGGGTTCGGTGTTCGTCGATTACTTCCCGCTTTATGAAGGGCTCCACAGCAGCCAATCAGCTAGCGTTTTACTTCTTGCCCTAAGAGCCCATCACAGCCATGCCTACTAATGGCATGGCTGTGATTGGCCAAGTGCAGCAGGTGACCCAGCCTCTATTTAAGCTGGAGTCACGTAGCGCCGCACGTCACACTGCTCTGACTAGTGTAGGGAGAGGATGCAGCTGCTGTGTTAGGGCGAGATTAGGAAGGGATTAACTTAGCCAAAACACTTAATGAAGTGATCGATTAACAGCTGAGAATCATTGAACTTCTGCTAGTTACTTGCTCACTGGTTTTTAGGCTGCACAGAGCGTTTTTCTGTCACTTATTTTCTGGGTTGATCGGCGGCCATTTTGTGACTTGTGGGGCACCAGAAGAAGCTGCCACCAAGTCCATCAATCCATCAATACTAGTTTTTTTTTGCTATATCCTACATCAGGGGCTTGGCTGTGCTAATTGTCACCCCTAGAAACTCAGGATAGCAATTTCTATATTTTATTAAGGGGTTAAATACAATTGCCCAAATACCAATCCCCTAAATCTGGTGTTCCAGCTTTGGCTAGACAAGTATAATTCTGTCTGCTGTATGGCAAAGGATAGATTATTTTCTGGGGTGAAATTAACCTGCCAATATAGCAATACCCTGAATCTGGTGTCCAAGCAGTTGCAGGCCAGATTTCATAGTTTCCGCTTACACATATATTTTGTTCTGGGGTGAAATTAACCTGCCAATATAGCAATACCCTGAATCTGGTGTCCAAGCAGTTGCAGGCCATATTTTATAGTATCCGCTTACACATATATTTTGTTCTGGGGTGAAATTAACCTTTCAATATAGCAATACCCTGAATCTGGTGTCCAAGCAGTTGCAGGCCAGATTTCATAGTGTCCGCTTACACATATATTTTGTTCTGGGGGGAAATTAACCTGCCAATATAGCAATACCCTGAATCTGGTGTACCAGCAGTTGCAGGCCAGATTTCATAGTGTCCGCTTACACATATATTTTGTTCTGGGGTGAAATTAACCTGCCAATATAGCAATACCCTGAATCTGGTGTCCAAGCAGTTGCAGGCCAGATTTCATAGTGTCCGCTTACACATATATTTTGTTCTGGGGTGAAATTAACCTGCCAATATAGAAATACCCTGAATCTGGTGTCCAAGCAGTTGCAGGCCAGATATCCTAGTATCCGCTTACACATATATTTTGTTCTGGGGTGAAATTAACCTGCCAATATAGCAATACCCTGAATCTGGTGTCCAAGCAGTTGCAGGCCAGATTTCATAGTATCCGCTACACATATATTTTGTTCTGGGGTGAAATTAACCTGTTAATATAGCAATACCCTGAATCTGGTGTCCAAGCAGTTGCAGGCCAGATTTCATAGTGTCCGCTTACACATATATTTTGTTCTGGGGTAAAATTAACCTGCCAATATAGCAATACCCTGAATCTGGTGTCCCAGCAGTTGCAGGCCAGATTTCATAGTGTCCGCTTACACATATATTTTGTTCTGGGGTGAAATTAACCTGCCAATATAGCAATACCCTGAATCTGGTGTCCAAGCAGTTGCAGGCCAGATTTCATAGTGTCCGCTTACACATATATTTTGTTCTGGGGTGAAATTAACCTGCCAAAATAGCAATACCCTGAATCTGGTGTCCCAGCAGTTGCAGGCCAGATTTCATAGTGTCCGCTTACACATATATTTTGTTCTGGGGTGAAATTAACCTGCCAATATAACAATACCCTGAATCTGGTGTCCAAGCAGTTGCAGGCCAGATTTCATAGTATCCGCTTACACGTAAATTTTGTTCTGGGGTGAAATTAACCTGCCAATTTAGCAGTACCCTGAATCTGGTGTCCAAGCAGTTGCAGGCCAGATTTCATAGTATCCGCTTACACATATATTTTGTTCTGGGGTGAAATTAACCTGCCAATATAGCAATACCCTGAATCAGGTGTCCAAGCAGTTGCAGGCCAGATTTCATAGTGTCCGCTTACACATATATTTTGTTCTGGGGGGAAATTAACCTGCCAATATAGCAATACCCTGAATCTGGTGTCCCAGCAGTTGCAGGCCAGATTTCATAGTGTCCGCTTACACATAAATTTTGTTCTGGGGTGAAATTAACCTGCCAATATAGCAATACCCTGAATCTGATGTCCAAGCAGTTGCAGGCCAGATTTCATAGTGTTCGCTTACACATATATTTTGTTCTGGGGTGAAATTAACCTGCCAATATAGCAATACCCTGAATCTGGTGTCCAAGCAGTTGCAGGCCAGATTTCATAGTGTCCGCTTACACATATATTTTGTTCTGGGGTGAAATTTACCTGCCAATATAGCAATACCCTGATTCTGGTGTCCAAGCAGTTGCAGGCCAGATTTCATAGTGTCTGCCAAAACACATATTTTGTTCTGGGGTGAAATTAGTTTTGCAAAATAGCAATACCCTGAATCTGGTGTCCCAGCTGTTGCAGGCCAGATTTCATAGTGTCTGCTAAAACATATATTTTGTTCTGGGGTGAAATTAATCTGGCAAAATAGCAATACCCTGAATCTGGTGTCCCAGCAGTTGCAGGCCAGATTTCATAGTGTCTGCTAAAACATATATTTTGTTCTGGGGTGACATTCAATTGCCAAAATAGCAATACCCTGAATCTGGTGTCCCAGCTGTTGCAGGCCAAGTGTAAATCTGTCCATAAAAGGATACCTTTCATCCAGGGCCTAAATACTAGCCCTAAAAGAGATATTCCCCTAAATCAGTGGTTACTGCTGTGCCTGGATTAGTGTAATACGCTACATAAACAAATAGGCAGATAGTGTTAGGTGCCTGTAAAAAAAGGCCTAAATTTGAAATCAATACATTGGGCCAAATATTTTTTTCCTTATTGTGGTGCTTGGTGAACGGTAACAATGAGGAAAACATCTAGTAAGGGACGCGGATGCGGTTGTGGTGGTGTGAGTGTACCCTCTGGTGCTGGGAGAGGACGTGGCCATTCTGCCACAGCCACACGGCCTAGTGAACCAACTACCTCAGGTTCCAGTAGCCGCCAGAATTTACAGCGATATTTGGTGGGGCCCAATGCCGTTCTGTGGATGGTAAGGCCTGAGTAGGTACAGGCGCTAGTCAATTGGGTGGCCGACAGTGGATCCAGCATGTTCACAATATTATCTCCCACCCAGTCTTCTGCAGAAAGCGCACAGGTGGCACCTGAAAACCAAGCCCATCAGTCTGTCACATCACCCCCATGCATATCAGGGACACTGTCAGAGCCTCAAGTTATGCAGCAGTCTCTTATGCTTTTTGAAGACTCTGCTGGCTGGGTTTCCTAAGGAAATCCACCTAGACCTTCCCCAGTGGTGGAAGACATAGAATGCACTGATGCACAAACACTGATGTTTCCTGATGTTGAGGACATGGGAATACCACCTCATCGGAGTCCGCACGTCTCTGATGATGACGAAACACAGGTGCCAAATGCTGCGTCTTTCGGCAGTGTGCAGACCGAACAGGAGGTCAGGGAGGAAGACTGTGTGGAAGACGATGAAAGGGACGATGAGGTCCTAGACCCCACATGGAATGAAGGTCGTGCCACTGACTTTCATAGTTCAGAGGAAGAGGCAGTGGTGAGACCGAGCCAACAGCGTAGCAAAAGAGAGAGCAGGGGGCAAAAGCAGACCAGCCGCCGCCAAGAGAGTTCGCCTACTACTGGCCACCGCCACCAGGGACCGAGCACCCCAAAGGCAGCTTCAAGGAGTTCCCTGGCATGGCACTTCTTTAAACAATGTGCTGATGACAAGACCCGAGTGGTTTGCACGCTGTGCCATCAGATCTTGAAGCAAAGCATTAATGTTCTGAACCTTAGCACAACCTGCATGACCAGGCATCTACATGCAAAGCATGAACTGCAGTGGAGTAAACACCTTAAAAGCAAGGAACTCACTCTGGCTCCCCCTGCTCCCTCTTCTGCTGCTGCCTCGGCATCTTCCTCCGCCTCGGGAGGAATGTTGGCACCTGCCGCCCACCAAACAGAGGATGTGCCACCGACAACACCACCTGCGTCACCAAGCATCTCCACCATGTCACACGGCAGCGTTCAGCTCTCCATCACACAAAACTTGGAGAGAAAGCGTAAATTCCCACCGAGCCACCCTCGAGCCCTGGGCCTGAATGCAGGCATTTCTAATCTACTGGCCTTTGAAATGCTGTCATTCAGGCTGGTGGACACAGACGGCTTCAAACAGCTAATGTCCATGGCTGTCCCACAGTATGTTGTTCCCAGCCGCCACTACTTCTCCAAGACAGCCGTGCCTTCCCTGCACAACCAAGTATCCGATAAAATCAAGTGTGCGCTGCACAACGCCATCTGTGGCAAGGTCCACCTAACCACAGATACGTGGAAAAGTAAGCACGGCCAGGGACGCTATATCTCCCTAACTGCACACTGGGTAAATGTAGTGGCAGCTGGATCCCAGGCGGAGAGTTCCTTGGCGCACGTCCTTCCGCCGCCAAGGATGACAGGGCATCATTCTTTGCCTCCTGTAGCCTCCTCCTCCTACTCGGCTTCCCCCTCCTCTGCTTCAACCAGCTCATCCAGTCAGCCACACACCTTCACCACCAACTTCAGCACAGCCCGGGGAAAACATCAGCAGGCCATTCTGAAACTCATATGTTTGGGGGACAGGCCCCACACCACGCAAGAGTTGTGGCGGGGTATTGAACAACAGACCGACCAGTGGTTGCTGCCGGTGGGCTTCAAGCCCGGCCTGGTGGTGTGCGATAATGGGCGAAATCTCGTCGCAGCTCTGGGACTAGCCTGTTTGACACACATCCCTTGCCTGGCGCATGTGCTGAATTTGGTGGTGCAGAAGTTCATTCACAACTACCCCGACATGTCAGAGCTGCTGCATAAAGTGAGGGCCGTCTGTGCACGCTTCCGGCGTTCACATCCTGCCGCTGCTCGCCTGTCTGCGCTACAGCGTAACTTCGGCCTTCCCGCTCACCGCCTCATATGCGACGTGCCCACCAGGTGGAATTCCACCTTGCACATGCTGGAGAGACTGTGCGAGCAGCAGCAGGCCATAATGGAGTTTCAGCTGAAGCACGCACGTGTCAGTCGCACTGCGGAACAGCACCACTTCACCACCAATGATTGGGCCTCCATGCGAGACCTGTGTGCCCTGTTGCGCTGTTTCGAGTACTCCACCAACATGGCCAGTGGTGATGACACCGTTATCAGCGTTACAATACCACTTCTATGTCTCCTTGAGAAAACGCTTAGGGCGATGATGGAAGAGGAGGTGACCCAGGAGGAGGAGGAGGAGGAGGATGAGGGGTCATTTTTAGCACTTTCAGGCCAGTTTGTTAGAAGTGGCTCAGAGGGAGGTTTTTTGCAACAGCAGAGGCCAGGTACAAATGTGGCCAGCCAGTGCCCACTACTGGAGGACGAGGAGGATGAGGAGGAGGTGGAGGAGGATGAGGATGAAGCAGGTTCACAGCGGGGTGGCACCCGACAAAGCTCAGGCCCATCACTGGTGCGTGGCTGGGGAGATACGGAGGACGATGATGATATGCCTCCCACAGAGGACAGCTTGTCCTTACCTCTGGGGAGCCTGGCACACATGAGCGACTACATGCTGCAGTGCCTGCGCAATGACAGCAGAGTTGCGCACATTTTAACGTGTGCGGACTACTGGGTTGCTACCCTGCTGGATCCCCGGTACAAAGACAATGTGCCCACCTTACTTACTGCACTGGAGCATGATAGGAAGATGCGCGAGTACAAGCACACGCTGGTAGAGGCGCTCCTGAGAGCATTCCCAAATGTCACAGGGGAACAGGTGGAAGGCAAAGGCGAAGGCAGAGGAGGAGCAAGAGGTCGCCAACGCAGCAGTGTCACGGCCAGCTCTTCTGAGGGCAGGGTTAGCATGGCAGAAATGTGGAAAAGTTTTGTCTCCACGCCACAGCAAACTGCACAACCACCTGATACGGAACGTGTTAGCAGGAGGCAGCATTTCACTAACATGGTTGAACCGTACGTCTGCACACCCCTCCACGTACTGACTGATGGTTCGGCCCCATTCAACTTCTGGTTCTCCAAATTGTCCACGTGGCCAGAGTTAGCATTTTATGCCTTGGAGGTGCTGGCCTGCCCGGCGGCCAGCTTTTTGTCTGAACATGTATTCAGCACAGCAGGGGGCGTCATTACTGACAAACGCAGCCGCCTGTCCACAACCAATGTGGACAAGCTGACGTTCATAAAAATGAACCAGGCATGGATCCCACAGGACCTGTCCATCCCTTGTGCAGAATAGACATTTATAACTGCCTCCCCCTCAGCCATATATTCTTGTACTTCGGGGCACTTATTTATGGAATCCTCTTTTTTTAATTTTACCATGATCTTGCGGTGCAACCCAAAGTTGAATGAACCTCTCCTCTGTCTGCGTGGTGGGGCCGAAATAACTGAAAGTGGCCTTCTCCGGTGGTGGGTGATATGATGCATGATTCCTTGCTGTGGGATCTCTCTCCTCTGTCTGGGTGCTGGGTCCGAAAAAACTGAAAGTGGCCTTCTCCAGTGGTGAGTGATATGACTCATGATTCCTTGCTGTGGGACCTCTCTCCTCTGTCTGGGTGCTGGGGGCGAAATAACTGAAAGTGGCCTTCTCCAGTGGTGGGAGATATGACGCATGATTCCTTGCTGTGGGACCTGTATCCTCGGTCTGGGTGCTGGGCCGAAATAACTGAAAGTGGCCTTTTCCAGTGGTGGGTGAAATGACGCATGATTCCTTGCTGTGGGAACTCTCTCCTCTGTCTGGGTGCTGGGGCCGAAATAACTGAAAGTGGCCTTCTCCAGAGGTGGGTGATATGACGCATGATTCCTTGCTGTGGGACCTCTCTCCTCTGTCTGGGTGGTGGGGCATAAATAACTGAAAGTTGTCTTCTCCAGTGGTGGGTGAAATGACGCATGATTCCTTGCTGTGGGACCGCTCTCCTCTGTCTGGATGCTGGGTCCGAAATAACTGAAAGTGGCCTTCACCAGTGGTGGGTGATATGATGCATGATTCATTGCTGTGGGACCTCTCTCCTCTGTCTGGTTGCTGGGGCCGAAATAACTGAAAGTGGCCTTCTCCGGTGGTGGGTGATATGACGCATGATTCCTTGCTGTGGGACCTCTCTCCTCTGTCTGGGAGGTGGGGAATAAATAACTGAAAGTGGCCTTCTACAGTGGTGGGTGAAATGACGCATGATTCCCTGCTGTGGGACCGCTCTCCTCTGTCTGGGTGCTGGGTCCGAAATAACTGAAAGTGGCCTTCTCCAGTGGTGGGTGATATGACGCATGATTCCTTGCTGTGGGACCGCTCTCCTCTGTCTGGGTGCTTGGGCCAAAATAACTGAAAGTGGCCTTCTCCAATGGTGGGTTATATGACGCATGATTCCTTGCTGTGGGACCTCTGTCCTTTGTCTGGGTGCTGGGTCCGAAATAACTGATAGTGGCCTTCTCCAGTGGTGGGTGGAATGACACATGCTTCCTTGCTGTGGGACCGCTCTCCTCTGTCTGGGTGCTGGGTCCGAAATAACTGAAAGTGGCCTTCTCCAGTGTTGGGTGATATGACGCATGATTCCTTGCAGTGGGACCTCTCTTCAACTGATATTGGTTAAATTTTATTTATTTTATTTTATTTTAATTAATTACCCTATCGACATTTGTTTGCAGGGGATTTACGTACATTTTGCTGCCTTTGGCAGCCCTCTAGCCTGTTCCTGGACTATTTTACAGCCTTTTTAGTGCCTACAAGTTCGGGTCCCCATTGACTTCAATGGGGTTCGGGTTCGGGATAAAGTTCGGGTCGAGTTCGGATCCCGAACCCGAACATTTTCGGGACCCGCACCCGAACTTCCAGGTGTTCACTCATCTCTAGTAATGACGCCACCTGCCGTGCTGAATACAAGTTCAGACAAAATGCTGGCTGCCGGGCAGGCCAGCACCTCCAAGGCATAAAAGACCAGCTCTGGCCACGTGGACAATTTGGAGACCCAGAAGTTAAATGGGGCAGAACCATCAGTCAGTTCGTGGAGGGGTGTGCACACGTACTGCTCAACCATGTTAGTGAAATGCTGCCTCTTGCTAACACGTTCCGTATCAATTGGAGGTGCAGTTAGCTGTGGTGTGGTGACAAAACTTTTCCACATTTCTGCCATGCTAACCCTGCCCTCAGAGGAGCTGCCGTGACACAGCTGCGTTGGTGACCTCTTGCTCCTCCTCTGCCGTTCGCCTTGGGCTTCCACTTGTTGCCCTGTGACATTTGGGAATGCTCTCAGGAGCCCGTCTACCAGCGTGCGCTGGTGGTGTGCGATAATGGGCAAAATCTCGTGGCAGCTCTGGGACTAGCCGGTTTGACGCACATCCCTTGCCTGGTGCATGTGCTGAATTTGGTAGTGCAGAAGTTCATTCACAACTACCCCGACATGTCAGAGCTGCTTCATAAAGTGAGGGCCGTCTGTGCGCGTTTCCGGTGTTCACATCCTGACGCTGCTCGCCTCTCTGCGCTACAGCGTATCTTCGGCCTTCCCGCTCACCGCCTCATATGCGACGTGCCCACCAGGTGGAACTCCACCTTGCACACTGTGCGAGCAGCAGCAGGCCATAGTGGAGTTTCAGCTGCAACACGCACGCGTCAGTCGCACTGCAGAACGGCACCACTTCACCACCAATAATTGGGCCTCCATGCGAGACCTGTGTGCCCTCTTGCGCTGTTTCCAGTACTCCACCAACATGGCCAGTGGCGATGACACCGTTATCAGCGTTACAATACCACTTCTATGTCTCCTTGAGAAAACGCTTAGGGCGATGATGGAAGAGGAGGTGGCCCAGGAGGAGGAGGAGGATGAGGGGTCATTTTTAGCACTTTCAGGCCAGTCTGTTAGAAGTGGCTCAGAGGGAGGTTTTTTGCAACAGCAGAGGCCAGTTACAAATGTGGCCAGCCAGGGCCCACTACTGGAAGGACGAGGAGGATGAGGAGGAGGTGGAGGAGGATGAGGATGAAGCAGGTTCACAGCGGGGTGGCACCCAACACAGCTCAGGCCCATCACTGGTACGTGGCTGGGGGGATACAGAGGATGATGACGATACGCCTCCCACAGAGGACAGCTTGTCCTTACCTCTGGGGAGCCTGGCACACATGAGCGACTACATGCTGCAGTGCCTGCGCAATGACAGCAGAGTTGCCCACATTTTAACGTGTGCAGACTACTGGGTTGCCACCCTGCTGGATCCCCGGTACAAAGACAATGTGCCCACCTTACTTCCTGCACTGGAGCGTGATAGGAAGATGCGCGAATACAAGCGCACGCTGGTAGAGGCGCTCCTGAGAGCATTCCCAAATGTCACAGGGGAACAGGTGGAAGCCCAAGGCGAAGGCAGAGGAGGAGCAAGAGGTCGCCAACGCAGCTGTGTCACGGCTGGGTCCGAAATAACTGATAGTGGCCTTCTCCAGTGGTGGGTGGAATGACACATGCTTCCTTGCTGTGGGACCGCTCTCCTCTGTCTGGGTGCTGGGTCCGAAATAACTGAAAGTGGCCTTCTCCAGTGTTGGGTGATATGACGCATGATTCCTTGCAGTGGGACCTCTCTTCAACTGATATTGGTTAAATTTTATTTATTTTATTTTATTTTAATTAATTACCCTATCGACATTTGTTTGCAGGGGATTTACGTACATTTTGCTGCCTTTGGCAGCCCTCTAGCCTGTTCCTGGACTATTTTACAGCCTTTTTAGTGCCTACAAGTTCGGGTCCCCATTGACTTCAATGGGGTTCGGGTTCGGGATAAAGTTCGGGTCGAGTTCGGATCCCGAACCCGAACATTTTCGGGACCCGCACTCGAACTTCCAGGTGTTCACTCATCTCTAGTAATGACGCCACCTGCCGTGCTGAATACAAGTTCAGACAAAATGCTGGCTGCCGGGCAGGCCAGCACCTCCAAGGCATAAAAGACCAGCTCTGGCCACGTGGACAATTTGGAGACCCAGAAGTTAAATGGGGCAGAACCATCAGTCAGTTCGTGGAGGGGTGTGCACACGTACTGCTCAACCATGTTAGTGAAATGCTGCCTCTTGCTAACACGTTCCGTATCAGGTGGAGGTGCAGTTAGCTGTGGTGTGGTGACAAAACTTTTCCACATTTCTGCCATGCTAACCCTGCCCTCAGAGGAGCTGCCGTGACACAGCTGCGTTGGTGACCTCTTGCTCCTCCTCTGCCGTTCGCCTTGGGCTTCCACTTGTTGCCCTGTGACATTTGGGAATGCTCTCAGGAGCCCGTCTACCAGCGTGCGCTTGTACTCGCGCATCTTCCTATCACGCTCCAGTGCAGGAAGTAAGGTGGGCACATTGTCTTTGTACCGGGGATCCAGCAGGGTGGCAACCCAGTAGACCGCACACGCTAAAATGTGGGCAACTCTGTTGCATGTAGTCGCTCATGTGTGTCAGGCTCCCCAGAGGTAAGGACAAGCTGTCCTCTGTGGGAGGCGTATCGTCATCATCCTCCGTATCCCCCCAGCCACGCACCAGTGATGGGCCTGAGCTTTGTCGGGTGCCACCCCGCTGTGAACCTGCTTCATCCTCATCCTCCTCCACCTCCTCCTCATTCTCCTTGTCCTCCAGTAGTGGGCCCTGGCTGGCCACATTTGTACCTGGCCTCTGCTGTTGCAAAAAACCTCCCTCTGAGCCATTTCTAACAGACTGGCCTAAAAGTGCTAAAAAGGACCCCTTTCTCCTCCTCCTCCTGGGCCACCTCCTCTTCCATCATCGCCCTAAGTGTTTTCTCAAGGAGACATAGAAGTGGTATTGAAACGCTGATAACGGCGTCATCGCCACTGGTCATGTTGGTGGAGTACTCAAAACAGGGCGACAGGGCACACACGTCTCGCATGGAGGCCCAGTCATTGGTGGTGAAGTGGTGCTGTTCCGCAGTGCGACTGACCCGTGCATGCTGCAGCTGAAACTCAACTATGGCCTGCTGTTGCTCGCACAGTCTCTCCAGCATGTGCAAGGTGGAGTTCCACCTGGTGGGCACATCGCATATGAGGCGGTGAGCGGGAAGGCCGAATTTACGCTGTAGCGCAGACAGGCAAGTAGCGGCAGGATGTGAATGCCGGAAGCGTGCACAGACGGCCCGCACTTTATGCAGCAGCTCTGACATGTCGGGTTAGTTGTGAATGAACTTCTGCAGCAGCACATTCAGCACATGCGCCAAGCAAGGGATATCCGTCAAACCGGCTAGTCCCAGAGCTGCGACGAGATTACGCTCATTATCGCACACCACCAGGCCGGGCTTGAGGCCCACCGGCAGCAACCACTGGTCGGTCTGTTGTTAAATACCCCGCCACAAGTCCTGTGCGGTGTGGGGCCTGTCCCCCAAACATTTGAGTTTCAGACTGGCCTGCTGACGTTTGCCCCAGGCTGTGCTGAAGTTGGTAGTGAAGGTGTGTGGCTGACTGGATGAGCAGGTGGAAGTAGAGGAGGAGGAAGCCGAGTAGAAGGAGGAGGCTAGAGGAGGCAAAGAATGATGCCCTGCGATCCTAGGCGGCAGAAGGACGTGCGCCAAAGAACTTTCCGCCTGGGGCTCTGCCACCACTACATTTGCCCAGTGTGCAGTTAGGGAGATATAGTGTCCCTGGCCGTGCTTACTGGTCCACGTATCTGTGGTTAGGTGGACCTTGCCACAGATGGCATTGCGCAGTGATTTTATCGGATACTTGGTTGTGCAGGGAAGGCACGGCTGTCTTGGAGAAGTAGTGGCGGCTGGGAATAACATACTGTGGGACAGCCATCGCCATCATCTGTTCAAAATTGTCTGTGTCCACCAGCCTGAATGACAGCATTTCAAAGGTCAGTAGTTTAGAAATGTTGTCATTCAGGCACAGGTCTCGAGGGTGGCTAGGTGGGAATTTACACTTTCTCTCCAATGTTTGTGAGATGGAGAGCTGAACGCTGCCGTGTGACATGGTGGAGATATTTGGTGACGCAGGTGGTGGTGTCGGTGGCACATCCTCTGTTTGGTGGGCGGCAGGTGCCAACATTACTCCCGAGGCGGAGGAAGAGGCCGAGGCAGCAGCAGAAGAGGGAGCAGGGGGAGCCTGAGTGAGTTTCTTGTTTATAAGGTGTTTACACCACTGCAGTTCATGCTTTGCATGTAGATGCCTGGTCATGCAGGTTGTCCTAAGGTTCAGAACGTTAATGCCTCGCTTCAGGCTCTGATGGCACAGCTTGCAAACCACTCGGGTTTTGTCGTCAGCACATTGTTTAAAGAAGTGCCATGCCAGGGAACTCCTTGAAGCTGCCTTTGGGGTGCTCGGTCCCTGGTGGCGGTGGCCAGTAGCAGGCGAACTCTCTTGGCGGCGGCTGGTCTGCTTTTGCCCCCTGCTCCCTCTTTTGCTACGCTGTTGGCTCGGTCTCACCACTGCCTGTTCCTCTGAACTATGAAAGTCAGTGGCACGACCTTCATTCCATGTGGGGTCTAGAACCTCATTGTCCCCTGCATCGTCTTCCACACATTCTTCCTCCCTGACCTCCTGTTCGGTCTGCACACTGCAAAAAGAAGCAGCAGTTGGCACCTGTGTTTCATCATCATCAGAGACATGCGGACTCTGATGAGGTGGTATTCCCATGTCCTCATCATCAGGAAACATCAGTGTTTGTGCATCAGTGCATTCTATGTCTTCCACCACTGGGGAAGTGCTAGGTGGATTCCCTTGGGAAACCCTGCCAGCAGAGTCTTCAAACAGCATAAGAGACTGCTGCATAACTTGAGGCTCTGAAAGTTTCTCTGATATGCATGGGGGTGATGTGACAGACTGATGGGCTTGGTTTTCAGGTGCCACCTGTGCGCTTTCTGCAGAAGACTGGGTGGGAGATAATGTTGTGAACGTGCTGGATCCACTGTCGGCCACCCAATTGACTAGCGCCTGTACCTGCTCAGGCCTTACCATCCTTAGAACGGCATTTGGCCCCACCAAATATCACTGTAAATTCTGGCGGGTACTGGAACCTGAGGTAGTTGGTTCACTAGGATGTGTGGCTGTGGCAGAATGGCCACGTCCTCTCCCAGCACCCGAGGGTCCACTAACACCACCACGACCGTGTCCTTTACTAGATGTTTTCCTCATTGTTACCATTCACCAAGCACCACAATAAGAAAAAAATATTTGGCCCAATGTATTGATTCCATATTCAGGCCTTTTTTTAAAGGCACCTAACAATATCTGCCTATTTATTTATGTACCGTATTACACTAATCCAGGCACAGCAGTTATCACTGATTTAGGGGAAAATCAATTGTAGGCCTAGTATTTAGGCCCTGTATGAAAGGTATCCTTTTATGGACAGATTTACACTTGGGGATTCATAGTAGCTTGTAAAAAAATATGTAGGATTATGCCTTCAGCAATTGTATTTTAACACTTTGTGTAATATACCCTTTAACGGACAGAAATACAATAGGAGATGCACGGTAGCTTGTGAAGTTATTGAGGATGACCATCTCAGCACTTGTATATACACTTTGAGTGTAATAAACCCTTTTACGGACAGATTAGCACTTGGCCTGCAACAGCTGGAACACCAGATTCAGGGTATTGCTATATTGGCCAGTGAATTTCACCCCAGAACAAAATCTATCCTTTGACGGATACTATTAAACTTGTCCAGTCACAGCTGGAACACCAAATTTACTGTATTTCTATTTTGGCAACTGAATTTCAGCGCAGAAAATAATAAATCCTTTGACGGACACTATTAAACTTGGCCAGCCACTGCTGGGACACCAGATTTATGGTATTTCTATTTTGGCAATTGAATTTTACCTCAGAAAAAAATATATCCTTTGCCAGACACTATTAAACTTTACCAATTCTACAATATCCAGATCTAAATTCTGAAAATAGTATTCAATTAATTCTCCAACAATTTTAATTTCCAAAAGATCTTTATTCAAACAATTATTTATATGGCATCACAAAAAAGTTAAAAACATTAAAAATAAGGTGGTTGGTGTAGGGTATATCACAATTACGATCAAAAACAAAGTATTATGTCCAGTATATTTCATTAACTGGTACATTCATTATATACAGTTCTCATACTATATTACATATTATAGTCAGCCACTCCTATAGTAGGGCACACCCAAAAAAAGGGTTAAACCAGAAGTAAAGTGCAAGTGCATAGAACTCTAATTATTATTGTGCCAATTTTACAAGGGCAGCCGCTATAAAATCACAAATCATTCAATACAATGGCATAAGTACATAGCTGTGCAAAATACTGACCAGGGTAACAGTGATCCACTAACACCAAACGACACCACGCCCCGACGCGCGTTTCGCGGTCTGCTTTCTCAAGGGGATGAAAACTATTAAACTTGTCCATCCACAGCTGGAACACCAGATTTACTGTATTTCTATTTTTGCTACTGACTTTCACCACAAAAATTAATATATCCTTTGACGGACACTAGGGAAATTGTTCAGTCACAGCTGGAACACCAGATTCAGAGTATTGCTATTTTGGCAATTAAATTTCACCCCAGAACAAAATCTATCCTTTGACGGATACTATTAAACTTGTCCAATCACAGCTGGAACACCAGATTTAGTGTATTGCTATTTCGGCAATTATATTCCACCCCAGAAAAAAATATACTCTTTTACGGACAGATTTAAAATAGGCCTGCAACAGCTGGAAAACCAGATTCAGGGTATTACTATTTTGGCAATTAAATTTCACCCCAGAAAAAAATATACCCTTTTACGGACAGAATTAAACTAGGCCTGCAACAGCTGGAACACCATATTCAGGGTATTGCTATTTTGGCAATTAAATTTCACCCCAGAAAATAATATATCCTGTGACGGACACTATTAAACTTGGCCAGCCACAGCTGAAACCACTGATTTATGGTATTGTTATTTTGGCAATTGAATTTCACCCCAGAACAAAATATATCCTTTGCCGGACACTATTAAACTTGTCTAGTCACAACTGGAACACCAGATTTATGGTATTTCTATTTTTGCAACTGAATTTTACCGCAGAAAATAATATATCCTATGACGGACACTATGAAACTTGTCCAGTCACAGCTGGAACACGAGATTTACGGTATTGCTATTTTGGCAATTGAATTTCACCCCAGAAAATTATTTATCCTTTGCCGGACACTATTAAACTTGGCCAGCCACTGCTGGGACACCAGATTTACGGTATTGCTATTTTGGCTATTGAATTTCACCCCAGAACAAAATATATCCTTTGCCAGACACTATTAAACTTTGCCAGCCACTGCTGGAGCACTAGATTTAGGGGATTACTATTTTGGCAATTCAATTTCACCACAGAAAAAAATCTATCCTTTGCCAGACAGCAGACAGTATTACACTTCGCTAGTCACAGCTGGAACACCAGATTTAGGGGACAGCCCTTCAGAAATCGGGAAGAAATCGCCGAACAACAGACCTGAACCCGAACTTTTTTGAAAATGTTCGGGTCCGTGTCCCAAACACCCCAAAATTCGGTACAAACCCGAACTTTGCTCGAACTGTTCGCTCAACCCTACTCCTCTGTTGTCTCTAGGACAGAAGACATTGTTTAAAACTATGTATTCTCCTGCCTGTGATAATTAAATCACCCCATTATGTAAGGTAATTGTATCGCAGGCAGCGTGGAGAATTTTGTATGGGAGTGTTTAAACTGTAAAGCTGTAAAGGATTGCCTGCTAGGTCATGTCCTCAGTTCCCAACCAGGTCCACGGGGAGGAAACCTTTTTGAAAAATGTGCATAAGTCAATGCTTGTGTGTTCAATAAAGAGTTCCTGTTCAGGGGCGGGCTGAGCGGTCGGGCACTTCGGACATAGTCCGAGGGCCCGGCATTGCGGGAGGTGCGAGCACAAGATAATTTATTCACTGCACTGATCGCTGTAGAGGGAATCCCGGTCTGAGCTCTGACTCCATATATGGTTGTGTCCATATATGGAGTCAGTGCTATGAACATGAAGGGGGTGAACATTGTCAGTATGCTTGGGGACACCCAATGTATTTTAATCTAATTTAGCTTCTATTTCTGAAAAGTTGCAACCAGGATTTGAACTCACAACCTTTCATATCAGAGGCAAGAACACTATCCACTGAGCTATGGAGTTCAATGGTAAACTGTATTAGAAAAACCTCATAGTAGTTTATCAAGTATTAGGTATTCCTATACAGCAGAGTGATACAAGATACACTATCGAAGTATAAATTACATATTTATTTTTCAGTAATTGTAAAAGAAATGTATGATGCAAAATACAGTAAAAATAAATGTGTAATTACTACATTTATACATAGTAATTACACATTTATTTTTTTATTTAGTTATACTTCTGCTATATAGGAATACCTAATACATGATACACTACTAAGAGTTTTTTCCAATATAATTTATCATTGAGATTCATAGCTCAGTGGTTAGGGTTTTTGCCTCTGATGTGAATGGTTGTGAGTTCTAGTCCTGGTGGCAACCTTTTAGAAATAGAGGCTAAATTATGCATTCATGTACATCAGAAGTATGATAATATATATTTATGCTTCTGATATAAATATATATATATATATATATATATATATATAAATTTATTATATATGGGAAACTATTACTGAGGTTTTTAGCCATAATAGTAGTATAGCAGGTTAATATGAAGCTCTGATGGGGATGTATGGTTGCCACTGATGGGGAGGATGTGTGGAGGGAGGACACTGATGGGGGTATGTGTGGAGGACACTGATGGGGGTATGTGTGGAGGACACTGATGGGGAGGTATGTGTGGAGGACACTGATGGGGGTTGTGTGGATGACACTGATGAGGTATGTGTGCAGGACACTGATGGGGGTATGTGTGGAGGACACTGATGGGGGTGTGTGTGGAGGACACTGATGGGGGTATGTGTGGAGGACACTGATGGGGGGTTGTGTGGATGACACTGATGAGGTATGTGTGCAGGACACTGATGGGGGTATGTGTGGAGGACACTGATGGGGGGTATGTGTGGAGGACACTGATGGGGGGTGTGTGGATGACACTGATGAGGTATGTGTGCAGGACACTGATGGGGGTATGTGTGGAGGACACTGATGGGGGATGTGTGGAGCACACTGATGGGGGTGTGTGTGGAGGACACTAATGGGGGATGTGTGGATGTGTGGATGACACTTAGGGGGATTTGTGGAGGACACTGATGGGGGATGTATGGAGGACACTGATGGGGGATGTGTTGATGACACTGATGGGGGATCTAGGGAGGGTGTGGGGATGTTGGGATGGGAGGTCCTGGAGGGGTGTTTGGGTGGAAGCTCTGAAAGGGGTGGGAGGTCCGATAGGTATGTGGGGGTGGGGGTGGGAGAAACGGGAGGGGGGGCCCATAAAAAAAGTTAGCTATGGGGGGGGCACAACATTTTTTGCTGTGGGGCCTAGTCATTTCTAGCTACGCCCCTGGGTGACACCACCAGGAGATGAGAGATGAGCACTTGCATTATGGAAGCACTCATCTCCCTACATTCATCTGTATCGCGATACAGATGAACACTGCAGCAGGGGAGGGAGAGGCATCTCTCTTCCCTGTTCCTCTGATAGGCTGCTGGCACAAGGCCAGCAGCCTATCAGAGGCCGGTGCAGGCGGCGCGATTACGTCATCGCTCCGCCTGAGCTGTACTGCTTGGGACAGGCCTGCATCGCATCACTGCCATGGAGGTAAGTATGTGTTTTGTTTTTCTGTGAGGCGCTGGGCTGCTGGCATAAAGGGACACATTGCCGGCACATGGGGGACACTATGGGGGCATTGCTGGCACATGGGGGACACTATGGGGGCATTGCTTGCACATGGGGGACACTATGGGGGAATTGCTGGCACATGGGGAACACTATGGGGGCATTGCTGGCACATGGGGGACACTATGGGGGCATTTCTGGCACATGGGGGACACTATGGGGGCATTGCTGGCACATGGGAGACATTATGGGGGCATTGCTGGCACATGGGGGACTCTATGGGGGCATTGCTGGCACATGGGGAACACTATGGGGGCATTGCTGGCATATGGTGGACAATATAGGGGCATGGCTGGCACATGGGAGACACTATGGGGGCATATCTAGCACATGGGGGACACTATGGGGGCATTGCTGGCACATTATGGGGACACTATGGTGTTGGATGGGAGAAGAATACTATGGGGGTATATTATATAGGCACATTATGGGGGCACTAAGAAGGGGCATTTAATACTGGCACATTCTGGGGGACACTATGGGGGAATCTTATACTGCCACATTCTGGGGGCACTATGGGGAAGAGGAGAGGAGCACTATGTGGGCATTTACTAGGGACATTATATAGGGGTATTTTATACTTGCACACATTATGGGGACATTAGCTCAACTGGCGGCACTGAGGGAGTTTTTTTTGTACCGGCACACAGAACGGGAGCATTCCGATTGAATTAGTGCACATTATTATTATTACTGAAGGTGGCAGGTGAGTTATTAAGAAGGTAGGAGGATGATGGAAAAGTAGGAACCTAAGATGTCTTTTGTCGAGACGAGACGAGAGATGGGTGAAAAATCATCATGGCGGTCTGATCTGAAAGGAGAAGATGAGGAAAGAAGTGGTCTGCATCAGAGAAGTTACTGGATGTAAGGTATATGGTGCTGTATTCCGGATATATTCTGGATACAGAATATAATATGTATGCAAATATGTGTGTGTGTGTGGGGGGTTCTAAGCAGACAGAAGACAGATCGCCAGGGGTTGGGGGCCTGTTGGGGGTGCTAGAATTTGAACCCAAGCGATAACATGGATGGGGGTTTAGATAGTAAACAGACAGCTGACGTGGGGGCGGGGCTAAGCAGAGAGATCGCCGCCGATGGGAGGGGGGGAGTTGTGCTGGGGGGGGGGGTGACACCATTTTCTACCGCACCAGGTGACACCAGCCCTAGCAACGCCACTGGGGCCCGGCGGCTGCCCACTCAGTATAGAGAAAAAGAGATCAGCTGTGCCGCGGCTGTGCCGTGCGCAGCAGCGCAGCACAAGTGATCTACTCTACAGCAGACTGTCAGCACTGCAGTCTGCAGTACAATACAAATCATTTATAGTAAACCACAGTCCAGTTCTTCCAGGCACTGTCAGTCACTCCGTGCCGTTCGCTTACTTTACATGTACGTCCGTGACGGCAGGGGCAAGGGCAGGGCCCGGCAGCCGGAGCAGAAGAGGAGAGGAGGGGCCGGCCATGGCGTCCTGTGCGGCGCAGAGGCGTGCCGCGGTGACGTCAGTGAGTCGTGATGTTATGTTACTGACGTCTTCAACGATTTTTGCGGCCTGCCGGCGCCTCACACAGAGTAGACAGACAGTCAGAGCACCGTCCGCACCATCCACGTGACGCGCCCACTTCCAAGTTCCCCTCCTGGTTCCTGCCCTGCCTGCTGTTTCGGCCCAGATGTGCTGCAGCAGCCTGCAAGTGAAGTTGTTCAAGTAAAGTAGTAGTAAAGTTTACTAAAGTAGTAGTACTACTGACACAATTGATTTCTTCACTAGTAATCACAAAAGGCTGGCCTGATTATTGTGTATGGACTGGACTCAGTGAGAAGAACTGTTATGGGGGAGATATGTAGATGACATGCATCATAAGTTGCTATATAGTGTCATCCATAGATTCCCCCCATAGCAGTGCCCTCCCCCATGACAGTGCCATCCTCAGATCCACCCATAACTGTCATCTACAGGTCCCCCATAACAGTGACCTCCATAGATCCCCGCCATAGCAGTGTCCTCCACAGTTTCCCCATAACAGTGTCATCCACAGATCCCCCATAACTGTGTGTCATCCACAGATCCCCCATAACTGTGTGTCATCCACAGATCCCCCATAACTGTGTGTCATCCACAGATCCCCCATAACTGTGTGTCATCCACAGATCCCCCATAACTGTGTGTCATCCACAGATCCCCCATAACAGTGTCATCCACAGATCTCCCATAACAGTGTCATCCACAGATCTCCATAACAGTGTGTCATCCACAGATCCCCCATAACAGTGTCATCCACAGATCCCTCATAACAGTGTCATCCACAGATCCTCCATAACAGTGTCATCCACAGATCCCCCATAACTGTGTGTCATCCACAGATCCCCCATAACAGTGTGTCATCCACAGATCCCCCATAACAGTGACAGTCCACAGATCCCCCATAACAGTGTGTCATCCACAGATCCCCCATAACAGTGACCTCCACAGATCCCCCATAACAGTGTCATCCACAGATCCCCATAACAGTGTCATCCACAGATCCCCCATAACAGTGCCATCCACAGATCCCCATAACCGTGTATCATCCCCTGATCCCCATAACAGTGCTATTTTCATATCTAATTGCCTCTTTAAGATTTGTAATGCTTTGGTTTTGTTTATTTATGATTTTGTAATGCACCTGTCTTGGTTTGTGCATTTATTTATTGTGCACAGTTTGGTTTTTGCATTCGTTATTTATGTTGCACTTCTAATTAAATAAATTATTGTGCAGGATATGGGTGTGACTTGAGGTGGGACATGGGAGTGGCTGGAGGCGGGATGTGGGTGTGGCCTGGAAGGGGGCCCTTGATTTATTTTGCCCGGGGGCCCTGAGGGTTCTCAGTCCGCCCCTGTTCCTGTTTTACATTCAACATAGTGCCTCGTCTCATGTGTATGGGGATTGCTATACGCTGTATAATCACCTGGCTATAACTCCTAGCTCTTGTAAGAGCTGTTCCTGCTCTCTGGATTTAGGAGAGGTTCACCCACTGAAGCCTGGAGCCTTGTCGTAGGTCCAGGGTGGGTAGGAGACAGTAAGACCTCAACCAAGCTTCGCCGGTTCGTGTGGCCTGCAGTGCTTACGGTGTCAAGTGGAGTGCTTGGAGTCCTCGGGAAGCACTAGGAGCATCCATCGACTGAGGTACACGGTCGGGGGGCCAGGAGATCCGTTACATGATTTAAGTAATGGTGTATTATCATGGCCACATGTAGCTTGGCCAAATTCAGCAGCACAGGCAGCAGCAGACATTATGTTAAAAGGCCCAAATGTAACTCAACATGTAACATGTAACTCAAAACAAATTCAAAATTAAATAAAAATTTTTAAAAATTAAATTAATATATACAGGATAAAAACATGTAACATGTAACTCAAAACAAATTCATAATTAAATAAAAAAATAAAAAAATCAAATTAATATATACAGGATAAAAACTTGACAATAAATATCAATCTAATAAATATCAATAAATAAATAATAAATTTAATTATTTTTAAAGTTAAAAACAGAGGGAAAAATTAAAAAACAATGGAGTTTGGGAGAGCAAAGGAGAGGGATCGACAAGGGACCCTTCAGCGCCCTGAACCGACAGTGGTGGCCATGAAGTCACTGCCAATCCAGGACTCATTCATTTTAACCACCTAAGGACCACAGGTTTATACCCCCCTATTGACTAGGCCCTTTTTTGCAATTCTGCACTTCACAAATTTAACGGTTTATTGCTCGGTCATGCAACCTGGCACCCAAATTAATTTTACCTAATTTTTTTCTCACAAATACAGCTCTCTTTTGGTGGTATTTGATTGCTGCTGAGATTGGGGTGTCTTCTTTCTAAAATGGGGTCACTTGTGGGGTATTTATACTGCCCTGGCACTTTAGGGGTCTCTAAAGCGTGAGAAGAAGTCTGGAATCCAAATGCGTAAAAATGCCCTGTAAAATCCTAAGGCCCCTTTCACACGGGCGAGTTTTCCGCGCGGGTGCAATGCATGAGGAGGACGCATTGCACCCGCACTGAATCCGGACCCATTCATTTCTATGGGGCTGTGCACATGAGCAGTGATTTTCACGCATCACTTCTGCGTTGCGTGAAAATCGCAGCATGCTCTATATTGTGCGTTTTTCACGCAACGCAGGCCCCATAGAAGTGAATGGGGCTGCGGGAAAATCGCTAACATCCGCAAGCAAGTGCGGGTGAGTTGTGATTTTTCCGCATGGTTGCTTAGCAACGGGACCCGATCTTTATTATTTTACCTTATAACATGGTTATAAGGGGAAATAATAGCATTCTTAATAAAGAATGCATAGTAAAATAAAGTGGAAGGGGTTAAAAATAATAAAAGTTAACTTACCTTAGCCACTTGATCGCGTAGTTGCGATCAGTCCTCTCTTTCCCTGCATCAGCTAAGATCTAAAGGACCTGTGATGACGTCACATCACATGGTCCAATCACATGGTCCATCTTACCATGGTGATGGACCATGTGATTGGACCATGTGATGTGACCATGTTATAAGGGAAAATAATAAATTCTCCAGAATACTCTACCCGAAACCGGACTTCAGTGATGAAGTCCGGCTTCGGATCTGGGTACCAAACATGGCGATTTTTCTCAAGCGCGTGCAAAACGCATTACAAACGTTTGCACCCACGCGGGAAAATCGCGCATATTCCCGCAACGCACCCGCCTCTTATCCGGGCGTCAAACATGACGCCCGTGTGAAAGAGGCCTACAGGTACTCATTGGAATTTTGGCCCCTTTGCGCATCTTGGATGCCAAAAAGTGTCACACATGTGGTATCGCCGTACTCAGGAGAAGTAGGGCAATGTGTTTTGTGGTGTATTTTTACATATACCCATGCTGGGTGTGAGAAATATCTCTGTAAATGACAACTTTTTAAATTTTTTTATACAAAGTTGTCAATTTACAGAGAAATTTCTCTCACCCAGCATGGGTATATGTAAAAATACACCCCAAAACACATTGCCCTACTTCTCCTGAGTACGGCGATACCACATGTGTGACACTTTTTTGCAGCCTAGGTGCGCAAAGGGGCCCAAATTCCAATAAGTACCTTTTAGTAGGGCATTTTTAGGCATTTGGATTCCAGACTTTAGGGCCCCTAAAATGGCAGGGCAGTATAAATACCCCACATGTGACCCCATTTTTGAAAGAAGACACCCCAAGGTATTCCGTAAGGGGCATGGCAAGTTCATAGAAGATTTTTTTTTTTTTTTGGCACAAGTTAGCGGAAATTGTTTTTTTTTGTTTTTTCTCACAAAGTCTCACTTTCCGCTTACTTGTGACAAAAAGTTCAATCATTCATGGACTCAATATGCCCCTCAGCAAATACCTTGGGGTGTCTTCTTTCCAAAATGGGGTCATCTGTGGGGTGTTTGTACTGCCCTGGCATTTGAGGGACTCTGCAATCATTACATGTATGGCCAGCATTAGGAGTTTCTGCTATTCTTCTTATATTGAGCATACTGGTAATGAGATTATTTTTTTCTGTTCAGCCTCTGGGCTGAAAAAGAAAATGAACGGCACAGATTTCTTCATTCGCATCAATCAATATGGATGACAAAATCTCTGCCAAAAAATGTGCAAAAAAAAAAAGAGGGGAAAAGACATAGGAGTGCTTGCGAAGAAAGGCCCCATTAACACGTCCGCAAAAATGTCCGCATCTATTCCGCAATTCTGCGGAATAGATGAGGACCCATTCAGTGTGAATGGTGCTGGCGGTGATGCGGAGAGCATATTATGTGCTCTCCGCATCAGCATTTGCGGAGCTGCGGCCGCAAACTTCCGGGTTTCGGCCCCGAAACATCCGGCCGAAGCTCCGCAAAAGATAGAGCATGTCCTATTCTTGTCCGCAGCCTGCGGACAAGAATAGGAATCTCTATGGAGAGTGCCGGCAAGTTGACCTGCGGATCCGCAGCACACCACGGACGTGTGAATGGACCCTAAAGCTGTGATCGCTAATGAAGATCCAAAAAGATCAAAAGTGATCTTTATAGCGCCGCAGTGATTTTACTGTGTTTTTGCAGTGATCAGAAAAAATAAAATTCTGTCACTGCGGTGGGGCGGACTGAACGCAAGGTAGGTAGGTAGCAGGCATATAAGACGCTGGTAGCAGGTAGCAGGTAGCAGGCATATCAGACGCTGTTCGCTGTTTACAGAACAGCATCTTATATGCGGTTTGAATGCGATTTTTTTACATCTACAGCCTGCTAGCGAACGATCAGCTCTGGCAGGCTGTAGAATAAGTTCTAACCTGCCGCGCTGCAGTGAATGCGAGCGCACATGCGCGCACGTTCACATGAAATCTCAGGTCTCGCGGGATGACGCCGATAGGCGTGATCGAGACCTGAGAGAACCACCTCCCGCACGCCTTTTGGCGTTAGCGTGATGCAAGGTGGTTAATGAATGTGAATCTGTCCACGGAGTCTGTGGACAGACGGGTCCGCTTGTCCGTGACCACCCCACCTGCCGCGCTGAATGCCCACTCAGACAGTACGCTGGAGGGGGGGCAAGATAGTAACTCCAGCGCATACTGAGCGAGCTCACGGCAGGTATCCAGCCTGGCAACCCAGTACTCTATGGGGTCGTCAGTGGTCATGCTGTCGGAAGCACTTACCAACCCCATGTAGTCTCCCACCATGCGGGCCAGCCGCTGGTGGTGACTGATGCTGCTGCTGGTACTGGGTCGCGCAGACTGGTCACTCAGAAGGTCACCTGCTCAGCTGTTGGTGCTAGCCGCCTGCTGGGCGAGAACTGGAGCTTGAGGCCGAGGGTTTGCCTCTTCCAGCCGGTGGATCAGACAGGCCAGCAATTTTTTTAAGACGGGCCTGCCTCCAGCTGGCTGGGATGAACTGCTCCAGTTTCCCCTTGCAGCGAGGGTCTAAAAGGGTGGCCAACCAAATGTCATCCCTCTCCTTAAATTTCTTGATCCGGGGGTCCCTCCTGAGGCATCGCAGCATATGGGCAGCCATGGGGAAGAGCACAGCCCGCTGACCATGACCTCTTTGTCCTCCTGCTGCTGATGCTGCTGCTCCCGGTCGGAGATGCCCCACCCCCGGACTAACGGTGCCCCCAGCACCAGCTCTCCTTCCTGAACAGGCCCAGACTCCAGGACGTGCACTGATTCCTCATCCTCCTCCTCGTCCTGGTCCTGGTGGAGCACGGTTGACTCTTCATGCTCCACCAAGGCACTCTCCCCAGCCTCGAGCAGGCGATCTAGTGTCATGTCCAGCAGGAACACTAGGGGGAGCACGTCATTCAGGGCGACATGCTCCCCGCTGACCATCTTTGTTGCCTGCTCGAATGGGGCCAACACGTGGCAGACCTGCTGTATCTGCCCCCACTCCGCATTGGTGATGTAGGGGACTGGGTGTGATGGCCCTGAAGTGCCTAGGTCCAGCAGGTATTCCCTCACTGCCCGTCGTTGCTCACACAAACTCTCCAGCATGTGGAGGGTGGAGTTCCACCTTGTCACACTGTCCACAATCAGCCTGTGGGGGGGCAGGCTGTTGTCCCTCTGTTGTTTGGACAGGGACGCAGCGGCAGTTGGGGAGCGTCTGAAGTGGCTGGCAATCCTAGGTACCCTTTGCACAATGTCACTCAACCCTGGGAATGTTCGTAGGAATTTCTGTACGACAAGGTTGAGGACATGTGCCATGCAGGGTACGTGTGTGAGACTGCCAGCATGAAGGGCGGCGAGTAGGTTGCTGCCGTTGTCACAGACAACCATACCTGCCTGGAGCCTTCAGGGTGCCTGCCACTTCTTAACCTGAGCCTGTAGTGCGGACAGAACATCAGATCCAGTGTGTCTCCGGTCCCCTAAGCTCACAACTGGAGCACGGCCTGGCAGCGGACGTGCCCCACACTTGCGTAGCAATGGGGACGCTTGCTGGGAGGCTCAGCAGCTGTGAAGACAGTGGCTTGCGGGAGAGCAGCAGTTCTCTCCTGGACACAAAATCAGATGCCGCCGATCCCTCCCTGGCGCCTCGGAGGGACACCCAATGGGTTGTGAAGCTTATATAGTGTCCCTGCCCATGCCTGCTGGTCCAGGCATCCATTGTGAGATGCTCCCTGTCGCTGACAGCATGATTCAGCGACAGGGATACATTCTGCACAATGTGCTGGTGTAGGGCAGGGATGTGGCTGGGGACAAGCCATCTGGGTTGGGCCTGCTCCAACATCTGCCTAAATGGATTGCTATCCACCGGATTGTAAGGGAGCAGATGTTGAGCGATAAACCTTGCCAGGAGCCCATTGAGTGAATGCACGCGACGGTCCCCGGGGGCGTAGGGCACGGTGCGTTCAAATGCATCTGCAATAGATGGCTGGCGCCGGACGGCAGAGGAGGGTGCAGTGGAGGCAGAGATATGGCTGCCGGTACCAGTACCTCTAGTAGAGGGAGCGGGGGAGTGGGAATGAGTTGGTGGAAGGGGTTGGGGAGGCTGCAGTACAGTGGCAGGAGCTGCTATCTCCTGCACACTGCTGGTGGCGCTGCTGCTTTGACCACCCCGTATCTGTTCCCACTCCTGCCAGTGGTTGACTCGCATGTGATGGTTGAGGGCTGTGGTACCCTGCCGAGCCATAGATCTCCCTCTCCTCACCCTGGCATGGCACAGCTTACAAATGCCAACTGTGACATAATCTGCTGCCAGGGTGAAGTAAGCCCAAACAGGCGACTTCCGCACCGACCTCCTGTCAGATGGGGTGGAGCTGGCTTACGCCTGTTCGGGCTCGGTGCGCACAGGTGGAGCTGGCTGCTGCTGCCTACTCCTGCTGCCATTACCAGTGGAGCCCCTGACACTGGGCTCCCTGGTGACCTGGCGCACCATTTGCCTCGGGCGCCTACCTTCATCGGTGCTGCCGTCACCTGACAAAGGAGGTGGCACCCATTCCGGGTCACCCTCCTCTTCACCCCCTGATATGTCAGACCCAAGGCCAACCTGTGGTGGACTGACGGGAACAGGTGACATGGAGCCCCTGACCGGGCTCCGCTGTCCCCTTGCTGGCGCCTGGGTCTGAATAGGTGCAGGGGTTGTGTGGCTAACACCACCTGCACCAGTTGGAAGGGATTTCATAGGGGGATTTATAGGCCCCTCCTCCTCCTCATCCTCAATCCCTTCCAACAGGTCCTGCCCATCCTCAGGGCTGAACAGTATTTCCGCCTCCTGCATTGCCTCCTCCAAGATGTCACTCTCAGTCTCAAAGTCTCCGAACATGAGAGGGGACAATTCTAGTGAGCTGGGGGTTGGTTCTACAGGAGGCGGAATGCTGCAGTTGCTGGCAGCCGGGGCAGAGGACTCCGTGGCACTAGAATCGGCCACGAGAGCAAAGACAGCCTCTGCATCCTGGGAAGTAATGGGCCGGCTGCCACTTGTGAAAAAGTCATGGATCAGGCGGACGCCCCTGCCACCTGCGCCTGCCTGTCCATGGCTTGAGGAGCGGCCCTGTGCTGGGAGTGGTCCAGCGCGGGAACCAACTCCCCTGTTACCCCGACCACGTCCACGGCTGCCTGCACGGCCCAGTACACTCATGCTACTGGGGATTAGGGGAAAACTTTATTGGGGTGGGGACGATGGGTGCAAAATGAAAAGGACTTAAACTGTAACACACTACACTAAACACTAAACACGTAAAGCTATCAAACTTTTATTTTTTTAACCTAAGACTAAACTAACAGACACAAAGAGACTAAAAACTTTTTTTTTTTTTTTAACGGAGAACTGACAAAACTACACTAAACACAAAACACGTAAAACTTTAAAACTTTTTTTTTTTTTTTTTACCTGACAGACACTAACTGACACACAGGGACTAAAAGACTTTTTTTTTCTAACGTAGGATAGGAAAAACTACACTAAACACGTAAACCTATAAAACTTTTTTTTTTTAACTTAAGACAGACACTTACTGACACACAGAGACAAAAAAAACTGGCTTTTTTAACGGAGAACTAACAAATAGTGTTGAGCGAACAGTTCGAGAATCGTTCGGGTCCGTACCGAATTTTGGGGTGTCCGTGACACGGACCCGAACCCGGACATTTTCAAAAAAGTTCGGGTTCGGGTCCGGTGTTCGTCGATTACTTCCCTCTTTCTGAAGGGCTGCACAGCAGCCAATCAGCTAGCGTTTTACTTCTTGCCCTAAGAGCCCATCACAGCCATGCCTACTAATGGCATGGCTGTGATTGGCCAAGTGCAGCATGTGACCCAGCCTCTATTTAAGCTGGAGTAACGTAGCGCCGCACGTCACACTGCTCTGACTAGTGTAGGGAGAGGATGCAGCTTCTGTGAGGGCGAGATAGGCAGGGATAAAGAAGTGATCTACCTTTCTACACCTGTGCATCAGAACAACTCAGCTGAGCTGTTCACTGAAAGTCACTATTTTGTTGAGACTGGCCAGAGCGATTTTTACTGGCACATGTAACTGGGCTGACCGGCGGTGGCCATTTTGGGACTTGTGGTGCGCCAGCACTTGCTGCCACAGAGTGTAAACCAAAGCTCCAAAGAAGTTAAAAATTTACACCTGTGAATCAGAACAACAGCGATTCAGCTGCTCAGTCAAAGTCAATTTTTTTCTGGCTGGGCAGACTGTTTTCTGGCACATGTTACTTGGCTGATAGGCGGCGGCCATTTTGGGACTTGTGGTGCTACAGCAAAAGCTGCCACAACGTCCATTAATCTAATGTAATAGTCGATTTTTCATAGATATAATACATCAGGGGTTTGGCTGTGCTTGTGTCACCCATACTAACTGCAAAGATATTTAATATATCAGTGGTGAAACTGAAAGTAACCCACTTGGATAGCAAATCCCATGAATGTGCTGTTCCAGCTAGGCTAGCCAGTGCCACTACTTTGTCCAATACTGTCAGCCAGAAATATTTTTTTTTTTATGTGCCAGAAATATAAATTAGAAAAAGCTTTCACCGTAATAATAAAATTATTCTGGTGTTGTAATTAATACTGTAAAAAGGCTTAGGCAATATTTCTCCCAGTGTGGGAAATTTATCTAGCAAAACTAGCATTTTAAAAATTCCGGTGTTCTGAAATACCAGCAGTCCTCTTGTAATTAATACCGCCAAAAGGCATTATATCGTCCAGTGTTGTAATTTTGGTGAAAAAAAGGCCAATTTAATCAATCTGGTGTTTGTTAGACCAGAAAAACTAGGCCTCACGTTTTCACTCCTGTAAAAAGGAATTATATTTACCCGTGTGGGGATCTATGTACCAAAACTAGCATTATAAAAAATCTGGTGTCCAATTAGCAGCAGTGTTCTTTTAATTAATACCGCCAAAAGGCATTATTGTCCAGTGTTGTAATTTTGGTGAAAAAAAGGCCAATTTAATCAATCTGGTGTTTGTTAGACCAGAAAAACTAGGCCTCACGTTTTCACTCCTCTAAAAAGCAATTATATTTCCCCGTGTGGGGATCTATGTACCAAAACTAGCATTATAAAAAATCTGGTGTCCAATTAGCAGCAGTGTTCTTTTAATTAATACCGCCAAAAGGCATTATTGTCCAGTGTTGTAATTTTGCTGAAAAAAGGCCAATTTAATCAATCTGGTGTTTGTTAGACCAGAAAAACTCGGCCTCACGTTTTCACTCCTCTAAAAGGAATTATATTTCCCGTGTGGGGATCTATGTACCAAAACTAGCATTATAAAAATCTGGTGTCCAATTAGCAGCAGTGTTCTTGTAATTAATACCGCCAAAAGGCATTATTGTCCAGTGTTGTAATTTTGGTGAAAAAAGGCCAATTTAATCAATCTGGTGTTTGTTAGACCAGAAAAACTAGGCCTCACGTTTTCACTCCTCTAAAAAGCAATTATATTTCCCGTGTGGGGATCTATGTACCAAAACTAGCATTATAAAAAATCTGGTGTCCAATTAGCAGCAGTGTTCTTGTAATTAATACCGCCAAAAGGCATTATTGTCCAGTGTTGTAATTTTGCTGAAAAAAAGGCCAATTTAATCAATCTGGTGTTTGTTAGACCAGAAAAACTCGGCCTCACGTTTACACTCCTCTAAAAGGAATTATATTTCCCCGTGTGGGGATCTATGTACCAAAACTAGCATTATAAAAAATCTGGTGTCCAATTAGCAGCAGTGTTCTTGTAATTAATACCGCCAAAAGGCATTATTGTCCAGTGTTGTAATTTTGCTGAAAAAAAGGCAAATTTAATCAATCTGGTGTTTGTTAGACCAGAAAAACTAGGCCTCACGTTTTCACTCCTCTAAAAAGCAATTATATTTCCCCGTGTAGGGATCTATGTACCAAAACTAGCATTATAAAAATCTGGTGTCCAATTAGCAGCAGTGTTCTTGTAATTAATACCGCCAAAAGGCATTATTGTCCAGTGTTGTAATTTTGCTGAAAAAAAGGCCAATTTAATCAATCTGGTGTTTGTTAGAACAGAAAAACTCGGCCTCACGTTTTCACTCCTCTAAAAAGGAATTACATTTCCCCGTGTGGGGATCTATGTACCAAAACTAGCATTATAAAAAATCTGGTGTCCAATTAGCAGCAGTGTTCTTGTAATTAATACCGCCAAAATGCATTATTGTCCAGTGTTGTAATTTTGCTGAAAAAAAGGCCAATTTAATCAATCTGGTGTTTGTTAGACCAGAAAAACTAGGCCTCACGTTTTCACTCCTCTAAAAAGCAATTATATTTCCCCGTGTGGGGATCTATGTACCAAAACTAGCATTATAAAAAATCTGGTGTTCAATTAGCAGCAGTGTTCTTGTAATTAATACCGGAAAAAGGAATTATATCTTCCAGTGTGGGAATTTTGGGGCTAAAATATAATATATTTTATTGTGGTGCGAGTTGAATTGCAACAATGAGGAAACATTCTATTAAGGGACGAGGACGCGGTCGTGGTGGTGTCCGTGGAGCCTCTGTTGCTGGCAGAGGACGTGGCCGTTCGGCCTCAGGCGCACAAAGTAGTGAAACAACTCCCTCAAGTAGCCGGCAGAATTTACAGCGATATTTGGTGGGCCCAATGCCGTTATGAGGATGGTAAGGCCTGAGCAGGTACAGGCATTAGTCGATTGGGTGGCCGACAGTGCTTCCAGCACGTTCACCACATTGTCTTCCGCCCAGTCTTCTGCGGAAAGCGCACAGGTGGCACCTGAAAACCAAGCCCATCAGTCTGTCACATCACCCCCATGCATATCAGGGAAACTGTCTGAGCCTCAAGTTATGCAGCAGTCTCTTCATCTGTTTGAAGACTCTGCTCCCACGGTTTTCCAGGGGCGTCCACCTATCCCTTCCCCAGCGGTGGAAGACATTCCATGCACTGACGCACAACCACTTATGTATCCAGATGATGAGGACATGGGAATACCACCACAGCAGAGTGACCGAGTGTCTGATGATGACGAAACACAGGTGCCCACTGCCGCGTCTTATTGCAGTGTGCAGACTGAAAAGGAGGAGGTCAGGGAGGAAGACTGGGTGGAAGACGATGCAGAGGACGATGAGGTCTTAGACCCCACATGGACTGAAGGTCGTGCCGCTGACTTAAATAGTTCAGAGGAAGAGGCAGTGGTGAGACCGAGACAACAGCGAAGCCAAAGAGGGAGCAGGGGGCAAAAGCAGAACAGCCGCTGTCCAGAGAGTTCGCCTGCTATTGGCCAGCGCCAACAGGGACCCAGCACCCCAAAGGCATCTTCAAGGAGTTCCCTGGCATGGCACTTCTTCAAACAATGTGCTGAGGACAAGACCAGAGTGGTTTGCACGCTGTGCCATCAGACCCTGAGGCGAGGCATTAACGTTCTAAACCTGAGCACCACCTGCATGATCAGGCATCTACATGCAAAGCATGAACTGCAGTGGAGTACACACCTTAAAAACAAGGAACCCGCTCAGGCTCCCCCTGCTCCCTTTAGCGCTGCTGCCTCGGCTTCCGCCTCGAGAGGAATGTTGCCACCTGTCGAGCAGCAAACAGAGGATGTGCCACCGACACCACCACCACCACCGCCACGGTCACCTAGCGTCTCCACTATTTCACACAGCAGCGTTCAGCTCTCCATCTCTCAAACCTTTAAGAGGAAGTGCAAATTCCCACCTAGTCACCCTCGAGCCCTTGGCCTGAATGCCAGCATTTCAAAACTACTGGCCTTTGAAATGCTGTCATTCCGGCTGGTGGACACAGACAGCTTCAAACAGCTGATGGCCATGGCTGTCCCCCAGTATGTGGTTCCCAGCCGCCACTACTTCTCCAAGACAGCCGTGCCTTCCCTGCACATGCAAGTGTCCGATAAAATCAAGTGTGCACTGCGCAACGCCATTTGTGGCACAACCACAGATACGTGGACCAGTAAGCACGGCCAGGGACGCTATATCTCCCTAACTGCACACTGGGTAAATGTAGTGGCGGCTGGGCCCCAGGCGGAGAGTTCCTTGGCGCACGTCCTTCCGCCGCCAAGGATCACAGGGCATCATTCTTTGCCTCCTGTAGCCTCCTCCTCCTACTCGGCTTCCTCCTCCTCCTCCTCTGCTTCCACCAGCTCATCCAGTCAGCCACACACCTTCACCACCAACTTCAGCACAGCCCGGGGTAAACGTCAGCAGACAATTGTGAAACTCATATGTTTGGGGGACAGGCCCCACACCGCGCAGGAGTTGTGGCGGGGTATTGAACAACAGACCGACCAGTGGTTGCTGCCGGTGGGCCTCAAGCCCGGCCTGGTGGTGTGCGATAATGGGCGAAATCTCGTGGCAGCTCTGGGACTAGCCGGTTTGACGCACATCCCTTGCCTGACGCATGTGCTGAATTTGGTGGTGCAAAAGTTCATTCACAACTACCCAGACATGTCAGAGCTGCTGCATAAAGTGCGGGCCGTCTGTGCGCGCTTCCGGCGTTCACATCCTGCCGCTGCTCGCCTGTCAGCGCTACAGCGGAACTTCGGCCTTCCCGCTCACCGCCTAATATGCGACGTGCCCACCCGGTGGAACTCCACCTTGCACATGCTGGAGAGACTGTGCGAGCAGCAGCAGGCCATAGTGGATTTTCAGCTGCAGCACGCACGAGTCAGTCGCACTGCGGAACAGCACCACTTCACCACCAATGATTGGGCCTCCATGCGAGACCTGTATGCCCTGTTGCGCTGTTTAGAGTACGCCACCAACATGGCCAGTGGTGATGCCACAGTTATCAGCGTGACGATACCAATTCTATGTCTCCTAGAGAAAACGCTTAGGGCGATGATGGAAGAGGAGGTGGGCCAGGGCCAGGAGGAGGAGGAGGAGGATGACAGGTCGTTTTTAGCACTTTCAGGCCAGTCTGTTAGAAGTGGCTCAGAGGGAGGTTTTTTGCAACAGCAGAGGGCAGGTACAAATGTGGCCAGCCAGGGACCACTACTGGAGGATGAGGAGGATGAGGAGGAGGTGGAGGAGGATGAGGATGAAGCAGGTTCACAGCGGAGTGGCACCCAGCACAGCGCAGGCACATCCCTGGTGCGTGGCTGGGGGATACAGAGGATGATGACGATACGCCTCCCACAGAGGACAGCTTGTCCTTACCTCTGGGGAGCCTGGCACACATGAGCGATTACATGCTGCAGTACCTGCGCAACGACAGCAGAGTTGCCCACATTTTAACGTGTGCTGACTACTGGGTGGCCACCCTGCTGGATCCACGGTACAAAGACAATGTGCCCACTTTACTTCCTGCACTGGAGCGTGATAGGAAGTTGCGCGAGTACAAGCGCACACTGGTAGACGCGCTCCTGAGAGCATTCCCAACTGTCACAGGGAAACAGGTGGAAGGCCAACGCAGAGGAGGAGCTAGAGGTCGCCCACGCAGCAGTGTCACGGCCAGCTCCTCTGAGGGCAGGGTTAGCATGGCAGAAATGTGGAAAAGTTTTGTCTCCACGCCACAGCTAACTGCCCCACCACCTGATACGGAACGTGTTAGCAGGAGGCAACATTTCACTAACATGGTTGAACAGTACATCTGCAAACAACTCCACATACTGACGGATGGTTCGGCCCCATTCAACTTCTGGGTTTCCAAATTGTCCACGTGGCCAGAATTAGCATGTTATGCCTTGGAGGTGCTGGCCTGCCCGGCGGCCAGCGTTTTATCTGAACGTGTATTCAGCACGGCAGGGGGCGTCATTACTGACAAATGCAGCCGCCTGTCCGCAGCCAACGTGGACAAGCTGACGTTTATAAAAATGAACCAGGCATGGATCCCACAAGACCTGACCCTCCCTTGTGCAGAGTAGTCCTTAATAACTGCCTTAAACCATGTTGTCTTGTACTCCTGGCCACTTCTTCATTGAAAAATCAATTTTTGAAATTAAGTAGGATCTTGGGGTGCAACCCAGAGTTGAATGAACCTTCCCTCTGTCTGGGTGCCGGGGCCAAAGTACATGAAAGTGTCCTTCTCCTGTGCTGGGTGATATGAATGTTATACTTGTGCTGTCTAACATGTCTCCTTTGTGTGGCTGCAGGGGGCCAAAGTCACTGAAAGCGGCCTTCTCCTGTGGTGGCTGATATAAATGCCAGATTCACTGCTGTGGGACCTCTCTCCTCTTTCTGGGTGCAGGGGTCAAAGAAACAAAAGGTGGCCTACTCCTGTGGTGGTTGACATGATGCCTGATTCTCTGCTGTGGGACCTCTCTCCTCTTTCTGGGTGCAGGGGTCAAAGTCTCTAAAAGTGCCCTTCTCCTGTGGTGGTTGATGTGAGACTGATGCTTGTGCTATCTGACCTGTCTCCTCTGTGTCGGTGCTAAGGCCTAAGTCACTGAAAGCGGCCTTCTCCTGTTCTGGCTAATATAAATGCCTGATTCTCTGCTGTGGGACCTCTCTCCTCCGTGTGGCTGCAGGGGTCAAAGTCTCTAAAAGTGCCATTCTCCTATGGTGGTTGATGTGAAACTGATGCTTGTGCTATCTGACCTGTCTCCTCTGTGTCGGTGCTAAGGCCTAAGTCACTGAAAGCGGCCTTCTCTTGTGCTGGCTGATATAAATGCCTGAATCTCTGCTGTGGGACCTCTCTCCTCTTTCTGGGTGCAGGGGTCAAAGTCTCTAAAAGTGCCCTTCTCCTGTGGTGGTTGATGTGAAACTGATGCTTGTGCTATCTGACCTGTCTCCTCTGTGTCGGTGCTAAGGCCTAAGTCACTGAAAGCGGCCTTCTCCTGTTCTGGCTGATATAAATGCCTGATTCTCTGCTGTGGGACCTCTCTCCTCTTTCTGGGTGCAGGGGTCAAAGAAACAAAAGGTGGCCTACTCCTGTGGTGGTTGACATGATGCCTGATTCTCTGCTGTGGGACCTCTCTCCTCTTTCTGGGTGCAGGGGTCAAAGTCTCTAAAAGTGCCCTTCTCCTGTGGTGGTTGATGTGAAACTGATGCTTGTGCTATCTGACCTGTCTCCTCTGTGTCGGTGCTAAGGCCTAAGTCACTGAAAGCGGCCTTCTCCTGTGCTGGCTGATATAAATGCCTGAATCTCTGCTGTGGGACCTCTCTCCTCTTTCTGGGTGCAGGGGTCAAAGTCTCTAAAAGTACCCTTCTCCTGTGGTGGTTGATGTGAAACTGATGCTTGTGCTATCTGACCTGTCTCCTCTGTGTCGGTGCTAAGGCCTAAGTCACTGAAAGCGGCCTTCTCCTGTGCTGGCTGATATAAATGCCTGAATCTCTGCTGTGGGACCTCTCTCCTCTTTCTGGGTGCAGGGGTCAAAGTCTCTAAAAGTACCCTTCTCCTGTGGTGGTTGATGTGAAACTGATGCTTGTGCTATCTGACCTGTCTCCTCTGTGTCAGTGCTAAGGCCTAAGTCACTGAAAGCGGCCTTTTCCTGTTCTGGCTGATATAAATGCCTGAATCTCTGCTGTGGGACCTCTCTCCTCTTTCTGGGTGCAGGGGTCAAAGTCTCTAAAAGTGCCCTTCTCCTGTGGTGGTTGATGTGAAACTGATGCTTGTGCTATCTGACCTGTCTCCTCTGTGTCGGTGCTAAGGACTAAGTCACTGAAAGCAGCCTTCTCCTGTGCTGGCTGATATAAATGCCTGAATCTCTGCTGTGGGACCTCTCTCCTCTTTCTGGGTGCAGGGGTCAAAGTCTCTAAAAGTGCCCTTCTCCTGTGGTGGTTGATGTGAAACTGATGCTTGTGCTATCTGACCTGTCTCCTCTGTGTCGGTGCTAAGGCCTAAGTCACTGAAAGCGGCCTTCTCCTGTTCTGGCTGATATAAATGCCTGATTCTCTGCTGTGGGACCTCTCTCCTCCGTGTGGCTGCAGGGGTCAAAGTCTCTGAAAGTGCCATTCTCCTGTGGTGGTTGATGTGAAACTGATGCTTGTGCTATCTGACCTGTCTCCTCTGTGTCGGTGCTAAGGCCTAAGTCACTGAAAGCGGCCTTCTCCTGTGCAGGCTGATATAAATGCCTGAATCTCTGCTGTGGGACCTCTCTCCTCTTTCTGGGTGCAGGGGTCAAAGAAACAAAAGGTGGCCTACTCCTGTGGTGGTTGACATGATGCCTGATTCTCTGCTGTGGGACCTCTCTCCTCCAGGTGGCTGCAGGGGTCAAAGTCTCTAAAAGTGCCCTTCTCCTGTGGTGGTTGATGTAAAACTGATGCTTGTGCTATCTGACCTGTCTCCTCTGTGTCGGTGCTAAGGCCTAAGTCACTGAAAGCGGCCTTCTCCTGTGCTGGCTGATATAAATGCCTGAATCTCTGCTGTGGGACCTCTCTCCTCTTTCTGGGTGCAGGGGTCAAAGTCTCTAAAAGTGCCCTTCTCCTGTGGTGGTTGATGTGAAACTGATGCTTGTGCTATCTGACCTGTCTCCTCTGTGTCGGTGCTAAGGCCTAAGTCACTGAAAGCGGCCTTCTCCTGTGCTGGCTGATATAAATGACTGAATCTCTGCTGTGGGACCTCTCTCCTCTTTCTGGGTGCAGAGGTCAAAGTCTTTAAAAGTACCCTTCTCCTGTGGTGGTTGATGTGAAACTGATGCTTGTGCTATCTGACCTGTCTCCTCTGTGTCAGTGCTAAGGCCTAAGTCACTGAAAGCGGCCTTTTCCTGTTCTGGCTGATATAAATGCCTGAATCTCTGCTGTGGGACCTCTCTCCTCTTTCTGGGTGCAGGGGTCAAAGTCTCTAAAAGTGCCCTTCTCCTGTGGTGGTTGATGTGAAACTGATGCTTGTGCTATCTGACCTGTCTCCTCTGTGTCGGTGCTAAGGCCTAAGTCACTGAAAGCGGCCTTCTCCTGTTCTGGCTGATATAAATGCCTGATTCTCTGCTGTGGGACCTCTCTCCTCCGTGTGGCTGCAGGGGTCAAAGTCTCTGAAAGTGCCATTCTCCTGTGGTGGTTGATGTGAAACTGATGCTTGTGCTATCTGACCTGTCTCCTCTGTGTCGGTGCTACGGCCTAAGTCACTGAAAGCGGCCTTCTCCTGTGCTGGCTGATATAAATGCCTGAATCTCTGCTGTGGGACCTCTCTCCTCTTTCTGGGTGCAGGGGTCAAAGAAACAAAAGGTGGCCTACTCCTGTGGTGGTTGACATGATGCCTGATTCTCTGCTGTGGGACCTCTCTCCTCCAGGTGGCTGCAGGGGTCAAAGTCTCTAAAAGTGCCCTTCTCCTGTGGTGGTTGATGTAAAACTGATGCTTGTGCTATCTGACCTGTCTCCTCTGTGTCGGTGCTAAGGCCTAAGTCACTGAAAGCGGCCTTCTCCTGTGCTGGCTGATATAAATGCCTGAATCTCTGCTGTGGGACCTCTCTCCTCTTTCTGGGTGCAGGGGTCAAAGAAACAAAAGGTGGCCTACTCCTGTGGTGGTTGACATGATGACTGATTCTCTGCTGTGGGACCTCTCTCTTCCAGGTGGCAGCAGGGGTCAAAGTCTCTAAAAGTGCCCTTCTCCTGTGGTGGTTGATGTAAATCTGATGCTTGTGCTATCTGACCTGTCTCCTCTGTGTCGGTGCTAAGGCCTAAGTCACTGAAAGCGGCCTTCTCCTGTGCTGGCTGATATAAATGCCTGAATCTCTGCTGTGGGACCTCTCTTCTCTTTCTGGGTGCAGGGGTCAAAGTCTCTAAAAGTGCCCTTCTCCTGTGGTGGTTGATGTGAAACTGATGCTTGTGCTATCTGACCTGTCTCCTCTGTGTCGGTGCTAAGGCCTAAGTCACTGAAAGCGGCCTTCTCTTGTGCTGGCTGATATAAATGCCTGAATCTCTGCTGTGGGACCTCTCTCCTCTTTCTGGGTGCAGGGGTCAAAGTCTCTAAAAGTGCCCTTCTCCTGTGGTGGTTGATGTGAAACTGATGCTTGTGCTATCTGACCTGTCTCCTCTGTGTCGGTGCTAAGGCCTAAGTCACTGAAAGCGGCCTTCTCCTGTTCTGGCTGATATAAATGCCTGATTCTCTGCTGTGGGACCTCTCTCCTCCGTGTGGCTGCAGAGGTCAAAGTCTCTGAAAGTGCCATTCTCCTGTGGTGGTTGATGTGAAACTGATGATTGTGCTATCTGACCTGTCTCCTCTGTGTCGGTGCTAAGGCCTAAGTCACTGAAAGCGGCCTTCTCCTGTGCTGGCTGATATAAATGCCTGAATCTCTGCTGTGGGACCTCTCTCCTCTTTCTGGGTGCAGGGGTCAAAGAAACAAAAGGTGGCCTACTCCTGTGGTGGTTGACATGATGCCTGATTCTCTGCTGTGGGACCTCTCTCCTCCAGGTGGCTGCAGGGGTCAAAGTCTCTAAAAGTGCCCTTCTCCTGTGGTGGTTGATGTAAAACTGATGCTTGTGCTATCTGACCTGTCTCCTCTGTGTCGGTGCTAAGGCCTAAGTCACTGAAAGCGGCCTTCTCCTGTGCTGGCTGATATAAATGCCTGAATCTCTGCTGTGGGACCTCTCTCCTCTTTCTGGGTGCAGGGTCAAAGTCTCTAAAAGTGCCCTTCTCCTGTGGTGGTTGATGTGAAACTGATGCTTGTGCTATCTGACCTGTCTCCTCTGTGTCAGTGCTAAGGCCTAAGTCACTGAAAGCGGCCTTTTCCTGTTCTGGCTGATATAAATGCCTGAATCTCTGCTGTGGGACCTCTCTCCTCTTTCTGGGTGCAGGGGTCAAAGTCTCTAAAAGTGCCCTTCTCCTGTGGTGGTTGATGTGAAACTGATGCTTGTGCTATCTGACCTGTCTCCTCTGTGTCGGTGCTAAGGCCTAAGTCACTGAAAGCGGCCTTCTCCTGTTCTGGCTGATATAAATGCCTGATTCTCTGCTGTGGGACCTCTCTCCTCCGTGTGGCTGCAGGGGTCAAAGTCTCTGAAAGTGCCATTCTCCTGTGGTGGTTGATGTGAAACTGATGCTTGTGCTATCTGACCTGTCTCCTCTGTGTCGGTGCTACGGCCTAAGTCACTGAAAGCGGCCTTCTCCTGTGCTGGCTGATATAAATGCCTGAATCTCTGCTGTGGGACCTCTCTCCTCTTTCTGGGTGCAGGGGTCAAAGAAACAAAAGGTGGCCTACTCCTGTGGTGGTTGACATGATGCCAGATTCTCTGCTGTGGGACCTCTCTCCTCCAGGTGGCTGCAGGGGTCAAAGTCTCTAAAAGTGCCCTTCTCCTGTGGTGGTTGATGTAAAACTGATGCTTGTGCTATCTGACCTGTCTCCTCTGTGTCGGTGCTAAGGCCTAAGTCACTGAAAGCGGCCTTCTCCTGTGCTGGCTGATATAAATGCCTGAATCTCTGCTGTGGGACCTCTCTCCTCTTTCTGGGTGCAGGGGTCAAAGAAACAAAAGGTGGCCTACTCCTGTGGTGGTTGACATGATGACTGATTCTCTGCTGTGGGACCTCTCTCTTCCAGGTGGCAGCAGGGGTCAAAGTCTCTAAAAGTGCCCTTCTCCTGTGGTGGTTGATGTAAATCTGATGCTTGTGCTATCTGACCTGTCTCCTCTGTGTCGGTGCTAAGGCCTAAGTCACTGAAAGCGGCCTTCTCCTGTGCTGGCTGATATAAATGCCTGAATCTCTGCTGTGGGACCTCTCTCTCTTTCTGGGTGCAGGGGTCAAAGTCTCTAAAAGTGCCCTTCTCCTGTGGTGGTTGATGTGAAACTGATGCTTGTGCTATCTGACCTGTCTCCTCTGTGTCGGTGCTAAGGCCTAAGTCACTGAAAGCGGCCTTCTCTTGTGCTGGCTGATATAAATGCCTGAATCTCTGCTGTGGGACCTCTCTCCTCTTTCTGGGTGCAGGGTCAAAGTCTCTAAAAGTGCCCTTCTCCTGTGGTGGTTGATGTGAAACTGATGCTTGTGCTATCTGACCTGTCTCCTCTGTGTCGGTGCTAAGGCCTAAGTCACTGAAAGCGGCCTTCTCCTGTTCTGGCTGATATAAATGCCTGATTCTCTGCTGTGGGACCTCTCTCCTCCGTGTGGCTGCAGAGGTCAAAGTCTCTGAAAGTGCCATTCTCCTGTGGTGGTTGATGTGAAACTGATGATTGTGCTATCTGACCTGTCTCCTCTGTGTCGGTGCTAAGGCCTAAGTCACTGAAAGCGGCCTTCTCCTGTGCTGGCTGATATAAATGCCTGAATCTCTGCTGTGGGACCTCTCTCCTCTTTCTGGGTGCAGGGGTCAAAGAAACAAAAGGTGGCCTACTCCTGTGGTGGTTGACATGATGCCTGATTCTCTGCTGTGGGACCTCTCTCCTCCAGGTGGCTGCAGGGGTCAAAGTCTCTAAAAGTGCCCTTCTCCTGTGGTGGTTGATGTAAAACTGATGCTTGTGCTATCTGACCTGTCTCCTCTGTGTCGGTGCTAAGGCCTAAGTCACTGAAAGCGGCCTTCTCCTGTGCTGGCTGATATAAATGCCTGAATCTCTGCTGTGGGACCTCTCTCCTCTTTCTGGGTGCAGGGTCAAAGTCTCTAAAAGTGCCCTTCTCCTGTGGTGGTTGATGTGAAACTGATGCTTGTGCTATCTGACCTGTCTCCTCTGTGTCGGTGCTAAGGCCTAAGTCACTGAAAGCGGCCTTCTCCTGTGCTGGCTGATATAAATGCCTGAATCTCTGCTGTGGGACCTCTCTCCTCTTTCTGGGTGCAGGGGTCAAAGTCTCTAAAAGTACCCTTCTCCTGTGGTGGTTGATGTGAAACTGATGCTTGTGCTATCTGACCTGTCTCCTCTGTGTCAGTGCTAAGGCCTAAGTCACTGAAAGCGGCCTTTTCCTGTTCTGGCTGATATAAATGCCTGAATCTCTGCTGTGGGACCTCTCTCCTCTTTCTGGGTGCAGGGGTCAAAGTCTCTAAAAGTGCCCTTCTCCTGTGGTGGTTGATGTGAAACTGATGCTTGTGCTATCTGACCTGTCTCCTCTGTGTCGGTGCTAAGGCCTAAGTCACTGAAAGCGGCCTTCTCCTGTTCTGGCTGATATAAATGCCTGATTCTCTGCTGTGGGACCTCTCTCCTCCGTGTGGCTGCAGGGGTCAAAGTCTCTGAAAGTGCCATTCTCCTGTGGTGGTTGATGTGAAACTGATGCTTGTGCTATCTGACCTGTCTCCTCTGTGTCGGTGCTACGGCCTAAGTCACTGAAAGCGGCCTTCTCCTGTGCTGGCTGATATAAATGCCTGAATCTCTGCTGTGGGACCTCTCTCCTCTTTCTGGGTGCAGGGGTCAAAGAAACAAAAGGTGGCCTACTCCTGTGGTGGTTGACATGATGCCAGATTCTCTGCTGTGGGACCTCTCTCCTCCAGGTGGCTGCAGGGGTCAAAGTCTCTAAAAGTGCCCTTCTCCTGTGGTGGTTGATGTAAAACTGATGCTTGTGCTATCTGACCTGTCTCCTCTGTGTCGGTGCTAAGGCCTAAGTCACTGAAAGCGGCCTTCTCCTGTGCTGGCTGATATAAATGCCTGAATCTCTGCTGTGGGACCTCTCTCCTCTTTCTGGGTGCAGGGGTCAAAGAAACAAAAGGTGGCCTACTCCTGTGGTGGTTGACATGATGACTGATTCTCTGCTGTGGGACCTCTCTCTTCCAGGTGGCTGCAGGGGTCAAAGTCTCTAAAAGTGCCCTTCTCCTGTGGTGGTTGATGTGAAACTGATGCTTGTGCTATCTGACCTGTCTCCTCTGTGTCGGTGCTAAGGCCTAAGTCACTGAAAGCGGCCTTCTCCTGTGCTGGCTGATATAAATGCCTGAATCTCTGCTGTGGGACCTCTCTCCTCTTTCTGGGTGCAGGGGTCAAAGAAACAAAAGGTGGCCTACTCCTGTGGTGGTTGACATGATGACTGATTCTCTGCTGTGGGACCTCTCTCTTCCAGGTGGCTGCAGGGGTCAAAGTCTCTAAAAGTGCCCTTCTCCTGTGGTGGTTGATGTGAAACTGATGCTTGTGCTATCTGACCTGTCTCCTCTGTGTCAGTGCTAAGGCCTAAGTCACTGAAAGCGGCCTTCTCCTGTTCTGGCTGATATAAATGCCTGATTCTCTGCTGTGGGACCTCTCTCCTCCGTGTGGCTGCAGGGGTCAAATTCTCTGAAAGTGCCATTCTCCTGTGGTGGTTGATGTGAAACTGATGATTGTGCTATCTGACCTGTCTCCTCTGTGTCGGTGCTAAGGCCTAAGTCACTGAAAGCGGCCTTCTCCTGTGCAGGCTGATATAAATGCCTGAATCTCTGCTGTGGGACCTCTCTCCTCTTTCTGGGTGCAGGGGTCAAAGAAACAAAAGGTGGCCTACTCCTGTGGTGGTTGACATGATGCCTGATTCTCTGTTCTCTGCTGGGGACCTCTCTCCTCCAGGTGGCTGCAGGGGTCAAAGTCTCTAAAGTGCCCTTCTCCTGTGGTGGTTGATGTAAAACTGATGCTTGTGCTATCTGACCTGTCTCCTCTGTGTCGGTGCTAAGGCCTAAGTCACTGAAAGCGGCCTTCTCCTGTGCTGGCTGATATAAATGCCTGAATCTCTGCTGTGGGACCTCTCTCCTCTTTCTGGGTGCAGGGGTCAAAGTCTCTAAAAGTACCCTTCTCCTGTGGTGGTTGATGTGAAACTGATGCTTGTGCTATCTGACCTGTCTCCTCTGTGTCAGTGCTAAGGCCTAAGTCACTGAAAGCGGCCTTTTCCTGTTCTGGCTGATATAAATGCCTGAATCTCTGCTGTGGGACCTCTCTCCTCTTTCTGGGTGCAGGGGTCAAAGTCTCTAAAAGTGCCCTTCTCCTGTGGTGGTTGATGTAAAACTGATGCTTGTGCTATCTGACCTGTCTCCTCTGTGTCGGTGCTAAGGCCTAAGTCACTGAAAGCGGCCTTCTCCTGTTCTGGCTGATATAAATGCCTGATTCTCTGCTGTGGGACCTCTCTCCTCCGTGTGGCTGCAGGGGTCAAAGTCTCTAAAAGTGCCCTTCTCCTGTGGTGGTTGATGTGAAACTGATGCTTGTGCTATCTGACCTGTCTCCTCTGTGTCGGTGCTAAGGCCTAAGTCACTGAAAGCGGCCTTCTCCTGTGCTGGCTGATATAAATGCCTGAATCTCTGCTGTGGGACCTCTCTCCTCTTTCTGGGTGCAGGGGTCAAAGTCTCTAAAAGTGCCCTTCTCCTGTGGTGGTTGATGTAAAACTGATGCTTGTGCTATCTGACCTGTCTCCTCTGTGTCGGTGCTAAGGCCTAAGTCACTGAAAGCGGCCTTCTCCTGTTCTGGCTGATATAAATGCCTGATTCTCTGCTGTGGGACCTCTCTCCTCCGTGTGGCTGCAGGGGTCAAAGTCTCTGAAAGTGCCATTCTGCTGTGGTGGTTGATGTGAAACTGATGCTTGTGCTATCTGACCTGTCTCCTCTGTGTCGGTGCTACGGCCTAAGTCACTGAAAGCGGCCTTCTCCTGTGCTGGCTGATGAAATGCCTGAATCTCTGCTGTGGGACCTCTCTCCTCTTTCTGGGTGCAGGGGTCAAAGAAACAAAAGGTGGCCTACTCCTGTGGTGGTTGACATGATGCCTGATTCTCTGCTGTGGGACCTCTCTCCTCCAGGTGGCTGCAGGGGTCAAAGTCTCTAAAAGTGCCCTTCTCCTGTGGTGGTTGATGTAAAACTGATGCTTGTGCTATCTGACCTGTCTCCTCTGTGTCGGTGCTAAGGCCTAAGTCACTGAAAGCGGCCTTCTCCTGTGCTGGCTGATATAAATGCCTGAATCTCTGCTGTGGGACCTCTCTCCTCTTTCTGGGTGCAGGGGTCAAAGAAACAAAAGGTGGCCTACTCCTGTGGTGGTTGACATGATGACTGATTCTCTGCTGTGGGACCTCTCTCTTCCAGGTGGCTGCAGGGGTCAAAGTCTCCAAAAGTGCCCTTCTCCTGTGGTGGTTGATGTGAAACTGATGCTTGTGCTATCTGACCTGTCTCCTCTGTGTCGGTGCTAAGGCCTAAGTCACTGAAAGCGGCCTTCTCCTGTGCTGGCTGATATAAATGCCTGAATCTCTGCTGTGGGACCTCTCTCCTCTTTCTGGGTGCAGGGGTCAAAGAAACAAAGGTGGCCTACTCCTGTGGTGGTTGACATGATGACTGATTCTCTGCTGTGGGACCTCTCTCTTCCAGGTGGCTGCAGGGTCAAAGTCTCCAAAAGTGCCCTTCTCCTGTGGTGGTTGATGTGAAACTGATGCTTGTGCTATCTGACCTGTCTCCTCTGTGTCGGTGCTAAGGCCTAAGTCACTGAAAGCGGCCTTCTCCTGTTCTGGCTGATATAAATGCCTGATTCTCTGCTGTGGGACCTCTCTCCTCCGTGTGGCTGCAGGGGTCAAAGTCTCTGAAAGTGCCATTCTCCTGTGGTGGTTGATGTGAAACTGATGATTGTGCTATCTGACCTGTCTCCTCTGTGTCGGTGCTAAGGCCTAAGTCACTGAAAGCGGCCTTCTCCTGTGCAGGCTGATATAAATGCCTGAATCTCTGCTGTGGGACCTCTCTCCTCTTTCTGGGTGCAGGGGTCAAAGAAACAAAAGGTGGCCTACTCCTGTGGTGGTTGACATGATGCCTGATTCTCTGCTGTGGGACCTCTCTCCTCCAGGTGGCTGTGTAGCATCCCCAAGTCAGGGCAATGTATGGAACTAACCTGGGGAATGCCAGTGATGGAGAGGCCGGCACGCTGTTCCTCTGGGGCACTCTCTGGGTTCTTGCGGGACACAGCCAGGTGGAATGTGAGGTGCCCTTGGTGTTGTAGTTTAACGTGCCTATGGCTGGGTCCCTGAGGTGTCGTGACGCCAGTGCCAGTAAACGGTGGCACACCGTATTTATAGTAGGAATAAACAGAGGTGCAGACTTGTAACTTGAAAACAGAATTCCAACTTTACTGAAAACCGTAGAAAATACAGCAGGCAACCTCTTAACACAGTTCTTGTTGCAGAGAATAGACGTTTGTACAGTCGCAGTTACAGCAGGCTTACATCCAGCAAGGAATAACAGAGGGAAAGACCACAGGACTTAGAATTGCAGGTGAACCTTACTTTCTTCCTGACTTGTCCTGACTGGAATTGATGCTTCAAGGCCCCGATGCCCTACTTCTGGCTTATATCCTTGAATCTCCAGTAGACAGTGTACCTCCTCTTGGCATTTAGTACCTCTTGCTCTAGGGATTGCCTCTGCTTGATTTCTGCTGACTTGCTCAGGCCTGAGACATGTGGCCTTCACAGACTCCAGGGTCTGCACTGACGCTAGCCTGCCTTGGCCTAGCTATATATATACCCTGCTCACCAGTTCCCCCCAGTGGTCTAATACCTACATGACAACCTTCACATTGCTGCAGGCAATTATATGAGACACTTAAAGGAGCATAACAGATTGGTGGTAAACGGGTATTAAAGTGCCCGTATACTGCATACCCCACGACTTTAAACTGAGTACGACCTCGTACTCCCACAGGGGCCCACCCAGCTGGATTCTTCTCCTGAAAGACAAAAGGAAAACATGCAGGCATACGTAGACACAAATGAATGACATCTGCATAAATAATCATATCAGGTCCAGCTGGAAAAGGTGGAGCGCGGTGACAAGGGCGACGTCCTCTGCTTGCAGGCTATTAATGCAGAGCTGTGATGCTGACCTGGTACAGCAAATCAATGGTTAACACCAGGATAGTCCATAAGAGAATGCCAGGGTCCATAATAAGAACATATCACAGAGGCTCGCACACAGGGAGTCCATCTCTGGGCACAAACTTAAAAAGGAAGATGCTCACACAGAGGTGTCCTGGGGGTGTATAACAGGCAAGGGCTCACGTGGAGGAGTCCATTCTTGCGCACAAACGTCAAGCAAACTATTTCCAGTAGTAACTGCCCGGGAGGAGACACCACCAGTATAATCAAAGTCCCCTAAGCGGACTGGCGGACGTCCCCTGTTCATCCGGGTGGACCTTCTCAACACAGGAGTGTCCTCCTCCCTTAGAATCGAGGTAGAAGGGAGAGGAGCAACAGGAGGGTCTCCACCAGTGAGACCCTGGTCAGGAACAACAGGAGCCGGAGGATCCTCTACAAGGGGACTGGATCCGGGACATTTTGAACCGGCTCTTCCGGAGGTGAAGGCACAGTAGGTGCCGGAGCGGGCACCAACAAATTTAACCAGGGTGTGAGGAACCAATGGAGTGGTTCAGCATCATTAAATAGATCTGCCACAGCCTGCATAGGCTCCACAGGCTGAGCAGCAAGTCCTGGCACAGGAGACTGGGGTCGGAGCCTCCAGCAATGGGCTCCTTTGTCATGCAGAGTTTTAGGCGGTTTCTGTGAACAATTTGGGGACCCTTACCCTCTCTGGTGACCTCATAGGTATGAGTTTCAGCATTAGGGATGGCAGACACAAGATAGGGAGTTCTCTCCCATTTACTGTCCAGCTTACTGAGTACGGTGATTGTTCTTTAACCACACGGTGTCCCCCACAGCCAAGGGCTCTGCATGGGCCGCCAAATCATAGTCTTTTTGTTGTCGCTCCCGGGCACCTTCCATGCGCTCCTGGACAATTTCTTTGGCATTAAGCAAGCGCCTTTGATGTTCCATTACCCAGTCAGTTTTAGGCAGGGGATTAATGTCGTCCAGCACTTGTACGTCCAGGGAATGGTCTGCAGGCAATTTACCCTGACGCCCAAACAACAGGTAGAAAGGAGTGTATCCAGTGGAACAATGGATAGTATTATTGTACGTATACATGAGCTGTGGTAACAGGTTAGGCCAATCTCCTCTGGTCTCAGGAGGCACGGCTCTCAACATTTCAATCAGGGTCTGATTCATCTTTTCACAGAGTCCATTACCTTGTGGATGATAGGCCGTGGTCCGGACCTTTTGGCAATTGTGTAGTCGGCACAGCTCCTGGAACAGATGAGACTCAAGCGCAGACCCCTGGTCGGTGAGGATCTTTTCTGGGCAGCCGTAAGGCAGGAGGAAGTGTTTCCAGAACAATTCAGCGGTCGTCTTGGCTGTTAGGTCCTTCACAGGCACTGCTACGGCAAACTTAGTAAAATGGTCAATAATAGTCATGGCATAGGCATACCCTGAGTGACTGGGCTCTAACTTCACGTGGTCAATCGCAACCAGTTCAAGAGGGGCGGTACTTATAATAGGGTGCAGCGGTGCTCTCTGATCATGATATTCACCTCTCTTTAGGGCACAGGCTGTACATTCCCGACACCACTTCTCAATGTCCTCTCTGATTCCAACCCAGTAGAACCGCCTACGGATAGTGGCCTCAGTCTTTTGAACCCCAAAATGTCCAGACCTATCATGATACATTTCTAGAACCATACCTGCATCACGGCGTGGGATGAGGATCTGGTGCACTCTGTCATTTGACACTGGATCCAGGCTTCGTCGCAGCAACAGGCCTTTTCGAAGGAACAGTTGTTGACGTTGCTTCCACAATTTGATGAGTTCTGGGTCTGCGGTCTTTCGCGAATTCTTTCAGGGGTTCTGCCACTGATGAAGAAGTCCAGCAGTTCACCGAGAACTCTACTCTCTGATTGCAACTTAATCCACTTTTCTTCTCTGGATGCAGGCTTATCAAAGGATGGAGGGTCAGAGGTTCCACTGTTGGCAGCTTGAGCTTGGTCCTGTTGAGCAAACCTGTTGTAAAATGCTGGCATCTCTACATCTTCCCAGGCATCCCGTTTGTCATCTGGTGCTATCTCAGTGGGGAGCCTTGACAGGGCATCAGCATTATCGTTTGAGCGGCCAGCCCGGTATTTTACGGTGAAGTCGTAATTAGCAAGGCGGGAGGCCCATCTCTGTTCTAAGGCCCCCAGTTTGGCGGTGTTCAGGTGGGCCAGAGGATTATTATCAGTGAAGGCAATAAATGGAGTGGCAGCCAAATAGTCTTTGAATTTTTCTGTTACCGCCCACACTAAGGCCAGAAACTCTAATTTGAAAGAGCTATAATTCTGATCATTCTTTTCAGCTCCCTTTAAGGACCGACTGGCATAAGCTATCACCCTCTCTTTCCCTTCTTGCACTTGAGCCAGCACTGCTCCCAGGCCTTTCTTACTGGCATCTGTGTAAAGGTGAAATGGCTTACTGTAATCTGGGTACCCCAGCACAGGAGGTTCAGTCAACTTCTTCTTTAACAACTGAAATGCAACCTCCCTCTCTTCATTCCATTCAATGGGGACAGGAGTCTTTGGGCTCTTTTTGGTTGCCCCCTCAGGAGTTCCTGGATTGGATCCGCTATTTGAGCGAAGTGGGGGATAAAGCGCCGGTAGTAGCCAGCGAAGCTAAGGAAACTCCTCACTTCCTTCACTGTAGTGGGAACCGGCCAATTTCGGACAGCAGCCAACTTATCAGGATCAGGCTGGACCCCCTCTGCGCTTACAACATGTCCCAAGTATTTTACAGCAGGTTTCAGCAAGTGACATTTGGACGGTTTAATCTTGAGGCCGTATTTAATAAGGATTTCAAACACCTCAGCTAAATGTTTTAAATGGTCCTCATACGTTTTAGAATAGATGATAACGTCATCCAGGTACAACAGCACCGTCTCAAAGTTCTTATGGCCTAAGCACCGCTCCATTAATCTTTGAAAGGTCCCGGGGCATTACACAGTCCAAATGGCATGCAATTAAATTCAAACAGGCCCATAGGGGTGGTGAAAGCAGTCTTTTCCCTATCTTCAGGGGCCATGGGCACTTGCCAATATCCGCTGGTTAAATCTAAGGTGGAGAAATAGGCGGAGGAGCCTAGAGCAGTTAGAGACTCCTCAATACGTGGCAATGGGTAAGCATCTTTGTGAGTGATCTGATTTATCTTTCTATAGTCTACACAAAACCGGATGCCACCATCTTTCTTTTTACTAAAACCAGGGGGCAGCCCAGGGACTACGACTGTCCCGGATTACGTTTGAGTCTTTCATTTCTTGGATCATCTCTTTAACAGTTTGGTATGAAGTTGGTGGTATGGGTCTATACCTCTCTTTAATGGGAGGATGAGAGCCAGTGGGTATGGTGTGTTGGATAACACTGACCTCTCCATAGTCCGTTGCATGCTTACTGAAGGCTTGATGGTGTTGCTTTACTAGGTTCAGGAGTCCCTCTAGTTGATGCTGCGGGGTAGCTTCGTCCCGACATGGAGTTCCTTCCACCAGGGCACTGGAGAGTCGTCCGCAGGAAGAGGTCCTCGAGTGGCAGCTGATGGCTTCTCGGTGACAGGCAGGCGGATGACATCCTGGAAGGAAACCTGGGAAAGCTGGGCAACAGGACAGTGCTTAGTAAGCACAGCAGGATGATCGCTGAGGTTAATCAGACGGACAGGTACTTTACCTTGGGAGACGGTCGCCAGGCACTTGGCAGCTCGCACATATGGGTAGTTCTCCATCTGGACAGGTTCCACCAGGGCCGGATAGTCTTGGCCCTGGACTCCCAGGACAGCACGGCACCACAGGAGAGTTTGGGAGTTTGGAGGTAGAGTCACTGGTCTATTATCACCGATCCTGGCGGTGCAGATCTCTCCTTTTCATTTGCAAACCTCTGCTGAGCACACAGTACGCTGATGGTCTTTTGGAGGACCTTCTTGGAGGCAGAGGAAGCTGCAGGCAGGGACTGATGGAGAGCTTCAAGTACCTCAGGGTAGCAATTTTTGAAAACATTAGTCCCAACAATCACAGGGTGACCCCTTTATCCCGGTTTGTACCACGATCACTCCTTGCTGTGGTAAAGTGGCTTCTCCCACCTGGAGCGTGGGTTCCCAGTATCCATGGACCTTTATGGGCTTACCATTGCTTGCAATTATCTCCAACCAGGACTCAGGTGGCTGGGTAAGCAGGCTGGAACTCCAGAACTGATTAAAGGTGGACTGCTGAATAGTGGTGACTTGAGATCCAGTGTCCAGCAACGCTTCAAAAGGCACTCCATTGATCCGGACGTTTATTTTGGGACGGGACCCCACATAACGGGGCATCCAGTTTGGATCCCTTGGACCTGTTGTTCTACCTCCCGAGGGCGGTCCTCAGCCTCGAGGGTGACCCGTTAACTGCCAGCAAGTAGATTCAGTATGACCCAACTTCTTGCAGTAATTACAGGAAGGTCAGCTGCGGTTCCTAAACCGGTCACTTGAACGTCTTCCAGGATCTCTGGGATAAACTTCTTGATACGCAGGGGGCCAGGCTTTTGAGGCAAAAGGAGTTCATCTTCCAGCATTAAGGGTTTCTCCCACTCTTCCAGTTTCCTGCAGACTTTTTCCAGGCTCTTAGTGAGGTAATTGACCTGTTCCATCAGAGCAGCTACTGTATCAGGAACTGGAGTCTGGGCGGCTTGGCTGGCCCCTGGCAGGCTGGTATCCGTTGGCTTAGGATTACGGACAGGAGGCTCGGGATGGGCCACTGGTTCCGTTGGCAGATGTTGTCCCAGAATATTGATGGCCAGTTCTTTAAAGTCCAGGAAAATACTGTTAGGGTGCTGAGCCGACAACATTTTCAATTGTGTTTTTAAAGATTCGCTATTCACACCCGCAATAAATTGCTCTCTCAGAGTTTGATCCTGGGTGTCAATCTCTCTAGGGTCTATATGAATGACGGCTCTCCAGGCCTCTTGGAGGGATAAAGCAAAATCACGGAGTGACTCACCAGGCTTTTGTTTCTTACTGAAGAAGCGCATCTTTATTTCAGACACCGTCCTGACTTCAAAGGTAGTGCTGAGGCGGTCAAAGATCTGCTCTATGGTACTCCTCTCAGAACTGGGCCAGGACATGACTTCTCGACGGGCCGCTCCTTCCAACTGGGCTAACAGAATCTCCATTTGCTGCTCCGGGTTAATAGGATAGAGCCGGAACAGAGCCAGGATTTTGTCTTGGAAGTCTTTTAAATTATGAGCCTCCCGGCATAACGGGAAACCATGGAGCCCCAAAGTAGTACGGCATCGTCAGCGGCATCATGTTGGCAGCTGCAATACCGTTGGTGGCCACTGGCTCCCTGGGGGCAGGCTGCTCGGCTACTTCTGAGTCCGACATGATGCAGATTAATTGGTTGAGCGGTCCCTTTAAGAGTTAGCGATAGGTCCGATGTCGCTGGCGGGGTTACTGGCCGGTGAGCGCGATCGATGGACAGAGTCTGGTATCCCCTTTTGGGCCTTACTAACCAGGCGACCCCTCTCCGGTGTAGGATTATTTCTCCCAGGAGTTTGTACTTACTCCGGTGCAGGCGGTCCAAATCTCGCGAGATCCGGAAGGACGTCTTCGGGAATCCCTTGCGCAGCGTCCCTTCCCGCGAGGACGTCGGGCTGGAGGCGGAGCTTCGGACTTGCTCCGACGGGGAACAGCGTCTGCGTTCTTCCAAGTCCAAGGTAGGTGGAGTCCAGCTTGGAAAATTTGAATAAAGTGGTGACGCTGCAGAGTTTGGCGCTAAGTTTTCCCGCCAGCAATGAGTAGTGATGGCGCAGTAGATAAGTCCACAGTTCAGGCGGCCATCTTGGGCGCCATGATGCATCAATTCAATGACAGCAAGCAGCGGTAGTAAAACAGCATAAAAGTCCACAAAAATGCACTTTGAAGTGGCGATTTTCTTCCTCTTGATAGCGCAACACTGCACAGCGCTTCCTGGAGGTTTTTGGGACACTTTTCTGTACGTTTTAGGTCCGCAAAGTTTACTTCAAATAAACAGGCGTTTTGTCACTTGGCAAACTGGTTAAGGCACAAAGTTCACGTTTTTGCTCACAGTCCGTAAAACGTGCGTATCCTGTTCGTGGCGCTAAAATGTAGCATCCCCAAGTCAGGGCAATGTATGGAACTAACCTGGGGAATGCCAGTGATGGAGAGGCCGGCACGCTGTTCCTCTGGGGCACTCTCTGGGTTCTTGCGGGACACAGCCAGGTGGAATGTGAGGTGCCCTTGGTGTTGTAGTTTAACGTGCCTATGGCTGGGTCCCTGATGTGTCGTGACGCCAGTGCCAGTAAACGGTGGCACACCGTATTTATAGTAGGAATAACAGAGGTGCAGACTTGTAACTTGAAAACAGAATTCCAACTTTACTGAAAACCGTAGAAAATACAGCAGGCAACCTCTTAACACAGTTCTTGTTGCAGAGAATAGACGTTTGTACAGTCGCAGTTACAGCAGGCTTACATCCAGCAAGGTATAACAGAGGGAAAGACAACAGGACTTAGAATTGCAGGTGAACCTTACTTTCTTCCTGACTTGTCCTGACTGGAATTGATGCTTCAAGGCCCCAATGCCCTACTTCTGGCTTATATCCTTGAATCTCCAGTAGACAGTGTACCTCCTCTTGGCATTTAGTACCTCTTGCTCTAGGGATTGCCTCTGCTTGACTTCTGCTGACTCGCTTAGGCCTGAGACATGTGGCCTTCACAGACTCCAGGGTCTGCACTAACACTAGCCTGCCTTGGCCTAGCTATATATATATCCTGCTCACCAGCTCCCCCCAGTGGTCTAATACCTACATGACAACCTTCACATTGCTGCAGGCAATTATATGAGACACTTAAAGGAGCATAACAGATTGGTGGTAAACGGGTATTAAAGTGCCCGTATACTGCAATAGTACTACAGAAAATACCACTCATATGGGGTGTGACAGTAAATTGCACGGCGCAGACGCAGTGACCGTGAATTAAAACAGAGTGGAGGGAGCCAGCGTTTTTTTAACCATCTCCCCGTTCGAAAGATCAATTCAATAAATGGACCCCAGATTGGGGACGTTAGAGGGATTAAACTGATGAGAATAGTACTACAGAAAATACCACTCATATCGGGTGTGACAGTAAATTGCACGGCGCAGACGCAGTGACCGTGGATTAAAACAGAGTGGAGGGAGCCAGCGTTTTTTTAACCATCTCCCCGTTCGAAAAATCAATTCAATTCACCTTTCGGGGACCCTTGGTGTTGTACGTGGCTGGGTGGAGGAAGAAACCTTCAATGACATCACCGGGACATGGCTAGCTTGGTATCCAACTTTGTGCAAATGGGGAGTTTGCGGTTGTGCAAATGGACTGTTTGCGGTTGTTTGCGGTGCATTAAAAGGGGAGTTTGGTCTGTCAATGTCTGTGAAGCGGGCGTAACCCTTATCGATACAAACCCGTAACCCTGATCGATACAACATCATACCTGATCGTATACACACACTAGATGTTTCAAACCACGTTGTTCAAAAAAATTTAGGATTGTTAGGTGATTTATGCCTTTTATGGATTAAAACCCAACTCTGCGTCAACTATGTAATTTTCCATGGAAGTTTTGCCATGGATCCCCCTCCGGCATGCCATAGTCCAGGTGTTAGTCCCCTTGAAACAACTTTTCCATCACTATTGTTGCCAGAAAGAGTCCCTGTGGGTTTTGAAATTCGCCTGCCTATTGAAGTCTATGGCGGTTTGCCCGGTTCGCCCGTTCGCGAACATTTGCGGAAGTTCGCGTTCGCGAACGGAAAATTTTATGTTTGCGATATCACTATGCAGTATGTCACTGCTAAATTTAAAAATAGGTTTTTCAGCGTTGTATACAAATGTCCTCTGTGGCACAACAATACGGGTTTATTAACCGAACTACAGAAAACCGTTTTTTCAGCATTGTATGCAAACGTGCTTTGTGGTACGACAGTACGGGTTTATTCCACCATCTACAGAAATGCACTATGTCACTGCAAAATTTTTAAATAGGTTTTTCAGCGGTGTATGAAAACGTGCTCTGTGGTACAACAGTACAGGTTTATTACAGCAACTACAGAAATGCACTATGTCACCGCAAAATTTTAAGATTGATTTTTCAGCAGTGTATGCAAACGTGCTCTGTGGTACGACAGTAAGGGTTTATTACAGCAACTACAGAAATGCACTATGTCACCGCAAAATTTTAAAATAGGTTTTTCAGCGGTGTATGCAAACGTGTTCTGTGGTACGACAGTACGGGTTTATTAATGGGAACTACAGAAATGCACTATGTCACCGCAAAATTATAAAACAGGTTTTTCAGTGGTGTATGTAAACTTGCTCTGTGGTATGACAGTACGGGTTTATTCCGCCAACTACAGAAATGCACTATGTCACCCCAAAATTATAAAATAGGTAATGTAGGGGGACTTAAAGGGCCAGAAAAAAGGAATGTTTCCTCCACTGAGCTACCAAAAAATAATTTGATGTCCCTGGCAGGCTGGCACACATGTAGGTCACATACCGTTTCAAGGACACTGCAGTTGCTAAAATGGCCACGACCGCCACCTCAGTAATTAGTGGATTTAAAATTATTTTACAGTATCACTGGGCTCAGGGCTGGGTGCAAATATGTAGCACCTAGCACCCTCAATAATTGCTGTAGTTTGAAGAGTTAACACCACCAAGTTCAACAGATTTCTTCCCTAATCTCTCCCTGAGAGCACCAGCAGCAGCCTATCCTTACACTAAGAGCAGCAGAGTGACGTGTGGCGCTACGTGACTCCAGCTTAAATAGAGGCTGGGTCACATGCTGCACTTAGCCAATGGCTTCTTAGTGCAAAGTAGTGAAATGCTTGTTGATTGGCTGCCCTGCAGCTTTTTAAAAAGCAGGAAGCAATCGCCGAACAATGAACCAGAACCAGAACTTTTACGAAATGTTCGGGTCCGGGTGCGAGAAACCAAAATGTTCAGTACGAACCCAAACTTTACAGTTCGGGTTCACTCAACCCTATTGACGACTCATGCAATTCCTCATACGACTCCCACTCTCACCACTCTGTGACTAGGCCACTGTGTTAATGACTCATGCGTCTCCTCATGCAATTCCTCATGTGGTTTCTCATGTGATTCCTCATGCGATTCCCACCCTCACTACTATGTGACTGGGCCACTGTGTTTATGACTTATGAGATTCCTCATGTGACTTCTCATGCAATTCCCACCCTCACCACTCTGTGACTGGGCCACTGTGTAGACAACTCATGCGATTCCTCATGCAATTCTTCATGCGATTCCCACCCTCACCACTCTGTGACTGGGCCACTCTGTTGACGACTCATGCGATTCCTCATGCGACTCCTAATGCGATTCCCCATGCAATTCCTCATTAGGGTTGAGCGCGAATATTCGAATAGCGAATTTTTTAGCGAATATCGGCACTTCGATAATTCGCGAATATTTCGAATATAGCGCTATAAATTCGCTATTTCGAATATTCGTTTTTTTGTTTTTTTTAATTGTTATATTTTTTTCTTTCCCACTTCCCAAAAGTAGTTCTTACCTGTCCTGAGGATTCCTGGCTTCCTGCTGCTCCAGTCAGTGCCCGTTGCCGCTTCTGCCGACTTCCTTGCTCATGGAGCGTCCCCATCACCATAGGAACACCTCCATACTAGAATGTACTGTCGGATGTGAGAATTAAGTTGAAATCGCAATGCGATTATTATAACTTGAAGTAATCGCATTGCGATTTCAACTTATCGCTGGGTTTCTTATGTGTCAGCTTTCTAGAATTAACTAAGTTAACGAATATGGAATATAGCAGTGCTAAGTTGAAATCGCAATGCGATTACTTCAAGTTATATTAATCGCATTGCGATTTCAACTTGGCATTGCTATATTCCATATTCGTTAACTTCGTTAATTCTTGCAAGCTGACCCATTAGAAACACAGCTCTAAGTTGAAATCGCAATGCTATTAATATAACATGAAGTAATCGCATTGCGATTTCAACTTAGACCTGGTTTACTATGGTTGGCTTGGTAGAATTAGCGAAGATGACGAATATGACGAATGTATTCGTCATATTCCTCAAAACGAAGGTAACAAAATATTCTCCATCTTCGTTTTAGCTCCATATTCGTCAACTTCGCTAATTCTCGCAATCAAATAGGAAAGTTGACTATAGAGACAGCTGTGTTTAAATTGCTATGCGATTATGTTACTTTGCTTTTTTTTTTAAATAAATAGAATAATTATAATAATTATCAAGTATTATAATTATAAAAAAAGCAGTAATATTATCGCATAGCGAATTAAAAACTTAGCTGTCTCTAGTCAACTTTACTATTTGATTGCTAGAATTAGCGAAGATGACAAATATATAGCTAAAACGAAGAAGGAGAATATTTAGTTATCTTCGTTTTGAGGAATATGACGAATACATTCGTCAACTTCGCTAATTCTAGATATCAAACCAAAAGAAAAGTTGCCTTAAGTTAAAATCGCAATACGCAATTATTTAAATCGCATATTAATCGCGATAACTAGAATAATGATGACTATTCGATTTAGAAGAATATGAAACAAATATTCTAGCGAATATTCGCGAATTTCGTCGAAATCGAATATGGCACCTCCCGCTCATCACTATTCCTCATGCGATTCCCACCCTTACCATTATGTGACTGGCCACTGTGTTGACGACTTATGAGATTCACCATGCGAATTCTCATGTGATTCCACCCTCACTACTGTGTGACTGGGCCACTGAGTTGACAACTCATGTGATTCCTCATGCAACTCCCACCATCACCACTCTGTGATTGGAACACTGTGTTGATGACTCATGCGAATCGTCATGGGATTCCTCATGTGATTCCTCATGCAATTTCCACCCTCACCACTCTGTCAATGGGTCACTGTGTTGATGAGTCATGAGATTCCTCATGCGATTCCTCATGTGATTCCTCATGTGATTCCCACCCTCACCACTCTGTGACTGGGCCACTGTGTTGATGACTCTTGTGATTCCTCATGCAATTCCTCATGCGGTTTCTCATGCGATTCCTCATGCAATTCCCACCCTCACCACTCTGTGACTGGGCCACTGTGTCAATGACTCATGCGATTCCCCATGTGATTCCTCATGCGATTCCCTCCCTCACTACTCTCTGACTGGGCCACTGTGTTGACGACTCATGCGATTCCTCATGCGATTCCCACCCTCACTACTCTGTGACTGGGCCACTGTGTTGACGACTCATGCGACTCCTCATGGGATTCCCACCCTCACCACTCTGTGACTGAGCCACTGTGTTGATGACTCATGCGATTCCTCATGCGATTCTCACCCTCACCACTCTGTGAATGAGCCACTGTATTGACGACTCATGAGATTCCTCATGCGATTCCCACCTTCACCACTCTGTGACTGGGCCACTGTGTTGGCGACTCATGTGATTCTTCATGCAATTCCCACCCTCACCACTCTGTGACTAGGCCACTGTGTTGATGACTCATGTGATTCCTCATGCAATTCTCACCCTCACCACTCTGTGACTAAGCCACTGTGTTGATGACTCATGCGATTCCCCATGCGATTCCTCATGCGAATACCACCCTCACCACTCTGTGGCTAGGCCACTGTGTTGGCGACTCATGTCATGAGATTCCTCATGCGATTCCCACCCTCACCACTCTGTGACTGGGCCACTGTGTTGGCGACTCATGTGATTCTTCATGCAATTCCCACCCTCACCACTCTGCGACTGGGCCACTGTGTTGACGACTCATGTGATTCCTCATGTGATTCCAACCCTCACCACTCTGTGACTGCGCCAATGTGTTGACGACTCATGGGATTCCTCATGGCATTCCTCATACGATTTCCACCCTCACCACTCTGTGACTGGGACACTGTGTTGAAGACTCATGCAATTCCTCATGCCATTCTAACCCTCACGACTCTGTGATTGGGCCACTGTTTTGGCGACTCATGCAATTCCCACCCTCACCACTCTGTGACTAGGCCACTGTATTGGTGACTCATGTGATTCCTCATGTGATTCCCACCTTCACCACTCTGTGACTGTGTTGACTCCTCATACGATTCCTTATGCGATTCCCACCCTCGCCATTCTGTAACTGGGCCACTGTGCTGACGACTTATGTGATTCCAAATTCGATTCCCACCCTCACCACTCTGTGACTGTGTTGACTCCTCCTGTGATTATTCGTGCAATTCCCAATCTCACCACTATGTGACTGGGCCACTGTGTTGACTCCTCATGCTGTTGCCACCTCACCACTCGGGCATAGGGTCACTAATTGTTTCAGTGTGTAACTGAACAGGTTCTGTAGAAATCTATGTGGAATTAGCTGACGACAGTGTAAAAGGAGTGCGTTTCTTCTTGACGCTAACATTGACCTATAAGGCTGAGTTCACACTTGAGTTTTTTGGTCAATTTGGGCTCTGTAACTGACCAAATAAGTAAAGTGTGAAGTGATTCTAAGAATGACACCTGTCATCTGTGTGTCACTCTTAGAATCACAGTAATGTTTTACTAGCACAGCGGACTCTCTATGCTTGTTTCTGCAATGCACAGTATTCTACACCACTATACAGACTTTCAGCAGCCAGGAAATAGCTATTTTGTAATGTGATTCATAACAAATAAATTCAGATTGAATCAAATCTTTTTGAGAGATTTGGCGAACTGTCTGAATAAAACTTTTGGCAAATTCGTTCATCTCCAATAACGGGTAGTTGAGGCACTAACACCTCAATGTGCGTTTCACCTCAAAGGCTTCTTAAGGAGGGGACAACCATTAGACAAAACAGGGTATATATAGGGTATGTAGTGGGACTACTCTAGAGTTACAGGAGTCACCTGGGATTCCACCTGTATGGGTGTGAATCGCCATGATATCTAACTCACTCGAGAATTATGGGATTAACCTGTTCCATGGGCTTGTTATATTTATTAATAGGATGGTAAGGTTTTTGTAGGTTATTTTAGTATCAGATATTATATATCCCAGGAATGGAAATGAGGACTGTTAAAAATACATTTTTTGAATTTGGCATACAGATTAGATTATTTTCTAAAATTATTTTTAGGACTAGGCGGACCTGTTTCTGGTGGAAGACCAAATCTGAGGAGAAGATTAGAATGCCATCAAGGAATAGAGGCAAACAACTCTGGGATAAGGGGAAGAGGGTATTTGTTCTTGTCCGTGATCTTATTGAGAATGCTTTAATTGATGCATGGAGACCGGAGAGAACCATCTTTTTTCTTCACAAAGAAGAAGCCAGCTCTAGCCGGAGAAGATGACTTTCAGATAAATCATCTACCAAGATTTTCTTCAATATATTCGGACATGGCTTGTGTCTCTGTTGGCGACAGGGGACGAATATGACCATGGGGAGGAGAAGAACCAGGAACCAGGTCAATAGGACGATCATAGGGCCTGTGTGGAGGTAACCTCTCAGCCGCCTTCTTATCAAAGACATTCACATAGGCGTGATATGCCGCAGGCAGATCTTGAAGATTTGGTGGTACCCCAGGTGACCGGGCAGGCTGAACAGGAGAAAGACATTGTCCAAGGCAGGACTGTCCCCAATAAAGAACCTCTTCGTACTTCCAATCAAGAACAGGTTCATGAATACAGAGCCATGGTAGTTCCAATTCGAGAGGATGAGACAGACTTGGAAGAATCAACAAAATCTCTTCCATATAGAGATGGAATAGAGCACTTCCATTGTCATATGACACCATCAATGGTCTGTGCCAGCGTCAGACTGGAATACGATATTGATCCACTATGGCTTGCTGCAGCAAGTTTCCTGCCAATCTGGAATCCACAAGAGCCGTCGCTGTGAATTGATTAAAATGACAAAAGTGCCCGGCAGAGTCAGGGGTATAGAGGAATTATCTTCACCTAGGATCTCCTCTCCAACAGACCCTAAGCTCGGGAGTTTCCCTGCTTCAGTGGAGAAGCACGGAGAAAATGATCAGAACCACCACAATTGAAACAAAGTCCTTTAGCATGGCGGTGGTCACGTTCCTGTTCTGTCAGCCCGGAGCTGCAGACTACATGGAAGGCTGAGGGGTAGGAGCTCGCTAAAGTGAAGATGCCAGACAAAAAAGGCTTCTAGGGAGGCCTGTAGATCCATTATGACTGGGTCATACCTTTCCAAGAGAGGGTTGATGCAGGCCAGTGCCTCTCCAGTAAGGTGTGACATAAGAAAAGCCACTTTGGCTCGGTCTGAGGCAGATTGGTGATGCAAGAGTTCAAAATGTAAAGGTGCATTGATTTATGAACCCCCTGGCACTGCTTAGGGTCACCACTGAAGCATTGAGGAGCTAAAAAGTAAGGTCCAGATCCTGGCATGTAGGGAGATGGTGGAGTAGGAGCCCGGTTAGCCATGGCAGAAAGACCTGGTGATGCAGGGTTGGCAAATGTCAGGTCATTTAGGTGCATATTCGCATTACGGCTGTTGGGCCATCTCCTGGTATAACTCAGTGAGACTGGGAGAGTTCTTATCAGCGGGGTCCATAGCCTGAGCAAACTGCAAGGTCAGCAGGTGCGAACCCACTGTCCCACGTGACCAACCTCCTCAGATGGGAATGACTAAGTGTACCCCTCATTTCTCAAAATACCTCTGATGGTGAGGATAGACTTTCCCAAGGGATACACCAGGCCCTATCTCTAGGAATACGAGGAAACAAGAACCTGGGTGTGGACACACTGGACTGGCCTCCAGATGGTATGAGACACACAGAGGGTGCTAGGGTGCCAAAGGCTGATTAGACGAAGGCAAGGCAAAGTCTGGATACAGAGTCAAAGCAGGTGGCAATATGGCAAAATCTGTAAACAAGGTCCGAGGGCAGGCGCAAGATAACGAAATCCATAAGACAAAATACAATGTCAGGGAAGGTGACAGTAAGGCAAGGTCCGGTAAACAAGATGCAGGGTCTGCTACACAGTAGAAGGAGGTGCCTTTAAATACCACCTCCAGACCAGCCATAGGGTGAAGAAGATAGGAGGGGTGTGCATGCTGCCTCACATAAGGAGGAGAGACATGCTCGCACACACCCTAAATGCACACAAGGAATGCTGAGCCAGAGTTCAAGCTCATCCCAGAGCCAGGAGGGAGATGCTGGTGGCAGGAGTTCAGACCACAGCTAAGTACCCTGCTGCCTGCACCTGACCGCACCGCGTGCAGCAGCAGGGAGGTGTAAGGAAGCTCGTGCATCCGAACCTGCATGTGGGGACAGAATTGCAGGCATGGGAAGCCAGGCTAACAACAGTACAGACAGAGTTCTAGCCACTGTTCCAGTCTGTCTCCCCAGAAGTCAATGAAGTCAGGGAACAGGGTGTGTGCCAAGGAAAGGCCACAGTCATTTAGAAAATGAGGCAATTGTAAAAAAAAAAAATAGACAGCAGGGCAGAAATATGACTTTTCAGTGATGGGGTATGGCAAAAACTGCCGCTGGTGGTACAGAGATTTTACAGAAGAGTTACAATTTGGTAGAACCATGGAAATGCACCACTATGGACACCTAGCGAAAAGTCTCAATGATGGTATTTTTTTTGCGCCAGATAACCTAGAGATGTATTCAATTTTACAGAAGAGTTAAATGTTGGTGAAAGTGCAGCAAACCCCTGAGTAGCCGCAGCAGAGGATGGGAGAAGTAGTGGCTCTGGCTGCAAAAAGCCTATCACAGTGGCTTTTTTCACACCATTGCTCACTAGGGCCATTCTGCCCCCTTCACACTGTTAGGGATCTTGACTTTTGGTAGTTTGGGGTAACCTGTGTGTTAACATTTGTGTGGGTGCAAGGCAGGGTGTGTAGAGTATTCAAAGGTCCGTGTATGGAGTAGAAGTCAGTAACCAGGCCAAATGTAATAGAATAAATGTCTATCTTTACTGTTGTACAAAAATTGGGTTGCAGTACTACCTGTACAATATCAGAGCACAGTTCCAACAACACACAATGCAAATCTTCCCCAAAATGATTTTGTATGGGTATGTCAGGTTTAGATTCACACTCAGTTCACACTTTCGCGTAAAACGCCGCGTTCGAACGTGCAAAAAAACGCACAACAGTACAGGAACCATGCATTCCAATGAGGGTGGTTCACACTTGCGCGTTTGAAAAGCGCCTAAAAACGTCCGACGCATAAGCAAGTATGTTCGCATTAATTCGGGCGTTTTTCGAGCGTTTGGTGCCAATATACTTCAATGGGAAACGTGATACGCGTGTTGTTCGGGCGTTTGTGCAGCGTAAAACGCGCCTATGGACGCGCGTTTTTCAAAGTTTGCAACATGCTGGATCAGCCACCATGGAATTTCACACCTCTAAAGCACTCAGATTGGCCAAACTATATATAGCGAGGGCTGTTTGGTCATTGGCCAACTATGCAGTCAATCACATAAACGCGCGTCAAACGCGCCTACACTATTTACCAAAACGCTTGAAAAAAACGCGCGTTAACGCCCGTCTTGAACGCTCAGAAAATGCTAGGCTTCAAAACGCTCAGGTCTGAACCCAGTGTCAGTGTTCTCCTTCACACTACCTCTGCAGAATCTGAGGCAGACACTAAAACTAGAGATGAGCGAATTTAAAAAAAACTATTTCGCTGAATTTTGTTGAAAAAAATTGGTTCAATACGAATATATTTGCGGCTTATTTAGTTAAAAAAACAGCTATTTCCTGGCTGCAGACAGCCTTTATAGTGGTGTATAACACTGTGCCTTGCAGTAACACACATAGTGAGTTTGCTGTGGTAGTGAAATAATACTGTGAGTCAGTATGACATGCAGATGACAGGTGTCGCTCTTAGAATCACTGCACACTTCACTTATTTGGGCAGTCACAGGGCCAAAACTGAACAAATAACTCAAATGTAAACTAATCAAATGCTCCCCTAGGCCACTCAGTGATAGGATGGCCTTTATAAAACAAGGTGGTACTGTAATAATGCAGATGTTTATGCATACAAGGAGGAGGCTGATGTTAGTACAAACAGTTCACTTTATTAAGGCAATTCAACCCCCTACCAACCACACACACAACTTTTGAAATAGAAGATGCATAATGCTACTGCATATACAGTGGGCTGCCAGCATACTGCGCTGAGGACCAGATGTATAATCATTGCAGCCCAAGCCTGGAAAAGAGTCATGGTTGCCTGAGCAGAGTCATGGTTCTTCAGGTGCTCCTGCAATCCCCACCCACTTACTGATGATCGCCAGTTCCCCTTTATGGAGGAAACTAAGAAGAAAACTACCAAGTAGTCTTGAGTGAACAGTTCGAGCATAGTTCGGGTTCGTGCCGAATTTTGGGGTGTTCGGGACACGGACCCGGACACGAACATTTTCAAAAAAGTTCAGGTTCGGGTTTGTTGTTCGGCGATTTCTTCCCGCTTTCTGAAGGGTTACACAGCAGCCAATCAGCTAGCGTTTTACTTCTTGCCCTAAGAGCCCATCACAGCCATGCCTACTAATGGCATGGCTGTGATTGGCCAAGTGCAGCATGTGACCCAGCCTCTATTTAAGCTGGAGTCACGTAGCGCCGCACGTCACACTGCACTGATTAGTGTAGGGAGAGGACGAAGCTGCAGTGAGGGCGAGATTAGGCAGGGAAAAGTCTGCAAAAGCACCTAATGAGCGTATCGATCTACAGCTGTGAATGATTGAACTTCTGCTAGTTACTTGCTCACTGGTTTTTAGGCTGCACAGAGCGTTTTTCTGTCACTTATTTTCTGGGGTGATCGGCGGCCATTTTGTGACTTGTGGTGCACCAGAACAAGCTGCCACCAAGTCCATCAATCCATTAATACTAGTTTTTTTTTTGTTGCTATATCCTACATCAGGGGCTTGGCTGTGCTAATTGTCACCCCTAGAAACTCAGGATAGCAATTTCTATATTTTATTAAGGGGTTAAATACAATTGCCAAAATACCAATCCACTAAATCTGGTGTTCCAGCTTTGGCTAGCCAAGTTCAATACTGTCTGCTGTTTGGCAAAGGATAGATTATTTTCCGTGGTGAAATTCAATTGTCAAAATAGCAATCCCATAAATCTGGTGTCCCAGCACTGGCTAGCAAACTATAATAGTGTCCGCCAAAAAAAACATATATTTTGTTCTGGGGTGAAATTCAATTGCCAAAATAGCAATACCCTGAATCTGGTGTTCCAGCTGTTGCAGGCCTAGTTTAAATCTGTCCGTAACAGGGTATATTTTGTTCTGGGGTGAAATTCAATTGCCAAAATAGCAATACCATAAATCAGTGGTTTCAGCTGTGGCTGGCCAAGTTTCATAGTGTCCTACAAAGGATATATTTTGTTCTGGGGTGAAATTCAATTGCCAAAATTGCAATACCATAATTCTGGTGTGACAGCTGTTGCTGGCAAACTATAATAGTGTCCGCAAAAACATATATTTTGTTCTGGGGTGAAATTCAACTGCAAAAATAGCAATCCCCTAAATCTGGTGTCCCAGCACTGGCTGGCAAACTATAATAGTGTCCGCCAAAACATATATTTTGTTCTGGGGTGAAATTCAATTGCCAAAATAGCAATACCATAAATCAGTGGCTTCAGCTGTGGCTGGCCAAGTTTCATAGTGTCCTGCAAAGGATATATTTTGTTCTGGGGTGAAATTCAATTGCCAAAATAGCAATACCATAATTCAGTGGTTTCAGCTGTGGCTGGCAAACTATAATAGTGTCCTCCAAAACATATATTTTGTTCTGGGGTGAAATTCAACTGCCAAAATAGCAATCCCCTAAGGCTGGGAACACACTTCGCGTGTTCCCAGGGCGCGCCTATGACGCGCATATGACGCGCGCTTCAGCCGCCAAGTGGCTGTTTTATGGGAGCGCGCGTCATATGCGCGCTCCCATAATAGCCTATGGGTTGGATCGCGCGTGCTGCCGCGCGATAGTCACGGCAGCCGACACGACCGGGCAGGGCGTTTTACAGCGCGTTCGTCCGCGCTGTAAAACGCCGACATGTGAACCATGCACATAGGGATGCATGGCTTTTCACATGTTGAGCGTTTTTCAGCGCGTATGAACGCGCTGAAAAACGCTCAGGTGTGTTCCCAGGGTAAATCTGGTGTCCCAGCACTGGCTGGCAAACTAACAGGGTATATTTTGTTCTGGGGTGAAATTCAATTGCCAAAATAGCAATACCATAAATCAGTGGTTTCAGCTGTGGCTGGCAAACTATAATAGTGTCCACCAAAACATATATTTTGTTCTGGGGTGAAATTCAATTGCCAAAATAGCAATACCATAAATCAGTGGTTTCACCTGTGGCTGGCCAAGTTTCATAGTGTCCTGCAAATTATATATTTTGTTCTGGGGTGAAATTCAATTGCCAAAATAGCAATACCATAAATCTGGTGACACAGCTGTTGCTGGCAAACTATAATAGTGTCCGCCAAAACATATATTTTGTTCTGGGGTGAAATTCAATTGCCAAAATAGCAATACCATAAATCAGTGGTTTCAGCTGTGGGTGGCCAAGTTTCATAGTGTCCTGCAAAGGATACATTTTGTTTTGGGGAGAAATTCAATTGCCAAAATAGCAATACCATAAATCTGGTGTCACAGCTGTGGCTGGCAAACTATAATAGTGCCCGCAAAAACATATATTTTGTTCTGGGGTGAAATTCAACTGCCAAAATAGCAATCCACTAAATCTGATGTCCCAGCACTGGCTGGCAAACTATAATAGTGTCCGCCAAAACATATATTTTGTTCTGGGGTGAAATTCAATTGCGAAAATAACAATTCTATAAATCAGTGGTTTCAGCTGTGGCTGGCAAACTATAATAGTGTCCGCCAAAACATATATTTTGTTCTGGGGTGAAATTCAACTGCCAAAATAGCAATCCCCTAAATCTGGTATCCCAGCACTCGCTGGCAAACTATAATAGTGTCCGCCAAAACATATATTTTGTTCTGGGGTGAAATTCAACTGCCAAAATAGCAATCCACTAAATCTGATGTCCCAGCACTGGCTGGCAAACTATAATAGTGTCCGCCAAAACATATATTTTGTTCTGGGGTGAAATTCAATTGCGAAAATAACAATTCTATAAATCAGTGGTTTCAGCTGTGGCTGGCAAACTATAATAGTGCCCGCAAAAACATATATTTTGTTCTGGGGTGAAATTCAACTGCCAAAATAGCAATCCCCTAAATCTGGTATCACAGCACTCGCTGGCAAACTATAATAGTGTCCGCCAAAACATATATTTTGTTCTGGGGTGAAATTCAATTGCCAAAAAAGCAATACCATAAATCAGTGGTTTCAGCTGTGGGTGGCCAAGTTTCATAGTGTCCTGCAAAGGATACATTTTGTTTTGGGGAGGAATTAAATTGCCAAAATAGCAATACCATAAATCTGGTGTCACAGCTGTTGCTGGCAAACTATAATAGTGTCCGCCAAAACATATATTTTGTTCTGGGGTGAAATTCATTTGCCAAAATAGCAATACCATAAATCAGTGGTTTCAGCTGTGGCTGGCCAAGTTTCATAGTGTCCTGCAAAGGATATATTTTGTTCTGGGTTAAATTCAATTGCCAAAATAGCAACACCATAAATCCTTCAAACGAGAGTTTCTACAGGGAGGAACAAGAATACCGGACTTCAAAAATGCAAAATTTAGCCAACTAAGGGAGGCCATAGGCCCAATTAACTGGGACATAGTCCTCAAAAATAAAAATACAACCACAAAATGGGAGATTTTTAAAAGCATTGTAACATCAAATTGTGATCGATGCATACCTTATAGAAATAAAAGGCTAAGAAATTAGAAGAAACCAATGTGGATAAATAGAACCGTAAAAAAAGCAATAAATGACAAAAAGAAAGCATATAAATCACTAAAACAGGAGGGGAGCCAGGAAGCACTGATAAACTATAAGGAAAAAAATAGAATATGTAAAAACTAATAAAAACTGCCAAACTAGAGACCGAGAGATTAATTGCCAAAGAGACAAAACTAACCCTAAAATGTTTTCAATTATATAAATGGTAAAAATATAAACCTGAAGGAGTCATCCCTCTACATAGCAATGAGGGGAGTTGCAGAAAGCGATGAGGATAAAGCCAAGCTATTAAATATTTTCTTCACCACTGTTTTCACTGAGGAAAATAAACTGTCAGATGAAATGCAAAATGTAAAAGTAAATTCCCCTTAAAAGTGCCCTGTCTGACCCAGGAAGAAGTACAGCAGCGACTTAAAAGATTAAAATAGACAAATCGCCAGGACCGGATGGCATACACCCCGTATCCTAAGGGAATTAAGTGATGTCCTAGCCAGACCCTTATTTTTGATATTCACGGACTCCATACTGACAGGGAATGTTCCACTAGACTGGCGTATAGCAAATGTGGTGCCAATATTCAAAAAGGGTCCAAAAACAGAGCCTGGAAATTATAGGCCGGTAAGTTTAACATCTGTTGTGGGTAAACTGTTTGAAGGATTTGTAAGAGATGCTATCTTGGAGTATCTCAATGAAAATAAGCAAATTACACCATATCAGCATGGCTTCATGAGGGATCGGTCATGTCAAACTAATTTAATCAGTTTCTATGAGGAGGTAAGTTCTAGACTTGACAGCGGCGAATCAATGGATGTCGTATATCTGGATTTCTCCAAAGCATTTGACGCTGTACCACATAAAAGGTTAGTATATAAAATGAGAACACTTGGACTAGGAGAAAATATCTGTATGTGGGTAAGTAACTGGCTCAGTAATAGAAAACAGAGAGTGGTTATTAACGGTACACACTCAGATTGGGTCACGGTCACTAGTGGGGTACCTCAGGGTTCAGTATTGGGCCCTATTCTCTTCAATATATTTATTAATGATCTTGTAGAAGGCTTGCACAGTAATATATCAATTTTTGCAGATGACACTAAACTGTGTAAAGTAATTAACACTGAAGAGGACAGTTTTCTGCTACAGAGGGATCTGGATAGATTGGGGGCTTGGGCAGAGAAATGGCAGATGAGGTTTAACACTGACAAATGTAAAGTTATGCACATGGGAAGGAATAATGCAAGTCACCCGTACATGCTAAATGGTAAAACACTCAGTAACACTGACATGGAAAAGGATCTAGGAATTTTAATAAATAACAAACTAAGCTGTAAAAACCAGTGTCAGGCAGCTGCTGCTAAGGCCAATAAGATAATGGGTTGCATCAAAAGGGCATAGATGCCCGTGATGAAAATATAGTCTTACCACTTTATAAATCACTAGTCAGACCACACATGGAGTACTGTGTACAGTTCTGGGCTCCCGTGAACAAGGCAGACATAGCAGAGTTAGAGAGGGTTCAGAGGAGGGCAACTAAAGTAATAACTGGAATGGGGCAACTACAGTACCTCGAAAGGGTATCAAAATTAGGGTTATTCACTCTAGAAAAAGACGACTGAGGGAGATCTAATAACTATGTATAAATATATCAGGGGTCAGTACAAAGATCTCTCCCATCATCTATTTATCCCCAGGACTGTGACTGTGACGAGGGACATCCTCTGCGTCTGGAGGAAAGAAGGTTTGTACACAAACATAGAAAAGGGTTCTTCACGGTAAGAGCAGTAAAACTATGGAACTCTCTGCCTGAGGAGGTGGTGATGGTGAGTACAATAAAGGAATTCAAGAGGGGCCTGGATGTATTTCTGGAGCGTAATAATATTTCAGGCTATAGCTACTAGAGAGGGGTCGTTGATCCAGGGAGTTATTCTGACTGCCTGATTGGAGTCGGGAAGGAATTTTTTCCCCTTAAGTGGGGAAAATTGGCTCTACCTCACAGGGGTTTTTTGCCTTCCTCTGGATCAACTTGCAGGAAACAGGTCGAACTGGATGGACAAATGTCTTTTTTCGGCCTTATATACTATATTACTATGTTACTATAAATCTGGTGTCACTGCTGTGGCTGGCAAACTATAATAGTGTCCGCCAAAACATATATTTTGTTCTGGGGTGAAATTCAACTGCCAAAATAGCAATCCCCTAAATCTGGTGTCCCAGCACTGGCTGCCAAACTATAATTATTTATGGTATCCGCCAAAACATATATTTTGTTCTGGGGTGAAATTCAATTGCAAAAATAGCAATACTGTAAATCAGTGGTTTCAGCTGTGGCTGACCAAGTTTCATAGTGTCCTGCAAAGGATATATTTTATTCTGGGGTGAAATTCAATTGCCAAAATAGCAATACCCTGAATCTGGTGTTCCAGCTGTTGCAGGCCTATTTTAAATCTGTCCGTAACAGTGTATATTTTGTTCTGGGGAGAAATTAAATTGCCAAAATAGCAATACCATAAATCTGGTGTCCCAGCACTGGCTGGCAAACTATAATAGTGTCCGCCAAAACATATATTTTGTTCTGGGGTGAAATTCAACTGCCAAAATAGCAATCCCATAAATCTGGTGTCCCAGCACTGGCTGGCAAACTATAATAGTGTCCGCCAAAACATATATTTTGTTCTGGGATGAAAATCAACTGCCAAAATAGCAATCCCTTAAATCTGGTGTCCCAGCACTGGCTGGCAAACTATAATAGTGTCCGCCAAAACATATATATTGTTCTGGGGTGAAATTCAACTGCCAAAATAGCAATACCATAAATTAGTGGTTTCAGCTGTGGCTGGCCAAGTTTCATAGTGTCCTGCAAAGGATATATTTTATTCTGGGGTGAAATTCAATTGCCAAAATAGCAATACCCTGAATCTGGTGTTCCAGCTGTTGCAGGCCTAGTTTAAATCTGTCCGTAACAGGGTATATTTTGTTCTGGGGAGAAATTAAATTGCCAAAATAGTAATACCATAAATCAGTGGTTTCAGCTGTGGCTGGCAAACTATAATAGTGTCCGCCAAAACATATATTTTGTTCTGGGGTGAAATTCAATTGCCAAAATAGTAATACCATAAATCAGTGGTTTCAGCTGTGGCTGGCAAACTATAATAGTGTCCGCCAAAACATATATTTTGTTCTGGGGTGAAATTCAATTGCCAAAATAGCAATCCCCCAAATCTGGTGTCCCAGCACTAGCTGGCAAACTATAATAGTGTCCGCCAAAACATATATTTTGTTGTGGGGTGAAATTCAATTGCCAAAATAGCAACACCATAAATCAGTGGTTTCAGCTGTGGCTGGCCAAGTTTCATAGTGTCCTCAAAAACATATATTTTGTTCTGGGGTGAAATTCAATTGCCAAAATAGCAATACCATAAATGTGGTGTCACAGCTGTTGATGTCAAAGTATAATAGTGTCTGACATACATATATCTTGTTCTGGGGTGAAATTAAATTGCCAAAATAGCAATACCATAAATCCGTGGTTTCAGCTGTGGCTGGCCAAGTTTCATAGTGTCCTGCAAAGGATACATTTTATTTTGGGGAGAAATTCAATTGCCAAAATAGCAATACCATAAATCTGGTGTCACAGCTGTTGCTGACAAACTATAATAGTGTCCGCCAAAACATATATTTTGTTCTGGGGTGAAATTGAACTTCCAAAATAGCAATCCCCTAAATCTGGTGTCCCAGCACTGACTGGCAAACTATAATAGTGTCCGCCAAAACATATATTTTGTTCTGGGGTGAAATTCAACTGCCAAAATAGCAATCCCCTAAATCTTGTGTCCCAGCACTGGCTGGCAAAATATAATAGTGTCCGCCAAAACATATATTTTGTTCTGGGGTGAAATTCAATTGCCAAAATAGCAATACAATAAATCAGTGGATTCAGCAGTGGCTGGCCAAGTTTCATAGTGTCCTGCAAATTATATATTTTGTTCTGGGTTAAATTAAATTGCCAAAATAGCAACACCATAAATCTGGTGTCACAGCTGTGGCTGGCAAATTACAATAGTGTCCGCCAAAACATATATTTTGTTCAGGGGTGAAATTCAATTGCCAAAATAGCAATACCATAAATCAGTTGGTTTCAGCTGTGGGTGGCCAAGTTTCATAGTGTCCTGCAAAGGATACATTTTGTTTTGGGGAGAAATTCAATTGCCAAAATAGAAATACCATAAATCTGGTGTCACAGCTGTTGCTGACAAACTATAATAGTGTCCGCCAAAACATATATTTTTTTCTGGGGTGAAATTCAACTGCCAAAATAGCAATCCCCTAAATCTGGTGTCCCAGCACTGGCTGGCAAACCATAATAGTGTCCGCCTAAACATATATTTTGTTCTGGGGTGAAATTCATCTGCCAAAATAGCAATACCATAAATCAGTGGTTTCAGCTGTGGCTGGCCAAGTTTCATAGTGTGCTGCAAAGGATACATTTTGTTTTGGGGAGAAATTCAATTGCCAATATGGCAATACCATAAATCTGGTGTTCCAGCTGTGGCTGGCAAACTATAATAGTGTCCGCAAAAACATTTATTTTGTTCTGGGGTGAAATTCAACTGCCAAAATAGCAATCCCCTAAATCTAGTGTCCCAGCACTGGCTGGCAAACTATAATAGTGTCCGCCAAAACATATATTTTGTTCTGTGGTGAAATTCAATTGCCAAAATAGCAATACCATAAATCAGTGGTTTCAGCTGTGGCTGGCCAAGTTTCATAGTGTCCTGCAAATTATATATTTTGTTCTGGGGTGAAATTCAACTGCCAAAATAGCAATCCCCTAAATCTGGTGTCCCAGCACTGGCTGGCAAACTATAATAGTGTCCGCCAAAACATATATTTTGTTCTGGGGTGAAATTCAATTGCCAAAATAGCAATACTATAAATCAGTGGTTTCAGCTGTGGGTGGCCAAGTTTCATAGTGTCCTGCAAAGGATAAATTTTGTTTTGGGGAGAAATTCAATTGCCAAAATAGCAATACTTTAAATCTGGTGTTCCAGCTGTTGCAGGCCTAGTTTAAATCTTTCTGTAACAGGGTATATTTTGTTCTGGGTTGAAATTCAACTGCCAAAATAGCAATCCCCTAAATCTGGTGTCCCAGCACTGGCTGGCAAACTATAATAGTGTCCGCCAAAACATATATTTTGTTCTGGGGTGAAATTCAACTGCCAAAATAGCAGTCCCCTAAATCTGGTGTCCCAGCACTGGCTGGCAAACTATAATAGTGTCCGCCAAAACATATAATTTGTTCTGGGGTGAAATTCAACTGCCAAAATAGCAATCCCCTAAATCTGGTGTCCCAGCACTGGCTGGCAAACTATAATAGTGTCCGGCAAAACATATATTTTGTACTGGGGTGAAATTCAATTGCCAAAATAGCAATCCCCTAAATCTGGTGTCCCAGCACTGGCTGGCAAACTATAATAGTGTCCGCCAAAACATATATTTTGTTCTGGGGTGAAATTCAATTGCCAAAATAGCAATACCATAAATCAGTGGTTTCAGCTGTGGCTGGCCAAGTTTCATAGTGTCCTGCAAAGGATATATTTTGTTTTGGGCAGAAATTCAATTGCCAAAATAGCAATACCATAAATCTGGTGTCACAGCTGTGGCTGGCAAACTATAATAGTGTTCGCAAAAACACTTATTTTGTTCTGGGGTGAAATTCAACTGCCAAAATAGCAATCCCCTAAATCTGGTGTCCCAGCACTGGCTGGCAAACTATAATAGTGTCCGCCAAAACATATATTTTGTTCTGGGGTAAAATTCAATTGCCAAAATAGCAATACCATAAATCAGTGGTTTCACCTGTGGGTGGCCAAGTTTCATAGTGTCCTGCAAATTATATATTTTGTTCTGGGGTGAAATTCAATTGCTAAAATAGCAATACCCTGAATCTGGTGTTCCAGCTGTTGCAGGCCTAGTTTAAATCTGTCCATTAGGCCCTATTCACACGTCTGCAATGTAGTCCGCATGTATTCCGCAATTTTGCGGAATACATGCGCACCCATTGACTGTGAAGGGGGCCGGGAACGATGCGGAGAGCACACACTGTGCTCTCCGCATCCGATTTTGCGGAATGCGCCGCCGATCTTCCGGTCCGCGGCTCCGCAAAAAAAATAGAGCATGTCCTATTCTTGTCCGCAATTGCGGACAAGAAGAGGCATTTTCTATGGAGTTCGGGCAATGTGCGGTCCGCAAAAATGCGGAATGCACATTGCCGGTGTGTCCGTATTTTGCGGATCCGCGGCTCCGTGGATCCGCAAAACACTTGCGGACGTGTGAATGTAGCCTAAAAGGTTACCTTTCATCCAGGACCTAAATACTAGCCCTAAAAGAGATATTCCCCTAAATCAGTGGTTACTGCTTTGCCTGGATTAGTGTAATACGCTACATAAATAAATAGGCAGATAGTGTTAGGTGCCTGTAAAAAGAGGCCTGAATTTGAAATCAATACATTGGTCCAAATATTTTTTTTCTTATTGTGGTGCTTGGTGAACAGTAACAATGAGGAAAACATCTAGTTAGGGACACGGACGCGGTCGTGGTGGTGTTAGTGTACCCTCTGGTGCTGGGAGAGGACGTGGCCATTCTGCCACAGCCACACGTCCTAGTGAACCAACTACCTCAGGTTCCAGTACCCGCCAGAATTTACAGCGATATTTGGTGGGGCCCAATGCCGTTCTAAGGATGGTAAGGCCTGAGCAGGTACAATTGGGTGGCCGACAGTGGATGCAGCACGTTAACAACTTTATCTCCCACCCAGTCTTCTGCTGAAAGCGCACAGGTGGTGCCTGAAAACCAAGCCCATCAGTCTGTCAAATCACCCCCATGCATATCAGGGAAACTGTCTGAGCCTCAAGTTGTGCAGCAGTCTCTTATGCTGTTTGAAGACTCTGCTGGCAGGGTTTCCCAAGGGAATCCACCTAGCCCTTCCCCAGTGGTGGAAGACATAGAATGCACTTATGCACAACCACAGATGTTTCCTGATGATGAGGACATGGGAATACCACTTTATGCAGCAGCTCTGACATGTCTGTGTAGTTGTGAATGAACTTCTGCACCACCAAATTCAGCACATGCGCCAGGCAAGGGATGTGCGTCAAACCGGCTAGTCCCAGAGCTGCGACGAGATTTCGCCCATTATCGCACACCACCAGGCTGGGCTTGAGGCCCACCTGCAGCAACCAAAGGTCGGTCTTTTGTTCAATATCCCGCCACAACTCCTGCGCAGTGTGGGGCCTGTCCCCCAAACATATGAGTTTCAGAACAGCCTGCTGACGTTTACCCCGGGCTGTGCTGAAGTTGGTGGTGAAGGTGTGTGGCTAACTGGATGAGCAGGTGGAAGCAGAGGAGGAGGAAGCCGAGTAGGAGGAGGAGGCTACAGGAGGCAAAGAATGATGCCCTGCGATCCTTGGCGGCAGAAGGACGTGCGACAAGGAACTCTCTACCTGGGGCCCAGCCGTCACTACATTTACCTAGTGTGCAGTTAGGGAGATATAGCGTCCCTGGCCGTGCTTACTGGTCCACGTATCTGTGGTTAGGTGGACCTTGCCACAGATGGCGTTGCGCAGTGCACACTTGATTTTATCGGATACTTGGTTGTGCAGGGAAGGCACGGCTGTCTTAGAGAAGTAGTGACGGCCATGGACATCAGCTGTTTGAAGCTGTCTGTGTCCACCAGCCTGAATGACAGCATTTCAAAGGCCAGTAGTTTAGAAATGCTGGCATTCAGGCCCAGGGCTCGGGGATGGCTAGGTAGGAATATACGCTTTCTCTCCAAGGTTCGTGAGATGGAGAGATGAACGCTGCTGTGTGACACTGCAGTTCATGCTTTGCATGTAGATGCCTGGTCATGCAGGTTGTGCTAAGGTTCAGAACGTTAATGCCTTGCTTCCGGCTCTGATGGCACAGCGTGCAAACCACTCGGGTCTTGTCGTCAGCACATTGTTTAAAGTAGTGCCATGCCAGGGAACTCCTTGAAGCTGCCTTTGGGGTTCTTGGTCCCTGGTGGCTGTAGCCAGTAGCAGGAGAATTCTCTTGGCGGTGACTGTTCTGCATTTGCCCCCTGCTCCCTCTTTTGCTACACTGTTGGTTTGGTCTCACCACTGCCTCTTCCTCTGAACTATGAAAGTCAGTGGCACGACCTTCATTCCATGTGGGGTCTAGGACCTCATTGTCTCCTGCATCGTCTTCCACACAGTCTTCCTCCCTGACCTCCTGTTCGGTCTGCACACTGCAGAAAGACGCAGCAGTTGGCACCTGTGTTTCGTCATCATCAGAGTCGTGCGGACTTCGATGAGGTGGTAGTCCCATGTCCTCATCATCAGGAAATATAAGTGGTTGTGCATCAGTGCATTCTATGTCTTCCACCACTGAGGAAAGGCTAGGTGGAATCTCTTGGGAAACCCTGCCAGCAGAGACTTCAAACAGCATTGGAGACTGCTGCATAACTTGAGGCTCAGACAGTTTCCCTGATATGCATGGGGGTGATGTGACAGACTGATGGGCTTGGTTTTCATGCGCCACCTGTTCGCTTTCTGCAGAAGACTGGGTGTGAGGTAATGTTGTGAACGTGCTGGATCCTCTGTCGGCCACCCAATTGACTAGCGCCTGTACCTGCTCAGGCCTTACCATCCTTAGAACGGCATTTGGCCCACCAAATATCGCTGTAAATTCTGGCAGGTACTGGAACCTGAGGTAGTTGGTTCACTAGGACGTGTGGCTGTGGCAGAATGGCCACGTCCTCTCCAAGCACCAGAGGGTCCACTAACAACACCACTACCATGTCCGCGTCCACGTTCCTTACTAGATGTTTTCCTCATTGTTACCGTTTACCACAATAAGAAAAAAAATATTTGGCACAATGTATTGAATTCAAATTCAGGCCTTTTTTTACAGGCACCTAACACTATCTGCCTATTTATTTATGTACCGTATTGCACTAATCCAGACACAGCAGTACCCACTGATTTAGGGGAATACCAATTGTAGGGCCAATATTTAGGCCCTGGATGAAAGGTATCTTTTTATGGACAGATTTACCCTTTGAGATGCACAGTAGTGTGTGAAAAAATATATAGGATTATGCCTTCAACAATTGTATTTGAACACTTTGTGTAATATACCCTTTAACGGACAGAAATACAATGGGAGATGCACGGTAGCATGTGAAGTTATTGAGGATGACCCTCTCAGCACTTGTATATACACCTTGAGTGTAATATAGCCTTTTACGGACTGATTAACAATTGGCCTGCAACAACTGGAACACCAGATTCAGGGTATTGCTATACTGGCAAGTGAATTTTACCCCAGAACAAAATCTATCCTTTGCCGGACACTATTAAACTTGGCTAGCCACAGCTGAAACCACTGATTTATGGTATTGCTATTTTGGCAATTAAATTTCACCCCAGAACAAAATATATCCTTTGCAGGACACTATTAAACTTGGCCAGCCACAGCTGAAACCATTGATTTATGGTATTCCTATTTTAGTAAATTGAATTTCACCCCAGAACAAAATCTTTCCTGTGACGGACACTATTAAACTTGGCCAGCCACAGCTGAAACCACAGATTTATGGTATTGCTATTTTGGCAGTTGAATTTAACCCCAGAACAAAATCTTTACTGTGATGGACACTATTAACCCCTTAAGGACGAAGGGCGTATATGTACGCCCTTCATCCGCACTTTAAAGATGGCGCCCGCTCCCGCACGGAGCGGGCGCATGAGCTGCGGGTAACGCTTGATTCATCAAGCTGACACCCGCAGCTCATGTCCGCGACCGGCAGCGATGCCGATCGTGGACATTTAACCCCTCAGATGCCGTGGTCAATCCTGACCACGGCATCTGATCGCGCAAAAACTGAAAGTTTCACTTTCGGTTTTTGCTCCGGCTCCCCTGATGGCCACAAGGGGGAGCCGGAGCATGCATGTAGTAGCATAGGTTTCTGTGAATGAAACCTAGGTTACTACATAGTATTCCTATGGAGCCTATGACTGTAATAGGCTCCATAGGAAATATGCAATTTTCTCATATATTCCAATGCTATTGCATTGGAATATATGAGAATAGCAATCTGATGACTGCATCTTATAGTTCCCTATGGGAACTATAAGAAAGTGGTAAAAAAAAAAAAAAAAAAGTTTAAAAAATAAAAATAAAATAAAAAAAATATAAAAATTCAAATCACCCCCCTTTCCCCAAAATAAAAATAAAATAAATAAAAAAATTACACATAATGGGTGTCGCAATGTGCGAAAACGCCCATACTATAACAATATTAAAAAATATTCACCATACGGTAAACATAAAAACGGAAAGAAAGCGTCCAAATGGCTAATTCGCCATTTTTGGACGCTTCATTTCCTAAAAAAAAATGAATAAAAAGTGATCAAAACATCATACGCACCCCATAATGATATCAATTAAAAGTTCAGATTGCCCCGCAAAAAATGAGCCCCTACACTGCTCCGTACCCATAATTACAAAAAAGTTATAGGGGTCAAAACATGGCGACAAAAAAAAAAAATAAAAAAATTCCCACTTTTAATTTTTTTTTCACTATCAAAACGCAAGAAAAACTATATATATTAGGTATTGCCGGATTCGTACTGACCTGAAGAATAAAATTAACCAAAATTAATCATGCGTCTCAGTTTTATCGCAAATCGAATGTTGTAATTTAAAAACCCGTAAAACTGTGGTGAAATTGCTTTTTTTTTGCAATTTCACCCCATTTGGAATTTTTTTCCCGTTTTCCACTAGATCACATGCAAAAATAAATGGTAGCGTTAAAAATTACAACTTGTCCCGCAAAAAAAAGCCGTCATATGGCTATGTGAGCGGAAATATAAAAATGTTATGGCTTTTGGTAGGCAGGGAGCGCAAAACAAAAACGCAAAAATCCCAAAACCCACGGTCCTTAAGGGGTTAAACTTGGCCAGCCACAGCTGAAATCACTGATTTACGGTATTGCTATTTTGGCAATTGAATTTCACCCCAGAAAAAAAATTTACCCTTCTAAGGACAGATTTAAACTAGGCCTGCAACAGCTGGAACACCAGATTCAGGATATTGCTATTTTGGCAATTAAATTTCACCCCAGAAGAAAATATATACCATTTTACGGACAGATTTAAACTAGGTGTGCAACAGCTGGAACACCAGATTCAGGGTATTTCTATTTTGGCAATTAAATTTCACCCCAGAAAACAATATACCCTTTTACCAGGGATGCCCAACGTGTGGCTCTCCAGCTGTTGTAAAACTACAACTCCCACCATGCCCTGCTGTAGTCTGATAGCTGTAGGCTGTCCAGGCATGCTGGGAGTTGTAGTTTTTAAACAGCTGGAGGGCCGCAGGTTGGGCATCCCTCCCTTTTACGGACAGATTTAAACGAAGCCTCCAACAGCTGGAACAACAATATTACTGTATTTTTTGCAACTGAATTACACCGCAGAAAATAATATATCCTATGACGGACACTATGAAACTTGTCCAGCCACTACTGGTACACCAGATTTACGGTATTGCTATTTTGGCAATTGAATGTCACCCCATAAAAAATATATATCCTTTGCCATACACTATTAAACTTGGCCAGCCACTGCTGGGACACCAGATTTACGGTATTTCTATTTTGGCAATTGAATTTCACTCCAGAAAAAATTATATCCTTTGCCGGACACTATTGAACGTAGCCAGCCACAGCTGAAACCACTGATTTATGGTATTGCTATTTTGGAAATTGAATTTCACCCCAGAACAAAATATATCATTTGCAGGACACTTCTAAACTTGGCCAGCCACAGCTGAAACCACTGATTTATGGAATTGCTATTTTGGCAATTGAATTTCACCCCAGAACAAAATATATCCTTTGCCGGACATTATTAAACTTGGCCAGCCACAGCTGAAACCGCTGATTTATGGTATTGCTATTTTGGCAATTGAATTTCACCCCAGAAGAAAATATATCCTTTGCAGGACACTATTAAACTTGGCCAACCACAGCTGAAACCACTGATTTATGGTATTACTATTTTGGCAATTTAATTTCACCCCAGAACAAAATCTATCCTTTGCCGGACAATATTAAACTTGGCCAGCCACAGCTGAAACCACTGATTTATGGTATTTCTATTTTGGCAATTGAATTTCACCCCAGAACATAAATCAGGGCTCACTGTTCCTTGTAACCCCAAGAGGTCTGAGGGGGTTTCCATGGTTCTGGGTCCATAGTCCGTGGGAAGGAGGCTAGATCTCAGTCTTCTCCAGCGGCCCCAGTGATGGTTCAGTCCATCACAGTGACATCATAATGGCATATTGGATACTATCATCTGCTGACCATACATTGTGACATCATAATGGAATACTGGATACTATTATCTACTGACTATACATTGTGACATCATAATGGCATCCAGAATACTATCGTCTGCTCACCCTACATTGTGATATCATAATGGCAGCCTGGATACTATTATCTACTGACTATACATTGTGACATCATAATGGAATACTGGATACTATCAGCTGCTGACCATACATTGTGACATCATAATGGCATCCTGGATACTATTATCTACTGACTATACATTGTGACATCATAATGGCATCCTGGATACTATCAGCTGCTGACCATACATTGTGACAACATAATGGAATCCTGGATACTATTATCTACTGACTATACATTGTGACATCATACTGGCATCCTGGATACTATCATCTGCTGAACATACATTGTGACATCATAATGGAATCCTGGATACTATTATCTACTGACTATACATTGTGACATCATAATGGCATCCTGAATACTATTGTCTGCTGACCATACATTGTGACATCATAATGGAATCCTGGAGACTATTATCTACTGACTATACATTGTGACATCATAATGGCATCCTGGATACTATCAGCTGCTGACCATACATTGTGACATCATAATGGAATCCTGGATACTATTATCTACTGACTATACATTGTGACATCATAATGGCATCCTGGATACTATCATCTGCTGAACATACATTGTGACATCATAATGGTATCCTGGATACTATTATCTACTGACTATACATTGTGACATCATAATGAAATACTGGATACTATCAGCTGCTGACCATACATTGCGGCATCATAATGGCATCCTGGATACTATTATCTACTGACTATACTTTGTGACATCATAATGGCATCTAGGATACAATCAGCTGCTGACCATACATTGTGACAACATAATGGAATCCTGGATACTATTATCTACTGACTATACATTGTGACATCATACTGGCATCCTGGATACTATCATCTGCTGAACATACATTGTGACATCATAATGGAATCCTGGATACTATTATCTACTGACTATACATTGTGACATCATAATGGCATCCTGAATACTATTGTCTGCTGACTATACATTGTGACATCATAATGGAATCCTGGATACTATTATCTACTGACTATACATTGTGACATCATAATGGCATCCTGGATACTATCAGCTGCTGACCATACATTGTGACATCATAATGGAATCCTGGATACTATTATCTACTGACTATACATTGTGACATCATAATGGCATCCTGGATACTATCATCTGCTGAACATACATTGTGACATCATAATGGTATCCTGGATACTATTATCTACTGACTATACATTGTGACATCATAGTGGCATCCTGAATACTATCGTCTGCTGACCATACATTGTGACATCATAATGGAATCCTGGATACTATTATCTACTGACTATACATTGTGACATCATAATCGCATCCCGGATACTATTATCTACTGACTATACATTGTGACATCATAATGGAATCCTGGATACTATTATCTACTGACAAAACATTGTGACATCATAATGGCATCCTGAATACTAACGTCTGCTGACCATACATTGTGACATCATAATGGAATCCTGGATTCTATTATCTACTGACTATACATTGTGACATCATAATCGCATCCCGTATACTATTATCTACTGACCATACATTGTGACATCATAATGGAATCCTGAATACTATTATCTACTGACTATACATTGTAACATCATAATCGCATCCCGGATACTATTATCTTCTGACCATACATTGTGACATCATAATGGCATCCTGGATACTATCATCTGCTGAACATACATTGTGACATCATAATGGAATCCTGGATACTATTATCTACTGACTATACATTGTGACATCATAATGGCATCCTGAATACTATCGTCTGCTGACCATACATTGTGACATCATAATGGAATCCTGGATACTATTATCTACTGACTATACATTGTGACATCGTAATGGTATCCTGGATACTATCATCTGCTGAACATACATTGTGACATCATAATTGAATACTGGATACTATTATCTACCGACTATTCATTTTGACATCATAAGGGAATCCTGGATACTATTATCTACTGACTATACATTGTGACATCATCATCGCATCCCGGATACTATTATCAACTGAATATACATTGTGACATCAT